>CM053745.1:47021493-47071195 GCA_028658305.1 Pachyuromys duprasi | reverse complement strand
CCTCCCCTGTAGGTGGACTTGGATGGGGCAAGGAGGAGATGAGGGAGGGATGGGGAAAGTGGGAGGGAATGAAGGAGGGGGCTACACCTGGGATGCAAAGTACCTAACCTGTGATTGATATAAAAATAAATAAATTACATTAAAAAAAAGAAATGCTCACCATCAGGGAAATGGATGGTGTTTTCTAGTGACTAACAGTTTCTATTAACTACTGTTATATTTAACAGTACTTAAGAGAATGTCTTAAATGTTTAACCAGGGATAATAATGAATAGCTGACATGATTGGGAAATTTGCTCTAAAAGCCAGTGTTGCCAAGCTCACTATTCTTATCTTGCACGGGCACAGTCCTCCCAAATTTACCTCCTGCCTTCAGATTAGCTCTATAGTACTTTTCCCACCCTACAATGCAGAGTAATTCAATTCATCCGGGGTTGAATTTTCATTTTTCGCATACACTTCTCTTGTATATGCTAGTCCCTCAATAGTGAACACCCATGAATATTTTGTCCCTGCTTCTCCCCAGAACTCTCTTCAATCCATTCTCCTAGTGGGTTGTCAGTCCTCCTTTTTTTCTTTTTTTTTAAGATTTATTTATTTATTATGTATACAGCATTCTACCTGCATATGCACCTGCACACCAGATCTCAGTACACATGGTTATGAGTCGCCATGTGGCTGCTGGGAATTGAACTCAGGACCTTTTATGAACAGCCAGTGTTCTTATCGCTGAGCCATCTCTCCTGCCCCAGTCCCCCTCAAGAAGAAAAAGAGAAAGCCTGACTGTGACCTCAGAAACACTAACTTTTCTTTCCCAGATTTTCCTCATTTTAAAAACAGAATGCTAGGACCTCCACTCTCTACTGCTGTGTGCAGATTGCACCAGTGACGTTTCTAAAGAACCAAGCCGCACCCTGTACATTGTGTTTGTCCAACACCAGCTTCCCATCTCACTGAATAAAATAGGAAGTTGTAAACACAGACCTGAGGTCTGAAGATACACTGCCCTGCCTCTTCCTCAAATGCAGTTCTTACCCACTTTTCTACCATGTAGAGCTCACTCCGTGAACACACAGGAGAACAGGAGCTCACTCCGTGAACACACAGGAGAACAGGAGCTCACTTTGTGGACACACAGGAGAACAGGAGCTCACTTTGTGGACACACAGAACAAGAGCTCACTCTGTGGGCACACAGAACAGGAGCTCACTCTGTGGGCACACACAGAATAAAAGCTCACTCCGTGGACACACAGGAGAACACGAGCTCACTCTGTGGGCACTCCATGGACACAGACAACAGGAGCTCACTCCGATGACACAGAGAATAACAGGAGCTCACTCTGTGGACACACAGGAGAAAAATACATGATTTCAGAACACACAGCAAGCACTGACACAACTATACATTTAAACAGAAATATTCATTAGACGCCTTATCGCAGTGCACTTAGATGCAGAATAATGTCTACCTCAGATTGTAACGTGAACGGTGCTGTAAGCCTGGTGGATGCAATGTCAAAAGTTAACAGAGTTGGGGGGAGGGGAACAACTCAAATATAAAACAATCTCTCTCCAATAGTGGTAATCTCAAAGATAAATTAGGAGTACTTTCTTCTTACACAGACTTGTGTAATGCTGTGATTTAAAATAAAAATAAAAACTTAATGAATCAAATCCATGTAGCTTTTGAGCACTTGTTGTGAGGCCATGTGTGGTGCATGTATTTACAGAGGTATGAGCATGTGTGTGGAGGACAGAGGTCGGTGTCAGGTATTTTCAGCCTCCCCCTTATTGTTTTGAGTCAGGGTGTGTCACTGATCCTGGAGCTGACAGGCTAGGCTTGATTCTCCCTTAGCACTAGGGTTCCAGACATGAGCAGCCATGCCCAGCTTTCTCCGTGCATGCTGGGAACTCAAGCTCAGGTCCTCAAGCCTTCACAGCAGCCATCGCCCAGGCCCCTCACTAACTCACTGTAGTGGTTTAAACGAGAAATGTTTCCCAAAGCCTCAAGTATCTGAGCACCTGCCTCCGGTGGGTGGCATTGTTTGGAGGGTTATGGGATGGTTAGCTATGTTCCTGGGGCAGGTTGTCAAAGGGCAGAGACTTGGCACACTTCCAGTTCACTTTCTCTACCTTCTGTTTGCTCCTGAAGAAGCGATCTCTAGGCCTCCTGTTCTGGCCATCTGTCGCCATACCTCCCCTGCCATTACACACTCGCCCTCTAGAACCGTACCAAACCAGGGCACACAGACAACCCTAACTAAACTCTGTAGGGCACAAATCACAATGACTTTGGGCAAAGACTTATAAGGAAGGAGAAGGCAGAGGTGCCGGAAGGGTGGGAGAAACATGAAGAAACAATGGGAGAGAGTGATCACACTGTATTACATTCCCATAAGAAATTATCAAAACAACAAAATTTATTAAACTTCCTTTCCTTTTAAACTTAGCAAAACACAATAAAGAACGATGGTTCCTATTATCATTTATACTTAATAGGGTACTGAAAGCAGAAAGAGAATAAATGGATAAAAAATAAATCATTCTAACAGAAACATTTTGCTGTACGTATAGTCTATAAAGAGAAGTATATTGATAGTATGCATTTGAATTGATTGTCAAATCATATATTCAAAGGAACCGTTGATGAAACTTTTAGGATATCAATTATAAAATAACATAATGGTCAAATTCCCATAAAATTATCTGGCAAAGCATGAACAAGTCCTCCATGAAGGTTTTATACAGTTTTAATAAGAGATTAAAGAACACTTGAATAAGAGAAAAGGTAACCCATGCTCATGAAGTTTAAGGCTTAAAATTGTAAAGACTAAACTTCTTTCATATTGAATGCACTCCCAGTAAAAACTCTAACAAGATGCCAGCAAGAACTTGACCAATTTGTTCACATATATATGTAAGCATATATGCATATATGTGGTTATAATAGATTAGCCATGAAATCTAAAACAAAACAAGGTAGCAAAATTGTTCTGCTATTTAAAAACATAAAGCTACAGTGACCCCAACTGTATGGTTCTAATGAGAACATAGGCAGGCCTGGACAGACACATAAGGATATCTGATGTATAGCAAAGAGAATGGGATTTTCCAGTTAAGTGTTAATAAGACCAGATATCCACATGGAAGAAAAAATATATAACTGTACTTCTTTATGTAGCACATCCAAACTAAGGCTGGCTATAAAACTTTGCATGAAAGCAAAATAATAAAACTTCTAGAATATAGGAAAATACCATGTAATGATCACAGGACAAGGACATATTCCTTTAAAAGACACAAGGATTAACATGTAAAAACAGCATGGCAGGGGTTCTTGTAGAGTACTCAGTTGGGGTTCCCAGCACCCATGTCAGGCCTCAGACTGCTCAGACAGCTCATAAAGGCGCTCTGACGCCTCCAGCCTCCTCAGGGACGTGCTTGCGCTTCTCCCCCCCCCCCCACACACACGCGCTTAAAAAACAGACAAATCTTTTTAAAAGTTGTGAAAAACCAAGCAAACAAAAAACTCCAACAGCACGTCGAATTGTATTAAATTGAGCAATTCCCTCATCAAAACAGTTTACTAAAAGAATTAAGAGAAAACATATATAAATGAAAAAACTTTTAGAAAAATGTGTAAATAACATTGAAAACATTTAAAAAAAAAAAACCTCTCATAGAAAAATGGGTCTGGGGGCTGGAGAGATGGCTCAGAGGTTAAGAACACTCGCAGTTCTTCTAAAGGTCCTGAGTTCAATTCCCGGCAACCACATGGTGGCTCATAACCATCTATATTAAGATCTGGTGTGCAGGCAGAATGTTATATAAATAATAAATAAATATTTAAAAAAAGAAAAAAAGAAAAAAGAAAAATGGGTCTGAACAGAAATTTACAATCGGATATATATATATATATGTTCAATAAATGAATGAAAATTAAAAAAATATATTTAATCTCACTAGCAACCCAGAAAATATAAATTAAAACCACAGAGACACTAACACACCCACAATTAAAACCTTAAAAGACTGGCAATGCCAATACCTTGAGACAGCTGGAATTCTTACATGCTGCTGAAAAAAAAATGCACGGTTGTATCACTTTTAAAAATTATCTGCAGAGGTGATAGAAATGCTTTACAGTCCATACAGGACCCTTCACTAGTCTTATCTCCCTGTTCTTACATTCTTATGTAACGTCTTCCTCTTGAAGGCTAGTCCTAGTGACAAGCTTTTCAGAAACTGACTGCCAATATGATAGCATGCCACTTTGAAGACTAGGTTTGAAGGTTCTTGCTTTCACCTTGTTCCACAGTTAGGCTCCTACTGTCCATTCTCCACAAATGCCAGTCATGGTATGTCAGGTTAGACACTCCACTTCTTAAAGTCAGGAAATGGCTTTCTTCTTCAAAGAAAAATCCAAGTCCTCGTTGCGGCCTATTGTGCCCTGCCTGGCCTTGCCTGCCACCTTTCTGACTTCATCCCCATGACTTTCATTCCTGTTCTCCAAATCACCCAAAGATATTCCAGCTGCTAGTGTGGGACCCACAGTCTATTGACCACCACCATGTATCCATCTTTTATATTGTTTCTTATGCTTCTGTTATGTGTATCCTATAGTGAAATGTGGAGACATCCATGATTTTGTGTTATGTGGAATTTCCAGGCTAAAAAACCTCATGCGGAGTCTTTAGGGCCCAGTCAGTGCAGCTCCTTATGGCCATATTCCCAGCTGCCTGTGTGTGCAGCGTGATTTATATGATGCCCTGTTCTCTCAGCTCTCCTCACCAGAGCGCCTTTTCCCTCCAGGGCTTTCAGGATGCAGCACACTGCGGTTTACTAACCTGTTTAAGGTTTTACACTTTCTCGAGAACAAGAATGTAAAATCCAAGATAAAAGACACCCCAAAAGAAACAACTTTAAAAATATAAATTAAATAGCCAAAGTGAAAATCACCCAAATCTTTTAATCTCTTCAGAATAAAATATATTAACTGACATATATCATGATATGACATATGCAAATATATGCTAACTTAACTAAAATGTTCACAGGAAAGAACATGGTAGCGAAGAAAAACAGACTTCTGAGTCAGAAGGACAAAAAGCAGCTTCAGCAACAAAATCGGAAAATCTAAATGAAATGAATGATTTTCTTGATAGATACCACCTACCAAAGTTAAATCACGACCAGGTTAACAATTTAAATAACCTATAACCCCTAAGGAAATAGAAGAAATCATCAAATGCCTCCCATCCAAAAAGAGCCCTGGGCCAGATGGTTTTAACACAGAATTCTACCAGACTTTCAAAGAATTAATACAAATACTATTCCACAAAATAGAAACAGAAGGAATGTTGCCAAACTTATCTATGAGGCTACAGTCACCCTGATACCTAAACCACACAAAGACCCAACAAAGAATGAGAATTTCTGACCAATCTCCCTTAGGAAGATTGATGCAAAGATATTCAATAAAATACTTGCAAAACCAAGTCAAGAACCGGGGTGGGAGGTGAGAGGGCTGGGAACAAGAAGGGAAACTGAGGAGGGAACATCTCCTTCTCAAGTTGGAGGCCTGTGACAGGGTGGGCTCCTGGGAAGACACGGGTTTAACTCTAGCTGAGACTCCTAACAGGGGGCAAAGAGACATGAAGACTGACGTGACCACCTCTTAGCAAGGCAGGACTAGTGGAAGGAAGGGAACAAGCCACCCACAAAACCTTTGATCCAAAAATTACCCTACCTACAAGAAGTGCAGGGATAAAGAGGGAGCAGAGATTAAGGGAAAGTCCAACCAATGATTGGCCCAACCTGAGACCCACCCCCTGGTAGAGAGCCAGCCCCTGACACTAACAATGATGCTCTGCTATGTTTGCAGACAGGAGCCTAACTTGACTGTCGTCTGGGAGGCTCCAGCCAGCAGTGGATGGAGACAGATGCTGGGACTTGCAGACAAGCATGGAGTAGAGCTTTGGGGTCCTGTGGAAGTGTTTGGGTGGGGGAGAAATGGAAGGACCTGGAGGGGACAGGAACCTCACAAGACCAACAGACAACGAACCCAGTCCCATGGGGGCTTACAGAGACTGAGACATCAAAGAGCATGCGTGGTCTGGACCCTGCCAATGGGCAGCTTGGTCTTCATGTAGATCACCTGATGAGCGGAGGGGGGAGTTGTTTCTAACATGGACTCTATTGCCTGCTTTTGGATGACTTCCCCCCAGCAGGGCTGTCTTGCCTGGCCTTAGTGGATGAGGATATTATGCTCTGTCCTGATGTGATATTTGATGTGCTGGGGAAGGTTGATATGGGAAGCTCCCCTTTTCTCAGGGAAAGGGAGAGACGAAGGGGGAAGGAAGAAAAGGCGGGGACTGGGAAGAGAGGAGGAAGGAGGCACACTTGGGATGGAAATAAACGGAAATAAAAATTTTTAAAAGAAGTATCTTCAGTGACTGTCAGCCAAACACTCTACACAGGCTGGCATCACCTCTGCGACGCTGGGGGTCTTCATCTTTAAAGGGTGACTGTTAGATATAAAATCTAGCAAATGTGGACCAAATGCTTAGCTTGCTTGTAATCACTAAAGACGTGTTCGGTAACTAATTTTATCACTCACGTCATTTCCATGTACCCCAGTTCACTTTCAGAAAACATCTTTTAAAGTCCTTTTATGGTTGTGAGCCCAGCCATTAATGGCTGAGCCATCCCTCTGGTGGGATACAAAGTGAATAAACTGTAATTAACAAAAAATAAATAAATATTACAAAAAAGTCCTTTTTTGCTCTATATAGAACTGTCTGCAAAAATATTAAAAGTTAATGAAGAACTGTAGGCAGCTTTTAAACCTTTGCTGAAACTCTCTGACGTCTGCAGAAGAGATCATATACAGAGCAGTGGCAGTGTTTTGCTATTTCACTTAAGTTTTCAAACCCAACATCCAAAGGCTACCCAGACCCCCACAGACACTGTGTTCATTCAAAGATGTGTCCTGAAGATAATGTGTTCCAGTGGCCTTTCTGAAACCCAATCTTGTCACAAAACGAATACCTCGAATCTCTTGACAAATTTCAGAAAAAAGAAGACCTAATCTTTACAATGTGGGTTTTTGATGCCCTTATCTAGGACCATCACCACGGCAACTGCTCCAACAACAGCAATGAAACACGGGCATGGCATTCTCACTTTTGATGCTGTGCATTCAGGCATGACCTGATATTGCTGAAATAGAGTCTTTATTTCTGAACATTCCAAAACAGCAGTGTAGACAGTAACAAATAGTAAGTCACAGACCATAAGAAAGCATTCATTAGTGCAAATGGGTTTTGTAAAAGGTCTATCAAAAAGATTTATTTGCTTTAAAATGCATTCATTTCCAGAAGCGTTGTTAATAAAACATTACAGTTTCATCCTTTGTAATAAAGTATTGAAAATCAATTGTGGTTGAGTAGCAAACATTGCAGGTCTTAAGTGCAATGAGCTTGTGATACCATCATAAATATGAAACTCATGAAAGACAATAAATTAACAATGAAAAAGACAAGACTGTTTAACTCTGCCATCTGGCTGGCTCCTTGCAATGCTTTAGACTAAATTGTGCTCATTCAACGTAAAATTATGTCTCGAATTGTATGGTATATTTTTGCTGATATACCCCTAGAGCTAAAAAAATAGTACCTTACCACAAAAATATTTTTATGGCACAAAATTTAACTTGTTCCATAGTGGTTCACAAAGGCATAAAAAGAAATAGGCATAAAAATTAAAAATTCCTGTAAACTATAAAAAAATTAAAATTCAAGCCATGTTATAGAACCTAGTTGTAAATGCGCAATGTAATAAAATCCAGAACATGTAATGGAAAGGTGTTCAGAACATGTAAGTAAAATGAACAAGGTACTTTAAAAACCTCATATGGCAAAGCATTATTGATGCGTCTCAACTCTTTCAAAAAGTGTTCAGGGACAGAGTAGTTCTCCAGAAACTTCCTAGATCTAAGTGTGACTACACTGCAGCCACGGGTCTGGGTGCTGCAGTGTCTCAGGCAGAGAGTAAGTGCAATCATTAGTCTCTGGTGACTGGTCCACGGGGAAATAATGCAGTACATATGCTAAAATGTGAAAGGGAAAGAATATCCCAGCATCCACTGCTACCCAGCCAGCTAGGTAACACTACCCTCATTTTCACTTCTTTCCCAGTCTTCAAGGGTCCATAAAACTGCCTCAGTAGCAACCATCTCTCCAGTTTCCATCCCTCAGTGTGCTGAGTGAAGACAGTGGCTTGGGGGGCTGCAGGAAGCTATGGAGAAATGAAGAGAGCAAACAGGCTGTCAATAATCCCACGAGTGACATCACTTCCCCTCTCCCATCCGTGCTTCTCCATCCAATACTGACAAGCTGTCGGCACTGTGACAAATGGGTATCAAGCTACCCCTCTGTGGGTCCTCAGAGAACATGCCAATCTGCAGCAGCCTGCAGCCAGAGCAGAGAGCCACATGGGGCCTCACGTGCATACATTAATTTTCACTGTCAACAATACTTTAAGATTAAAAATAAAAGGTAAAATCCTTAATGGAAAAACAGCTAAAAACATAAAGCAACTTTATTAAATATATAAGCACATGCATTAATTCTTACCATTTTAAACAAAGATTTTTCTATCATGGTAACAAAGAACTTGAAAAATATTTTTAAAATATTTCAAGAAACAATTTTGAAAAACCCAATGTTTTCTCAAGTTTGAAGAAAACAGACCCTCTCATATTCTCTGACAGTAGCAATCTTCCTGCTTTAAGATGTATAGTCAAAAAAAAAAAAATGAAGGGCCCCAAAATACTGGGCATGTATGTAAGTCATGTAATTCTGTTCATCCATAAGCATGCACATCTCTGCATTTAGCAAGGAAAATGAGCCATGATTTACTGTTGCTAGCCTTGTTGAAAATGTGTCCCGTATGGAACTTGACATGTTTAAGCTGAGAAAAACGCCTGCCTGGACCATCCGGAACTTACCAACGCAAACTGGCCAAGTTCCTGATGAGTCAAACTAAGATGCTTTCAAACCTTGGACAGAGGTGTCACTGTGAGCACAGATCTGAAGGAGCCAGGAAACTAGCCACACAAGTAACTTGGGGCAGGTTGACTAAAAGTTCTATAGAAGGGACAAGGAACAAAGCTGAGGTAAGAGACAAGGGAATATGACTGCACAGAGACACCCATCGCCTAACTGAGAACGTGGGATCCAGGACATGCCCTGAAGGACAATGACCTATGATTAAACTGAACAGGAGAAAAGGGAGGGTGAGCTGGAGGAAATCTGAATTTCCAAGTACTGATGAAGTTACCTGCACAAAGATTCTCACCTTCTGACAGGCTGTGCAATTTTGCTCCGAGGCAGGTTACCCCCATTTATTGCCAGTGAAGGTCTCGGAAGCGCGCTGCGGCCCAGGATCCCAGGAGCTGCGGCTTTGCTTGGAGTAGGGATGCCCGTGTTGGAATATAACTGCATGCTATTGGATGCAGGCATGCTGCTGCTGCCTTGAACGGTTGGACTCACATAGGCTGTGGCTTTCAGGGGCTGCCGGACCGGCACTGGGAAATGGCCCACGCTGTGAACTCTGTGCTGGATCTGACCTGGTGATGGAACTGTAAGAGGAAATTTAAGAATCTCTCAATTGTTCCAAGACAACTTTGTCTTTGCTTAAAAGACATTAGAGTTTCTTTTAAGGTTCACTCATTCACTCTTTCTTTCTTTGTGTGTGTGTCCCTGTCCGTGTCCGTACAGCAGATAGTTGGAAGTCACCTGACGTGGATCCTGGAAACTGAAGACGAGTCTTCTAGAAGGCCAGAAGTGTTCTCAGCAACTGAACTCTCTCCAGCCCCCATTAGAATTTCTTGATAGTTTCTCTGAGAATGTCTTCATGACAACAAAACATGGGGACAATTTAACAGCTGTACTTACAGAAAGGAAGTCAGGAGTGATGTTTGTAGACACAAACATATTCCTTAAGTAGTATTCATCATGACACTATCTCAGGGTTTATTTAAGAAGTAAACAAATTGATCTACGTAAGGCCTAAAGCCCTAAGCAACCACTCAAATAAAAAAGCACCATGCTGACCTTTATAACAATGGCAAAACCTGTACAGTGAAGGGAGCAATCTGAGTAACAACCCTTAAAATTTTACCAATGTTGAACATCATTTAACAGTCTACAGCAACAAACAGGCAGAAATACTTTACTTTGTGCTCCTTTTCTCTAAAGATGAAGAGAAAACATTAATTTAACAAAAGCATGACAGTTTTACCTTCACGCAAGTTTTTTAAGGTAATTGTTTTTAAATGAAAAAAATATATATATATATGTTAACTAAACCACAGTTCAATTCATGACTCTGGCTCAACTTCTTTTGAAGCGTTATGTGTCATAAACCTTGGGTACATACATTGGTGACTTTCCACGGTGAGCAACCCCGTCTCAGGATGTGGAGCTCCCCCAGCTCCTCATGGACTCCCACCCACAGGGGAGACAGCACTTTCCCTCTGTCGCCAGCTGCTGGCCACCCCTACACTGGAATCGCACCCTCTGTTCCTTTTGTGTGTAGCTTCCGCTAACCAGTTTTATGTGTAGGAGAGTCCTGCGTGCTGTGGTATTTCTATTCAGTGTTCCGCTGCATGGGTGTCATAACTGATCTGTTCTCCTGATGGTGGAAGACTGGACTGTTTCCACTGGGATTTTATGAACAGCCTTTAACTGTTTTGTGAACTTCCTAAGTTGGTTATAAACAGAAGTTCCTCAACTGTTAGGATAAGTAAATTCAGCAGAGTCCCTGGATATAAAATCAAAACAGAAAGACCAACTATACTATAAATACCATCTATGACAGTTACTCTTCACTGTCAACTTGACCAGCCTAGAATCAACACGGAAACACACATCTGGGTCAATGAAGGTTTTCCAGGAAGAGTTTGAGAGGAAAGACCTATCCTGAATGTGGGAGCACCATCATATTGGCCAAGCTCTGGACTGCACAGAAAGGGGAGAGCTGGCTGAGCCCAGCATTCAGCACTCAGCAACGATGGAATGTGTCCAGCCACCCGCTCATGCCTTCCTGCCACGATGGAGTACAGTCTCAAACTGTGAGCGAAGATAAACTCTCCCTTCCTTGCCAAGCTTCGTCAGCATTTTATTACAGAAACAAGGAAATTTATATACCAGGAAACTAAAAGAAGCTAAATTTGAAAAAAAAAAAACTATTTGCAAAAAATAAATAATTAAATACTTTGAAATAAGCTTACTTTTAGAGATATAAAACCTCTCAAACAGCTATAAAACAATGCTGAGACACATTAACAAAGACTTTAATCAATGAAAGCCTACTACATAGTAATACAGAACACTAAAAATGCTGCTGATTCACCTAAAAGTAACCTGCAGACTCAATGAAATTCCAATTTCATTTGAAATGAAACTATGAAGCAATTCTCAGAAACAGCCCTACTGATGAACCATGTCCCTTACAGCCAACATACGTCAAGGACCCGCATTAAAAAGAAATAATAATCAGCAGAAGAAATTAGTAAAAAATGACATCATTCTAGTTTCATAAGTAAGAAATAAATTAGAAAGACTAATGCCTGGGTCCCCTGATTAAAAATCCAAGGTCAAGTCTCTGATGACACCATGCTGCCATTCCAGTTTTCTTTACTTGCCCTCTGCCGAATCCTAAGCCTTGACCCTGAAATAAGACCGTCTTAGTCATTGCTCCATTGCTGTGCGGAAACACCATACCCACGGCAATTCTTATGAGAAAAAGCTTGTAACTGGGGCTGGCTTACAATTTCAGGGGTTCGGTCTATTATCATCATGGCCAAAAGCATGGTGTCATGCAGGCAGACACTGAAGCAGTGAGAAGTCCATCCTGAGCCACAAGCAGAGACTGGGTCTAGAAGTGACACACTTCCTCCAACAAGGCCACACCTTCTAATCCTTCTAATCCTACCAAATAGTTCCACTCCCTGGTGACCAAGCATTCAAATACATGAGCTATGAGGGCCATTCTCATCCAGAACCACAGTGACTGACCTAATGCACACTAATGCCTCTTGTTCATTGTTCTTTCTCTGAATGTGATTTTTCTATTTTCAATTCTTTCCAAATACTAAATAGAATCTCACTGCAAAGAATTCCCACAATCTGTCCACTATTTGTTTGATAGTTTAAGCATGGACCCAGAGATATTTATATGGAACTATAAATTAGTATCTATTAATATTATTATTACTATTACTATTTATTCTGTGGCTCAAATGGCCTTAGCTCTAGTCACAGACCATTTCCTTCCAACATGTTCATGTCAGTTTTTGAGTATTTCAAAGCTAGACATTCTGAGCCATGTCTACTCCACTCTATTTGGGGTTATATTAATTTTTATAGCATTCAAAAATGTTATTGCCCACACTGAGTTACAGTCAAAATTCCTAATCAGCCTCATATTTGCTATTGTCAAAACATTTTCTCTTGCCCTACACTTACACTGTTAATCTTCATAACTCATACGTAGAATTTATATTTTTTTCTCAGCTAAATTTCTTCCTGATATAATTAGCTTGCTGTCTAAAAATAAATGACATAAAGTTAGCTAACAGTCTCTGTTTCACATCACCAGCAAATTCATAAATTATCTTTTCCTTTATCAGACACTTCACTAATTTAGCTAACAGCCATGGCATGCATTCATTCATACACTCATCTTTATTTCACTCAGTCATTCACTACAAGTTCATTGTGTTCAGGCAACATGTCAGGTCCTGGGAACAGAAAAGGAAATAAACTTAGGTTCAAGGCCAGAAGAACTCACAACCTGGTAAAATCCATTAATAATAAAGCATGACACAAGCTGGGCACTCTCTATCCAAAATGCTTGGAAACAGGCATTGGATTTAGATTTGGGGTGTTTTCAAATAGGAGAAATATCTATCATCTATCAATCAATCATCTATTTATCACATGGGTGTTTTGACTGAATGTATGTCTGTGCATGCCTAGTGTCACAGAGCCCAAAAGAAGGCATCAGATCCCCTAGAGGTAGAATTACAGAAGGTTGTGAGCTATGACGGGGTCCTGGGAATCAAACTGGGGTTCTCAGAAAGAGCAGCCAGTTAATCACTCAGCCATCGCTCCAGCCCTCTCAAACTAGAGAACTCTTGCGTATCCATACACATAGCTTTTCTGGTGGTTTGACCATAAAATGTCCCCTTCAGGCAGGCACCTATGCTGAAGCCTTAGCTCCGAGCTGGTGGCCTTCTTCTGGGAGGTACTGGAAACAGGAGGCAAGGGGGCCTACCTGAAGAATCAGGTCATGGGTCATATTCTGGAGGGACATACCTTGTCCCTAAGCCCTTCCCGTTCCAACTTTTCTTCTTTGGCTACCAGAGAGTCAACAACTCACTCCTCTACCTGATCTCACAGGAAGACATTTACTGTGCTCAGACCCAGAGCCAGTCACATGACACATCCAAAAACAGAACCACAATGAACTTTTCTTCCCTTTAGGTGACTTCTCTTGGTTATATGTCAGAGTGATCAAAAATGTAACAAAATACTGAAAGCAGAGTGGCGGCTCTCACCCTGTGACCTCGTGATTCCTAAGCCTTTGTTATCGATCTACAAAGAGGAAGTTGTGAATCTGGAAAATGTTTGGAGAAGCAGGGAAAAAAAAAAAAAAGCTTGTGCAAAGCTGTTCTTTGGTGGTACAGATGGGAATGAGGACTCTTCTAAGAACCAGACCCCTGAGCCATGGTCCAAAAGAGCTCAGTTGGTTCTTCTGCTGGCTAGAAGACTCAAGTCAGTCACGTGATATTGCTTTTGCAGGTATGCAGCATGCAAGAGTGACATTCACAGGGCCTCTGCCTAAGCTCTCAAAGGACAGTAAAGGAGATAGACCGGACAGTGTGTAGGAGGGCCACAGCCTTGTAGTTGAGGCTTCAGAATTACTGATGCAATAAACATGCGACATTTGCCAAGGAAACCTGCAGGGAATGAGAAGAGCTAGTGCAGGGAGAAGTTTATGGTCTGCAGGCGGCAGAGCCATAGGTGCATGGCTACCCAGGAGCCTTGGTGTTCACGCACATTATACCACATATCAGAGTGCTTGACACTGTGACAGAAGTTCCTTATCCTGCTGGGACTGGGCCTTGTCTTCATCTATTTATTCCTTTCTATGCCTTTTCTTTCTCCCCTGTTGTGATGGAAATGTTTATGCTGCAACATTTGATGCTGGAAGTATGTAATCTTTTCTTAATTTCATAGTACTTCACTGCTGATACTTGGCTTATGTCTTAGGGGGACTTTGAACTTGGGAGTTTTGAGCATGCGGGAACTGTCAAGACTATTGGAATTCATGGAGACAGATTAAATACCTTTGGGATTACCAGATGAGCAAGAGCCATGTGACTATGAAAGGTCACCCACAGGCATGGGCACTGAAGCCTTGGTCACTCTTTTGCAGTGGGCAGAACTTTGTGTCTGGAAGAAGCAAGTCATGAGGTAGATCACTGAAGGAGTGTGTTAGTTATGCTTTGTCCTTGGCTTCTTTCTGCTTATCTTCTGTGTCCTCCTCCTCCCCATGTTCTAGGATTTTTTTTCCCTGTCTCAGGCCAAAGCAATAGAGCCAGCCAGCCCTGAACCAAAAAAAGCTCTAAAAATGTAAAACAAATACATCTTTCTTTCTTTCTTTTAAATCTCCTCCCCTAGGAACAGCAACAGAAATTCCCACTTATTATGATCGAACCAAAGTCCAAACACAAAATTTACTTATATGCACATAACTTAATGGTAATTTTATATAACACTGTAAATATGTGTATGAAACCAAGTTTCACAGTACAGAACTTTCCACTTAAGGTATCACACAATCTTTGAAAGCTTAAGATCTTAGAGCATTTTTATTCTTGATTTCTAGGTTGAAGAAGAAAAAATGGACCAAAAATCTACTCTGCCCTCGACTGGTCTATAGTACTCAGCATGCACCTGGATTGCCAGGAAAGTAGTAAAGACTTTCCAAACAATGAAATCTTTGGGTTCTGCTATGAAGAAAAACAGAAGAAATAGGGAAAAAGGACAGCAGTTGATGAGTACAGCATCTTGCTAGCTGAAAATATAAGCCCCAGCAGGAACCAGACCATATTTGACTCCGCATTTCCAAACTGCGTTGAATTGTCACTTCACCTATTTGAAACTGTTTCCCATCAACAAAATGGGACTGATAACAGAAGCAATGTTATAGAGTTCTTGGTAGACTATGTAAGATAATGCCTATAAACCAGCTAGAACGGCTCCTTACACAGAATAAATGCAGTCATTTTGTTGTTCGGAACTAGGAAATAAAGCAATAAAAGACAACCCCACGTTGGAAAGTAAACTGGTACCCAGCATTGGGTTTGAGGAAGGAGGGTTTAAAAACCACTTGACAGGCAAGCTGCAGGTGGCACTCTGCATACTCCACGCCCTTGCCCTCGTACAGTGTGTGAACGTAGGGGCGGGACCTGGAACCCCTGCATCCCTACAGGAGCTGAAAGCACACACCACTAGGGTTAACACTACACTGCTCACTGAGGGGTAAGACAGAAAGCGAGTGAATAGTGCTATGGGTACATTGGAATGGAGGGCATAAAATTAACTTCTACACACTGAAATATATATATTCATCTTTGGAGGAAAATGCTTTAGAATAGTGAAAAACATGAGCAAAATAACAGCTGGACCAAACTAGTGTGCTTCTCTTGAGAAATGCCAGAATAACAGAAAGAAATATGAGGCTCTGCATGGGAGAGGTTGGATAATGGGCACACTAGAGATAATTTGGTATGTCTACTATAATTATTACACTCAATTGTAATTGAGTGTAAAGGGCCCCTATAATTTCAATGATGGCAGTTGGTAACGTGGGCACTGTAGGAAATACGACTTGATCACATTAAAAACTAAGTTATCACACGAAAACTAAGTCATCACTCCTGTAGTATGCCTAAATGAAAAACAGATGTTGGAAAAATATGTTATTTTCCTACTGGTGTTCCGACTCAGGAGAATTATTAGAGCCGCCTCTCTGTTATGTGACACTTACTGCAGGACGGAACCCTGGAAACGCCGCTTCCAGCTCCGTGCAAACTTGAGTCAAAACTCTGACTGCTCCTCACTGCCACGGGGGAGCTGAGGGTGCTGCTGACCGCGGTGGTGCTCGGCATCCGGGCCAGGTTAGGCATACTTCTTCGTAGCTTATCTGAAAAAAGAAAGGGTTTCCCTACGTTAAAAACTGCAAATAAGTGTCGTGCCAACAGAAACATTTGCTTTCAGAGTAAATGATGAAAATGCCATTGAGGTCGGGGACACAAAGAAAACAGCATGTCCACTACAAAGGGAGAACTAGCCTCTCATATGGCAATACATTCGCTAGACTATTCTGATACACTGTTGACGAAAGAAAATACACATTCTAGAACAAATAAAAAGGGGCCATCTTGATCAATTTGCTGTTTGTTACCACCACTAAGTAGATAACACTCCATCAAATAAGATTAGAAAATGACCCTCTGGCCATTTAGAAATAAAAATGCTAAAAATAAAGGTGTATGCATGTTTAAAAAATAAACAATGAGACTGAACACCAAAACTTACTAGATCTTTCTGTTAACAGCTCAAAATGGAATAATCAAAATGCCAATTTTAACTGTCTTAGGATAGCCACCACTCAACAGGACCCATTAACTGCTTAAAAGTGTTAACCCTCCCCATAAGCAAGCTGTTGCATACTCAAAAGAGACCAAAAGACGGAATGACCTGATTATCTTGGTTTCTCTCCTGCTAGGTACGTTTTCGGCCACCAGGAGGTGGCAGAGAGTTATGCACAAGCAGCCTGGCTCAGATTTGAAAGCATCAAGAATCTGTTCAACATTACTTCTCATCCCTCTCACCTTAATCCTAAAGCCCCAAATTCTGACCATGGGTCAGATTAAGCCTCCAGCTTAATGTGGTATGGGCCCAACACATCACACATACTTCCCTCCCGACACCCTGTCCCTGTCGTTCTGCCTGTTCCCAATGGCAGGAAGCACTCTCTTATTGGGCACAATGGTCCCTCTCCTTGAACACATTTCTCTATCCCACAGAAGGAAGGAATGAAAAGAAGAAACAGTATTTTATGGGGCATATATGAAATGACAATCATGCTGTATATATAAGGAGACCACGGTGTATGAGACCACCAGTTTCCAATTCTCATTGAGCTCATGGTTTAAACCAACATTTCTTATATTTAGTTCCATTATCAATCAGACAGAGAAAAACTAAGATAAATCTAAATGCAGCTTGTCAAAATGAAAGAAATTAAGAAACATTTTGAAAAGTAGGGCTAAAGTTTTGGAAGACCTCAAACCTAGCAATGCTCAAATTTGTCGTAATGTTTTTCTTTGCTCAAATCTGTTAGGAATTATCCTTTTTTAATATATACACCAGTACGCTGGAGTGTGCCTATCAAGGTAGAGTCTCATGGTCATTCCTTTTCAAGCTAAGTCATAAACTAGTGATATACTTGACTCCTCATGATGCATTGCAAATCCAACCAGGTCACCACACTGTCTTCACTGCTTATGTTCTTTAACTGTACCTCTGTCTAGCAATGCTTTGCTCTTTGGTGTAGTCTAGTGAATAGACAGCAAGCCAAACAAGTATAAAAAGCACATTGCCTAAGAAGTAAAAAGAACGACAATAAGACATTCTGGGAAGTACAGTGATAGAAGGGCAGAGTATTTAAGCCAAAATGCAAACGTTTGCTAATACATGAGGAGTGCTTCTCCTCCTCCACAGAGGACTCCTCTGTGTCCCTGCTGGCTGAGGGATCTGCCACTCTCTTAAGTTCCCGCCCCTGCCCAGTTCTACAGTATTCAGCCATAGACTCTTCTGCTCCGTGCTTATTTTCTTCATTATAGTAATTTCCCCTTACACTCCAGGGACTTCTTCCAAAATCCCATCGATAGTACCAAATTGTACAAACACCGTTTTTCTTGTACATTCATACCTATGATAAAGGACTAATAAAAGCTTATAAGCAAGTCAATAATAAATGTTGTTTAAAAATCTAACACTTATGTCTTAGTTAGGGTTACTATCACTCTGATGCAACAATATGACCAAAAGCAAGCTGGGGAGGAAAGGGTTTGTTTTTGGCTCACACTTCCACAGCATTGTTCATCACTGAAGGAAGTCAGGACAGAAACACAAACAGGGCAGGAACCTGGAGGCAGGAGCTGATGCAGAGGCCATGGAGGGTGCTGCTTCCCTGGCTTGCTCAGCCTGCTTTCTTATAGAACCCACACCGTATGCCTGGGGATGGCACCACTCACAACGGAGGGGGCCGTCCCCATCGATCACTAAGAAAATGCTCTACAGGCGTCCCTAGAGCCGGGCCTTACAGGGGCATTTTCTCAGTGAGGGGCCCTCTTCACCAGGTGCTCCACCTTGTGTTGAGCTGACATAAAACTAGACGACGCACTTTGTTTCTGATATTTTCCATTTAATATCTTCTGCCCTTGGTAAACAGGGTAACAAAGCAGACAACGAAACCTAAGGTTAAGGGAAGGCTACCTCCTTGAGGCTCCCCTGGGCTCCTGAGAGTAGAAAGTAAGCCCGGGGCTTCACAAGAGCACTCCATCAGTGAGCTGCACGCCCAGCCCTACTTGAGGCCTTCTTTTAATAGTATATTGCCCAGCTTCTAACACCCCTAGCCCCATAGAGCAGGCATGTAATATAGTCAACAATGAGTGTGTGTATGTGTGTAGCGTGTGTGATAAAAGCAAGAACTTAAAAGAAGGTATAACCCCTCAGAACTCACAGCTAGGTATCTTCAACACAAAGCTGGTGTGAAGAAGTGCCTAGGTCAATATGACACTAAACTATTTTGACTACATGTATTTTTCAATAACATAGAGGCAGAAGAAAACTATCATATTCTATTAATTAGAAATCTGAGCTTCTGTATTTTGAAAATTTAATTCCAGGGGCTGATAGTGTGGCTCAGTGGTAGAACAGTTTGCCTAGCACAGATTAATCCCTAAGTTAAATCCCCAGTGCAATAAGTTAATACAAATTAAAATGCATTTATTTTAAAAAGTTTTTACCATAAATATTTTCAATATAGCAAAATTAAAAATCGCACCATGATTACATGTGTGCTTTCTTCCTAGAGCCACCAGCTGTTTTCCTTCTGCCACAGTTGGTTCATCATAACCTATCCATTTGTTTGCTTTCAACTGTATAAAAAGCTCAGACACTCTTTGATACTTTAACCCGAAAAGCGCATGGATCTCCAAGATGAAGAAATGTCTATGGAAATGGAATACTTTTTATCACATTTAAGCACAGTAACATCATAACTCATTGTGAAAATTTCCAAACATCCCAAGAATGTCATTTGTTACATTTCCCCCCCCCCAAAAAAAATGATCTAGGGAAGGTACATACATTATGTGTGGTTAATCTCCATTAATCCAGACACACTGATCTTGAAAAGCAGTCTTTGCTCGTACTTGGTACCAAGTCAATTTGCTAACACCATAACCCTGGAATACACTAATAAGCCATCCAAGTATAAATACTTAGAGGACACTTCCAATGAGCTGTGATCTCTGGTTGAATCAGACCATCTGGAAATGTCATTCGCTTCCCTGGCAAACAATCTGGAATATATTCATAGTAATAAAGTCCAAGGACTGAAAAGCCATTGCTTTTCCCCCAGTTCCATCTTCCTAAGAAATCAGAAATTTCACCTTCAAGGACCAATATACAACAAAACGTGGAAGAAACCATGAGAAGAGTTCAGATGGTCACAGTCAGAGAGCAGCAAGACTCAGCCTTCTGCAGCACAGAGAACTCGGGGACCAAGGAGACACTAGTTACCTGACAGTCCACACAGACCCACAGACGGTCCCTGCTACCAATGACTGCATCACACCACCAAAGCCCTACAGAGTACAGGAAAGACAGGAAACAATCTACAAAGCTTACTTTTGTTATCTGACAAATAGAGACGGCCAAAATGTGTCAAGAACTTGTATAAGCTATCTCGTTTGAAACTAGACAGTGTAGGAGCCACAAAAATAACTTTAAAAATCTGTTTCAACCTTTTTAAACTCTTGTTCTTTTGCTTAAGTTGTGGTTTTGGTTACTTGAGGTAGAGTCTCACTATGCAGGCTTAGCTGACCTAGAACTCACCATGCAGACCAAGCAGGACCTGAACTTAAAGATCCACCTGCCTCTGCCTCCCCAGTGCTGGGGTTAAAGGTGCATACACCACCATGACAGTTTGGTTTATGAGTGAGGGATATTTTGTCAGAGTATATAAAACTCAGTATATTTTGAAAATAATATTTTATTTATTCTTAAATTATGTCATACTCATAATGTTTATCATATCTGCTCCTCCTTTCCTGCTCTAATTTACCCCCAGGAGCCACCAACAATCTCCTTTCCAACTTTTTGTGCTCTTTTAAAAATTTTTACTATTATTTTAAAATATATATCAAAGAGCTAATTATTTCCTCCCATCTATATTGTATTAGTAATTGAGAATAACATTGAATACTCTCAAAGCTACCATTTTCTCCCATAAGCTGGTTTAAATAACATGGAAGGCTCAGATATCTGAGCCATATGTTTAAAAATGTTCAAAAAGTGGAGGTGGAGTGGGAAATTTTATTCAGCAATCTACTCCAGGCAATGCAGTATTATTTAATTTATTCCTATAACATATTTAAATTGGGAGAAAATACACCAGATGGCTTGATGTGAAATTACAGTGATGTTTCCTGAGAGTTAGATGTCATCTTTTCTTCGTTTTACATCTAAGAAACCCAAAGCTTTAGTGACCTGACGCTTCAGCTTGAACGGGCTGAGTAGGTGGACAGAACTGGAACTCAGGGCCTGTGCTCTCAGCCATGAAGCTGATCAGTCAGAAGCATATCCAGAAATTTACCTTTGTGTTCCATGTCCCTTCATGCACCGAAACACTTAAGAAAAACAAAACTACCACAACCAGGCCCTGGACTGCAATGTGCGTCCATTTCTCTGTGAGCGGCATCATAGTAGCCTGGGCTTCAGGGAAACCTAATCCTTCCCAAATGGCATTTGATGAAAGGCTCATCACTTTTCCAAGGCAGCACAAACAGTGGCGGAGAAGAGAGCAAGCCCACTGACAATGCCAACCAACACCAAGATGAAGAGCTATCGCCTGTGGGAAAAACTCAACTGAGGCAACAGCCCAGCCGCCCATCTTCCAGCTGTGGCACAGTGTCTCAGCACACAGTAAGCACGAAGCGTGTGGCAACATCTGGCTCCATTAGAAGCTTTAAGATGCTAGCAGGGACTATTTCTGACATGAACTCAATGGCTGGCTCTTCGACACCCCTCCCCCCACCCACACACTGAAGGAGGAGCAGCCTTGCTAGGCCACAGAAGAGGACATTGCAGCCAGCCCTGAAGAGACCTGATAAGCTAGGGTCAGAGGGAAGGGGAGGAGGTTCTCCTCTATCAGTGGACTTGGAAAGGGGCTGGGAGGAGGTGAGGGAGGGATGGTGGGATTGGAAGGGAATGAGGAAGGAGGCTATGGCTGGCATACAAAGTACATAACCTGTGATTAATATAAAAATATAAATTTAAAAAAAGATGCTAGCTTTAAGACTTTCTTCAGCCGGCACTCTCAAAATCTGACTGTATAACAGATATTCAGAATACAATGCTTTCAAATGAGCTTTTGGTTTACAGAAATAATATAACTATGGAGGGAAGAAAGGTGAAAACTAAAATTGTGTAACATTTGATCACTAATCTAATCTGTATTCACCCTAGTGACATTTTAAAAGACCATTTACCTACTGCTAGACTTTGAGGAATGGTATGATTTCATGACTAAAGGCTGTAACTATCCACAACAGTTTAGTTTCTTGCAGTTTTCTAGGTTCTGCATGGAGGTCTTGGCTGACCATCAACACAAGGGAACACCAGCCTTGGGTTGTTACATGACTGCTCTCTCTGTGGCTCTTGGTAGTCACAGAGTCTAATTCCTTGGAATATGAAGAAGAGGAGAGTAAAAAATGTGAGAAACTACAACCCATCACACTGACATTACAGATCAATTTCTCATTAACATATCAAACAGCTGTCTCCCCAATACTACTGCAATATTAATGAGAAGTTAGCAATTAGAAACATGCTCCTCCCCCCCCCCCTAAATTTGACTGTGCAAGGGCAGCAGGCTCCCAAAGATTCATTGCCAACACTTACTTTCACTCTAAGCTCTAAACCCACAGTAAGAGGCTACTGATGCTAGGGAAGAAACAGGGGCCTTTAACTACGTGGAGCTCAGCCAAGGAGCCCTCAGCCTGCACAATACTGCCTCCCTATAGCGGAAAAGCAGCAACACAAAGATCTCCACACTAAGGACCTGACCCAGCACCCAAAAAGAATTCCTGTGATGTGAGCTCTGGGAAAGCAGACAGGACGAACCCTGATGCTTGCCAACCAGCCAGGACGGCCGTATAGCAAGCCCTGGGTTCAGGAGGAGCGCCGGTCTCCAAAAATGTGGTGGAGAATAATTAAGGGGGCCAATAGTCACTGACCTCTAGCCTCTGCCTCTGCACACATGTGTGTGCATATTGTGTGTCTGTGTGTGACTGTGTGTGCATACATTCTGTACACACAAATATGGGCAAGATCTCCATACCTGAATGTCATTCTGAAACAGGATCATCACCATAGTTTCCCTGAAGTCAGAAATCTCTAAAGCTGAGACATAGCTAGAAAGTAGTTGATTTTAGATGTCAATTTATGAACTCGGATCTAAAAAACACCTGCCAAAGGTTTGCTGGCTGGAAACAACCTACCTGCATTGGTCCTATTTGGTTGCTGATCTGGAGTTTGGGCTTGAGGTGAATAATACTGAGGCTGCTGGAAGTTATTGGAAGGAAAATACTGGGAACTGGGGCTCCGCCTACAATCCCGAATGCTGGAGAAAGTCTGTGAGTGGGGAATTCCTCTTTGGAAAGGCGAACACCTCGGAAGACGAGGCTGAGGTGGCGGCAGGTGATCAAACTCTTCCTCGTCCTCCAGGCTGTACCGATCGTACTCTTGGTCACTACATGTCCCTTTCCTTCCTGAACTCAGTGATACGCTGGAGCTGTGTCTGGACACAGATGCTGATGTGGAAGCATAGTCTTGCCTGAGACCTAGGGAAACAAACAGTACTTTATGAGGCAGTTCAGAGGAGCTAACATTAAACTACTATTTCTCCTGTTATTTTGAAGTGACAATAAATCACTCAAACAAGAACACAACATTTTGTCTAAGGTTACTAAATACCCCAACACAAACAAACAAACAAAAACCCATGCATTTATATACCAAACACACATCTAACGTTTGATCAGTCAACGTTGGAAAAATACAGCTCCTCCAAAAACGAGGTAAAGCCTTTCCGTAGTGGGTCCAGAAAGCATGCGCTTTGAAATTCTCCAAATGTTATCCCTTTTCAAGTTTGAAAATAATTAGGAAAACAGACTTTAGGAAGGAAGAGTCACTATAATTACAGTTTCCTGTGAGCTGGAAGAATTATAAAACACAAATCCCTGACCAAGTTAGGTCCTGCTGCCTCCACCAACGTTCAGGGCTAAGAAGGAAGTTTAAAACCTCAGGCACAAACGTCTTCTAACAAGACCACCCCTCACCTTCTTTATGTTACTAGCTATTAATGTCTTCAAAGTATAATGGTGTTTCAACACTTCATTAGCTTTGGGTCATCCTAAGTAGCAACCACCCCAAAGACAGTCACACTGTAAGTTTTTCATTATTAGTACTGTCCGTAGCAAATTTTTTAAGCAGTCTCTTCATGATTACCTATCTGAAGCTGGCATTCAATCTTGTTCCACATGTTTTAGACTCAGCACTTAAATTCACCATTAAGGACACAAAGTAATTAGCTTGTTCTTCAACGTGGATGTCATCAATCCTCCATGAGTGTTACCATGTTTTTTACAGTACTCTTGACTACTCATAAAAGGAGGGAATCGGTATGTTTAACAATTTGCCCTGTGTTGGACTGAAAAGGTAACCCCCAAACAAGCCTTGCCCAGTTCTGTGATGTCCACCTTACTATACTCTTGACAGACAGTACCAACACCACTGAAGTACTTCACACATAGATTACTTGGTAGAGTGTTCCATTTCCAGTAGTCTCCCACAGTTACTTAGCTTGGAGCATATTGGTGCATTTTAATTTTTAAAGATTACTATAGGCTCCTACAGAGGCCTAGGATATAATACCAGCACTTCACTTAGCTTCCAACAGTTTTGCAAATTTGCTGACTAGCATAACAATTAGTATACTGACAGTGATATAATCCACCCATTCTATTCAAATGTTGTTCATTTACTTATGTATGTACCCGTTAAGTTACTTTTAATTTTACCAGCTATATGCTTTCATGCCATTCACAATGCCAAACGGCTCAAGCCCATGAAATCCTTTGTGTTACCCCATTAGAAGCAGATGCTCTGCCACCTTTTTCCAGCCCCACCCTACCCACCAACCTGTCCTACACTTCAAGTTCTATCCCTTCAAAGGATTACAAAAATAGAATTACACTGCATGCAACCTCTTGTGATATCTTTTCTCACTTTTATGATTTCCTCAAGCTCAAGATGCCCTCAAGATGCCCTTTTAATAGCTTGTTCTTGTTTATAGATGAGCAATACTCCATGATATAGAACCACCACATTTAGTTAGCCATTTCTTACGGAAGGGCATCTCAAAACATTCCAGTTAGAAATTGGTCCCCCACAGGCTCAGGTGTCTGAACACTTGGTCTCCAGCTGTGAGCCCTGTGGGAGGAAGTACATCAGGAGACACAGGCCTGCTAGCTCACAGCCTCACCCTGCCCCCAGGTCACTCTGCTTCCTCCTCACTCTCCTGGCTTCCAGGTTGCTATGGAAGAAGATATGCTCTCTCAGCTTCCTCCTCTGGCCACCAGGCCTGCTGCCATGCTTCCACAATGCCATGAAGTGCTCTCACTACTCCGTAGCCACAAGCAAACATAGACTCTCTCTTCCTTAGTTGCTTGTGCTCACGGTGTTTACCACAACAGAAAAGTAACCGATACAGGGACTACTGCAAATGAAGATGCTGAGAATGTCCGGTCCAGAGTTTTGCCTGAACACACATTTCTGCTGCTCTGAGAGAAATGCTCGAGAATGCCTCCAGCCTCCAGAGACCAGCGTGACGCCGAGAGCACACCTGGCACCCACAGTGCTCTTCAGCGACCGAGAAACAAGCAACTCTTCCAGCTACCAAGCAAGAGCCCAGTTCTCCGCCCACGCCCTGGGAAAAGTGTCTGACCCTCCCATCACTTAGGATGCAAGTGGGGGCCTTGTGCCCCTCGGTTAAAAAGAACATACTCTCTTCTTGCAGTCGAGCCATGATCTGAACATCGGTGAGGTCCTGTAACTTATAGCCCATGGATATGGAATCGTCCTCCAGTTCGGAAGTGCTCAGCTCACTGTCAACAGAGGACTGCGGGCTGAGGGGGGAGCCTCTGGGGGTGTAACCTAAAACAGAAACCCGGTATCAGTTACGGTAAGCACACACGCGTTACAATTCAGATTCAAGTAGCATTTTCTTCTTTACATCTCACAAAAAGACTGACATGTCGCCATTTGGCAGATAACACATTTTTACATGTTCATAATTCATAAGTATGAGGCAATTTGGTCACTTTTTTTTCAAAGCCAACTTCTAGAATGAAAAAAAAAATTATTCTGTACTCTCCACTAAAAATATCAATGCCAAAATCTAAGGGTGTGGTGTTTGAGAACATATATAGTATATATATATATGTATATATATATACATATATACATATATATATGTATATATGTATATATATATACATATATATATGTATATATATTATACATATTTCCATGTAGTGCCATACATGGAAAATGCCATGCATAAAAGACACATTTATGTAAAACCATATATAGAACTCCATAATTTAGAGTGAGTGATCATAAGAGACTTGCTGATGCCCGGTGAAAAATAATCGATGGGTTAGGATAAGTGAATCAAAGAAGAATAGAGCTGGATGAAAGGGTGTTATTGGGCTGGATTCATACCAGCGCTGAGACATTCTAATCTCATAAAACTCCAATACAATAATTTCTTCTCCTAAGGCCTGGATTTAGAAAGCGAACAGAGCACACCAACCCTTTAGAAAATGACATCAAGTCATGCAATCTTGCAATCAGTACAGAACTACCTAGACTGTGCTCCTGTAAGCACTTTGGAAACATACCTACGTGTGCACTTTCACTAAAGAGGACTGAAGGTCTACAGAGCGCAAAGCAGTAGGTGAGCACACGCAGGTGCTCACCGTGCCCAGAGCGAGCATGCAGTGTAACCTCAACCACACTAAGTCACCCACAGGCTCGCCCACAGCAGCTGGACACGTGAGGCGTGGATGAAGGCTAAGGAGCAAAGCAAGCAGCAGGTCAGGAACTGAAGTATTACCTGTTCTTTCAGGTGTTAGTATTGCTTTGCTGGAGGTTTTAGAGGAGCTGGGAGTACTAATGCCATTGCTATAAGGGCTGAGTCTTGCAACAGGACTATAAGGGAAAGCCAGGGAGGCAGGTGAAGAGAAGAGACTCCGCCATCGGCTCGCTGTCACAGAAGCAGAAACAGCAGCAGTTAGCTCTACACACGCAGATGCTGGTTCACTGGAGGGGAGGAGATGTCTTTTAAGAAAGGAAAACAAAACAATTTTTCATATGCTAACTGACTTCCATTTCTCTATGGGAAAATATGTAAAAATAGGCCATTTATGAGTTAGGCTCCATTCACACAACTACTGAGAGAGATCAAAGCCGCCTCACTCTGACTACATGTAATACGCCTGAATAAAAAGGAAAATTTAGTTTCTGCATTAGAAATAGTTTCCATTTCTGAATAAAAATTGTTTTGTGAGCATATAAAACATAACATCAAAGGGGTAAAAAAAGACTGGACAGCAGTGGTGGAAACTATCAATGATTGTCTTTCTTTTCTTTGTTGTTTGTTTGTTCATTTGTTGTTTTGTTTTTTTTCAAGACAGGGTTTCTCTGAGTAGACTTGGCTGTCCTAGTCTTGCTTTGCAGACCAGGCTGGCCTTGAACTCACAGAGATCTGCCTGCATCTACCTCCCTGAGTGCTGGGATTAAAGGTTTGTGCCACCGTACCTGGCTACCTTTATTTTATAAGACTCTGCAGATTTTCTACAGAGAACAAATATTATGCATGTAATTTTAAAGGCATATTATCATATTAATATTTTAATGCTCTCTTGATATAAAATTGAAAAAAAACATAAAGGAATTGTGCCTACAATCACTACATAATCTAAGTCTTCAGTTATGCACATATCCTAATTGGCTTATTTTCCTCATCCAAAATTATCTCCTCCTTGTGAATTTTAAGTTCATGAAAAAGACCCTACATTAAAAAACAAATCTTTAGTGAATCACAAATATCATTTCCTTCCTCCTCATATCAAGCAAATTATTACAGTTGTCAAAAATCTACTTTTCCCAAAGGCAGAAGTGAGAAGAAAGAAGAAATAAAATATCAGTCAGGTTAGATTTCACTTTGAGAAATAATGTAGTTTATATTTTCTAAACATTTGACATAACTTAAAGAAATGAGAAAATAAAAACCCAAAACAGAAAAAAAAAAAAGAAAAGAAAAGACAAACCATGGAAAGCATCCTCTGGCCTTTCTAAGGCGAGTGCTACTGAGCATTCATCCACCACTAAAAATGCTTAAAATCTCTCCCCCACCCCACCCCCCACCTGGGATGGGGGAAATGGTGGATGTAGCCTGTCAAGCAAACAGTGAGCTGTGAAAGTGAGATGCTGCTGGTCTGGCCCTTGAGAATCCCAGTAAGGTCCTTTAAAAGAGTAGAGTGTTTCCTCTTCATTCCAGTCTTAAGGCACGAGCTCTACTTTAGTTGTGTAAATTCATTTCCTATACAAGTAAGAAAGGCCAGCAAAGCAACTACGTTCACAATAACATTTTCAGAATTCTCACGCAGCCTGGGAGACAGTCTCCGGTCAGCCTGTGTATCTGTGCTTCAGGGGTTCTTCCTCTGAGCTAGAGTAGACATGGACTCTAAGAACCTCTTCTCTGAGTGCCCCTCCCCGCCAATATACTGCAAAACTGCAGTTAAAGCACACACTAGGTAGCTGTTCTTAGAATCTTCAATCTCTTACATGGTGTCTGTCTTTACAAATTCTCTATAGAAAAAAGCAATCTCAATAGTTCTTTGTGACTGCTAACTTGGTTGACAGACAATGATATTTTATATGAGTTTGATCACTTGCCAGGCAAATTACAATGACTTTGTGTTCTCACCCACAGATGCAGAGGACAAGACATCACAAGTAAACAGCGCGTATTATTCTACACAATAACTACAGTGACCCAGCCTTCCTGCACAATAGCACAGTTCTTGCGGCTATGACAGCAAGATCCCAACTAGGAACACAGATAGCATCTATTGCAAGAAAGGGCATTTTACATTGTTCTTCAGCAAGCGGCTAGGCTTTAGGGAGAGGGGGGAGAATTATTGTAGAGGCAATCTCACAAAACAATGTTGCTCTGTTAGTGCCCAAGGCTATGATGGGGAGGAGAGTGAAGGCAGCAAGAGGCGGAAGGGGTGCTTCCTCCTCATTCCTTTCTGTGGAGCTAAAGATCTGCCACAGGGACAACTTTTATAAATAACAAACAAACGGGACACTTAAAGGGGCAGTGTATGTCTTTAGTCAATTAATTTTATTCAGTTAATTTGGCTGATTTGTTTACTTTGAGACTTGTTTTATTTGGTCTTTTGAGACAGGGTGTTTCGCATAGGGCAAATGCTGGCCTCAAGCTTACTGTGTAATTGAGACTGGCCTTGAACTCCTGGTCCTGCGTCTATGGCCAAAGGACTGGGATTACAGATGTACATCACCACACCCAGCTAGCAGAGTGGACTTTCTTAATATGAAGATTTTAACCTGTTTGAAACCCAAAGATGCCCAAAATGACCCTAACAGGAGGAAGACAATCTTATCAAGGCATAAAATAAGTGATAAACCTCTGTACAACAATTTCCTTTCACTCCTACTCTAATAAAGGGTTAGAAATACTGGGTATGACAAGGACTGTGCTTTTCATTTAATTCCAGCCCCCTCGGGGAGGAAAGGTCAAAAGTGCTTAGTTGTCTGCTCATTTATTTTCTGTGCATCTTGAAGTTTTCAAATTTAAAATAAGTGAACATTTATATAATTATTGTTATACTTTCTTGTACATAACTATGAGGGAAAAAAATCCGAAGACAAGCATGGGGAGACAGCAGACAGTTATCGATTTCAGAAAGAATGGGTTCTGCATCCCACCCCAAAGAATCACTGTACAGCTAATGGAAAAGCTCTCAGACACTGACAGTCCTGCCTTCCCTCAGTCAGCTTTGCCTAGAAACACAGAAAACCCAGGAAATATTCAAATTTTACTGAGTACATGTCTCTGCATAGTATCAAAATCAAACTGAAGAATCAATATGACCTAATTCACATGAAAGAAAAACCTAATCTAATTAAAATCTCAGTGACCATCCTCAGGAGTCAGTTCCAAACAGAGTTCTAAACAGAGTTCAAAAACTAAGAAATGTGGGGATAGAGAGATGATGCGTGCTGCTCTTCCCCAGGACCTGCACTTGACTCCCAGCACCACACTGGTAGCTGTGCTCACGACTGGTAACTGAGCTCCAGAGGATCTCATGCCCTCCCTGGCCTCCACGTTTCACATGCGCGTGACCTACCATCACGAATATACATACATCACATAAACAACAAAGTAAAGAGAACAACTAATGCTGGCAAATATTCTATAAACAACCATTTTCCTACTTTGTACTGATGTGGCAATAGGTTTCTGGCTGGGTGATCTTAAGCCATTCGTGAACTGAGCAGAAGGTACCTACTACCAATGGTAGACATGATAAGGTGACTAATGTCTACTCACTTTAAAAGCGCTCACCACTCCTTGCTTGACAACTACACTGTTTTATCCAATTCCTGAAGCACAAAATAAGTGTTCAGCACAACATTTTTGAAGACAAAAGTAACATTATTAGACATTTCAAGCCAGTAGGTTCAGTGAAGAAAACACGCCTGTAGCACACTTTCCTCACACAGGTAAGTAACAACTAAGTCACTGATGCCATCAGTATTAATCCTGTGACTCCAGCTAATGATTTTTATACTACTATTGGTGAAGAAACCCACCCGTAAAAAGTACTGCCTAGTGTAACAGTGAGGAATTCTAGGGTGCACAGTTAAAATTAAAACACAAGACAGTCGGCAGAAAACCACACAAGAGGCCAAAAAGACTTCCTCAATCTTGAAAAGCCAACATTTTCTAAAATCTCCAAACTGCTCCAGAACTTCAATCCCATTGAAAGGGTTTGCACACGATGCTGTCGATTACACAGCTGTTGTTTAATCAGCTGAAGAGGCTGGGGGGAGGGGTGGACAGAGCTTTGAACTTTCTAGGAATACCTCACATTTCTAATCTCTACTTGATCCTTTCTCATTCTTACTATACTCACACATACAAGGCAAAGCTGCAGCACACACACTATGTCAGATCCTAACTCACCAGTCTCCTACTCACCCCTCAAAGGCAATCGGTGGCCTAGACAGTCAGTGTCACTCCAGAAGGGTAGCAAGATGCTGCTCAGAGGCTTTCTAAAGCAGCCCCTGTGAGCTCTTCTGACTTTAAATTCTTAGTACAAACTAACAGCAAATTTTACTGAAGTTTACACAGACTCTTTCTAAATAAGTCATGATCTTGTGTCTCTTCACGTCTTGACTAAATGTACATTCTCCATCATTTCCTATGGTTTTGTCTCGCGAAGTTGGCCAACTGTCATTTCAATCTTTGTGTACCAAGTCCTGTGCAACTCTGGCAGAGAGAGAGAGAGGTGAGAGAGACAGAGACAGAGGGGAAGACAGAGAAGGGAGAGGGGTAGGGAGGAAGGGAAGGAAGGAAAAGAAAGAAAAGTTACAGAATGATTCAGATCATCAATATTTACAAAACACATTCAGAGACCTACAGTATTTGCCAAGCAATACAGAAACCATTAAAGGTCAGTCTCCAGTGTCTACCGAATCTTTCTCATAGAAACACACTACAGATTTCCCTGCTCCCCACTCATCCTGAGAAGTATCCTTGGCCCTTATGCTCCCACCTGCTTTTTAAAATTCATTTCTCCCTTCACTTGAGTAGTCACCCACTATCCCGCTGTAAAGTACCAGATGCACAGACACTGAGATGAATAAAATATGGGAATGTTCACCCTCCTTCCCACTCCAATTTCTAAATAGCAGCTATTACAGAAGAGAAGCGAGCAGGGAGGGAAATAGAGCATCTCAGGCCTTGCAGTGAAGCACAGAGAGCAGCACTCGGAACCAAGTCCAGCTCAGAGGAGAGTTTCCAAGAGAAGACATTAAGTGTAAAGGGTCCTTGGTAGTAGACGTGCCTTTGTGTGGCAGAATGTCATTCTAGCATGAGAGAACACCAGTGGAAGTGAGGAGGCACATGGGCGCAGTATCCAGCCTAGGGTGGCGAATGTTTAGGTTACGGCTAAGGGCATACATGAGAAGAGGTGGGCCTACAGACAAAGGTGGGATTCGGCATTCATTGTCTCATACACTCTATACACTTACACAGTTGGATCCTGACTTTGACAGGTAGAAAACAAAGAACATGAGACATATGTGCTGAAACCAAAGAAAAAGCTGAGCGGAACTGAGATGGTCACAGGACAGGCGCCTGAGGGTACAGAGGCAGAATTCGGAAAAGGGCAGCAAGAGAGATACAGAAAAGTATAATGAGCAGGCGCCGAATGATGAGGAAACCGCAGACGTGAATGATGAGGGGAAAGACAAGGGATTTAAGGGAAGAATAATTTAGATACCTGGAGTCAAAATGGTGGCCTATAATTCATGAACTTGAGAGGCCGACCCAAAAGGATATCATGAATTCCAGCCCATCCTAGGTTACAGAGTCAAAATGGCAAGAGGTAAAGAACAGATATATGGACAATCAGTCAAGGAACCTGAGAAAAATCCCCTTGATGGATGCAAGAGGCTTGAAGAGTCTGTGTAAGACAAAGAGACAAACAGAAGGAGACAAAGGAGAGAAGGGTGGATGTGGGAAGCACAGCCGCTGTGGGGATCTGCTCGAGGAAAACCGAGGGCCACGCAGACCCTAGTGAGTGCGATTACTCAGAAAGATGGAGAAACTAGTGCTAATAAATCAAGCAGATGGGAGATGAAAAAATCTTTAAAGAGCGCTTCAAGACAAAAGGAGAGATGTGGCTGGAGCCAGGAAGGGCTCAAGGATGAAGGGAAAAGGGTGGTGCTTAGGAACAAGGACATCTGCGTGTCAGAATGAGGAGAATGGATTGGTGGGGATGGGAAGTATGCAAAAAAGGGAAGTCTGCTGCCCAGAGGAAAGGCAGGGCAGCCTTGGAATGGGGCCTTGGAGACAGGGAAAGAAGCTCGTAGGAGATGAATGTGGGTCATAAGGAACCTTTTATGTATAAATTAGAGAGCAATAAATATCGTGAGAGGGCATAAAGGGTCTAGAATTTATTTTTCTGTTCTGGGGATCGAATCAAGGGCCTTGAACATGACAAGCAAGCATTCTATCACAGACTACACCCCTAACTCATCGTAACAACAATCTGGAATGACTGCCATGGAAAATAAGAAAAACCGCTAACCACAGAAAAGTTAAAGAGACCGTTTAGAACATCCAGTTTAACACAGCTCTGGAGCAATATTGATCTCAACATGTAAGCACAATAAAACATCTGAAAATATTATCAAGTATATGCCTTATGGTTCTTATGGTTGTCTTATGGGCTCTGGTGTATACAGTTGATATTTGGTGGACATATTGTTCACAGAGTTGTCAAAATTCATAAGAGAAATAAAGCAAACAGTAGTGACCAAGGATAACTCACTACTCTGATTTTAGACAGCACCGGTTAAAACAGAAGAGTCACACAGGGGTCTAGAAGACAGTTCCATATCAGAGATGACAAGGAAAGGCCAATGGAGAGGCAGGGGGGGGAGGATATTTTTTTAAGCATGTAGCCAGTTTAAAAATACTTTCGTCTCTGCTGGCTCTAAGGTTGGAGATAATAACTACTTTAACACAGATGAGAACAGCCAAGGTAATACATAAATGAACAAGGCTATGTGAAACAGAAACTTCACATACACTAAAAGATGAATTTAGTAACATTTTCATGGGTTATAAAATATTCTTTTGATTTTCTTCAACCATTTGAAAATGTGAAAGGTGCTCTTTGTTCATGGGCCATATCCACCAGAGCCAAACAGCCAGTTTGCTAACACCACAGCTAGCACACTGACAGCTCTACAATATCTATTTTCAAAAATATGCACAGGGTAAGACATATTTCATGTCAGATCCTCAGGGTAACAATGAGGACTGACTCCAGCCTGAGAAGCAGGTAGGCCAACTGCAGATCTTCCTCTCACCCTCCATTCCTCCAAGTCCAATTCCCCAGCCTCATCCACACCTACTGAGACCTCCCCTTCCTCCTCACCCCCATTTCCAGCGGACTACACAGATCTTGCCCTCCTAACCTCCCTCCGTGCACTTGGTGCTTCATCCCAGCCCCTAACTCAACCAGGCACTCCCTGGGAACCTACAAGCTACTTCTGCAAGAGAAGCAAGTAGACTGACTGCAGATTTTCATAGCTCCCTCCATTAATCCAAGTCCACTTCCCCAGTCTCATCCCCGGCTCTGCAGCTCACAGCTCTGCTGTGCCCTCTCATCGCTCCCTGCCCTATTCCCAGGGGTAACAAGCAAATCCTGGTGGAGTATCCTGTACCTCACGAGCTTGTGAAGGTCCGCACTGCTCTCAGTCCATCACAGTCTCAGGCCCCTATACCCAAAACCAAATTTTACCTGTAATGTGCAGTGCCCAGACCTATCAGGACCACAGAAAAATTTCCTAAAGGTAACACACAGCCAGCACACTCTCCTAAAGCACCAGAGGGGAAACAAGCCAACAAACAAAACACCCAACAGAGACAAGACCAAACACAAGCACCTAGAATCTCAATCTTTCCAATCCCAGATGCCTCCTGGATGCCATGGTGAAAACAATCAATAAACAGCTGGGATGAAATGTCTCCACTAGAGCCCAGCAGCTCTACCACAGCAGGCCCTGAATAGTCCAACGTAAGTGGAGCAGAGTAAAAGACCTTAAAAATAGCTTACATGACTAGAGGTACTTAAAGAGGAAATGAATAAAACTGTTCATACCTGGAGGTGGAAATACAATCAATAAAGAAATCCCAAACTGTGGGAAATTTGGAAATAAAAAAATTAAGAACTCAAACATGAACAGAAGCAAGCTCTACTGACAGAAATTAGGAGAAAAAAGAGAGAATCTCAGATATTTGAGCACAGGATAAAAGAAATGGATACACTGGTCAAAAAAAAAAGAGTTAAATCTAAAAACCTCCTGTCACAGACCATCTAGAAGAAACTGGGACTATGAAAAGACCAAATCTAAAACTATTAAGGATAGAGGAAGGAGAAAAAGCCCAGCTTAAAGACCCAGAAAATATTTTCAACAAAATTATAGAAGAAAATTTCATTAATCACCCCTCCAAAAACGTAGATCCCTATCAAGCTACAAGAAGCATACAGAATACCAAACAAACTGGATAAGAAAAGAAAGTCCCCTCAGTACATAATAGTCAAAACACTAAATATACAAAGACTTTTAAAATCTGCAAGGGAGCCAGGTGCAATGGTACACACCTGTAATCCCAGCACTCAAGGAGACAGAGGCACATAGATCTCTGAGTTCAAGGCCAGCCTGGTCTACAAAGTCCAGGATCACCAAGGCTACACAGAGAAACCCTGTCTCAAACCAACAGCTGCAAGAGAAAAAGACCAGTAACGTTTAACGGCAGACATATTTGAATTACAGCTGACCTTTTAATAGAAAAATCTGAAAACCAAAGGGCCTGAGTAAATATGCTAAAGAGTCTGAGAAACCAACCACAAATGGCAGCCCAGACTACTATAACCAACAAAATTTCCAATTACAATAGATGAAGAATATTCCATGATAAAACCAAAATTAAGCAATAACTATTTACAAATCCAACCCTACAGAAGGTGACAGAAGACTCCAACCTAAAGAACATCCAAGAAAGAATAGAGAATAATCCCAGACAAGCAAAGTCACAAGAAGGGAAGCAAACACACACATACCACACACACACACACACACACTCATGCATGCATGCACGCAAAGCAGTATGACAAGAATCAACAATCACTGGTCACAGAAAACTCTCAACATCAACAGTCTCAATTCCCCAATAGGGGGAAAAAAACATAGACTAAGAGAATGGATTCAAAAACAGGATCCATCTTGCTGCTGCATCCAAGAAAAAATTGGTAGCTTTCCTATATACAAAAGACAAGTGGTCTGAGATAGAAATTAGGAAATAATCACCCTTCAAAATAGCCTTAAGTAACATAAAATATCTTGGGGTATCTCTAACCAAGCAAGAATAAGATTTGTATGGTAAAAATTTCAAGTCACTGATGAAAGACTAAAGAAGATATTACAAAGATGAAAAAATCTCCCATGCTTATAGATCAATGGGATTAACACAGTAAAAATGGCCATCTTAACAAAATCAATTTACAGATTCAATGCAATCCCCATCAAATTTCCAATACAATTCTTCACAAGTCTTGAAAGGACAATTCTGAGCTTCATACGAAAATGTTAAAAAAAAATACTAGAAGAAAAAAGAAAAAGAAAAGAAAGAATGATAAATAACACACTTCTGGCAGTGTCCCATCCCCAACCTCTGTTGTCCTACAAAGCTACAGTAACACAGCAGCATGGTGTTGGTATGAAAACAGACATGTTGATCTATGGAATCAAGTGAAGACACAGACATAAGTCCACAAACCTATGGATGCCTGATTCTTGATAATGCAGCCAGAAATACACCTTGGTAAAAAGACAGTACCTTCAACAAATGGTCAGACTGAATGGCTGCATGTAGAACAGTAGTTCTCAACCTTCCTAATGCTATATATGATCCTTTAATACAGTTTGTGCTGTGGTGGCCCGTAGCCATGCAGTGAAATTATTTTCCCTTCTACTTCACAACTGTAATTTTGCTACTGTTATGACTTGTAATGTAAATATTTTTGGAGACAGATGTTTGCCGATGGGCATGACCAATAGGTTGAGAAACACTGATGTAGAAGACTCAAATAGATGCATATTGATCACTTTGAACAAAACACAACTCCAAATGGATCAAAGATGTCAACATAAAATCAGACACACTGAACCTGATAGAAGAGAAAGCCGGGAATAGCCTGAATTCATTGGCACAGGAAAAGATGTTCTAAACAGGACAGTGTTATCACAGGCACTAAAATCAACAATTTATAAATGGGACCTCACAAAACTGAGAAGCTTCTGTAATATAAAGGACACCATCATTGAGACAAAGCAGCAGCCTACAGAGTGGGGAAAGATTTTTACCAACTACATATGTGATAGAGGGCTGATATCCAAAATATACAAAGAACTCAGGAAACTAGATATCAAGAAAACAAATGACCCAATGAGTACAGATCTAAACAGAGACTTTGCAATTCAAGAAACTCAAATGGCTAAGAAATACTTAAGGAAATGTTCAACATCCTTAGCCATCGGGGAAATGCAAATCAAAACTACTTATACCTGTCCAAATAGCTAAGCTAAACAAACAAGTGACAGCTCATGCTGGTGAGGATGCAGAGTAAGAGTTCACTTATGTGTTGCTGGTAAGGACCACTATGGAAACCAGTATGGCAGTTCCTCAGGAAGATGGTAATCAATCTACCTCAGGATCCAGCTATATCACTCTTGGGCATTTACACAAAGAATGCTTCATCTTACAACAGAGACACTTGCTCAACCATGCTCACTGCTGCTGTATTGATAAAGCAGAAACTGGAATGGATGAAGAATGAGCGAGCGAGTGATGAAAGGAAGGTGCATTTACACAGTGGAGTATTACTGTGCTGTTAACAAAAATGACATCGTAAGAAGTATAGGCACATAGAAGTGGAAAAATCATCCTGAGTGAGGCATCCCAGACCCAGAAAGATAAATATGGTATGTCTCCTCTTATATGTGGATATTAGCTATGAAACCAATGATTACCAAGCTACAATCCATAATACTACAGAGGGTATGCTCAGAGAAAAGGACTAGAGAGAGTTCTTGTTAGGAATGGCAAATAGAAGAGGTAGATATGGATGGCGGTGGCGAGTGGGAGAGAGGGGGTGTGTGAAGGGAATACAGGAAAAGACAGCTAACAATAAGGGGCACTTCAAGGAGAGCATGGAAACCTAATACAATAGAAACCTCTTGTATCCACCTGACACAATCTTCTTAGTGAAGGAAGCCTCAACTGAGAATATGCCTAAAGTAAGATTTGGCTACAGGTAAGCCTGTAGGGCATCTTCTTAATTACAGATTCATGGAGAAGGGCCCAGTCTATTGCAGGTGGAGCCATCCCTGGGCTGATGGTCCTGGGTTCGATAAGAATGCGGGCTGAGCAAGCCATGAGAAGCAAACCAGTAAGCAGCACCGATCCATCGCCTCTGCATCAGCTCTTGCCTCCAGGTTCCTGTCCTGGCTTCCTTCAGTGGTGGACTACAAAGTGGAAGTACGAGGCAAATAAACCCTTTCCTCTAAAACTTGCTTTTGTTTCATCACAGCAATAGAAACCCAAACTAAGACACTGCCTTAAATAGAAACATATATGAAGGCAACCTAAGTGAAATCACCAAAACAATGGGGGAGACAGAGTCCTAACTAGCTATCTCTTGTCACCAAAATGAAGCTTTCAGTACATCTAATTGAGTTGTTGGCCAAAGGGGCCCCACAGGAATCCCCAAATAACCCAGGCCATTGACAGGACCATAACGGGTTGATCTCCACCAACCTACAGCAACCCACTGTTGAATACAACACCCACAGAATTCACTGAACATGGGGATGGGGAGCTGATACCTATATAGCACCTTCACCCCTATATTCTAGCATCTCTGATATGAGAAAGTATTCTGCAAGTTATCAAAAGAAAAACGTAAACACCAAGGCAGCCATAAACCATTTATCTGCAATGGTATCCTATCTACAAAATGTACTAGGGAAACGTGGGCTCAGAGCTTGAAGTTATCAACCAATAGCTGATTTGACCTAAAGCCTACTCCACAAGATGGTACCTAGAGACTAGATAGCCAGGGACCTATGGTAAAATCAAATAATGCTCGTCTGAAAAGAAAAATGCCCTGATAAAATGATTGCTAAGGACACTCTTATACTCAGATCACTGCATGCTCAGCCATCACCAGAGGACCTTCCCCTTTCGAAAGTTGGAATAGATGCAGAGACCCACAGCCAGGCATGACATGGAGACCTGCAACACTCAGCCCTAAATGGGTGTCTCCATCAAATCCCTCCCCTGAGAGTCCAGGGGACCCCATGGAAGAGGAGGAGGAAAGGGTGGAAAAGGACACCAAGCAAAAAGGCCCTCTCAATCAACATGATCAAAGCTCATAAGAACTCAAAGACTGAAGCAGCAAGCACAGAGCCTGCATGGTCTATTCCAGATACTCCGTACTTATAACTTCCAGTTTAGTATTTTTTATGGGATTTCTAAGTGTGCAAATGAGTGGGTCTCTGATTCTTGTGCCTTCTCTTGGGCTCTTTTTTTGCTGTTTTTGTCTTGTCCAACTTCAAGGTGATAATTTTAAGGTTCTATATTTTATTTTGTCATATTTTTAATGAATGAATGAATACATAACCAGTAGGATAAAGCAACAACTGAACTGTAGTTTATATTTGCTGGGAGGGGGAAAATCAGTTTTCTCCAGTAAAGACACTGGGTATACCAATCACTCCTCATGTTCAGGAATAGATGACCAACATATAATAGAATCCACAGTTTTTTGTGTGCTTTTATTTGGTTACAGTTTGGTGAGGTTTTTTGTTTGGGTTTTGTTTTTTTTTTTTTGAGTAGTGTTTTGTTTTGTTTTGTTTTGGGTTTTTGTTTTTTTTTTTTTGAGTAGTGTTTTTTGTTTGTATTGTTTTTTCTTTTTCTTTTTCCTTGGTTTGGCAGGGTGGGGGTTTGTTGTCTTTTGTTTTGTTTTGTTTTTACTTAAAGTTGGGTGGGTAAGGAGGGGAAGAGGATCTGAAAGGACTTGGGGTAGGAAGAGTATTATCAAAATATATTAAAAATTTTAAATTATTTTAAACAATAAAAATATAATATAATAAAAACAGAAAAGAAAAAAATGAGGACCGATCCAAATGAAACACATGTGCTGTGTTCAGAAGCTCCATATACTGCCCAGGATCCTGTCAAACTCATGATGTAGCCCAACTGGCCATGAATTCAAACCCTCCCCCTCCAGCCTCCACGTGCTGACACTGTAGGCATAGAGCGCCACACGCAGCTAGAATGTAGTAACAATCTCCCATAACATATTGTGATAAAGGTCAACAAAAGACTAAGACGTCACAGGACCAGGAATCTCAACTCCATCCTGCCATGGGCCAGTTTCTAGACTTGAACAAATTATACATTATCCTCACGCTAGTGTGTTCTTGTTTGGAAAGAAAAAAAAAAAAAGCAAGTCTGTGGGAAGGTGACAAGACCATGGTATACAGTATGGAGGTGTACCATGCATACGATTATCACACTACAGTGCATTTCATGAATGGAAAGTTCCTGAGAGTTGTAACGAATACCGTCTACATTCTGAGGAAAGTGTTCTAAAAACTAGGTGAAGCAAAGACTGTCTCTAGGGATTCTCCCCTTTCCCTGCTTTTTTGTGAGTTAAACCTAGAGCCTTCTTGAAATGATAGGCATACTTTCTACTTGATCCAGACTATTTCATAAGTGATTTTGCTTCCTCAGATGTTCAGACCTTGGAAACAAGGTACTGAACTGTGTGTGAGCCTCCAGAGCAGTTTGTGCAGTCATGTGTATTGGCTCAAAGCCCTCCTCAGGGAAATTGTGATGTGTGAATAAGAATGGTCACCACAGGCTCATGTATTTGAATGCTTAAGCATCAGGAAAAGGCACTATGTGGGGAGGATTTAGGGATATGGCCTTGTTAGAGGAAATGTGTCACTGGGGATGGCCTTTGAGGTTTCTAAAGTCCAATCCAGGCCGAGGGTCTCTCCTCTGCCTGTGGATCCAAATGCAGAGCTCAGCTACTTCTCCAGGACTGTGCCTGCATGCGGCCATACCCCCACCATGATGAGGATGGAATGAACCAAAACTGTACGCAAGGCTCAATCAAATTCTTTTTATAAAAGTTGCCATGGTCATGGTGTCTCTTCACAGCAATAAAGCAATGACTAAGACAGAAACTCATGCTCCAAATGCCATATTTTAGTGAAAGTCTTAAATACAATTTTATGGTTTCCTCAAACCTATAGGGTCCAATGGTGACTCAAACATCTTGACTCAAACAATGTTGTTCATTGTTGCAATCCTGGAAGGCAAAGGAAAGCAAGGCGTGGGTTATATACTTTCAGTCCTTCTGTTTTATTCTTTCTGCAATGAGAAGTTGGGCCTCTACCTAAGCCACCCAGAGGAGACTAACCATGCAGCCTTCACTACCAATGTGAGCTAAGTCTGAGAACAGTGAAGGCACAAGACGCATTATTAGCAGCTCTTACTACTTTTAGATATTATAATCTTTTTAAAAATAATGTTTAGTATACCACAAACTGCCAGAACATTTATTCAGATCATACCATTTTGTTCTTTAACCATAAACCACTGGGACAGCAAGTCTTTCATATCTATACACATCCCCTCCAGTACAAAGGCCCTTAGTGATCATGTTATTTCTCTACAAGCCTTCCCAAATGCTCACAGACATACTCAAATATCTGGACAACAAAAGAATTTTAAAACCAAGGTGAGAGGTGTATTTTCTCATTTCACTCTTGTAAACTGACCACACTGAAGAAAAACTAGCTCCAATGTGTCAGCTCCGTGGAGCGGATTCCTGTGTAAGAAGTCCCCGGGAGCGGCAGCCTCTGGCCTGCAGCTTATCGGATCCGCTCCTTTCGGGGTAAACCTGAGCAGCCTCAGTCCTCCAGGGCCTGATAAACAAACATATGGGAAGCAGGGAGGTGTAGAAAGTCCTGCTGCTCTCTGAGGCAGATGTCCGTGATGTGCTTTCCCTAACATGCACAGGAGGAAAGAGGACCCAAGTGTAAATCCCGTGTAGGGGTAACCCAAAGGACTAGTAAGGGGTAAAGAACCCATCTTAGCTTTACATAAACAGGGCTGTCAATCATTCCACCTCAGCTTCTGAACCTTGAAAGTATCACTAGAAACAACAATGGCTAACTTTTAAGTTCTTATTTATTTGATCTATGATGATATATCTAATTGTTTAAAATCACTGTGATATGTATACATGAAGATTTATGAACCCACGACATTGTAAAGACTCTGTATTCATACTATGAAAAAAATATGATTTGCATACTACCTTTTAAAATATCTAATGGGAGTTTATTTGCCTATACAACTAATATCTAGAGTTAATCAAAGAAAGTTGTTTGCAATTCTGAGATTAAGCTTTATACATATTCGAGATGAAAGTAACAATGAGCTCATAAAATACTGATTTAATGTGAGCTACAAAATTCCATCAAGTTAAATAAATTTAAGGTATATTATTTAATAGCAGAACTTAACATTTCACAGAGATCATCAGATATTTATTCTTAACATGAACTTTAATAGGTCAAATGTTTCCTGGGTCTTAACAGTTAATATAGCGGAATGGTTGTAGTTTCTAGCCATCATGTTTAAAAGATGAGATCTTTTCTATTTCTCAGGCCTAAGCATCCTCATGGGCACACCATAATACTTTTCTCTCAGAGGCATGTTTGCTCACTGGGTCCTTCTGGAGAACATCACCACACAGAACGCTGGTCTAAAGTAAACCTAACACCAAGGTCAGAAAGAGGAAGTCCCCTGTCAACCTGTCCCCTTAACCACAGCTCAAAACTGAAGATAGGACTCAGGATTAAGACATCCAGCTCAAACCCAGTGCTTTTCAAGGCAGGAGTGACCCTCATTTCACAAGTCATCAGAATTTCCTAAACTTGATAGGAGAGATACAAATCTAAGTTAAGTAGACATTATACTTCAAATGGATGTTTTAAAATGCCCTTTTAGAAAGCTGTGTATCACTCTGACCTGTCTGCTATAGTTTAAAATTAAGGGCAGAGGGGAGGGGGGGCATGGAACGCATGAAGGGTTTCTCTGTGAAGGTAACAATTTAATCCAAAACCAAGGGGGAAGAAGGATCTAGCATCTTGTCACTGGTCTCATATGGTCACACGGGTAGTGGACACTCAGGTACGACCATAATGTAAGCCAGGCAGCTAGCTAGCTGACTAGCTTCCAGTCTCCATCATCAATGGCTAGACAAATGAAGATACTACACCACCTACATTTCAAGGAATAATGGGCAAAAAAATCTCACCACTGAAAAGAATGGCGCCCTTCCATTCCCAGAGGAAGGTTAGTTCAGATAGCCTCTCACGTAAGACGGTTGCTGGTGTAATGAGAAAGCCAAGCCCAGTCAACCACACGAAAGCACTGGAAAGGTCCCCAACAAAAGAGATCAGAATCCCAACAGTCCTTCGTTCCCAGTGTCTCCTGGGCTAATGTGCTATTCCTCCAGTCAGGCACCTTCTATTCCAGGGGCCTGGGAACCACTCATCTTAAGAGATGACAGAAAGTGAATCCGTAAACTAAGAGGTTCCACTGAGGGAAAAAACTTTTAACAGGGTCATCTAAACTAACCTACTCATCACTTAAAAAAAAAAATCTGTACACAAAATAGTAAAATACACTGAAAGAGTCAAAACAGAGTCTCTTCCCTTTTCTCACCTACAACCCTTCTTACAAGTTTTGTTTGGGGCCATAATAGAATTAACCTATATATACAAGTTTAAGTGATAAGCATGAGGCTTAACCTCCTATAAAGAACATCACCAGACTGGCAGCCACTCGATGCCTCATTTGATTTTGTTTTACCTTGAAAGAAGGAAGGAAGGAAGGAAGGAAGGAAGGAAGGAAGGAAGGAAGGAAGGAAGGAAGGAAGGAAGGAAGGAAAGTTAGTTAGTTGTGTCTAACTTCTAACACAATTCAGACAACACCCTGTAGAGCTTTCCTGATCAGTTATGCCCCTTATTTGTTTCAAACTCCTAAGAGCTTCCCAACAATCTTAGGAACCCTTAACCGCTCCGAAAGCCCTATACGAACCATCAATTTTATTAGAGTCACTTAGTTCAGGATTTATCCGTCTAGTTTCCTCCATCACACCAACCACAACCACTGCATCCTGCCAACGGAGTTCACACTGCACACCTGGGCCACACAGCTAGGCCTTTCTCTGTGCTGTTCGGATACCCAGGACAGACTTCCACCCCAACGTGGGCCCCTGCAGTCAGCTGCTGGGGTCCCCACTGATTCTCACATCTTTCTGGCAAGTCACATCCTCAGGAAAGTAGTCCTTGCTATCCCAGAGGTTAGGGCTTCCTGTTGGTCTTAAAGTGCCTGTTTTGTAAAACTAAAGTTTAATCACATTCATTTCATTGACCGGGGTACGAGAGGAGGGCACACACCACAGTGCACATGTGGAGGTCAGAAGAAAACAGACAGGTTCTCTTTCCACCACCTGAGTCCACTGATGAAACGAAAGACATCATCAGGCACCTTTACCACCTGTACTGTCTCATTGGCCCTCGTCAGGCTTGTGTTAAGGAAGAAGAAGAAACAGAACAAGAGCTATTACCTGCATCATCTGCTTTTTGAACGAGTTTGGCAAATCCAAAGGCCAGGCACTGAGTAAGCTACCAACACTCAGCACCAAGTCTGCAGCAGCTAGTAATTAAAGTCTAACCATCTCCAATCAAGCTCTACTGTTTCCTAAAAAGAAAAACCTAGAAACTCTCAAGTGGAATTGTACACTTCAGAAACACCAAGAATCAGGCAAGAGTCTCATGGTTTTGTAATCAAATTTGACCAGCCAACATAGTATGAAAGGAGTAAAAGTTATCTAGGGGACATAAACGTAGACGCCGTTAGGACAGCACAAGATCAGTATACATAAGGCCTAGGCTCAACTCCCATTGCATGCACACACACACACACACACACACACACACACGTGAGTACACTCACACATACACAAATATGCATGCATGCACACACACACACAGACACTGCTTTAAGGGAACTTTAAATAATAAAATACAAAAGCAATAAATTCACTGCAATAACTACTTTGTACTGTCATGAGTTACCAGTTATTTTTAACAAATACCTTTCTAGCCTTGGTGGAAACAAAACAAAATGAACACCATATAGACACACGTATAGTTGGCAAAATAAAGAAGGGTTGCCTAAGGATATTTGGCAAACATATTCAGGTTATTGGATATAATGGATTGAAATGGCAAACTGAATAAAAGCCCAGGCCTGAGGTATTTGTAACTTACTACACTAAATCATCACCCAAACTGACACACAGGCATGGAGGCTATTTTGAACATAACAGCAAAGCAAGCACGTGATGGAACCCCACAGCTGTGGCAATGTGTCTTCAATTTCCAGCGCACAGAAATATGCAAATGCCAGGAGACCCTTCTCTGCACAAAACACTTAGCATGATTCCAAATTATTTTTTCCAACAAGAAAGAGAATCTTTTCGGGAAGCTTACCTAAATTGAACTCGCTTTGCTGAGTTTTAAATTGGTGTTCCAAATGTGACAGAACACCTCAAGAGCTGAAACACGAGCTGACAGGGACAGCATCTTGGGCCATGTAAGGAGACACTGGCAGGCTCCAGGAGACAGAGAGGCGATAAGCCTCTAATGGCTCCATTCAATCTGTGTGGCTTTTACAAATGAGAAGGCCACCTTCAGATCACTGGGTCACATCAAACGTTCTTCTTGTCTGACTAAACTCAGGATTAACACAGCATCATAACAACTGAGAGAAGAAAGGAGGCAAGCATCACACAAAGACATTTAAAAAAAATCAAGAGCCCAGTGTCTGCTCATACGACCCTGAGGGAAAAGAGACGTGGCCAGAGCAAAACATGACTGAGGACAGGAACTGTGATGGCTGCCCTGTCTGTAAAAAACGGCACTCATCCTCCTCAAAAGTGACCTGTCCTGATTCAGCTGGACATCCGAGCTCCTTAAGTCAGATAAGCTTTTATTAACTGGACCCAAATTAAGTGAGCCACATATTGGGCACTTCAAATTACTTAGATAAGCTTTTTGATCATTATTTGGTCAACATCCCAGCCTCATGACATGGATTTACTTCTACCTTATCATTATTCCAATTCAGGCATCTAGGGAGTCGATCCTACCTAGCAAAGTTCTATGTGGTTTTGCTATTTGCATGTCAAAAGGGCAGAAGACTGAAGATGCGCCTTTCAGGTGGAGTAGCCCTTATGTGAAATGAATGAGACCTGAATTTTGCTTTTAATTCGTGAAAGATCTCAGGGATAGGAAGGACTCACATCTAAACACAAAATTCATTTGTTTTGTGCATACTTTGTACATAACAAACTAAAGCTTAGATGCAGCATTTTGAAGATTTTTATGCATTAAATAAAATCCATAGCATGAAAATTTCTACTTGTAACACTCTGTTGGCTTTCACCCAGTTTTGGAGCATTTTATAAGCAGATTTTCAGTTCAGGAATGCCCAGCTTATACCCACAGTTCTAAGAACCAGAAGAGAACAAGACAGACTGAGGAAGGGGTTTCTGAATTTTCTATTTTTAAATAAACTACCCTTCAAAAATATTTTTAGATTATGGTCCCTAACTCAAACAAGCATCTTCATCCAGGGGTAAAACAAACAGGTTCCCCTCCCAAGAGAAGATGGGCACTTCTGTAAAGAATTAAGTAGCCTCACTTAGGTAGGTTCCGGTCCTGAAAAATGAAGGCCTGCACAGTAGAAATGAATACGTTTACATCTTCCTACTAGACCCATGACATCATTCAGTGCTCCTCCCATCACATGAGACACTGGGAACTCTCACTCAGGGTTGAGTAAGGCTGAAGCCCTGAGCCTAGTTACTAGTTAAAATTCCTTCTGCCATACTCATCCATTCAGTCATTGGCACTCAACGCCTACGGTGCCATGGCAACCACTCTCATAAGTGAGGGGGCTACAGCAGCGAACAAAACAGACTTAAGCCCCAGCCGCAGAGCGAACATTTGGTGAGCACCACCACATGACCTGCGAGCTTTCCTCTCGATTAGGAGGATGTCACTGACAATACCAAATGTTCAACGAAAACTGGTTCTTTTGTGCACCGAAGAAAACTAAATGCATCCAATCAGTCAATTAAGAAAGCGAACAGTCAACACTTAAAGCCCGCCAAAGCTGTATTAGGCATTGGTAATTCAAGAGAAAATTGAGGTGCAGATCCTCAGAAAAGACATACATTTAAGAATGAACAAAACAGGGCTCCTGTGAATAGAGAACAAATACTCCTCAGACAAGCTTCAGACCAGGGAATCAAGTACAGAATTTTCCCTAAGGCTGTACAATGAGATCAGTGATCAGAAAAGTAAAAATCACCCCAGGCCTTATTAACTAATAGACTAGAGATTTGGAGACACTAGAAAAAGGTAACAATTGTTTTACTTTCAACACTATTTCACTGAAATACTCAACATAGTGACAGTATGCTTGCTATCTCCTTAAAATAGGTATCTCACAAAATACTCTTCCTCTCTCTCGTTTTCTTCAAAAGTGCTAGATTTCCACTTTATTCTCACAGCTTCAAGCCACAGCTTGGAAACTTCCCGTAGACGCTCACACAGTATGCCATGTTTCGTGATCTTGAGCCTAAAAGTGGAGGGGGTACTGGAGGAAGATGATGCCAGCTTTCAAGAAGCTAGACTCTGAATGAGCCCTGTCACTGTAAATCTGAGGAGGATACTGAAGGAAAGGCAGCCAAAGGTGCCTACAGACACCACACAGGAGACAGGTGTGCAGCTCCGGCCTTCGGGCTCAGCATGGACGGCTGACCCTGGAGGCCAGTTCAAGGACAGCTTGGTTATGTTGTGAATTCTGGCCAACCGGGGCCACACTGAGAGAGCAGGTCTCAAACAGGAAAACCGCCAAGGAAGTGGAGACAGAGCATGACAAAGCCTTCTGGAGATATGCCCTGCAGTGGCTTACTCCTTCACAGGAGAGCTACCTGGCCAGCACGTTCAGTCTGCAGGGACCAGGAGCTCAGTGCAAAGGAGGACATAGACACAGAGGAGGGAAAGGCAGGAAAGGCCTGCACACCAGATACCCTCAGGGGCCTCATGGCCAGGCCTCCTCCACATGTTCTGACAGAGTTTACTAGTTTTCTTTTCAAAACAACCAAGGTCAAGAACTAGAAACCAACTACGTGAAATGTCTGTTCTCTAGTGGGCATCCCCTTGTTTGTAGGTAACAGGAAAAGAAAGTCAACACAAGCTTTTTGCCTGCTTGTTTTGTGATGGACAGGATACAATTGCCTTTGGATGCCATTCTAGTCTGAAAAAAAAGTGCTCAGTGACACCTATCATTTGAAACGGCTGACTGACCAAGAGAGAAAACCCACATGAAAAGTACATGCTGCATTAGAGCTACTGAAACTTCTAAAATAGAGAGCTCACATGATTCTAGGGTTTGCACTGTGAGAAACGTTCCAGCTAAAATGTAATTTCTCATCTCTACTATCACTGACGCAAAGAAAGTGCTTTGATTAGAAGCCAATGATTTTTCAAGAGGAAGGACTACATGGACTTCCCTATGGTCTTACAAAAACCATGTCCAAGGCAAAAAGTAAAGCTTCGACCCACAGGGAAGACTCAGAGCACCCAACTAAGAGCAGTGGTTCTCAACCTGTGGGCTGTGACCCCTTGGAGGGGTCAAATGACCCTCCCACAAGGACTGCCTGAGTCCATAGGAAACACAGATATTGACATTATGATTCATAATCAGCAAAATTACAATTATGGTGGCAACGACATGGTTTAGGGTTACCACAGCTTGAGGAGCTGAGTCATAGGGCCACAGTATTAGGAAGGTTGAGAACCCCCGGACTAGAGGCTGATAGCATCTTAAAGAGCATATAATGATCAGGTGACAGAGTTGGACTTCAGAACCCTGGTTCTGAACCCATGATGAGAGAAGTCATTAAGATCCTGGAAGGGTCTGGAGTTGCTGCTGCAAGGTGCCCAGCAGGGGGCAAGTTCTGTAGTGAGCTGCAGAGGGAGACACTCGCGTCCTCCAGGTCCCTCTCGAACTTCAACAAGGACAGGTGTAACATGATGCGTTCACACACAAGCTTACTGAGTACCAAATATACAAGGCGACACCTTACGAAAGGGAAAGGGAGGTGTCGCTGTGAGACCTGACCCACGGAAGTTCTTAAACACATGTCAACAACTTGGAAGGCGAGGTTTCTAAATGCCCAAGAAAAAGGAAAATCATATGATAAAGCAAAAGGAATACACAGGAATTCTGGACATCAGTCAAGGGAAACTGAACACCCAGCCACCCTCATGAGTACCCACAAAAAACAGAGGAAATAGGATGGGGCAGGGTGCTTACAAAGCTTACAAGGCAACGTTTGCTTCCATATAAAAGTCACCATGAATGAGCAGCACAAAAACATTAAAAAATAAAGTCAAAATGCCCAACACTGGAAAATGTTCTAACACCCAGGTATATTCAGTAGAAAGTGTGAAAGAGGCTCAGTGACTGCTGTAGTCCAGGTGATTGACCGGATGTGCCTTCTACGTCCCCTAGGAAACACTACAAACTTCCGGGGACCGCCCAACAATTGGGAAGGTGAGACAGCAACACAGTTCTCAAAGTTCGTCTCCTGCCTACTTTCTTGCCTTCCCTCATCCCACATAGAAAGTAGAGAGGGCATTCCAATAAACGAGTGGAGTCTGGAAGAGGGACCTGACATATGAGGAGCCACTGAGGAGAGGCCAGGAACACAGAACAAAGCAGAGGAGACCCGCCATGACCGCATGAAGGCAACAGAGACGTGGTGCTAAGAACTGAACAGAATGCACAGTGGAACATGACACCAAACACCCTGTCCCCAGGGTCTACCCAGGGAGCCCAGAATAAACCAATGACTAAGAAAGTCAGATAAGCATCTTCGTGCAGCAAACTAAAAGACAAAGTGGGATGCAAAACGTGATAAAATATTGCAATGCCTAGATATAAGCATTCCTACCATAAAAATATTCATGAGTCCTGTAATTCATACAAAAATTGGAAAGCCATGCTGAGAAAACTGCATAAGGAGGGAGTTGAAAGATTAAATCTCACAATCCAGTATCAAAAGCCCATGAGAGTGAGAGAGA
>CM053745.1:46938074-47020993 GCA_028658305.1 Pachyuromys duprasi | reverse complement strand
TTTTTTTTTTTTGTAAAAGGATAGCCTTCTAGAAATCTTGAACGAGGAACAGGGCTGTATGTGCGTTCATCCTTAGGGGGTAAAACTCCAGAGCTCAGCTAACCCATAAGATCCCTCCAGATATCTGAAATTTTGTCCTTAGGATATTGCTTTAATGAGCCAGGGGAATAGTTTTTCACTGAACTAATTAATGATATGGGTTAGCTTTATAACTTTTCATTTCTGCAATGATTATAATAATCTCACAAGAGCAACGTCTCAGTTTCTTGTCTTACCTGATTGGTCCTCTTAGTCCTATAGTATTAAGCAATTAAGTCATAATTAGAATAGATTTTTTTAAAAAAGGAAATTGAAATAAGTTGTTGTACCTAAATTCTAATCTAAAATCATTGACACTAGAGGGAGGTTCATGTTTATAGTAAGAAAAAGCTAAATTCCATAGGAATTGGTCAAATCCGTTTTTGCTATTTTCATTTCTTTCTTCCACTAATGATCCAAAAAATAAAATTGGGACAACTTGCATGTTTTAAAAACCCTGATTACTTTAATCACAGCATGGCGATTTTAATGAACGAATATGAAAGGCAAGTGTTATCTATGTAATTAACACATGTCCTCAGGAGAACAAAAAATGGTTGAATATAGCTTCTTGAAAATAAGCAAGAATGTATAAGTAGGTCAACCACAGTCTGAGGAAAAGAGAGAAGTCTTATAAATTCTGACAACAAAGCATTGAACAATTTACTGCTGTCAGTGTAACGTGGCCCTTCTCAGTGTGTAGAAGTATCTGAAATTGTAGTCTTATTTCTGGTTGTTCCTGAGCAAATACATTTCTTGGTGGTATTCACATGGGATAAGTCTTTAAGAAAAATGTTTTTTTTTTTTTTTTTTTTTTTTTTTTTGGTGAGCAACAGAAAAATTCTTAGCCAGGCATGGTGGCACACTTCTTAATCCCAGCACACGGGAGGCAGAGGCAGAGGCGGATCTCTGTGAGTTCAAGGCCAGTCTGGTCTACAAAGAGAGTTTAGGTCAGCCAAGGCTACCTAAAGAGAGAAATGTGGTCTTAATATTTCTTAATATTTCAAATGTCACATCAATATTTGACAATGGTAAGGATAAAATGCTTTAATGAAATAAAATGAACAATGTTTATATCAGACACAACTAAACGTCTCTTGTGGTTTAAAACATGAAAAGAAGTTGATGTTGTAAAATTAGTACCTTGTACTTTTTAAACATTCAATAAGGGAAATAGTTGGATCTTAACCAATACTAAGAACTAGGGTAAATTGTTTTGTGAAATGGCATAGTGTTTATATTTCTGAACACAAATGTCTTATGATAAATGTAAATTTAACGTGGAAGAGTTTCTTACCTAACAGACATTATTTTTGAAAAATCTAGGCAGATACACGTAACAACAGCAGTTGCCTGTGGGGAAGCCAGTCGGCATGCTGAAAGAAATTTAAGGTACAGAGCTCTGTCTACATGCATGTAATTGTATCAGTGGTGAAGCGTGTTTGTCGAAATACTTTAAAATAACAAATTAGATAAAATCAGTTTTCTCGCCAACTTTAGCTATAATGAGAAAAATGTGGGTTTTTTTGTTTGTTTGTTTGTTTTTGTTTTTTTTAGACAGGGTTTCACTGTGTAGCCCTCGCTGGCCTAGAACTGTATATAAGGCCGGCCTCAATTTTATATAGGTCCACCTGCCTCTGCCTCCAGAGGGCGGGTAGTAAAGCATGGCACCGTGCCTGGCTAGGTAAGACATGTTTTTGTAGGTTCTTGTTCTTTATATTTTGTTACGAGATTTACATTGCAAATCCAAAATTGTCTGAACATAAGGACGAGATAAAAGTGCTTGAAGGAAGGAGGCTTGCTTTTCTCTGTACTCCCTGTAATTGCTTCAAGATAGAGGACACTGTTCTCTGTGAGTATAAATGAACAAGGGGAAGTATTCTTGCTTGGTTGATCTTGCAACACAGAAGCTTTCCATTGGTTCTGGCTGTGGAAGCTGTATTCAGCCTCTTCTGCAGCGTCACACATTGTGTGAATTCATTCGGGTAAGGAGGCATTTCCCGAATATTTGCTTTCCCGCCACCACAGTCCTGATTCCAACGGTTTTGAACATCCTACCTATCTTAACATTTTGTTTCACTGTAGGTATGTTTTCTTTATATTTCTTCTTCTTTGTTATTAAGAAAAAATATAATGGCGTTTGTAAATACTGGTTTTTTTAGAGGTAGGAATGATGGTGCCTGCCTGCAATCCCAGGGCCTAGGAGGCGGGAACAAGAGAATTATTGCATGTTTGAGGCCATTCTGGTAATCACTGCAAGTTCTAGGATAGTCAAAGCTATATAAGGAATAGCAAATGTGGGAGAAATGCTATTATATAAAGAAGAGCCTGCCAGTTGATTATCCAATACCAAATAGTCAGCCCAAAAAGAATATATGCATGTGACATTATACAGACTCAGTAGTTTATATGTATGTAAAATTAATGAAAACAGTCCATGAATGTATATGGGATGATTTGGAGGGAGGAAAAAGGAGGAGGAAATTATGATATTACATTATAATCTCATTTTTCTTTTGGTTGTCAGTCTAGCCTTTAATGACTGAGACATCTCACTGACCCAGAAACTGTTTTTTATTTTTTAAAAAACAAACTGAAAAAATCTAGCATCGCTGTTTTATAGTTTTGTAGTTTCACAAGTATTCAGTGAAAAAAGGACTGAACTATTTCCCAAAGTCAAATTTCTTTTCTTACGTTGTCCCTTTGACTCTCAGACATTTACTTGGAGGGAAGTTGACCTCCCTGTACTTACAAGTTTCTGTGAAGCTCACTGCCTCCCACATTGTACTGCGCATGATGTCATGTGACATCAGTGCATCTTCGTGAGAGTTCAATGCTCCAGTCCGCTGAAGATAACTCAGTGGCAAAGAAGGATGCTAGTGTCTGTGTGCACCGCGAGTAGGGGCAACACATCATTTCCGAGTATGGATTGTCCTGTCCTTCACCAGAAATTCTAGAAAGTTAGCTGTGGCTGTCTAGCTCTGTGACCACTGACCTGCTTCTCTTTCTGTTCGTTGAAGGACTGAAGATCTGGATGACATCATCAGAGTGGCTGCTTCACTTCAGAAAACTGACAAGGGGTGAGGTCCCAGAACTCCCAAGCTTGGGTTTTCCCCCCTCTTCTTTGTGATCTAAAGGCTAGCCAGTGTCTCTGTGATTTCACAGAAGCCGGTCCCTGGTGTTTCTTATCATAGATGATTAAGAAGAAAAACCTCTCAGTGTGTCTGTTTAGGTACCCATGCATAGCGGGTGGTGCTGACATTTATAGATGCCCATGTTCATCCTCCATTAGTCTACTTGTCCTAGTGATGTCAGGTCTCAGTCATACTCCAGTCCTGTATTTGTGTTGCCTAGATGTCCACTGATTTTTGTCCTTAGCACCTCCATTTCAAATATCCTTGGACCACATTCACCTGTCTTCACAGATGTGCTATTTTCTCCTTCTGTTCTTCCATCCCTGCAGGCTTGACTTTCTAAAACCATTCTCAGTTCTTCTACCCCTTTCCCCCTCTTTGTAGTATAGGTATGTATAACCCAAAAGTCTATAGTGTCACTTGTATGTACAGGGTCTTAGGCCAGTTCAAGCCCTCACTGAATGCAGGGTAAGAGGTTGGCATAGGTATTTATACTTACACTCTTCCAGCCTCTCTTCCTTCTGTCCCATTGCTGACTCTGAATGCCAGGTATTTTCTCTGTAAATACCTGCCATGGCTCCCCAATGCCCATATGTATCTCATAGTTGATACCAGCGTGGACCACTTTATTCCCACAATTTCCAGACACATTTGTCTTTGCCGTTCCTTCCCCATGTGATCTTCCCCAGTCTGAGTGTAACTGTGTCCATCTCTCCGAACCTTACCAGTTTTCAATAGCCAGGTCACCAATACCTTCCCCACGAATCCCCCTTGTGTGATCCAGGGGAATGTCACTTGTCTCTGTCTCAGCGTTAGAGCCCAGCAACATCTACTCCACAGTCCTAACCACATTTGCTTTTGATCTGTGTTATCTGTATAGACGTCTCCTCAGTCTCATCATTGTCATCCCTTTCATCATCCTCTTCAGGGAAGATATTTCATCTCAGCCACCAGAGATCATTTGTGTGTTAACAGGCAGCTTGGTCCAAAGGTGTAAAATGTCAAAGTCCTGGATACAAATATTTCATTGTTTTAATTCCAAATCTGAGAAGCTTTTCCTCGTTTAATGTAATCAAGCAACAATAAGAATTTACTATATTTCACTACAAACCAAAACAATCAAAGAAATCAAAAAGGTTGGATGTGCCGATGTGTAACTCCAATCCCAGTACTTGGGAGGCTGAGCAAGAAGGGGGGTCTCCAGAGTGATGCTCTCTGAACGAACACCATTACCTAACCAGAGGGGAAAGTGATCCCTGGTTTTCTGTGTGGTTGGTAGGACCTTTGTTTTTGATGGAGATGAGAAAGTATCTGCACGTTCCATGTTCAAGGTTCATTTTTCTCTCATTTGAGCTCCTGTGTTTCTGATATTATTAATTTACTTCACAGTATGCTCTTTAGTACTGTGGCTTAAACCTAGGCCTTATGTGTGATGAGAAAGTGATCTCTCACTGAGATTTCCTTGGCCTTTTTTTTCCCCAAAAAAAACATTTTATACCAAACCAGCATCTCTTTAAGTTTCCCAGGCTTGCCTTGAACTCGCTCTGTAACCCAGGCAGGTCTTGAACTTTTGATTCCTTTGCCTAAGTATCTAGGATCACAGGTTTGCCCCAGCCATGAAGGAAAGATAAGTGCATGATGTTGAAGAGTAATGGCATTTTGGTACAAGTCACACACATGGAGAGCAGCACTTGCTCAGCTTTCCTGTCCCTGGTCCCTAGCCGCATGCACAAATCTCACCAGACGGACATACATTCATCGGAGAGAGAGTAGCTGCTCTCACACAGACCAGAGAAATGAACTCTGTGCTGTCCAAAGGGAACAGAAAGAGCTCCATTATCCCGGCTGCTCTTTGTGGAGTGGAAAGCTATTGCTATCTGATTGAGGGCATTTAATTTGTTGCAAAGACAATGGTGAAACTTAATATCCAAAGCGTTTTATCAATTTATAATCATTTTGAGAGCTCGGGTTCTTCATTCAGAGTGCTGTCTCCATGGTGTTTAATTTACCAAAGAGCATCTTTCTGGCGTATTATGCTAATTTTCTTGTGATAAACACTAGAGACCTTGAATCCTGAAAAAAAAATCTCATCATTGTGGTTCATGTCAGTCACAAAGGTCTGGGGCTAAAATGTACAGGATTCTTACAGTTGCTCTTTCCCTGGGGATGGAAACAAATTTTCAGCCAGCCTCTGCCTATCAGGTAGCATTTCAAGCAAGAAACAGTCACAAAACACAATGTCTTGGCACTAGGCAGCTTTTTCCCCCATTAGGGTAACACATCACTCCTTTTCCTTTTCAATCAGGGTCAGTAACTGTTTTTCATACATTTCAGTATTTATTCTCAAGTATCAGTTTTATCATTAAGTATATAATATTGCTTTTAATGAAACATGTATTTATTGTTGTTGAATCAAACATGTTGAAGGTCCCTGAGAGGACCATTCTGGACAATTCTTCTGGCAATAGTGGTTTATCTGGCATCTTCACCACACAGAACAGACTCATCCACTACACCTCTCTTAAGTTGAGAGAGTGTCTTGCTGTATACAACTCAATTGAAAAGGTAAATATAGGAAGCCTATGTTACATGAACAATATTGACAAGGTGCTATTTGTTAGAATGTCTCAGATAAGGTGAGGAACATTTATGACTTTCTAGGCCATATCCTCAGAACTATATATTAACTTATCAATTCTTTTTAAAGATGAACATGATCATTACTACAATTTTACATATGGGGAAACTGTAGCAACATGAGCTGAAGCAATTCACTCAGGTCACCAATGAATCATGGTGTCCTTTAGATGGGGGTGTCGATATCCCTGGCTCAAAAGCCTGAAGGTGTTTACTGGTCTGCTGGTCAACACCAGAGATGACTCAAGAAGACAGAAAAATGTTAAGAAAGTTACATATGTGACCCTGTAGCAGCAGGAGGAGAGAACTAAGATGTGTGGATGGAAACACTGAAAGAGGAAGGCAAGAGACATGGGGATGAGAGTTAATGGAAGAAGGAAAGAGAATCTGGGTAGAAGGCATGCTGTGAGGAGCACACAGGAAAAAGCTCTAGAGAATGGCCCTGGTAAGCATCCTACCCCAGGCTCCCTAGTTGGGGACAAGAGCTGAGCCCATGGTTTAAGGTGAATTCTCCAGGCCAAAAGCTTAGCTTAAAGAGGTCACTCCCAAGAAGACTGTCAGAAAGGGGGCTTTGCAGCTCTCAAATATAGAAACAGACTTGCAAACTTAGTTGACCTAGAATGACCTTTCAGTAGAGTTGAAGAAGCAAGCCAGTGTCTTTTGAGTAGTTGCTTTCTGTGCAGGTACACTATGTGAGAATAGCATCTATAATTAGCTAGTGCAGCTGTGCTTGAGGATTCAGTTAAAAATGAGTATTAAACATCTACCTGGAGATAATGTGTTGAAGACTGACCGGACGCATTGTAAAGTACAGTTCTGAGTTTTAAGTAGTGTCTCTGGGAAGGGACATCAGCGTGCAACAAAGCACAGTCACTGTTCCTATAATACACAGTCCAGCAGAGTTCCATAAAACAGATACAAAACCGCACATGCTGCCAGAGGTCCAGACATGGGGACACCTCAGGTGATGGTCCAGGGAAGGCTTCTCTGGCAGCGTGGTGTTTTAGGAAAACTTGAAGGATAAATAGGGTTTCACAGATAATTAACATGGGCATGTGTTCAGTTTCTGAGCACTCAGAGTTATTTTAAGGTGAATCTGACCTTTAACTCTGGGGAGATATTTAAACTCATATTAGGGTTTGTTTTCTTCTTTCAAAGGGAAGAAATGGATAACCTCATCAGAATGAACAAAAGCTTGAACAGGTGAGGTTTAAAAGGTCTTATTTTCGTCGTGTTGTAGAATTGAGCATTGTAACGTCTTGGATCATCTTTTCAGAATTAAAAACAATGTTCAGTTGTAGAGTACGAGGATCTGACTAGCCAGTAATACCTCACCAATCTTGAGTTAAAGAGCTTGCAGAAATAATCAAACAGTTATAATAAAATAACTTATTATTCATTATTTTAACTTTATTACAATAAAATAATTAGGCAGTTACAGTCTGAAAGCACAGATATCTAAATATCTATGATTTTCATGTTCCATGACATTTAAGGCAGTTTCTGGTATCTGAATGCATTTATATGTACACTGTTTCACTTGATTGCTGAATATTTTAAGTTTAACCACTTCAAAACCTACTAATATCTTTTATCATTATCTCCCAGTTTTGAATTACTTGCCACTGTGAAACAAAATATCCTAGGAGAGACAAATGAAGGGCAGAGTTAGGAAGGGTCAGCAGATACCAAAGAGAAGGAACAAATTAAGAAGTGTCCACTGGTTTCATTGCTCTAAGGCCATGAAATATAATTTTCCTACGCTGTTTTAAGACTGTGATCTATATTCTGCAGAGTGACTGACAACAGGTCACCTAGATTTGCTGCTCTTCAGATTCCTCATCTGTTCAGACAGGAGGTTGTGTATCAGGAGTTGTAGAGGGAGGTGTGGATGGGTGGATGTGGCTGACTTCATAAGGCATAAGCTGTGGAGGAACCAGGACAGGAAGAGAAAATATCCTCTCAACAGCATCTCAGAACAAACTGAGGAAGCCACACAGGAATTTGAAGCCAGTGTTGTGGGGCATTTTCAGGAGATCTTGAAATGTCATGGTCTTGCATCATGGATAGCTCTATAACTACTGAGTCATATTAAAATGATATATACGTATATAATTTTATATATTTTCAATTCAATACTTTCCATCTGTCTATTAATCATCGATCAATCAATCTATCTGCAATTAAAGGAAAAGGTGAATCTGAGAAAAAAGCTATGAATCTGAGAGAGTTGTGGGAAGGAGTATACACGGGAGGTGGGTTACAGGGAGTAAAGAAAAAATAATGTGCAATTGCAATTTAATTTTAAAAATATAAAGAAAGAAGACAAGGGCTGGGGAAGTAGCTCAGTGGTTAGTGCACTCTCTGCTCTTTCGAAGGGCCTGGGTTTCCACATAGTCGTTCACAGCCCTCTGAGCCTCACTCCCTTCTGACCTCTACAGAAGCCAAGGGATGCCCATGATGCCCAGAAGTGCTGGCAGACAGAACACCCCTCCCCCACGATTTGTTTAAAGAGAATGCAAAATAAAATAAAAAGGAAGACATTTCATGAGCCTGAACAGCATATCTACAGACTGATCATGGCCTGGACACCCCCAGTTCATCTCTTTGGTTGCATTTTTCTCTAAGACTTACTGTAATTTAAATTTGGAATTTGGGGGGAAAAATCCCAAAACCACCTGTGTGGAACAGAGCAGTTCCCAGAACCACGACTCATCTTTCCCAGGCAGCTTGTATTTTACATGTAAACTGCTCTATGCTTTTTATAGTGAGGCATATGTCATTATTACTGATGAGATTTTTTTTAATCCATGTATATTTAAAGAAATCAAGGTCTCGACGGCCTCTTCAGAACAAGCCTAAAGGCACAGCAGATAGACAAGAGGTAAGAGTGCCTGGCATCTCTGACATCCCGCGTCCCAGACAGCGTGCCTTGCTTCTTCAGACAGTGGCAGCAGTGAGGGAGCCCCGCCCCTGGCCGGAGAGCACACCAGCAGATGGGCTAGCTCGCTCCGCACTGCACATTTAGTTCAGACGTAATTGCCCGGAATGATCTCTGCTCTTCCATTCAATATGAGAAAATGAGCAATTCATAGAAGATGTTTATTATATCTGACCTTTCCAGTCGCCACACAGTGTCACAGTTTTTATTGCGATTCCTTTTGTTTCCAGAGCTCAGAGTCTTGAGAGTCTCATCTATATGAACACCCAGATGGACAGAGACGGGAAAGGGTAAGATTCAGTCAAGTCAGGCCGCTTCCATGGAGTCTTTGACCGCCTTTTGTTGTCAGCAGGAAGCCCCTTGCTCTGCCAGGGTCAGGCAGAGGTGGTACAGGCTCTGGGTCAGGGTCAGGGAAAGCTGGGTTCCTCAACACTGCATCTGCCACCATTGACCTCAGTGACTTGTCAAGTGGCTTAATCTCCGGGAACTTGTTTCCTCTTCCGTCAGGAGAAGCCTGTGGCCTAGAGGATCTCCACACATGTTTTCATACTTAAAATGAAAGAGACCCAACTGGTTACTATGGGAAGCTTATGGAGTTAGTGTAGTGACCACAAGGCACTTTGGTTCTGCTTGCCCCTGGCGTCCTTAGTCTTAGATAGAAGAAGTCATTTCTTAAATGGAAACTTGGTCACACTTCATATGTTGATCTTTTTGTAGTCATCTTAATGTTGAAAGACACTGAAAAGTTTTTTGGTGGGTAAATCAGTGATTAATAACTAAACTAGTATCTTATGAGACACGAATTTACAATTTTAGACTGATGACAAACTAGGAAATTGGTTCTTTATTACTGATGCAATTTTTCACATTGAAAAAAAATCAAACCCCTGACAGTCTCCTTAAATAAAATTTCTGAGCAGTGAAGAATGACAAAGGTTAAGGGTTTATGAGATTGCTACCATTTCTTCCCAAACTGGTCACTTATTTTGTATGTGGTTAGATTTATTAAGCTTGCCTTTCTAAGATGACAGCGATTTCTGGTTATCACATTTATTTTTATAAACCATTTGTCTGGCCAGTGTGTGCACAAAATGGTACCCTCATTTTCCATGTCAGTCCTGTAGATACATTCCCAGATTTCTGATCCAGAACACACAGAGCAGCCTATGGTGGAAGGCCTTCCTAGTGAGAACCACTCAGGCATGCTGGCTCATTACAGGTGACTTCCTCCAAATGGAGGATGCAGTGGGAAGCAGTCAGCAGTTCTGCAGTGTGCATTTGTGTTGTAAAGGAGAAAGTGAGATATCAGAAAATTTTAAACAAGAAGCTTAGAGAGCTCTAAAAGAGTGGTAGGAAACAGGAGAAGCAGGGTGAGCCTTACCAGTCCTGGTATGGAGTGTGAAAGAGGAAGGGCAGTGACTGGTAGCATAGGGCAGCTTAATGATACCTGAACAGGATACAGGAGTAAGTGAGCTTACAGGTACAGGGGGAGAACGCCCTCAGTTCTTGTCATGGTTCCCTTCTCCCATCTTAGATAGCAGAAGAACTTAACATGCCAATAATTTTATCACAGTGGAAACAATCAGAGATGAAAAATGTCAATATGCAACACTTGGTTGGTTGTGTAGTCTTAGGGGATTAGCTTTCAGTTCTTTATTGTTCTTGTCATATAGCCTGGTTAGTCTCAAACATACAGTCTTTCTGCCTCAGCCTGTCAGGTGCTTGGATTTCAGGTATGGCCAGCCACCAGCCTCTAGTGAGTCTTAATTTTTGGTATATGAAAGATCCATTCTATGTGACTAGTTAGCACAAAGTGTTGCAGTTAGAGTGACCTTATTTCCACTCTTCATGATGACCTTAGACCTTTTAAGGGCACTTCGGAAACTTTCATGGGAAATAATTTCTCCAAGTCCTCAAAATATTTCCATTTAAAGTATTGACCTATTAATTGATTTCTTCCTAGCATGCCTGAGTTTTTATGCTTAAGTAGGACAAATTCTTCATGGCCATATTAAACTCATCTTCCCCCTAATCTACCCCCCCCCCCAAAAAAAAAAGAAAAGGCTTGAGGCCTGGTGGGAAGGTTTGCTTTTAAATTGATTCAGTTGTAACTGAGCAGTGGTTGATACCTTGACAGCAAGGCATCTCTTGAACATTTTATGCCACTGGAACTCGGTATTTCTAAGAGTTGCCAATGCTTTAGGCCCTGATTGCATCTCATTCCTGCTGTGAGAAATCTGCAGCTGTCTTAAGAGTTTCTGAACGTGCCTCTGAATTTCACTCTCACACACTTTCTTTCCTCGCCCCCAATGCTGTAAAGAAATCAGTCCTTTGGAAGTCTTAAGAAAATCAATCAAAGGACCGACAACGAGAAGGGGTAAGTACACCGCCACCGTCGGTGTCGTTCTTTCACCTCATCAAAACTGGGACTTTCATACTTATTTTCTGCCACAGATGAACTCTTTATATTTATTTATAGAGGGTCAAAGAAATATAGTCCATGCCATTTATAAAGGGTGGCCATACAAATCCACTACCAAGTCTTCCGATCTGTATTTTATTAAATAATTAAAACACGTGTCAATTTTTAATGTGAATCGAGACATGTAAGGGAAAAATTACAAGATGAGAGACACGATGTCAGCTGGTTTAAATCAAGGACCACTGTGGAAACTAACATAGATAAGAAGCTAGAAAATGGCGTGGGGAGACAGATCGGTTAGTCAGACATCCGCTGTGCAAGCATGTGGGTATACGTTCACATCCCCAGCTCCCATGTGAAAGCCTGGTGAGGGGGGAATATCTGGACCCTAACATCTTGGAAGCTTGTTGACCAGCAAGTATAACTGGATCTGTGACCACCAGGTTCAGTGAGAGACCCTGCCTCAAAAAGTAAGGTGGAGAGCAATAAAGCAAGGGACTTGATGTTGACCCCTGGGATTCACACGCATACACTCATGTGCACATATACCCACATGCACACATGACATGAACATATACGCACACCACACAAACAAACAAACAAACAAACAAACAAAGATAAGCCAAGTATAATTAAAGAGAAGGTCTTTCTGATCAGTTGTTTCTAGAAACATCTGACACCACATTCGGGCACATTCTCATTTACATAGTTAGGGGTTACTACTGCAGAAATGAAACACCATGGCTAAAGCAGCTTGAAGAGGAAAGAAAAAGAAAGAGTTTATTCAGCCTACACTTCCACAGTGACATTCATTGTCCAAAAAGTCAGGGCAGGCACTCAAACAAGACAGGAACTTGGAGGCAGGTGCTGATACAGAGGCCGGGAAGGGGTGCTGTTTACTGGTTTGCTCCCCATGACTTGCTTAGCTTGGTTTCCTGTAGAAGCCAGGACCACCAGCCCAGGGATGGCACCATTTGTAATGGGCTGGGCCCTCCCCCATGAATCACTAATTAAGAAAATGGCCTACATACTTGCCTGCAGCCTAATTGTCTGGAGGCATTTTCTTAACTGAGGTTCCCTCCTCTCAGGTGACCTTAGCTTGTGTCAAGTTGATGTCAAACAAGCCAGCATAATAGTTTTCAGAGAATATTGCAAATACTACATGTAGTCTAACTGGCATAAGTTTTTAATTTGAAAATTCACACAGTATGTCTGATCACCGTTTTCTCTCCCCCCATTTCTTTACAGATTCCTCCATCTCTTCACCCACCCAACTCAACACCCACTTTCCTTCCCTTCTTCTTTCCTCCCTCCTCCCTCCCTCCCTCCCTATTTTCCTACCTTCCTTCCTTTTTTTTTTTCAGAAACAGGCAAATACAAAACAAAACAAAATCCCAAGAACCCTAAAAAAAAACAATGAAAAAGCACAAGAATACTCTCTCTCTCTCAAAAATCAGAAAAATCAGAAACTATAATATACAAGCACAAAACAAAACAAAAATTTAAAAAAATGGCCAATTCTAGACAAAAAGAAAAACAACAACAACAAAATTCTACAAAAACACCATTGAATTTATTTTGTGTTGCCCATCTACTGCTGGGCATGGGGTCTACCCTTAAGTGTGATTTATATACCCAGTGACACGTCATTGTACTAATTTTCCCTTTGCAAGCGGTTGTCCATCAGAAACAGCTTCTTGTTTAGAGATGGGATATAATTGTCCAGTTTCCCTCTCAGTGCTGAAGCCTCATCTGGCTTGACCCTGAGCAGGGCCACAGTCTGTCTGAGTTCATATGTGTGTAGTGTTCCTGTGTGGAACACACTGTCTGATATAAGTTTTAATGACTTTTTTTTTTCTCCCAAAGTAGTCACGAGCTCAGATCAGTCATCAAAACAAATGCCACGGCAGATAGAAGCAGCAGAAGGTGAGAACTGCTTGGATCTCTGAGTCTTGGGCTTCTTCTTCTGGCTTAACTTGTGACCTCAGTGGTGAGGAGGAGTCACAGCTTCAAATCTGTCTTCTCTCTTGCATGTCTTCTGCAGCCCTGTCATTAACTTTGAAGAGCGTATTGAGATTGTATCTAAACATATTTATATATATTACAATAAAATCTTGGAGACTTACTTAACTAGATTACTTAGTCAATTTTAACTAAAATAAGTTTGATATCAGAATAATTTTCTCTGGAGAAATAATAATTTAATGAGTTAATCATTAAAATAGAGAATGGATGTTGGGGGTTGGTCTGATGCTTCTAATTTTGATGCTAATCACTGGCTCACAAGATCTGGTTACTGCCCTATCCTTGTTTTATAAACCTGCCTAAGACATTATTCCTGATTGGTTGATGAAAAGGCCTAAAAGCTAGGCAGGGAAAAATGGGGGTGGTGTGGCTAAGGTTCCTAGGCTTTGGGTTCGGGAGAATCACAGGAAACAAATGGATGGGAAGGGAAGAGGAAGGAGGCCACCACAATGGGTTAGCATAGCCACATGTGCTGGGAGGGAGGACTCTAAAAATGGCGTGGAAAGAAATACCAAGATGGAAAATATAAACAAGTATTTATAAGATTACGGGTGGAAGGTAGCCTAGATACGGATGGCATTGGATGGGGGCTGGGAGGTGGGTGGGGAGGTTATTGAGATAGCATAGGTGGAAATATCTGCCCAGCCCAAGGTAAATAAGGCAATTATAACATCTAGCAGGTGTCATATTAATTGTGATAGCAGGTTAAGAATTACCACTGTAACAATTATAGGGCTGATAATAAATGATACTTAGCCCAACACCAATCTAAATTTGTTGAAAGACTATTAATATTTAATATTGATTTATATTTTAGTAAAGCAGTGCTTATTCCCTAACCAGCTATATATCCAAATAACCACAGGGAGACTAGGGGTTACTTAATTAGCCTAGCCACAAGGCTGCTCAATAATTACTCTATCCTAAACCTCCCAGCTGGTATAGCTTCCTCCCATTCAGATTTCCCACATTATACTTGCTTTGTAGTCACTTCCTAGGTCTGTTTGTTTTTCCTGATGTTTTCTGGTCTTCTCCTCATGGATCCCACTTACAGGCTCACCTTTCTCCTTTCCTCACCTGACCAGGACGTCCCACCCTATTCTCTGCATTGCTTAGCATTGACTGGTTGGCTTTATTGGCAACGCAGAGAACAAACAGTGGCATGTTTACACAAACTTGAGGCAGGAGATGCTTAGAATAAACATCGCAATGCAATGTTCAGATTGAAACCAAATAGTGGGATAGAGAAATCAGCATTTGAATGAACAAAGGTAAACCATACACAGTCCACAAGAACATTATGCCAACAAGTGGATAATATATATCTAATTCTGTCTATAATCTAATTCTATATAAACTAATCCAAACATTCTTTTCATAAGAGGTGAAGATCTTGATAATGTGAAGATCAACCCCGGAGGACATGAAAATACCACTGGGTATGTTTCACTATTATCTTTAATTTTTATTTCTACATAATAATCAGAAGACAAATGAGTTGACTTTTTAGCTTCATAACCACATTCTAAAGTATGGAATTATCCAAAAAAGATGGGAGATGTGGTCGTTCATGTGTATTTTCCACAAATGTATTTATTTTAAAATAATTGTCTCAGTATTTAATACTGAGTTACTTTTCCTCCTTGATTTGGGGCATTGATCTCTTTTTAAGGATTGATGGGAGAGTAGAAATGATCTAAAGAATGCAGCCTTCACGTAGTTTCTGAAGCACATATCTGGAATGACAGAGAGAGTCAAGCCAGCCTTCACTGAGACTCCCTAAGTTACCTCCTTTAAGGATGGTGGTTTCCTCCAGCAGCCCAGGGGGAGGCTGGGCCAGTGCCTGGACAGGACTAAGGACTCTGCTCCTTCACCGGTCCAGAGCTCTGACGCGGGCATTGTATCCAATCCCCACTTCTGCCATCCCCCGCTGCTCACTCTGAGCAGGGCTCCTGTGGGTTCTTACAGGGGGAGCATGTTGATCCAGCAGGAAGCCAGTCTTTAGGTTTCCTACTCTTTAATGAGTGTTTTGTTTTTTAAATGTTATTCTTTGTTACTTATAATAATTTACTTGGAGGCAAAAGATATTCAAAAAGTTTGGACAAGGGCATGATTGATAGGTTCATATGAGGACATGTTTTTTTTTTTTAGTATTTTCAATACTGATATTCAATACGGCTATTATGTTTTATCAATATCTTTATTATTAAAACAAACAAATAAAAAAGAGATTGTATCAATTTGTCAAGTATCAATTTTTATTCAGTCTGCTTCTAGTGGATAACAGAATGTAATTTACTTCCCTGTGGCCCATTAGAAGTGATCTCACTAGATGCATCTGAAGACAAAGTTGCTTTTGTTCAGTAAGAAGTCTCGTGTACTTATATTCTGAGAACAAAACAGACAGTTCATATGTATGCATACAATTAGCAAATTAACAACCTTAAATGGCCCTCAGCTTGAGATATGAGAGTTGTCATTTATATTTTGAATGTTAAATGTTCACACTGGTGTGGATGACTTTTACATTTATCACTTCTTAATACTAAGCTACTCTTCAACTGATTCATGTTTTATTTTAATGACATTCATTAGAACTCATTTCCTTTTCCAAAGAAAACAAGACCTTGATGGACTGATTAAAGTGAATCCTGAAACAAATAGTCATATGAAGAGGTAAGGCATTTGAAGCGTCCCTTTGCCAGGCATTTGGTAAGCACATTAGAAATGCTTATGTGTGTGTGTGTGTGTGTGTGTGTGTGTGTGTAGGGGATAGCATGCATGTGAATTATATTTTGAAAAGGAACTTGTTGCCATGTAGCTGAAAATGGTGCATCAAATAATTCCCTGAACTCTTTTCCACTCAGTTAACTCAGTATATGATATTATTTGTTGTTTCGGAGATGCGTCAGCAATGAGTGCCCCAAAGGCTACGCTGACAGAGCAAAAGCTCAGCTAGCTAAAAGCTGCTGCGCACACTGCCAAGCTGTCCTGTTTTTGGCCATGTGGCATAGTCAGAGGCATAACCACCCAGTTAATCAGGCAAAACAACCAAATCTTACATACTTGCTGAGAGAAAAGCATTGGCCTCTTTGGTTCAGAAAGATGGTGGAGACATTAATGTGAACAGGGACTCTGGAAGCCCTGATTTCACCTGAAAGAGAAATCTAGGCAGGAACAATCAGGCAGGAACTTATGTGGAGGCCATGAGGTAGTGCTGCTTACTGGTTTCCTCCTTGTGGCTTGTTCAGCCTGCTTTCCTTCCTTCCTTCCTTCCTTCCTTCCTTCCTTCCTTCCTTCCTTCCTTCCTTCCTTCCTTCCTTCCTTCCTTCCTTTCTTCTTTTTTTTTGAGACAAGGTTTCTGCATACAGCCTTGGTTATCCTGGACTCACTTTGTAGACTAGGCTGGCCTTGAACTCACAGAGATCTACCTGTCTCTGACTCCCTGAGTGCTGGGATTACAGCGTGCACCCACCACCGCGCCCACCTTCAGCCCGCTTTCTTATACCATCCAGGACCACCCACCCCAGGATGGCACCGTTTGCTACCAGGGGAAGGTGTAACCACATCAACCGTCAGTTAAGAAAATGCAGCTAAGGTTTGATCACAGGCAAATCTGGTGGGGGCATTTTCTGAGTTAAGGTTCCCTTTTCCAAAGTGGCTCGAGGAGGTGTCAGGTTGACAAAACAAACAAACAAAAACTAGTTAGCACAATGATCTACCAAAGAGAAACCATAGTACACTTGTGCTCAGCACATATTGGACATAAACAATGAAGCAGGTGTCAGTGTTAGAAAAACATTCACATCAATTATTTTCATAATGGTCTCGTCCATCTGCATGCATTTAGTTCATCTTGACATCCAAAATTAGACTCCTATTTGATACTTATTAGATCACTTCAAATTGTGACCTCGTACTGTTTATATAATAGAAATGTGAATATGTGTACATGACTGGGTCTATGCCTATGTGTGTATATTTTAAACTCTTGCATGTGTGCATTCCTATATAAGCACACGTGTGTGCTTACAAGTGGCGATACGTACTTGCGCTTGTGTATGTATGCAGGTAGACATTTACATGAATGTGTGTATTTTGCACAAGTGAATTATTACTTATATATGAATAGTGGTTGTGTATTTATGTGTATTCATAAATGAGTGTATGTATACATGGATATATGTACATATGTGAACACATGTGAAATGTGAGTCCATATTTGTATGTGTGTGCTTCCTATAAACTTTCAAGGATAGTACTTTTAATTTACTTTTCACATGATGAGACCCTGTAAATATTTTAAATATAAAGTGAGGGGTTCAATCAGTAACAAACAGAGAATCTGAGTGAAATTCTCAGCATCCTTGAAAAAGTCAGGCATCAAAGTACAGTCCTGTAATTCCTGTCCTAGGAAAGTAGAGACAGGAGGATCCTACCATATTAGTGAGCTCTACATTTAGTAAGAAGCCCTTGTCTTAAAAAATAACACGAAGAGTGATATAGACATCAACCTTTGGTTTCACACATACACATAAACAAACACACAAATACAGAGCAAGTTTTCTTTTTTATTAAAAATATTTTACTGATTTCCATCTCAAGTGGAATATAATTATAATTTTATACTTTTTATTTTTTCATTTTTAAGTTAATTACACATTATTCACTTTGTATCCCCCCCATAAACCCCTTCCAATCCCACCTTCCCTCCCCCTTCTCCATGCATGGCCCTCCCCAAGTCCACTGATAGTGGAGGTCTTCCTCTCCTTCCTTCTGATCCTAGTCTATCAGCTCTCATCAGGAGTGGCTGCATTGTCTTCTTCTGTAGCTGCTCCCTCATCAGGGTGAGGTGATCAAAGAGCAGGTCAATCAGCTCATGTCAGAGGCAGTCCCTGTTCCCATTACTATGGAACCCACCTGGACACTGAACTGCCACAGGATACATCTGTGCAGGGGTTCTAGGTTTTCTCCATGCATGGTACTTGGTTGGGGTATTAGTCTCAGGAAAGACCCCTGTGTTCAGATTTTTTGGTTCTGTTGCTCTTCATGTGGAATTCCTGTCCTCTCCCTATCTTACTATTTCCCACATCTTTTGTAAGATTCCATGCACTCTGCCCAACAGTTGGCCATAAGTCTCAGCATCTGCTTTGATATTCTGCAGGGCAGAGCCTTTCAGAGGCCCTCTGTGACAAGCTCCTAACTTGTTTCCTGTTTTTTTTCTTCTTCTTCTGATGTTCACCTGCTTTGCCTTTCTGGCTGGGGATTGAGCATTTTAGCCAGAAACCTCCCTCTTGATTAGTTTCTTTAGGTGTACAGATTTTAGTAGGTTTATCTGCTGGGATCGCTCACTCAGGATGATCCTTTCCAGTTCCTACAATTTACCTGCAAATTTCATGATACCCTTGTTTTTTATTGCTGTTTTTTATTTATTCCATTGTGTAGATGTACCACAATTTCTGTATCCATTCCTCAGTTGAGGGGCATCTGGGTTGTTTCCAGCTTCTGGCTATTACAAATAAAGCTGCCACAAACATGGTTGAGCAAATGTCCTTATTGTGTACTTGAGCATCTTTTGGATATATGCCTAGGAGTGGTATAGCTGGATCTTGAGGAAGCACTATTCCTAAGTGTCTGAGGAAGCACCAGATTGATTTCCAGAGAGGTTGTACAAGTTTACATTCCCACCAGCAAGGGAGGAGGGTTCCCCTTTCTCTACAACCTCTCTAGCATGTGTTGTCACTTGAGTTTTTGATCTATATTGAATGGCAGAGAAACACTTAAAGAAATGCTCACCGTCATTAGCTATCAGGGAAATGCAAATCAAAACGACCCTGAGAATTTTTTACTTTTTCAATAAGGTCCTATCAAATAAACCTCTCTTAAATCAGTTCTGTTTTTGCCTTAAGGCATTTATACATACAGTTCCCATTTTCTGAAATTGCTGTGACCATGTTGTCTTCATTTCAAACAGGTCATTTTGACTTCTGGATGTAATTAAATTATACACCCCACTTCTCCTCGGAATTACAAACCCCAAATACTCTTTTTAAAGGACAGCACATATAAGTTAACTGAAAAAATATGCCATTCACTTAGTTGTCTGTCTATGTCCTGCCTTTCCCCAGCTTGGAACATAGGCCTCAAATAGGTTAATTCTGTCCTCAAATAGGTTAACTCTGTGTCTGTTTCATTCACATCCATTCTGCTACTTGGGAGAGCCTAGCTTATTGATCTTTGCTATTTGTGGACTGTAAGAATGTATATATATACTACATCAACGACTCACTCATTATACTTCAAACTTCATTATAATAATTAGATCACCACATTAATTAGTTCACTTTTCTTTACTGACTTTGTGCATTAAGAATTTAAGTAGCCTTATATAGTTGTGGGGACTCATTGAATGTTTAAAGGGGTGAAGTCTTTGTAATATAACGAAAGCAAACTCTTACCCAACACTCTCAAAGGAAGGGCTTACGGTGCTTTGCTGACCTATTCTCTATTTGAACACTAAAATCTTACAATTGTAACCTGGGAAGTTTTTCTAAGACCATGTGATTCAAATCCCATAGGCCTCAGTCAGGTAAAGAACAAGGGCTAGTCTGGAGTGCACAGTTGTTTCTGTGGGGTTAATGTTTCATTATCGTTATGATGAAGGTCCACATACTTTCCTTGTTGTCTTTAGTCTGAGTATCACTTCTTGAGACATCTGGATCAAGCAAAAACTTGGGTCAACATCTGGTTGCTTCTAAATACTGAATCTTTGACGTTGTGTAAAGGAAACCCCAGAGACATCTTCGTGGGGTCATCGAGTCTGGAGAGAGTATTAATGCTTCCTCCTAAGGAGGCTCTTCTCCCCACATGACAGCCTCTGTAGATCAGAGGAGGAGTTGCTGGTGAGACGCATGTGGAAAGCATAAGCATATGCAGTAAGAGAAGCATCACTCCTTTGGGAACAGAAGCAGGCGTGTGGTTAAGGCCAGGAGTAAAGTGCTCAAGTGTTTTCAGTAACAGCGGAGTTCTTATTCCAGCCAATAGGCCTTGTATTTTGGTACCTTTTAGAAGTCTACAGACTTCAGTTTTCTGATGGTTTGTTCCTGGAGCAATCAGTGACAATGTGTGTCATTCTAATGAGTTTTAAGCACCAGAAGTAGACACTGGGTTGTATATAGTACATTGTAGACAAATTGGTATATTCATCTTAATGCAGTTTTCTAACAGAAAGCTTATCAATGAAGGCCAACAAAATATGGATTTAAAATGGTTTCTTTTACACGTGTTGGAGAGAATGTTATCTGGAATGTACTATGAAGCAAGTCTGTGGACTGATAAACACTGTTTTGTGTACTTGGCAGTGGTTAACGAAGTACCATTAAGGCCACTGGAGTAGAGACAGCCCTATTGAGATTTTGCTAATAGCCAAACGTCTGCATAAAATGTTGTCTCCCCAAGTCTCAGTGAGTTTCTGATCTGTTAATCCCCCCATCTTTGCTCTGTCACCTTTAACCCTTTGGCATGACCTCAATGTGTGTTCACACTGTTTCTAAGCCTTAACTGGTAATTTCCTTCTATCAGCTGAAAATCTCCCCGTAACCGCTCCATTTTTTTCCAACGTTTCACAGGGGCCAGAGCCTTGACAATCTGATCAAAGTCAACCCGGAGGCAAACAGAAGTAACCAAGGGTGAGAGAATTATGTCTTACCTCTCCTTTCCCGCATCAGTGTGTAGCACTATGAAAGAAGGAGCTGGCATACTTGGACTCAGAGAGCCTGAAGCTCGCTGCTTGTTAGATGGGGTACTGAGCAAGTCCCGTGGTCCACGGGCTGCCGCTGCTAGGCACAGCATGAGTGCGAGCTTAATAGAGATTTTTGTCAGGTAATTTCCAGTACAGTGAAGGTCCCTCTGATCATTTAGGTTGAAGTTGTTCTCAACTTGCCATTTTGCTTTGAATCCTATGAATATATGTGTCCTCAAAATAAATTTTAGTATTAAGTTTTGATAGAAATCAATCCTGGTCTAGATCTTCAGTGTACAAGGATAAAAGTTAACCTTCATACAAATGGTTGGTATACAGTCTTAGTTTCTCATTTAGTCTTAAAACAAACCCTAACATTAGGGCACGATAGAACTTTTTTAATTAGCTTATTTTGGAACAAAGCAATTGTTTATCTAAAAACATATCCTCCCTCCAGACGCATTCACGCTTACTCTGTAGTCACAACTAGAGGGATAATAATTTGGATAATAATTTACATTTACAGCACCTTTGTCTTACCCCGCTTGATCTTTCTCATTGTCTGCTGCAAAGACAGACTAAGCTCGTGTTCCTCAGGTGAAGTCTCACTTGAATCTGAAGCTCATTGACTAGGCTAGTCTAGCTGGGGTTCAAGCTCATCTAGCTAGCAAGCTTGATGTAGGGATCTTCGGTCTGTTCTTGCAAGATCCGCCTTACCTGCCTTGCGTCTTACATGGCTGCTAGGATTCTAAATTACAGTCTCTATGCTTGTGCTGTCCACTTGACAGTGCTATCCACTGAGCCCTGTCCCTATCCCAGGAGACCATTAAAACACCATAGTCAGTTCATTGGGGGAAAATATTTATCTTTCATATAGAAAGAACTTTCCCTATGACGTACTATGTCAAGCAAACAAAGAACCATACTGGCATTCTGTAACTGAATCTTTAGAGATTTCATAACCTAACTGAGAATAAAACCTTATTGTCAGACACTGACTTTAGAGAAATAATAAATACTTTACAGTGAAAGTATACAACCTAACTCAGAGCTCTATAGCTTCTGTTTGGAATGTCTATCCTAACTATTAGAATAGTAACTATAGAGAAACTCATTGTGATATACAGGCTTTGCATCTGGTTCATTTTGCTGCATGATTTTTTATTTGTGAATTTTGCATAATAAATGTTATTTTTAAGAAGAGTATTCAAGTCACATTGGAGTTTTAAATTACTAAATATTAATTTGATTTGATATTAAGGCTAAAAAATACAAAGTTATTGTTCTTGGTTAACCTTGTTAGATATTGCAATTTATTAACTTTCAGGAACCAAGACCTGGACAGTCCTATCAAGGTGACCCCCTCAGCAAGAAAAAGGTAAGTTTTGGGAGATTATTTATTGACAAATCCGTCAATTTATGTGAAAGGAGTAGAATTATTTGGCTAGAGAAGTCTCAAAGGAGGGAATAAGAAAGTAGAAGATGATTTGTTGACTTGTAAAATACTAGACAAGGTTTGCTCTTACTATTGCTTCCAATCATTTCACTTTAATATTGTTTAAGATGATAGTACAGATGCTAATTCTGTGTAATTACCACTTGAAAAATTCCTTGTGACACCATAATCACACAAGTACATTAATACTGCAAATTCTTAGTTAATAAATTGCAAGTGTATTAAAAAGAATAAACTCAAGACTAACAGTTTTCTACTCTCTCATAATCACAGGGATTAATATTTAAATGACTTGTGAGAAACTAGCAACATAACAGGGTTATACTTAATTAGAATATTCTTGCATGACATTGAATTTACTTCTGTTCTTGAGAGATTAAGGCCATTTATATATTGGAGCACACACACACATTCACACACACCAAAAGCGTGGTTCTGAAACTCCACGCTATCACCCATAAAGCTGCTCTGAGGACCATGTGGTACTGAGCATGCCGAGGGGAGGGGCTACTGTGAACATGAGGTGGAGGAAGGGTAGCTATCCTCAGTTTCTTCTCAGGGATGCCCTGGGGAAGGAGTGAGGAAGCTTGCGGCTTTTGTTCAGGTTCACCTCCAGCATTTCTTGGGGATTTGGCCCCAGGGGGTGTCTTGACCCTTATGAATCTTTTCTTTATAAGGGGTGGTCCTAACCGCCCCTGTGCTCTCAGAACCTGAGGTTAAGGTAGAAGTTAGAGTTCAAGGTCAGCCTGGGGCTCGACAAAAGAAGTAGGAAAACCTTATCTGAAAACAAAACGAAATTCAGAGAGAGAAAGAGAGAGATGGAGAGAGTGAGAGGATTTCCTATTGACTGATCCATTCTTTAACTTTGTTTTAGCAATCAGCACAGTCTTGATGAATTTATTCATACAAGCCCCAAAGCTGTCAAAACTTCTGCCAGGTAAGAGAGATTTTTCTTCTTCTTAACCAAACATAATATGAATATAAATACCATAATTGTTTTATGGAAAAACTGAATGAAATTTTTGAAGTACCTGGAGATTTAAATGTTAATTTCAGTATTCAGACATAGCAAAATACAGGCAGCTGGAAATTGTATATAATGGGAACAACCAAGAAGCAAGGCAGGGCCATAGGTGGGCCAGGAACTAACACCTTCTGTTTGGTTTGTAAAGTATTAATGCTAGACTTGTTTCTCAAGCTAAAACTTTTAATGATAGCTAAGCAATATACCCAGAGTCCTCATTTGATACATCGTTAGTAATGAATCTACTTCTTTGTGGAAAAGTGTTTTCAGGGGGAAAGTAGAAATTTTATGTGGCTTATTGCTCTTTAAAAGGCTTATGCTTACAAAAGGAATGTAAACTTAAATTTGATAATTCTCTGAGTAGCGTCTCTAAGATAGTTAAATTCACTTTTTGTCTCTGATTATATATAGTTCACATTATTTATATATGTACTTATTGTATACGGTCTTAGCAATATTTTCATAGTTTCCACTTTTAAGTTGTGTTGGCACCTATACAAATCATGAAAATCTTACAGATGGAATGAAGGAAACTTGGAAAATCTTAACCCAGTCGATGGGAACAATTTTGAAAAGCACCCTTCCAGCTAACACTGCTTTGTAGCAGAGAGAATAAGGACTCAGAAAGGTTAAGCGATTTGGCCAGGGTCACAGAGAAAACTCAGGGAAGACTGATAGTTCCATGATTTCGAAGGCAGTAAATAGTTACTGAGCACCTACTGGGTTCACAACCATCACTGGGTCTCATTTGCTTGCATGTTAGGCGTAATTACAGGCCATGGACACCAAAAAGAGAGTTCGGTTGTCATACTCAATCTTATTAACAACAGGCAATTAGCATAGATTAGAGCTAATTATGTACCAGGGGCACAGAGATGTTACTCAAAGACAATAATAGGTTGTCGGTTTGCTATATTGCTTCTAGGAGTCCCCATGTACTGCTGGTGGATTATAGAATATATTGTCAGTGAGTTACATTTAAAAAGAAAAAAAAAGAAATGAAAAGGCTGTTCTCATAAACATTACATGGAGTAACATTTGTATTTTGGGGGTAGATGTTAGAGAGGTCATTGCTTCAGGCAGTGTCCGGTCCAAGCTCCTCATGACAATACTGAGGCCTGAATGAGAAACATTCTGTCTTCTCCAAGGTCCCGTGGTTTCCAGCCGAATTCTGTTCTTTACTTCATAGCACAGAGCCTGTAATATTCAAAATGAAGGTCCATTAAATGTCTCAGAAAACACAGGAGGCCACAAGGATTGTGGCATCTGTTGTGGGACAGTGGGAAGTGTCCCCTAGTGGTCCATGTATGGATGGTACTAGCAGAAGACTACGCTACACGCCAGAGTCTCACCCTCCACAGAAACAATGCCGAAATATCTGGACACCCTCTACCCCATCAGTAACACAAAATCAAATCAGGGACTTGAGTAGGAAAGGTGTTATATTTTCCCAGCATAAGAATTAAACATTGAATTCCTTTGTTGGTAGGATCCAGGGCCTGGGAACAGTGTTTCCAGTCCACAGAGCTAGGTTGGGCCTGTCACTCGCAGAGAGAATTCAGATCCTAGCTGTGGCGATACACAGCACTGCCTTCTTGGAAGTAGTGGAAGCACAGAGCATGTCTTTATGTTGGCTGGGCTTTTGCTTCTCAAACTTTGCATATGCTCCTTATTAAAGAGTTTATAATTAATGAGCAGCAATCAGCACACATGAGAATGAATCAAATGGAATATATTAAAGTTCTCATGTTGTCAGTGCATTGTTTCTTGCAATTTCTTTCTCTTTGTCTCTGTCTTTCTCTCTCTTTGTGTGTGTGTGTGTGTGTGTGTGTGTGTGTGTGTTTTAAACTGGGCTTTATAGAATACTGGTTTGAATGGAATATCACTGTTTTAGGCTTTTAGATAAACAATCTTGTTTTATGCTCAGTACAACATATAGAAAAGTAAGCTTTGATATTTGTTTTTGCAGTTCCTGTCTTTATTCTAAATTATGCTTATGGATAGTATATGTAGTCACCCCAAAACCCATTGTAATTGATATTACATGTAAACAAGCCATGATTATAAGTGAAATGCAAATTAACAATACTTTGGGGTTCTCCTGTAGTCAAAATGGCTTTTATGGAAAACAAAATAAATTTAAAAACACACTAGACCAAAATCATACACAAACGAAAATATCCAAGTGCTGGTGATAAGGAGACAAAAGCAACCATTGTACACTATTTGTGTGACTGGAAGTTAGTCCATACATAAGGGAAATCAGTATGGTCTTTCCTCAAAAATCTAAATCAGAGCTGCCGTATGATCCAGTTGCTCCACTGTTGGGTATATATAGGAAAAAAGTCAGCCTTCAAAAGAGATACTTAACAGAATGCAGTGGAGTTTGTATCTTGATGAATGAAAGGTTAAAAAACAAAAAGCTGAAACCAGAAATAAGAGAGTACAGGAAGATTTATTACCTGCACCAGGTAAGGAAAACACCAGGTAAGGGAGTCATTTCCAAAGCAATAGTCTCCTTAAACAAAGAAGGGCCATATTGTTCACAAAGCTTATGCATATTCACACAGAAGAGCAGACTCAGGCCCAGTTCAGGCTGAGCATGCTCAGAACAACATAAGCATTGTTGAGCAATCTATGACCCGAGCAATTTCAGGTCATAGAACTCACGGGAGACAGATGGTGGAGAGAGATTCTTCTAAGCACACAGCTTATTTTCCCAGAAGTTTCAGCCAAGGTAAAGAAAAAATAATAATTAGGAGGTATGTTAAGGCAGACACACTTGTCCCTAAAGGTTCCTACCTCACTTACCTTCTCACAGTATGTGCACACTCACGTTTATTATGGCACTGTTCCCAGAAGCTAAGATATGGAATCAGCCTACCTGCCCATCAGTGAATGATAAAAAAACAGATCAGTACAAATCCATGTGTTCATGTGAGCATTATTCAGCCATAAAGAAGAGCAAATTATATCATTTCCAGGAAATGGCTAGAGCGAGAAGGTGTCATGTTAAATAAAACCCCACAAATAAAGGAAGACAAGTCAAGTGTTTCTTATCACCTGTGTAAAGACCCCCCCCCCCAAAAAAAACAAAACAGAAAGGCACTGACAGCAGAAAGGGCTATTAAGGGGAAGAGACTTGGGGAAGGAGGGAGAAAGAAGGTTGAAAGCAAGTCGAAGAAAGTGTGATATGATCAGAACATGCTAAAAGCAGGTGTGGAGAAGCCACAGTGACATCCATTGATATGACCAGTTTGTGCTAATAATTATAATTAAAAAGGTTTAGAGGTATACTTTAAATGCGTCATCCCTAGGCCTTAGGACCGGAGCTTAGGATGTGAGTCTAGAGGGGCAAATGCTGTTTTGTAACTGAGAAAACAAGAGGATAGTGTTTTGTAAAGTGTGAATATAACAATGAACAGCTGAGTTCAGTTCAGTTTCCACAGTCATTATAAACTCATGATTTTGATGGCTAGGTGTATATTTAGGACATCTCAGCTTTTGAGCTCCTGTTTTTAATATTGATCCAATCTTTGACATGGCAAAGCCTTGAGAATGAGTTTGTGTCTTCATAACACTGAAATGTGAAAAATGCCAATTGTTCGATATTCTCTGTGGGAGGACATTGCAGCCAGTCCTGGTGAGACCTGATAATCTAGGGTCAGATGGAAGGGGAGGAGGACCTACCCTATCAGTGGACTTAGAGAGGGGCAAGGAGGAGATGAGGAAGGGAGGGTGGGACTTGGAGGGAATGAGGGAGGGCTACAGCTGGGATACAAAGTAAATAAATTGTAATTAATATAAAAAATAAAAATTAAAAAAATGATATTCTCTGTGGAGAGCTGAAGATGCATGCCCTGTTAGATTGTTCTGAAAATGAATAGTGTGGACTCAGAGCAAGTTCTGAGCATAATTCCTCCTGCCCTGGGTTAGGTGGGAAGATACCATTGCTGTTCTTACCATTGCTGTTCTTGACCACAACAGTATATCATATAACATAATCAAATGTATCATATAATATAATGGCCCTTTAAGGGACATTTATGATTGCCCTAAACCCCATTTCCTCTAACCTTTAATGCTTTGTCTTTTCCCCCCAAAGACACCAAGATCTCGACAAGTTCATCAGTGCATATCCTGATGTCTGTACAAATAACCAAAGGTAATAAAATTTTTAGTGAGTTTTGATCAGGAAGAACATTCTGTTTTACTGTTCCAAGTAGAGTTAAAGCCATGTCCTTACTAAAAATAGCTTTATTACTAACTTATTTTCTTTCTGTTATTCCCCTGAAAGAAGCAGCGATCTGGATGACGTCATCAGAGGGAGTCCTACAGTGACCAGAAGTCATCAAAGGTGATAACACTAAAGCTGCTGATGCACGTTTTCAGCTGTTCTTCTTATCTAAGATAAAATTTTATTATTGCTGGATTGATCTTCCATGACCAATTTACCATCACTAACCCACCCCCTTTCACTATTTTAAACAGCCAAGACTTGGACAATATTATTAAAGTGAAGCCTTCTGCTCTCAGAAACACAAACGGGTAGGTGACCTTACCTAACCGATGTTGATGCGTTCCCAAGGCCCCCGGGTAGGAATTTTCTCTAGTTTTCAAAGGCTGCATTTATAACCTGTTTGTCTCCTGTCAATACCGAGACATATTGCACTCTCCTTGAACCAATTGCTTGGTTTGGGGGTTCTAGGCTTCTTATTTGAACCAAGACAACCTAATGTTTATTGCCTTAAGGAAAAGGAATTTCAAGACTGAGATAAAAAAAATGAATAAAACTAACAAGAAAAAAATATTTTGAGGAAGCTAAAACAACTTGGAAAGGATTATTTAAGGTTCTTCAAAGTTCCTGATCCCAAGCTTGTGTGGTCTCACAAAGGGTCATGGCACATTTTAATGTTGAATTTACACCCTGAGTTTTGAACCTATTCCCTAATTTTCTATTTTTTAATTAACATAGAATTACACTACTTTCTCTGTTCTCCTTCTGCCCTCTATCCCCCCACCAAGATACCCTTTATGCAAACCTCTCTCATACCCCAAAACTGTCAAATTGATAGCTTCTTTTTCTTTACATGCACACATATGTACATGTATGTACAAATATATAAATACAATCTACAAGAGTCCACTTTTCTTGCTTGTGTGTATGTAGTTTCAGAGATGATCACTATGGATAAGCAGAAAGGTAGTTCCTCCCTGGGTGAGATTCATCCCCCTCTCCCGACAGTCAGTCACTGGTTTCTATAGTTTTGGTCTAATGGTGTGACCCTGTGAAATTTCTCTGTCTCACACTCTACATCTGTAAATATCACTAGTGTTCTAGTCTCGTTGATGCAGCCATTTCTAAAACAGACTGCTTCACAGCAGAATTCCTGGTATAATGGCTCTTGCAATCTTTCCATAACCTCTTCTGTGGTGTTCCATAAGCCAGAGACATAGGAGCTGTGACGAAGAGAAGATGTGTTAATCGGGACTAGGCTCCCCACAATCTGCTTATTTCTTCATTATGTCTAGTTTTGGTTTCCTGTGATGCTCTCCATTTGCTATAAAGAGAAGCGTCTTTGATGAGGAGGAGGTAGCTATATATATCTGTGGGTAGAAGGATAAGATTGAGACTGTAGTAAGGGATTTTGCTGGTCTACCAAAGTGAAGGAACAGAGTATCTTCTAAAGTCCGTGATCACGCAAGCCTCAGGAAGATGTCTAGATTTCTAGTATCAGAAATGACTTTTTTCCTGTTGAGTGGGACTTAAATCCAATTATTTGAGTGGAGTTTTCTTGTTAACAGTAGAAGGTTTGGGAGATTACCAGTCATGTTAGTAACAGATCTAATAGCCCATGTTATGCAATGTCTGATTAGGGGAACAAGCCCTCCAAAGCCTGCCTATTCCCTATCATTGCCAAATGCGTTATATTGACAATGGTAACTCTTACAGGAGTCCTGCCTCTGGTTTTACTGCAAGAGGAAATTTTTATACAACATAGCTTTATTTTAGCAACTCTTTGAACAGAAATCCAGAGAAAATACATTTCTTCTTAATCTAGTATGATTACGATTAAAAGGAATAAAAAAAATCTTTTCTAGACAGCTTGGTCGGCTAAGCTAACCTGTCTGACTCTCCTTTAGTACTAGATTTGACGATAAATAGCGAAGAATTAGCATACAAAGGAGAAACAGAAAAGAGAACTCTTTTAAAAGAGTGAGTTTATGGACTGATTCAGCCACCTGTATCTACCACGTAACCATGCTGCCCTCTTGATTTCAGTGTAGATAAAGAAAGAGAATTTTGAAGCGAATCTAAAGTAGGACGAGCCATCGCTCGTCAGTGTGACAAGACAGAGGACTGCTCTTTTAGTGGCAGCAGAGAATCAGAGTCCTTCTGTGTTGGCTTTGCACACATTTCCAGCAGCTGCATATTTAACTCACAGTTAGAGACCGAATAAACTACACTCATTCATCAGAAAAATATACAGGCATCCCTGAGATGCCAGGAACACAGCAACCAGAACAGATGCAGATGTGCAAAGCATTTCCATTTATTCAATGAGAAATAGCATGGCTTTTAGTAGTAATGTGAACCAACACTAAAGAGAGAGAGGTCATTATCTGTAGTCAGTAAACTGATGGTAGATTAATTATTAATGTTCTCAATTTCTGCTTACGAACAGCTACTGAAGAATACCTCATATTGTTAGTGATATAAAAGATTTCCTGGTTAAAAAAAAGCATCATTCACATAAAGCAAAAAAAAAAAAAGGATTTCTATTTGTGGTCAGAGTTTTAAATGTTTGTTGACATATACCTTCTGAGATTTTAGTTCTGTGCCATAAAGAAGGGTTCTGCCTGTCTCCATGCTGCACATTTCTCATATTTATGCTCAAGATATACACACATGCATCACTCCATGTAATCAAGCAATCTACCAATCACCACTATGGATGCTCCTCATAAGAACCTCTGGAAGCGGTCCTGTATTTCTATAGTACTGCTGTAGTGATGGTTACTCTCCAGCCTTCTAACCACTTCTGCTGCTGGTCATAACTCTTCATTTCAATCCATCCATCCATCCATCTACTGGGATGAGCAGTAATCTTCCTAAAACAGAAATCTCATTATGTCATTCCTCTAAGTATTTTCCTCCAGTGTCTTCCTATTATCATTGATTCACAGCCAAGCTCCTTAACCTTGTCTTCAAAAACTACCATAATCTTGTATTTCTCCCCAGTCCTGTTACTCTTCTCCCACAAGCAAAATCCTTCCTATCTCTACCTCTCTGGCCTGTGCTTTGTGTTCCCTCTCATCCCATTGCCAGTTACTATGTATCCTTCGGGTACCAGCCTGGATATCTATCACTCAGATTCAGGGAGTTCCTTCTAATCTCTGCATGTACGACATCACAAGCATGCATTTCTTCAATGAATTATGATTTCATCATCTCTTTCTATCTATAAAGCCCCTAGAGGTATGGATGGGATTGCCTTGTTTCTTCCTTTCTTTACATAGCATAGTAGCATAGTGACACAATATCTGATCCCTGTTAAGTGTTTAACAAATATAATATAAGCTGGGCACAGTGGTGAATGCCTGTAATCTTAAAACTCAGGGAGGCAGAGGCAGGTGGATCGCTCTGAGTTAAGGAATTATGTTAACTATTTCACTAAGTGCAATATTCTTTTCAAGGAGATTCATTTTAAGCTAAAAAATCTGATGCCTAAGATCAATTTCTGACAAAAGAAAAAAAACATAGTTAATTTTTGTGCGAAAACTCTTTAATTTTGTGCATGCGTTGGAAACTTTACAACAGCAGATTAAGTTAGCAGTGTAGAGAGAAACATATTGTACCCTATTAATAAATACCTCCCACATGCACACGAGAAAGGAAGAGTAGTTAGAACTGAGCTAATAACTTTCTTGCATTGGAACATATTCTAGGAAAAGCTGTCTGTAAGAATCTCCCCATCTTCCCTTGATTCACCCTGTAAGGGAGGACCACCCTCCTTAACACGGTGGCAAACCAGAGCACATTATTACAACACAGAAAATTCTTATACTGAAAAACATGTATGCGGCTTTCTATCTTAGATAACTCATGTTCTGCTCTGAATGTTTTGACAACTACATGTTAGAGGTGTTCTTAGACCTATCACGGAGCTGAGCTGAAGTCAGGTCTAGAGTGCCCAAGGCCCTGCACTTTTTTCCTAGCACCAAAATAAAAATAAAAAGACAGAGAAAGACTTTGAGTCAAGCGTTTGCCCAACCTTGTAACATTTGGCTTGCACTTCTATTAAAAAACTCTATTTTCACACTTCATCTTCTGCCACAGTGTAAAAGACACCACGAAATACATGTGATCTTAATTAAAGAGCATTTATTTTTGCCTCCTTTAGCTTAGGCAGTCTAAACTTCTTTTACTGGATCTGCCGGTGTAGCTAATGCTACCCACCAGTGTGCGAACCCCAAGAAAACGTGTACAGTGTGCTTTCCATCACTTAGTTTCCTTTAAATACTGGCATAGGTTGTTCAAATAAAAACCCTACAGCTTCCACAACCAAACTTGATATATGCTATTATCTAATAAAAATATATATACCATCTGAAACCTCTAATAATATGGTTTCTTTGGTGAGTCGCCCTACTATGGGAGTATCTTCTTTGAAGGCATGTGCAGGCTTAGCTTTTGACTTATCTGTTGTAGCTGATGATGAATGTCCGAGAATCTCTCTTCCTCATGGAGCCATTTTTTTTTCCTTCTCTCCATAATGACAGCCCCCACCCCCAAAAAGAGTGAAGTGTGTAGCCAGAGAAACATTCAGTATCTGTAGCAGTTACAAGTATTTTGGAGAAATTGTAGATGTCTACCCTCAGGCAGAGAAACTCAATACAGACCTTTTAGAGTTATCTGAACAAAACACGTATACTGTATTGCTTAAACACACAGAGAATATCTCTCACAGCTCCAGAGGGGAAAAGTCTAAGAGCCAGTCTTTGTAGCAGTGCTGATTTCCTCTTAGGCTGAGAGGGGAGAATCATGTCCAGACTTTTCTACTTAACTTGTGTCTTCACATATTTATGCAGCACACACACTTGCTCACATCAACGTTAGACCTTACTCGCACACTGTAACTAAAAGACACAGCTTTCTGACCTGTAGTCCTATCCCAGTAAAGAATGCACAACTTGCTGGCACAGAATTCTCATCTCCCAACATTCACATAGTCTGTGATCTTTCACCACTTACCACTGCCGGGTTGAGGGAATTCCATTATACTTCAAGCTTTAAGCCAGGAAGGACTCTCTTACGAGTGAAGGCTGTTAAGATAATATACAGCCTCTGATACCACAAAGATGCCTTTTGTAATAACTAGTGAAAACCATCAGGATTTAGGCAAATTTGAAGACTTCTATCTGCATTATAAATTTGCAGGATTGACCTTATACAGCTTTATCTGAAAAACCTGAGGAGTTCAGTTTTGAATTTTACATCACCACTCAGATTAAAACAGCAATTAATATTCCTGAAATACTGTATATTTTACATAGTTCCATTGGAATGTGTCAACTCACATTAAAAGCATTTAAACAAGTTTCTACTATTTTTAAGAAAGCACACCAATAGTATTGTAAGTGTGAAATTTAAATGGCGATAGCGTGTGGCCTAATTTGCACAGTTTATCAATTATTAATGGCTTGGATGTTATATGGGAAATATTAAATCTTTTCCACATAAACATGAAGAGGTGACTTTATTTTATTTTGCCTCCTAACAATGTTAATTTTGTGAGTGATGATTCATATATGCCTTCTTTGTACAGTAACCTTAGTTGAATCCCAGATTTTGGAACAGGAGAAGGGAGAATTTTAGGACCTGGATTTAATTCCAAAGATGTGAGAATTTAGGACTGAAATGAAAACAAAAAGACCCCCAAGACTGGAAATCCATGACTCACTTCTACATTAGCACATTCTATTAACTATTACTCTTTTTTTTTACTTGTTTCATTCACAGCTTAATCACTGTGCCTTGACTTGTATTTTCTTCACCAAAACCTTGTTATATTGGATATTAGAAGCCTCATTTGCAAAATGAAGCTTGAGAATTATGTCCTGAAGAAAGTAAGGGAGGAAATGGGCCCTGCTGTTCTGAGTGCTCAGCAATGCTGCTTCTCATTAGGTTTCATGATAAAGCCTTCCTCAAACTCATGAGAACATCAAACGAGATCTTTTAACATTATGCCAATATGCAAATGACTAGTCTATTGTAACATGCCAGAGGGCCCTGAAGATCATAGAAGGTGGAGACTCATTGAGATAGCCTTTAAGTGTCGCATCGCCACATTTAGCCTTCACCTCTTGAATTTCTGAGCTTTTATAGTTCTGTAATCCCATAGCACAAACAAAGTCTCCGGATGAAACATTCAAGTCTTCGTTCTAAGGAGGCAGGTAGTTTCAATTCAGCTCTTGATTCTTCCGTAAGTTAGTTCACCGGCTTTGAGAAATTCAGTCTTTCCAAGCTCCAGATGCAGGTCCTGTACGCTCTTGTGAGATCTGAATGAGATAATCCATGTGAAAGTGCAGTTGGTACTTCAAGACATACCTGGTGCTCATTCAGTGGGAGCTGAACACTTTTCAGACTGGATTGCCCAAGCTTTCCAAAAAGCGATTTCTCTCACATTTATAGAATCCACATTTATTTAAATGTTGCGAGAATCAAACCCAGGACCTTCTGCATGCTAGGCAAGCCTGCTCTCTACCCCTGCAGGGGTATTCCATCCATACTTTCATATTTAACCACAGGCTTACAGATTAAATAGCTCAATGTTCAATTTCCAGCCTCTTAAAAAAGAGTCAGAACCAACATGACTATATTTAAGATGATACATTGGTTTTTTATTTATTGTAATTTTTCATGTTTCCTACAACTGTGTTGTAAACAAAGTACACACATACAAAGGGTGATTTTGTTTCTATTTATTTTATTTTCTTTAGAGACCAAGACCTAAAGAATTTAACTGAAGTAAGGTCTCATGCATCTGAAGACAAGAATGAAAGGTAAGATTAATTGTAACTTACTTTATTTCTTTTTTAAAAATTTAAATTGTCGTATTTATTACAAATTTTCACTTTGTACCCCAGCTGTAGCCCCCTCTCTCATCGCCTCCCAATCCACCTTCCCTCCCTTTTCCCCTCCCATTCCCCTCCTTAAGTCTACTGACTGGGGAGGTCCTCTTCCCCTTCCATCTGACCCTAGCTTATTAGGTCTCATCAGGACTAGCTGCATTGTCTTTCTCTGTGGCTTGTGAAAAGAAAAAGTGGGGAAGAGCCTTGAACTCATTGGCACAGGACACAACTTCCTGAACAGAACACCAACAGCACAGGCTCTAAGATCAACAATCAATAAATGGGACCTCATGAAACTGAAAAGCTTCTGTAAAGCAAAAGACACTGTCATCAGAACAAAATGACAGCCTACAGACTGGGAAAGCATCTTCACCAACCCTATATCAGACAGGGAACTAATATACAGAATATATAAAGAACTCAAGAAATTAAACACCAACAAATCAAGTAATCCAATTAAAAAATGAAGTACAGAGCTAAACAGAATTCTCAATAGAGGAATATTGAATGGCAGAAAAACACTTTAAGAAATGTTCAATGTCCTTAGTCATCAGGGGAATGCAAATCAAAATGACCCTGAGATTCCATCTTACACCAATCAGAATGGCTAAGAACAAAACCTCAAGTAACAATACATGCTGAAGAGGATGTGGAGAAAGGGGAACTCTCCTTCATTGCTGGTTGGAATGTAAACTTGTACAACCACTTTAGAAATCAATCTGGCCCTTTCTCAGACAATTAGGAATAGTGCTACCTCAAGATCCAGCTATACCACTCCTAGGAATATATCGCTTTATTTCTTAGGAATTCTATATGTGCCTGGATAAAAGCTCAGAAGATTTTTCTGGGGAGTTGAATTGCTTCATGACATTTAAATATAAGTACTATTCAAATAAAAAAGTTACAGCATTATAATATATAGTACAGAAAAATTGAAAATGTTCTAATTGTGTTAGACTTTCTCCTTCCTGTTGCTCAGGCCTGTTACTTGGTATAAAAGGTGTCATGAAAATTCAAGGCCTTTTCCTTGGGTTGCAAGAATTTATTTTTACTCACTGTTGCTTGGTAGGTTTTCAGTAGTGAAGGAAGTACCCAGGACTGTCTTTCTTGAATATCTCTTGTTCAAAAGCACACAGAAATCTCTCCTAGCTACAAAGCAAAAATATCACTTTGAAATTTCTTTGTACAACAGAGTTTAAGTGTGTTAAAACTATGAGTGACTGTTAATATCTTGTTTGGTATTAAGAGGCACATTAGGATAGATGCTATAACTCATTACTACACACAGCTTCAGTGAGGGAGGAGCTAAAAACCTCTGCATGTGTAACACCCATGTATAAAGGGCTCAAAAACTTACTCAATTCCTTTCTTAACCTTCCCAAGGTGCCTCTGCCTTATGAATTCTAAGAAAGTACTAAATTTAAATATTCTTCACCAGGTCTGTGCTAAGTTTATTATTCTTGGAATGACATAGCCAAATAATCATGCAAGAAAACCTTCTATGATAGTTATTTTTAAGAGGTGAACATTTTTTATTTTAATTTTTATTAATTACAATTTATTCACTTTGTATCCCCCACAAAAACCCCTCCTTCCTCCCCTCCCAATCCCACTTTCCCTTCCCCTTTTCCACACATGCCCCTCCCCAAGTCCACTGATAGGGGAGGTCTTCCTTTCCTTCCTTCTGATCCTAGTCTATCAGCTCTCATCAGGAGTGGTTGCATTGTCTTCCTCTGTGGCCTGGTAAAGCTGCTCCCCCATCAGGGTGAGGTGATCAAAGAGCAGGTCAATCAGTTCATGTCAGAGGTAGTCCCTGTTCCCATTACTATGGAACCCACTTGGACACTGAACTGCCATGGGCTACATCTGTGCAGGGGTTCTAGGTTTTCTCCATGCATGGTCCTTGGTTGGAGTATCAGTCTCAGGAAAGACTCCTGTGTTCAGACTTTTTGGTTCTGTTGCTCTCCTTGTGGAGCTCCTATCCTCTCCAGTTCTTACTATTTCCCACATCTTTCGTGAGATTCCATGCACTCTGCCTAACAGTTGGCCATAAGTCTCAGCATCTGCTTTGATATTCTGCAGGGCAGAGCCTTTCAGGGGCTCTCTGTGACAGGCTCCTAGCTTGTTTCCTGTTTTCTCCTTCTGATGTTCACCTGCTTTGCCTTTCTAGCTGGGGATTGAGCATTTTAGCCAGAGTCCTCCCTCTTGATTAGTTTCTTTAGGTATACAGATGGTTTATCCTATTTTATATGTCTATATGAGTGAGTATATACCATGTATGTCTTTCTGCTTCTGGGATAGCTCACTCAGGATGATCCTTTCCAGTTCCCACCATTTCTGCAAATTTTATGATGTCCTTGTTTTTTATTGCTGAGTAATATTCCATTGTGTAGATGTACCACAATTTCTGTATCCATTCCTCAGTTGAGGGGCATCTGGGTTGTTTTTAGCTTCTGGCTATTACAAATAAAGCTGCTACAAACATGGTTGAGCAAATGTCCTTATTGTGTACTTGAGCCTCTTTTGGATATATGCCTAGGAGTGGTATAGCTGAATCTTGAGGAAGTGCTATTCCTAGTTGTCTGAGGAAGCACCAGATTGATTTTCAGAGAGGTTGCACAAGTTTACATTCCCACCAGCAGTGGAGGAGGGTTCCCCTTTCTCCACAACCTCTCCAGCATGTGTTATCACTTGAGATTTTGATGTTGGCCATTCTGATGGGTGTAAGGTGAAATCTCAGGGTCATTTGATTTGCATTTCCCTGATGGCTAATGACGTTGAGCATTTCTTTAAGTGTTTCTCTGCCATTCGATATTCCTTCATCGAGAGTTCTCTGTTTAGCTCTGTTCCCCATTTTTAAATTGGATTGCTTGATTTGTTGCTTTTCAACTTCTGTACTTCTTTATATATACTGGATATTAGCCCTCTGACAGATAGAGGGTTGGTGAAGATTCTGATAGTTTTGATTCCATCTTTTCACTACATGCTAGAGCCAAACTTTGGGCAGAGTGCAGGGAATCTTATGAAAGAAGGGGGGATAGATAGACCTGAAGGGGATTGGAGCTCCACAAGGAGAGCAACAGAACCAAGAAATCTGGGCACAGGCGTCTTTTCTGAGAGTGATACCCCAACGAAGGACCATGCTTGGAGATAACCTAGAATTTATGCACAGATGTAGCCCATAGCAACTCAGTATCCAAGTGGGTTTCGCTAGTAATAGGAACAGGGACTGTCTCTGACATAAACTCGGTGGCTGCTCTTTGATCACCTCCCTCTGAGGAGGGTGCAGCCTTCTCAGGCCACAGAGGAAGACACTGCAGCCAGTCCTGATGAGACCTGATAGGCTAGGGTCAGATAGAAGGGAGGAGGACATCCCTTATTAGTGGACTTGGAGAGGTACATGGATGGAGAAGAGGGAGGAAGGGTGGGATTTGGAGGGGATGAAGGAGGGGGCTACAGCTGGGATACAAAGTAAATAAACTGTAATTAATAAAAAATAAATAAATTTAAAAAACAAGGAAAATTTACTCACAAAACATCTCCCTTAGGGTAAGAAGATTTTTAAAGATAAATAAATGAATAGTAATTTATTATAGATGAATACACAATATGTTAATTACAAGCATAATTCCCCACAAACTTTTATTGACACAGAAATATATACACACATTTAGATTCACATGAATGTAATAGCTTTAAACATACGATGTTAGGTCTGATGCATTTAAAATCAATATATCATACACTTTTGTTTTTGTTTTATAATGTAATTTATTTATTTTTATATTAATCACAGGTTAGGTACTTTGCATCCCAGGCATAGCTCCCTCCCTCATTCCCTCCCACTCTCCCCATCCCTCCCTCATCTCCTCCCCGCCCCCTCCAAGTCCACCAAAGAGGGAGGACCTCCTCCCCCTCCATCTGACCCCAGATCATCTTGTCTCCTCAGGGCTGGCTGCAATGTCCTCCCCCGGGATCTAGCCAGGCTGTTCCTCCCTGGCGTGTACATCATACACTTACATCATACACTTTTGTAAACTTTTGAATAAAACGGAGTGAAAGGTTATTCTTTCTTCAATTCATAGTTTCATACTCAGGAATTTTAATGTATATTTATCCAAGACTAATATTTTTATAGTTTAAAAACTAAGGTACTTTCCTATAACATTTTGATTTATTTTATTAGTTTCATTTGTGTGTGTGTGTGTGTGTGTGTGTCAGAAATGATTGACTGACACATTTTCCTCTTTAAAAGTTGTATAGGACAAGGTCTGATAGATGGCTTAATCTATCACATAGATGGCACCCGCGTTCGGTTAGCTCATGACTGTCTGTTATTCCAGGTCCAGAGGGATTGCTTTCTCTGGCTTCTGTGGGCACTAGTGCTCAAATGCACAAACTCACCCACAGACAGCCTGTTTGAAAATAAGGCTTAATGAACATCTCAAGTCTGCTGTAGCCTTTCATGTCTTTGCTCCCAAAACTTACCAACAAAGAGGAGGAAAAATTGCTACAATTTTCACTGCTTTTTCATTGAGAATTTCCTCTGTTTCAGGGGGAGAAATTGAATGTTTATGTTCTGTTAAACATGATGACATTTTTAGATCAGTGGAAATCTAGGTCAGATTTTTCCAGTCTTCAAAGTGTTACCTTTCATTTAAAGCAAAATAGAAACTGAACTGTTTCAAAGCAACTCCTGGATCATTCATTAAGGTGGTGAATTCTTAAATATGTGGTACAAGGGAACCTTTCTAAAGGGCGCTGCTCTTGTGAAAACAATTGAGGAACCAATTCTCAGTGGCTTTTATCCTTGATAAAAACACATTCTGTCATAGCACTAGATAATTATAGCCTGTGTTTCTGGAAGATTCTTGAAAGCAAGACAATGATTTCTGGGGAGCCAGCAAAGCAGACTCCATGTTCTGTATGTATCCATGCAGGAACCAGGTAGATATGAAGAAATACTGTCCACTGAATGAAATTTTAATGAAGCAAAACCACTTGTAAGTGACCTTGATTTCAAGCATCAAATGCCTATGTTTGCTCTTGCAGGATAGATGGCCAAGTCAATGGATCCATTAACACTCCATTCAAGGAATCCACAGGAACCTCTGTCTGTTCTTATGAAGCCAGCAACAGCCTCAGGTACTACAGACATTACAAACCTATGACCACACTTACTGTTGTGTTTATTTGTTTACAAGCAAGCTAATTATGTCTTTGGAGCATGGGAATTTCTATATGTAAATACCCTTTCATCGGAGTGTTGAGTCAGCAACTCAATTATTTATGGGTCATACACAGAAGAATACAAAGTGTGGTTGTTGCATTAAATTCACACAAAATATGACTGTGACATCAATGTCCACACTCTTAGAGATTTGTTTACTTTATTTCGTGTTTGCACCTGAGTCTGCATATGTACACTACACATGTGCTGGAGCCCACAGAGACCAGAAATTATCAGATCCCCTGGAACTGGAATAACAGGTGATTGGGAGCCACCCAAGGTGGGTGCTGGGGACTGAACCTGGGTCCTCTGCAACAACAAGATGTATTTTTACCTATTAAAACATCCCCCTGACTTGAACTAGATCTGTCTGAATATACCATTTAAATCTGGGGTTTGAATAGTCAGTTAAGGCCCATTTTTAACTTATGGTATATGGGGAAACTTATGGCTTAGAAATGAATGGGGCATTAGGGAAACAGACACTAAGGTACAGTACACAGATAGTTAAAATGGTCTCCATTTTCTAAGACAAATTTCCTAAACCATCAGTTTTCATAATAATGATTCTAAAGTAGGACAAGACAGTGGCTATTAATAATTAAATAGGAGAGGTGGCAAATTCTGCAGGAGTTGATTAATGATATGAGAAGGAATATATATATATATATATATATATATATATATATAACTTTTTTGCATTAAATTGGAAAATAGTTTTGTTTTTATTGTCCTCAAAAGTGACATTTCAACAGGAAGTTAACTGTTTTTTTTTACAGCCCTAGTTCTGGGACCAGGAAGGCTGGGCCCAAGGACACTGTTATCTATACAAGGACATACGTGGAGAACAGGTAATGGAGAAGTACAGCAGATAGTTCACTTTTATAGCTACGAAATGATCTGTGCCATGCAAGAGGTACTACTGTTTCAGGATGTGTCTTTTTCATGGAGAAGCTGGCTTAAGAATATTGTAAGTTCTACACATCTAATATCTTACGTTGCTCCCAATATTTAGTTGATAAAGGACTCATAGTCATTGTGTGGACTCAAAGGTATTTCAAACAACTAATGAGTAAGTCATAAGACTGCCAACAAATGTCCTCACACGATGTGTATGTCTGTGGCTATAACAATCTCTTAAGTTGAGTCATCTTAATTAAAAGCTTCTATCTACTATCTACTCCCAATCTGATGCAGAAAGTCTATCTTCTGGTTGACATACTATAGCCTAAATTACAGGGAATCAATATCGCATAAAACTGTTTGCTTGGAATGATGGATACTGAGAAAAGTGTCAACCAAGGTCATGGATTCACAACACATTTGCTTTTCAAGGAATAGATTTTAAAAATGAGAATTGGCCTAATTATAGTGTAATACAATGTCAAAGCACACAAATGCAGACATATGTGAGACATGTGAGTACATGACATTTCCTACAGGCAACTCAATGCCTCTGTGCGTAAACCCATGTGTAACTTACACATGCAACCTTTAAAGTGATTTTTCTCATAATTCAAATCTCGCTCCGTGGTGGCTCCATTATATTGACTCCTACTATCTTTTAATTAAACTAAAAGATGAAACCTTTAAAGGAAAGTTAAAATAATAAGTAATTATTGAACCCAAAAGAAATTGGCACATAGATAAACAGCTTGAGAATGATACACAGTAAAGACAAGAAATGAAACATTGGCAAGGATCAAAGGAACATGCGCTTATTCTATACTTACTTGGTAATCTGTTTTCACATTGGCAACTCCATGGGATAGCACATCAATACATATTCCTTTCTAAAGAAGTGTCTCCTTTAAACAGAGGCCACCAACTGTCATATCAATTTTTAAGAAACAGTAAATTTCTAGAATTAAGCGTAGTCTACTAAACACTTTCCCAGATTTTTTATGTATTGAATAGTTGATTAAAAATTATTAACCATATTTATGCAAGTTCTGAAGCTAAACCATATTTGAATGATTTAACCATGTTGACTTGATTTAGTTTTGTAAACTACTATTGTTTATGTTATTTGAATACTTGTGTAAGCTCATATAGCCAGCAATTCTCATGTGGTTTCTGGGTTGGCTTCAGCAGTATCACTTCCGAACTTGACATAAGCTAAAATTACTTGACCTCACCCCAGACCAGAAGAATCAGAAACTCTTCCATCAGGGTTCCAGCAATCTGTGTTTTAACAAACTTGACATGTTTCTGATACAAACCTGTGTTTGAGAACTGTAACTATAAAAGAAAATATTGTATCATGTCAGACCAATAATCTGTATTTTGAAAAGATGGATTTGCTACTGTTTGTTAATGTAACATGACAGCGATGTCTCTCAAATACCTCCAGCTTTCTTGAAATTGACGCTGACAGCACAGTTGTAGTGTGATGTCTCTGCAGTCAGGTTCAAGACTGAGTTATTGCTTGCCACTTACTAACGTAATAGCCTTGGCAAAGTACTCAGGGGCTTGTGTGTGTGTATATATGTGTGTGTGTGTATGTGAGAGAGAGAGAGAGAGAGAGAGAGAGAGAGAGAGAGAGAGAGAGAGAGAGAGAGAGAAAGCGAGCTGTTTTGATTTATTTTAGAGTATATTAATTACTTAAAATACTTTTCTGGCTAATTTCTGTAGTGCTGAGAATTGAATTCAGGGCTTTATATACAGACCGGGCCAATTCTTTACTACTAAACTGTCTCTCCAGCCCTTCTATTTAATTTTTGTTTTGAGACAGGATCTTGCTAGTTTGTCCGGGTTGGCTTTGAGCACATTCTGTCATCTAGGCAGACCTTGATCTTGTGATTTTCCTGCCTCATCCTCCAAAGCAGCTGAGATTACAGGCCTGTGCCTCTAGAATAACAGGCTTTATTTTAGTAAGTAAGCAAGGTAGAAGTACAGACCGTGAAAAACAATGATGCCTTCGTTGCTCACACTTAGACTTAGACTCTGTCTCAGACCGTTCTGCTCCTCTACTTCTTCTGACTGGGTCGATGATAGCACAAGTAGTGTAATAATAGTAGTGGGTGAAGGAATATTTCTTACCTGCATGGAGGCAATTATATCAATATTAGGAAAAGTGTTCTGATTTTCATATGTCCCTATGTTAATTTTTAGCCAATCGCCAAAGAATGGATATCAGGAAAACATCTCAGGAAAATATATACAAACGGTTTATTCAACTTCAGATAGGTGAGTATGATTGTGTTTCCAACATAGGCCTAAAGTGTACATCCACACACGTATTTATACAAACATATGCACACACCTTAATGTCCACGAACATGTATGAATATTTCTCTTTTCCCACTTCTTTTTTTGTGTAAGATCGTTTTGATTGGTAGATAGGTAGGAAACTATTAGGAACATACACGAAGAGACCACAGTACAGTTCTGCACTTGGATACCTGCTTCCTAGCTGCTGTCTGGTTTTTATGTACGTTATTTTAGAATACCTTTTATGCCTTCCAAACCACTTCCCTGGCCATCCTCTTTACTGCTGGTGATTCCATGGAGTCCTCTGTTTGTTACATTATGATTCCCTAGGCTTCATTGCTTCACTAGATCGCCCTCAACACTTCCTTCTTGTGTTTTTTTCAAAGGTAGCTGCATGGAGTTATTGGGCCAATACATTCTGGACTCAACTCAGTTGAGTAAGGACATACCTTATTTTTAGGTGTAACTTTAGCTTCTAATGCAGTGCTTGTCACAGTAAGTGATACTTGAAGATTTGAACTCACATCCCACTTGCTAAAAGAAATGCAGTTAGAGTCGTCATTTCTCAGATGGCATTCCATGTCTGTGCCTCCCCCCCCCCCCCCGTGCAAAGAGTGTCTCATGCGAAGAGACCATTTCTTTCTTTTTTGTATTTCTGGCCCTTGATCAGTGCTTATGGAATGAAGTGATGATATATAAATGTAATTTTCTGCTTTTGGTGTGCTCCTGGTCTTAAATGGGAATATATATATATATATATATGTGTGTGTGTGTGTGTGTGTATGAACATATGGACAATTCATAGGGAAATATTGCCAGGCATGTATGTGCAAGTAAATGTATTGTAAATTAAAAGTTGCAAATATTTATAAATATATGTAAGCCACTATGTAATTTGCACATATATATGAATCATTGTGTAATTCACATATATATATTTATATACCAATACATGTGTATCTAGTGATTAGGATGATGTGATTAGAATGACTGAAAATATAAAACCAGACAAAGTTTATCTACTCTTAATGCTTTTCCTCTCTCATTTTCTCTTTCCCTCAATGCCCCTATTCTCTGCTTAGCTTCCTTTATTTTTTGTTTTTTATTAATTACAATTTATTCATTTTGTATTCCAGCTGTAGCCCTCTCCCGTATCCTCTCCCAATCCCACTCTTCCTTTCTCTTCTCCACCCATGCCCCTCCCCAAGTCCACTGACAGGGGAGGACCTCCTCCTCTTCCAACTGACCCTAGCCTATCAGGTCTCATCAGGACTGGCTGCATTGTCTTCCTCTGTGGCCTGGTAAGGCTGCTCCTCCCTCATGAGTCGGTGATCAAAGAGCCAGTCATTGAGTTCATGTCAGAGACAGTCCCTGTTCCCCTTACTAGGGAAACCCACTTGGATACTGAGCTGCCATGGGCTACATTTGTGCAGAGGTTCTAGCTTATCTCCATGCATGGTCCTTGGTTGGGGTATCAGTCTCAGAAAAGACGCCTGTGCCCAGATTTCTTGGTTCTGTTGTTCTCCTTTTGGAGCTTCTGTCCCCTCCATATCTTTCTATCTCCCCCTTCTTTCATAAGATTCTCTGTACTCTGCCCAAAGTTTGGCCATGAGTCTCAGCATCTGCTTCAATACCCTGCTGTGTAGAATCTTTCAGAGGTCATCTGTGGTTGGCTCCTGTCTTGTTCCCTTTCTTCTCCCTCTTCCGATGTCCATCCCGTTGCCTTTCTGAATGAGAATTGATCATTTTACCCAGGGTCCTACTCAGCAATTAAAAACAAACACAAGGAAATCATGAAATTTGCAGGCAAATGGTGGGATCTAGAAAAGATCATCCTGTCTAAGGTATTCCAGAAGCAGAAAGACACACACGGTATATACTCACTTATAAGTGGGCATTAGTCATATAATATAGGATAAACATACTAAAATCTACACCTAAAAAGAAGCTAAGCAAGGAGGAGGACCCTGGGTAAGATGATCTGTTTGGATTCTTGAAGGGTGATAGAGTGGTGGCTGCACATGACTAGCTCACTTCAACCCTGAGCCAGGGACTTTGGGCTCCACTGCTTCCTTCAGACCTGCTGGGTGGATGTATGAGGGCTGTTCACTCGCTGTTCTGTGTCCCTGTTCTCTTCTCTGTAAAGTGACTCATGAGATAACCATCCTGACTTCTCAGGATGAACTGAGTTGTTGAAGGAAAGCACATGGACACATCATACTTCATATGAGTGTAGTTCTATAGTGTATGGTATGCACGCACAGTCAGAGCCGTCTGAACAGTTCTCTTGGTAGGGTGATAAGCGTTAGTATGCAGGGATGCAGCTCACGACAAAATTAATTCATGCTGGTACTACATAAGTACTGGCTATTTTTATTTCATTACCTTATTGTGTTTGCTGCTCTAGAAACTGTGGACCCGAGTGGACGCCTCCGAACCAGTAAAATCTACCAGGAGTGGTTTAGGACAATTCTAAGACCTTTCAAAAGGAAACGGGCCTTTACTTAAGGTTCTGGTGTGATTTAAGATTTTTGACTCTTGTCGATCATATCTGTAGTTCAGTTGTTGTAGAATATTAAGTTTCTGAATAAGTAAAGAAAACCACCTTTTTACCTCATCAAGTTTGGCAGGGTCATCCCTTCCTTTAGAGCAGAAGTGAATTTTGGCGGGATCTGCACCCTTGACTCCCACTTCTGTCCATGTTCATACGACTCTAATAATTGTACGGATTCATCATTTGTGAGTTTATAAACACTCCTGAATGGATTTCTATTTTGAGCCTATTGAATGTTTTCAGAACTAAAAATTTGCATTAACCTACTGCACAATTTCCCTGTGTAGTATAGAAAGTGATGTATGTAAATTAGTAAAAATGCTCTTCTAGCTTCAAGGGAAACTGAGCGTCTTTTTCTGCCCAGACATGTTCTGATTTCCTGGTAAATTAATAACCTGAGACATTTCCCTTGTGTTGTTTCCTTGACATCGTTAGAGATTTAATCCTATTATGAGGATGAATAAACAGCACATTTTTAGATGCTACAACAATTCCTATAGCTCCGTCAGGATCAACGCGCTCCCACGTGACTTTAGAGGGTACACGCTTGTCCCTACATGATGGCAAATTTTAAATGGTTTTTAATTCTTATGTCACCACAGGTCTGTCATTGAAAGAGATATGTGCACTTACTGCCGAAAGCCCTTGGGGGTAGAAACCAAAATGATTTTAGATGAATTACAAATCTGCTGCCATTCCACTTGCTTCAAGGTAAACTCGGGCTGTTTCATGCTGCTGAGTGTTAAGGTTGTACAACAAGAAAAATGCATCCGCGGAAATGCTTAGAATGAAGTCAAGGCTCCAAGCACTCTGTGGTTCACACTCTGCCACTACAGTGTCCCTCCATGTTCTGCAGCTTCACTCTCAAAGGTCTATAATTACTGTCTTGGCTTTAGGCTTAGAATTCATTCCTCATACATCTCTCGGGAGACTTAATTCTGTGCAAAAGAGAAACACTTGTTCATTCTTAAGTTTCTGTCACATTTTAATAAACAATGCATTGCATCATTTGTGTAATAAAATCACACATGGACAATAGGCTGTTGAGAATAGAGCTAGCGGCTGTCCTGTCATGAGGTCAGGTCTTCACAATGGTTTAAACTCGGTCTGTCTGCGGTTGAGACCATGGTTACTATGTATCAGAACCGTTCACTAGCAAATGCTTCTAAGTTTTGTGTTAATGAGCTCTTTTTTCTCACCTTGTGTTGTATCGGTTCACGTACCTCTCAGCAAAATTGCATGAGCACTAGGGGTCTGAGGATCTCAGTTTGGCATCTGCCCCTCAGTATGATGGTCACGTGGCTTTGGGCAATCAGTTAAATGACAACAGTCTGTTTCCTTAGCTAGAAAACAGATCATTGATTGGACTGTGGTTCTCAACACTGGTTGCAAGTTATAATCATAAGAACTGATAAAAAAATCCTTAGAATACTCAAACAGAAAAATTTAAGATTTCAGAGATTATTTTTGGACATTGTTAGTTTAAAAAAACTCCTTAGATTTATCTAATATGCATCCAATATGAAAATCACTTGCCTAAGTTTGAGTCTTTCTTAGTGGTCACGTACTATATTTGATGCAAATTATTCATTTTAGCCAAATAGATGTATCACTTTGTTCATTGATTGCTTTGGCGCATTATTTTGAATATAAAACCACATATCTAGGATCGCAGGATGGCTCAGTGTGTATACTCACCTGCAGTCAATCTGATGACATGAGTGTGATGCTTAGAATTCACATTCTGGAAGGAAAAATAACTAATTCCCACAAGTTGTTCTCTGACTGTCTCTTGAGTCTCATGGCATATATATTTATAAATGTCCAGTAAATAAACAAATATAAAAAACAAACTAAACCACAACCCAATATAGGATTATAAAAATATGATCTGAAAATTAAACAATTGCTTGGTTTTAAGATGAAAGTCTTTCTAGTTGCAAAATATGCTCCCTTAAATAAAAGCATATACGTATATAAAATTAGTATGCATAAAATCTTCTAAAATAGGCATTCTTATGGTTATTGCTTTGGTAAATTGAAACAAGTTTCATTTACAATATTTTAAGTTATTCATTTCCATTTCGAAGCATTAGAGACTATAACAGAACAAAAATGTTCCTCGTGCTCATAGAAAAAGATAAATTGTTCTATAGCCATGAGAACAGAGAACCACTTAAACTAGTTTAAATGTTTAATAAATGAATCAAAGACCAATTGCCTTAGTGATTCATCTTGAAAGCCAACCAGTATTCTGAAAGCTGGGTAATCATCATTCAGCACCCAAGTCTAAAAAAAAAAAAAAATAAAACGGAAGGCAACCCTTCCCTGCTTCTGTAATAGGCAGGCTCCTAACACCCTACCCCCATCCTGGTCTGATCAGCAGCTTTTTTGGTTCATCAGGTTCACACAGCTCTGCCTTGTGGAAGCAAATGAGAAATACAAATCTGTGGTTCTGTTTTGAGACATTGGGTGGATGTCCTTTCCTGGTGTGAAAAAATTCTATCTGTTCCCTTGTGAGTTGTATAGAAAACCTCAGTGGGGGAGCATCCCTGCACTGTACATGTCTGCAGCAGGGCGCTGTAGAAACTTTTGTGAACTTAGGGACGTGGTGAGAGGCAAGCACACTCATTTTCCCCGTGGTTTCTTTTCTGGGCAGACTGCGACTCTCTAAGGAGGGCTGGTCTTGGAAGAACTGAAAGTTTTCTGTCCCTACTCCCCTGAGGATGCATTGTCAGTTTGTAATACAAACTTGTTTTCTTTAGTGTGAAATATGCAAACGGCCTTTGGAAAATCTGCGAGCAGGTGACAGTATTTGGATTTATAGGCAGACCATTCACTGCGAGCCTTGCTACTCTAAAGTGATGGGTAAGTGTTATAACCTGTGAGCAGAGCCAATCTTAATAACCCTGGAGACTATCTAGTATTGCTAAATATGAGATATTTCAATAAAATTCAATACTTTATTAATTACAGCTAATGGAAAAATAAGGCAATAGCTAAACTGTGGCGGTATTTTGTTTAATGATATAAAGCCATCAATATTTATATTTTCTTTTGTTTTTGGTATCAGCCAGAAGCAATGGAAACAAAAGGACCATTTATTTTGGAAAGTTTTCCAGTTTGTGAAACAGAAAATTTTTTTTCTGATTAAATGATTGTTTAAGTTGAATAATTTCTGTGGATGCCCTTTTGTACTTTAACTTGAAAATACATTTAAGTTTAGGCTGGTAACTATAATCAATGCCTTTTAATGTTACTTTTACCTGAAATAATTAATTTTATGTTAAATATAACATTTAAAAGTTTGATTTTTTTTAACAGTGCAAGACCCAATGTTACTATAATTTGCACTCTTAATTAGCATCAGTAAAGAGAAAGCAAGATGTTATGGGCATGCATTTTTAACTAAGCATGAGAAACTTAAGTGCTGATCTAAAACACATGAAGAATATGTCTGAACATAAAGCCCTATGCCATTTAATTGATTGTTACAAGAGAGTGTGGTCATTGTATTCTTAGGTTCAACAGTAAGTAGAACAAAGAGAAACAAATTGCTTTTGAGGGGAAGGCCCATGGTCATAATGTTTAGAGGGCCTTTATCCCTGATGACTTCGGTGCAGTGAATGGAATATTTGGGATTCATCCGTTGGATCGAAAGTACGGAACTTAATGACAAATGCATGAGCTTAATGAGTTATTGAGTGGCTACATCTGGAAAAATATCCAGAAACCCACATTCCATCAGGCTTCAGAATAAAAAAAAAAAAGCCTAATTGTATTTGTACTTTGTCTTCTGCGTTCTGCTTTCCCCAGATTGTTTCTCATATTAACATTTCTTACTAAGCTTGCAGCCCTAACCAATCTAACACTCTATCCCGATTCTGGGTGTCCATGGGGTAATTCTAAGACTTTCACTCCTGAGAGTCCCTGCCATGATGTAGGGGGGTGCTCTGCAAAGAGGCACGGGCCTGCATGTCCCCCAGTCCTCTGTGCACCTTCTACAGTAACACTCTAAAAAGTCATACTCATAAACGGTGACTCTCACTTGTTCTTCAATATGCACACACAGTGAATGGCGCTTCATGCTTGACCAAAGCCAAAGTGAGGAATTCAGGCCTAGAAGAAATGGTGGAATGCTTAATCCAGTACTATTTCCTGGGAGAATGATTGTTTTTTTAATGTTAATTTTGGATTTCATTTTCATATTGATTTATGTGGCTAACTTTGTTTTTAAATTTTCAGCAAAATGGATTCAGTAATGCTGACACGTGGAAATGAAGAGGAAAGCCTTCATTAAAGAATTTAAAGCTACATTTTAAGAATATATAATCTAGGAAAGTTACATTGAAGATTATCTATTATATCAAAATAACAGTTTTGTTGCTGCACAAATAATGTAATTACTTTGAATAAGGTCACATATATGAAAAGAACCATCTGCTATCTGGCAAGATTTAGTGATGAAAAGTCAAGGTAGTTCTAGTCCCCAAAGCAAATGGCAGTAAGAATTGTCAACCCTAACGAGGCCATCCCTGCTCCATAATTGGCTGCCCATCATGGTTCCCATTATAACCAAACTTCTTACCTTCTCACCTATATCCCCCTAATTGACACCCTGACATATAGGCTGATGGAAGGAAGATATCCTTTTTTCTACAAAAGAAAATGTGCATAGACATTTTCCTATAAAGTTTTGCAGCAAGATGTCAACGTTAAAAGTTGTTTGGACCATAGAAAATAACTTAAACTTCTCCGTCTTCACCACAGACACTAGACAAAATAATTTCTAAGGATTCCCCTCTGCTCTTCTCATCCTCTGATTCCGAAAGAAAATTGAGTTTCCTGTTTAGAAACACGTTGGCGTATTTGTTAGCTGTATTGGGACATATAAGCAATTTCACCTAACTGTCATCCTTCAGTTTCTCACAAGCATAGCTTTTATAGACTATTCATAAAGCTGAAATAAAGATCTCTATGGGTGATAGGTAAAATCATGTGATATGTGTAATTTGTTAAATTTTCTTTGCATTCTGGGTATACGAATAATATGAGCAGTAATAGCTATGGATTACAAACTTGTTATGTATGTTCTTGTTACAGTTATGCTTGCAGAAGGCTTAGAATAATAAAATTAACTGTCAGTTTCTGTAATGTTTGCACATCATACAGTTTTTATTTTGAAAGAGTTCCTTTGCTAAAGAATTAGAAATTCAATAATTATACAAGAAATCATTATTAGTGCTTACATAGAAAAATTAAACATATAAAGTATGTTATAGGCACATGGCAACTGTTTCTTGAAGAAAGAGTGACTGGAATATGCTGGGACAGTCGAATTCCCGGGCACTTGTAAGCAGTTATGAGAAAACAAACAAGGGAAATTAAAAGATGACTGCATGATTTGCAACATGATAAATTCAAATAATTATTCTCCTGTGTAATAAGTCTATGCATCTGCTCCTCTTAGACACTGGTCCACAAAGTGTTAAGCACAAAACGCTTATCAAAATTCAGCAGTGTATAATTGTCCTATGGGGAGGGAGCCAGAAAAAACAATTAATAATAATTTGATATTCATTAATTCATGCTTGATGAGAAGCAGTGGTAATTGAGCCATATGTTTTATTGTTCTTTTATTACATGCTATCAGAGTGGATCAAAAGAAATAATTTTCTTAGAGTTGAAATTGACTGCAGAAAGCATGGATTAAATCGCCCTCGTCTGTCTTAAAAGTACATTAGCATTTCAATGCCTTTGTAGTAATTAAAATCATGTGAATATCATTTAAAAATATAAAAATCTGAAGAGCACTCCTTACTTTTCTATAGCAGTTTTATGGACACGTTCTTGTACAATAATGTATTAAAGCAAGCCATAAGCTGTTGGAGAAACAGAGTGTACACATATCAGAGAGACAAAGGTTTCTGATTTTTTAAGACTACTCCATTACGTCTGAGCATTTTCTCACTATTGAAACGACAGGTTCTTTTTAACAATTTGGAAGATTTCATTCTTTTTGCTATCAATCAATCGTGATATAATTGGCACACTGCTCCTGAACAAGATTACCAAATCACCAATACCAGATCATGAATTCTGATGTTATTTTTTTGTTTTTGTTTTTCTTTTTCTAGACAGTTTTTCTGTGTAGTCTTGGCTGTCCTGGATTCCCTTTGTATCCCATACTGGCCTCGAACTCACAGGGAACCGCCTACCTCTGTCTCCCTGAATGCTGGCATTATAGGCATGTGCCAGCGTGCCCGGCTCTGATGTACATTTTTTAAAAGTCTCCATAAGAGAAATAATAGTTTGATAAGACAATTTCATTTATGAATGGTGTGCCTATGTGATGTTATGTGAAATTGCATATATGTGTGCAAGTTTGTGGAGGTCAGAGATGGTTTATTCTTGGTCAAGTTATTTCCCTTCACTTTTCTGAGTCATGATCTCTTTTTAAATCTGGAGCTCCCTGATTCTTCTTAGCTATCCAGCCACCCTCAGGTATGGTCTCGTCTCTGCTTCCCCAGCATACACCCTTACTGGCATAAATCACTATGCTTAGATTTCATAGGAAGTGCTGGGCCACGAGACTTGGATGGTGAACACTACCATTATTCATCCATTCTATCACTAAATACCTCAAACTGACAAAGCCATGCCCTCAAACCCACAACAGTATCCTTTTATAACTGAAAAATACAAGAAGTGCTATTATTTCAGAACAATTTGTTAACAGAGCATGCACTTTAAAGGAAGGTCAAGAAAGAAGAGTTGACTCAATATATCCTAAAGGGTTTGACTGCAATTGCTCATTGGATCTGAGTAGTAAGATAGTCCAGCTCCCGCTGCTGGTGACTTGCTGATGTGTTTACTCTGATGGAAAGTTGTGAACATTTGGAACAATGTCCTGTTTAGCTGGGTTCAGAGTTCCAGCCAAACAAGTGATTTAACTACATTATGAGAAAGAAGCTAACAAAGAGACTGACTTGCAGTTGCCAATAGAATTGTAAATCCATTGATTTGTAGAGTTCTAGCTGTTTTATAGGAGTTGGCAATTTCCTTAGAGGTACCCATAAACACCCCTCTTAAATTGGGTAGGCTACTTTCTACCTGTCTTGACTCCTTCTTGTTTGACATTCAGCTTTAGAATATTGACTCTCTAATGTACCAGGAGCTCAAGCATTCCAGAGATTACCAGTCTGCTTCTACTGCTTACCTTATTTGCATATGATCTATTTTGTTACTTACCTTTCAGTCACTGAATGCTTCATTTGTACTTAGAATTTTATTTGAATTATTCACAATGCAAAAGTTGGGCAGCAACTAGGGTGATGTCACAGGTATGCAATCCCAGCACTTGTGTGGTTGGGTAGAAGACTGTTAAATTCAAAGCCAGCCTGGATGACGTTGTAAGACCCTTTTTCAAAGGGGAGAAAATAGAGCAGGCACGATTCAGTGGATCTTCGACCTGCCGTTTGGTAAGTGTGGCTTCTGGGAAATGGCTCTCCAGTAGTAAAGTGCACAAGGTAAGAATGCTTTTTTTCCCAAGGTATAAAAAAGAATCCATAGTTTCTAACCTATCATCATTCGTTCATTCAATTACTAAACAACTCTGGTCTTTTCTTTGACAGTCTGTGTTGTTTCATATTTCTTGAGAAGACATGAACAACATTTACTCACCCTAGCACTAACCCTTAGGGTTAAATCTGGGGCTGTAACAACCAAAACATGTCAGAATCACTTACATGTCCTCAGCTGTCTAATTAATTAGACTAAAAAATGGTGCATTGAAGACACTTACACAGTGCTCCTCCAGTAGGAAGAGGGACAAACAGAGGTATTTAGGAACCCTCCTGGCCTAGGCCATCTTCTCCCAGTCTGTCCTAACCAGGAGCTCAGACGGTGTAGACACTGCAAAATTTCTTCCCAAAAGGCAAAGTATGCTTCTGGTTGGCATCAGCCTTTAGCATTTTTGGAGATCTCAATTTCGTGGGGACCATTGTTTGAAAAGTCTGATTACCAAAGAGAGGGACACAAGTGTCTCTTTTTAGAATCCCTTTGTTCCTGCCAGGAAGGGTACAAACCCAGACGGGGTACCTGTCCCACACGCATCCAGCTTGGTGAACCTATGGGAACTTTGGTTACTTCCAGGAATATGAGCAGCCCAGTGACAGCTGTGTCACTGAGAAGTCCAGCCAGTGTGGGCATCATCTCCACAGCTCTCCGCAGGACCTGCAGACAGGGCTCACTGCAGAGCCCCCGTCCCTGCTACTGCGTCTTGTCTGAGGAACCTTAGCAAGGCCTCTGGTGAACCTTGCAGCTCTCTGAGCTTCCCCAGCGTTCTCAGTTTTGGTTGGAGGAAATGGCTACTCAACAGCTTCGGTGCTGAACAAAACAGCCAAGGTCCCTGATCTCACTGAAAGGAACTTCCATTCTGTAGGTGGAAAGGAAGTGGAGGAGCAATTTGAAAGAGAGAGAGAGAAAAAACCCACAGTCATAAACCCAAGCAGGAAATGAAGCATGCTGACTGTGTGAATAGGGTAGTTTTGCACATAATATGGCAGGAGGGGGAAGGGCAATTTCAAATAAGATGTGATTCTAGGCGGTAACCAGCATGGGAAAAGCTTGGGTGAGGCACTTTCTCGGATTTGACAACAAACAGATACCATTCTAGGTAAGTATAACTTTGCTTCTGGGACAGAAATTCAAGTGCTAACAGACAGGGATGTCAAAAGATTCGGAAGTTTTCTTTACTTCCCATATAAAGCAATATTCAGATGTGACTCAGGCCAGCTTTCTGTTTTCTGCTAAGCGCTCTTAGTCCGGAGCCCCAGGATGAAGTTTCTTATTAGGATAAGGAGCTCGCAGCAAGTGTGAGGGACTCTCTGGTGATGGGCAAGTGTGCCCCGGATCCCACCTGGAACAGGGAACAAAGAACGATGTAGTTCTCCCTCGCCTTGTGTGAGGCGCCAGAAGTCTTGCCTGTTATGCTTTTTTCAAATGAAAATACCAAACAGAAAAGAAGTGTCATTCCTAATGAAGGAGAGACTTCCCGCTGGAATTTTATCAGCTGCGCATGTTCTTTTCCCTTGTTGCAATATGAAATTATATCTGGCAAAAGAAACACTGAGGACCTGATATACCTCTCTCGACAATCACAGTTTGTTAATGTAGCTTTTTTCACAAGAGAAATGGGAAAATCTCTAGTGTGAGGGTCTTTCTGGCTCTTGATAGCGCACTGGATTAAACATTTCCCGAGACACAGTACCTGAGCTCCACACCCAGTGCAACATTGATGTAATTCAACAGTGGAAAAATGACCAAGAACCTGGGGTTAGTGTTTAAGAAGTCGGCAAGACACAGTCGTGGTGCCTCGCTAATGCATTCTTAAAATATGCACTAAGCTCAGGTTGTATTAAATACAGTTCATAGTTGGCCATTAGTTTGTCCTAAGCTTGGGCCAACACCACAAACCCAAATGGATTTATACTTGCTGACTTCTATGTTGCCAAGCTGAAACCAAAGTATTCAGTTGATTTTCAAAAGAACATACAAAACAGCAAAACAAAACAACAACATGAAAACAGGAGAGATAATAGACAACTCAGGCCATTTTTAGACGGTATGATATGGCGGTCCTTTCTTTCTGTGTTAGGGATTACAAAGAATGTAATTTTGAAACAACACAACTCATTTTGTTCTCTTTGCTGTCTCAGACCTTGCTGCTTCCAAATTTAACCTCCAGTTAGCTTGTAAGAAACTCCTTCTGTTTGGTAGGATATGGTACAGGCAGTGCCTACAGTTACAACCAACACTAATAAAGGTCTTTAAATGTGTTGTAAGTTTGTGTTTTGACATTACATTCGTACCTTTCCAGTTTGTGCCATTGAAATGTTAGTTGTGTTATGAACAGGTTTCAATCATATCGAGACAAATATGGTCAGCTATCTCGTGGTCACACATTTTACAAATGGGCAGAGACTGACTCATTGACCTAGGTGTGAAAAATGAAAAACTATAAAACCTTTAGGAGAAAACCTGAACACTCTTAAGCTTGGTGAAGTTATAGATGGAACACCTAAAATCATTATTTACAGAAAAATTAATGATCTGGTATAAAATAAAATAAAGAAAAAAAACCCCTGCTGTGTAAAATGAAACTGTTAAGAGAATGGAAAGCCACAGCCGGAGAGAAAACAGTCAAAATACCTGACTGTTAAGGAACTTGTCCCCAGTATGTCCTAGTAATTTCTAAGGCACAACAATAAAATAAATACATCTTTATAAAAATGGACAAAAGCTCCCTGCAGACAATTCACAAGAGAAGATGCATAAATGATAAAAGGCACGTGAAAGGTGCTTGGCAATGTTTATGGTTAGGGAAAGGCAATGCAAACAAAGATGAGCTACCACCTGCTGGCGGCTACCCTACAAGCTGTGAGGAGCTCCTCAGCCTGAGGCATGTCCGTCTGGTAGCGGATGAGCCTGCTGTGAACTCACGTCTGTAGTCTTCGGATTCCCTTTCTTTCTGCTACAGCATCCCTTCCGCGGACTACATCTCTTCTCGTCATCATGCCTCCTCTGCTTCTTGTCTGCGATGGTTTCTTAGGCTTTGCTGGTTTGGATGACCTTGTTTTCCAGAGATTTTTTTTTTTCTGATGCTTTTCTCATGCGGCTGTGGGTACTGAGGTGTGAAACTACATATCTCATTATGAGAATATCATGTTGAGAGGAAGTGATATTGTATTAACCATAATCCTCTGGCTAACGTAGCTTTCCGTAGGTTTCGTCTCTTGTCAAGTACGTCCTATTTTTCTCACGTTCCCTACAAAATTCATTTTTATTTGTAAAGTTTTCTTACATTTCTACTCATGTGTAAGAGTGTACACACCCCATGTGTTGTACATCCCCCATATGTTTGAGTATTGCTCTATTTTATGTCACTGTAAGATGCTTCAGGCTCATGTCACACACAGTTTACCACACTCTGAGAGACAAAAATAAACTTTATCTCCTTAAATGCTGATTTCCTGGTTCATTAGATTTCCAGCCTATCATTTTTATTTCCTTGTCCTCTACTGCATACCCAGTTAGCCAATGCCATCTTTTATGATTTTGTTTGAAAGCACCTGACTTGTGGTATCAGTTTTTATATATATTATGGCATCAGTAAGTGTCTGTAACAAACAACACCTAAACTCACTATCTGAAATATCGAGTTCTTCTCATTGTTCCTCACAGTACACAAAACTATTGAGAGCTTGTTGTTGCTCTGTCAAGCTCTAGCACATTGCGTTCAGAGTTGGTTCAGCACCTTCACTCTGGCCCCTGACTGAGAAAGATGCAATAGGAGAAATTATCTCCTTCCTTTTATTCATGGTTAGCTGCTACCCACACTGACCACATGTAACTACAGGGAGGCTGTGAAATGTGTTTCTTGTTACTCTTCTACTGCTGCGAGGAAACGCCGTGACCAAGGCAAAATACAAAACAAGACATTTTACTGGGGGCTTGCTAACTGTTTCAGAGGGTTGGTCTAGGATATCATGGTGGACGACAGCAGCGGGCAGGTAGATATGGCATTGGAGCAGTATCCAAGAGCTCACATGTGGTCTGTCAGTTGTAAGGAGAGAGAGCACCTGGTCCTGGCATGTGCCCACCCCCCAGTGACACACTTCCTTGAACAAGGCCACACTTCCTAAACCTTCTTGAACAGTGCACCAACTGGGAATAAAACAGTCAAAGAGATCAGTCAGGGTTTGGGGGAGGCATTGCCATTCAAAACACCACTGATGTGTCGAGTCTCTCACTATTAAAAGAAAGAAGGGCCAGGTGCAGTGGTGCATACTATAATTCAAGCACTGGGGGAGGCAGAGGCAGGCAGATCTCTGTGAGTTCAAGGACAGCCTGGTCTACAAAGGGAGTCCAGGACAGACAAGGCTACACAGAGAAACCCTGCCTTGAAAACAACAACAAACAAACAAACAAATGAAGAAGGGACAGGATTCTGGGAGCCACAGATACCTAAAAGACAGTACCACTGACCTGTTCTGTGATAGCTCATAGTCTAACTGGACATAGTCCGTATAGACCAGAAACGGTGGTTAGAGTTCCCCAAATTACTTAAAAGAGAGTTTTCAGTCTTAAAGAATATGTTAAAGGTGCATGTGATCTGATGCCTACAATTTTTGCTGGATTTAAAGATGAAGAGAGACAGGGATACAGGCAGTTTTCACTGGTAAAGCTAAGATTGGCACTCAACATGTTAACATCTCCTTTGCTATATATGATGAGTTTTTAAATGATTATGATAACCATTGTCTCACAAGAAAAGAATCGTGTGACTGACTAAGCCTTTCACACAATTCTTTATTTAGCTACCACACTATTTTATTAACTTTTAGAATTTCAGTGGCACTCTCCTGGCCTACTTAAGTTGTGGTTTTCATTTGTCTAGATGAGATTTTTTGTCATATATTTGCAAAAATAAGTTCTAACCTGCCCAGAATTTGTGCAGATTTCTTCTCCTTGAACTCCTTGTTGTACCCTGAAGGTTTCACTATTGACTCAGTTAAATTTAGAGTCATTTTAAGCCTCTTTACCATGAAATGCTTTGTAGCAAGCAACAAACCCTGGAACTGAAGTTGGTATGGATAATATACATTCTAGGCCTCCAAATCACTGTCTATGATGACTGTTAAACTCACATTGTTAGATTTACTATAGTAAAAAATGATTTGAGTTTTTGATGATGATGATGATGTAGTCTGATATTTTTATGGAAGTATATTTTATTTTTTTGATCTGCAATTTCATGGAGTCTAGGCTGGGCTTGATCTGGTGATTTTTTTTGGTCTCTGGCCTTCAAATAGCAGTATTTCAGACTTTAGCTATTACACTCAACTGACTCATAATTGTGTTCTAAGTATAGATCCCCTTTTTACTTATAATTTTCACCCTGAAATTATGTGTAAAAAAGATAATTTGCAATGCATTTCAGCAAAGTTTGTTGTTCTTTAAAGCTGTCTTCACTTTTAACAGAGCCACACTTGTTTGGAGTGCTTACACCCACCTGTTTACTTCTGATATAACTACAAGACAGAGAGGTCTCCCAAATTTTAGGAGAAAGTGCAGGCATGAGCTGGCGCTCAGCCTACCTGGCACACTGCACTTCTAAATAAGAAGCCTGATGCCCCATGCTCTTGAAGTCAGAACACTGAATTCTGAAGGAGAGGGGGTAGCCTTCCTGCCTGCGGAAGAGTCTATGCTCTCCATGTCTTTCTCCTTTAAGGTGCTTCTATCCGCTTGGAGACCCCAGTGGTCTGAGCGCTCACTGTCCAGTCCAAGGTAATGTGCTAACCAATCAGTCGATAGCTTCCACTGTGTAAGTGGTTGCTCTTGTGCAATAAAGCAGACCCTGTCCCCCGACACCTCCTCTGGCGTGCCTCACCTCTGCGCCCTTTACTGACCCAGCGCACTGCTGTCTTCTAGTAAGACACCGTGGTAACGACAGCTCGAAGCCACCGTTAATTGTGATAAGTTACTAAAGAAATCCACAAAACTCGGGGAAACTTTTATATTCATAATTACACAGAGAGGATGCAGAGAACAGAAGGCAAGGGAATAGGAGTACAGGACCTTGTGGAGAGGAGTTCGAAGCTGGATTTCAGTCATTCCCAGCACAGCTGCATGCAATGAACCTATTTTCCTCATGCGTAATAAGGACCATCAGAGCAGCTCAGCCTAGCTTTGGTGTCTAGGGATTTTACTGGAATTTAGTCATGGCAGCATGCTGACCTCTGCATGCCGGATTTCAGTTTCCAGCTTATCTGGGGGAAAGAGTGATTCGGAGTTACCCAAAATTCCTCTCATTAAGTCACGTGGTTATCATACAAGACTTGTGATCCCAGGGAAAGCTAGACACACTTAGAAAGGTGGATAATCCATAAAGCTTAGAAGTTACCTGCCAGCAGCCTATGAAAAATGCTCACATCTCTCTCTCTGGGCGAGGCTAATCCTTTTCTACACAGCCTTGATGCCGACAAGGAAGCTACGCTAATCCAGATGACTTTCAGTCCCACAACCCTACGGAGGGATCTCAGCTCCTGACACTTAATTAAACAGGATTCTGTCTTTGTCTAGTGCCTCTCAGAGGCCTGTCAAGGGAACCCAAATATGTATTGCAACCTGCTTTTATATGCTCTCCCTTTCCTCACTACTCCCACAAAGGTCCTGAGGTCCAAGCTTCCCTAATGTTACTCCGTTCTCTTCTCTTTCTAACCGCACTACTTAATACAATTAGTTAAGACAAAATTCAGCAGGTTACTCTTGTTCTTCAGAAGGTGAGAGGTGGAAATTTAGGGACGCATGCTTTCTGTAAGAGAACTGAAGGGAAAGCCAAAGCCTCTTTCCATATTAATATTTTGACACAATAACTTTCCTCACTCGGCGACAGCTGTGTCCCAAGCACTTTATACAAATGTGTTTTGGGTTCTCACCTTTTCAGAGACGCTATAATCTGGGAAGTTTCTGGCCACTGAGTGGAGGAAATCTCATTCAAGGATCACCATAGGCATATACTATAAACAGGCTCAATTCCAATTTTTGACACCGCAGGATGAGGACATACAAACGCGAAAATATCCAGCCTCAAAGGTCTCTATTTCTTCCTGTCTCCCTCTCCAACGACCCCTCCTCCTCACCACCTTTAATTCCTCTTCCCCCTCCTTTTCCTCCAACTCTACTTCCTCCACTTCCCTGCCTGCTCCTCCTCCTGCTCCGGCACCTCCTCCTCTCCCTGTCCTAAGTTATATAACTCAATCCTGAATGATTAATCCATAGGAAAATATTTAAAGATTCTATCACATCTTAACAACCACCAATGCGGGCACATGTGTTTATGTTTCACACTTCCCTGAGATAGAACTGTACATGAAGGTGCAGGCTAAGATAATGTCCCTTATAAAGGAGAGGCAGGGAGACTACAAATTCTAGGCTGCTTAATCAGACTCTATCTCAAATTTAAACAAAGCAACACTCTCAATGACTTCTGTCAACACTGGTGTATGTGGAGATGGAATCCATTGTGAAATGTCAACCAACTCTCTTTAGTAGAGAGAAATGATGTAGAGAGGAGGATTCCCCTCCATTCATGTATTTTAACTGCACACCAATTCATTAAATTTCTCAGACAAACACTCCCTGGGGAAATTATAACCGAATCTGAAAAAACTTCAGAAATTTTTCTTCTGGAAAAAGGAAGCAATGAAATCCTTGCTTTTCTACTCTATCACCCCTACTCCATCCTTTCCACTTTATTTCCATATCAGAGACTAACTAAATTATACCTAATATGACACCTAAACAATTTTACAATTACCATGTTTAGATTTTTTTAATACAAGTCATCTAAATATATGTATCAAAGTTTTCAGTCTCCCTAAATATCTATGTAGTGTTCATAGATCCCAAAAACCTCTTTCAACTTCTGTTGGAATGCTGATTCAAGAAATCTCTTGACAATCCCTTCTATTAACATGGTCTTGTCTTTTTTGATACATAGCAGTAAGGTTTGGATGTAGAATGTGCCCAGAGAACCATTTGTGCATAGCTTGATGTCCCAGTTTGGGACTGGGTGAAACTTTGAGAGGCTTAATGGGAGTCTTCTGATCTCTGCAAGGCATCCCCTTTAAGAGAACAGCAGGGCATCAAAGCAGATGCTGAGGCTCATAGCCAAACTTTGGGCAGAGTTCAGGGAATCTTAGGAAAGAAGGGGGAGATAGAAAGACATGGAGGGGAAAGGAACTCCACAAGGAGAGCAACAGAACCAAAAAAAATCTGAGCCCTGGGGTCTTTTCTGAGACTGTTTTTCCAACCAAGGACCATCCATGGAGATAAACTAGAACCCCTGCACAGATGTAGTGCATGGCAGCTCAGTGTTTAAGTGGGTTTCCTAGTAAGGGGAACAGAAACCATCTCTGACATGAACTCAGTGTCTGGCTCTTTGATCACCTCCCCCTGAGCAGTAGCAGCCTTACCAGGCCACAGAGGAGGACAATGCAGCCAGTACTGGTGAGACCTGATAGGCTAGGGTCAGATAGAAGGGGAGGAGGACCTCCCGTATCAGTGGACTTGGAGAGGGGCATTAGAGGAGATGAGGGAGGGTGGGATTGAGAGGGAATGAGGGGGGTATAGCTGGGATGCAAAGTGAATAAACTGTAATTAATATAAAAAATAAAAAATTATTTTTTAAAAAAAGGGAACAGTAGGTCTCTTGGCCTCTTTTTCTCTTCCTGGCAATGAGATGGGGGATTTTTTTCTCTGCCATGTGTTCCCACCATGATGGGAAACACAGGCAAAAAGACAAAGGCACCCATAGAGCACAGACTGGAACATCTAAGCTGCAAAGCCAAATCAGCCTATTCTTTTCTCAGGAATGTGTTGTAATGATGGGAAGCTGACTAACAGCTTCTCCCATCTCTCTTCTCCTCCCTTAGCAATTTTGTTGTTAGAGAAGACCACAGGCAGTAGCATCAGGTCTTTCCCCCCAAAAGTTCACAGTTTTCTTTTTCAAGGGGGACATGTAGAACAATCTACAAGAGTCTTTTCTCTCCTTCAAGTGTGTGGGACCCTGGTATCACATTCAGGTTGTAGAAATTGGTGACAAGCACATTTTCACACCGGGCCATCTTACTGGCCCATGTTTTGACTTATACATGTTTTTCTATTCCTATATTTCTGTGATAGTGCGGGTGGTAAAGGTGATTATGAGATGTGTGAAAGCGTTCTCTCTGTGTGTGTGTCTGTGTGTCTCTCATTGTAGGTTCTAGAGATTGAATTCAGGTCCTCATGCATGCAAAGCAAGCATTTACTAACAGCTGTCTTCCTAAACCCACCACAATCTTCACAGTAAGTGACATTAAATACATCCATCAGAGACACATAATGCCATAATTTGATAATGTTAGAACCTTTTGAAAATTACAAAATGTGGTCTCCCCTTTTCGTTTATTAACCAGTGAATAATAATGAAAAGACCCTTTGTATCATCATTATTTTGGACATTATGAATTTGAATGGAAAGTGTAGAATGAGTGTTTTTATACTTTATTAGTTTTCATAGTCAAATATAATATTCCTAACCCAAAGAATCTACATGTCAAAGGATCATTTTTGCCTAATGGATGCAAACAGATTTGATGTATTCAACTGCAAGTCGTTAATATTTTGGTTCATATTGAAATAGTTTTTGTCTTTGGGTGGTTTGAGCTCATATAAATTGTCTCCTGAGTCGTTTCATACAATCCAAGTAGTTTTGTGTAAGAATTTCCAGAGTTATCTAGTGTATTGTTTAGACCTCTTTTGGTGTAAATTGTATTTAAATACCTCAACAAGCCTATAGAGTTGCCCGTTGCTACCCAATTGGTCTACATAACGACTATTTTAGTGTATAGTAATAAAGATATGCTTTCTTTGATACAAAGGCAGAAAAAGTTCATCCTGATATTGTAATTCATTTTGTTGAGGTCTCTAAGTTAAAATAACTCATCTGAGTGGTTATCTGTCTCCTGTGCTTGTCATAGCAGCCCTCATTGGTGCAAATGCATTATCCATGTACTTAATCTCCTGTGTGTACTGTTCATAATTTCAAAGGAATCAAACCAATACCACCATCCACAGTGTGTTTTCTTTAAGTCTCAAGTAGCTCTAGGTAAGTGATGGAGTCTGAAATGTAGCTATGGTCTGTCTGTCTGTCTGTCTTTCTCTCTGGTCGTGGTTCTGGTTTGTTCTATTTTTCTTTGTTTAGTTTGTGACACTGAATCTCATGTAGCCCTGACTAGCTTCAAACTCACTATGTATCTAAGGGTCAGCCTTGAACCCTTGATCCTCCTGTCTTCACCTCCCAAGTAATGAGATTACAGTCTATGCTAATATACATCATAGTTGATCATTCTTTTTTAAATAAAGACTAATTGCATGGTTTAAACAGCTTTTCATTGTGTTAAGTTCTGCATAAATTTGTTAGAATTCTATGTTTTATGTTAGAAGTCCAGCTCAGGAGGAGGATGAGAGAATTTTCTTTTCAGAATAAATACCTTTTAATTAAAATGGCTTACAAGAATGTCTGTTTCCATTCCTTAACTCTGCTGTACATTAGCTGGAATTTGATACCATATTTGCAGGGAAACACTTTCTTAATGTGACAAGACTCACAATGAATTGGTCTCCCTCCATGAGAAAGGCACAGCAGGGGTCAAGCTATACCCAGTTATGCCATGGTTCTGTCTGGGATCCTCCAACAGTTACCATAGCCACTTTGAAGTACTGCAGTGACAGATGGGAAATTTAAAAGAACAGCTTTTAAGATTTTAAAACAAGTCCAAATGTAAACCTCCCTCATCTTCTCCATTCCTTTCTGTGCCAAAAAAAAAGAGAAAACACCACAAGTATGATTATGAGATGATTATTTTAAAAATATCATTTATCCTGAATTATAAAATCTATTACAACTCATATTAAACAATTTAAAAAAAACACAAACCCTTCATTTAAAAAAAGGAAAACTGTTTCTAGATGATGACTATGATTTAGAGACAAGAGTCACAAATCAAGGAATTTAGGTGGAAGGAGCAAAGTAATAAGCCATAACCCCTGCCCAGTTCAGTCTACCACATGGATATCTAAGTCATCACATCAACACATGTGGAATTTGTTTTTAGGAGAAAAACATGACATGTAATGCATTTCTTTGGTTTTTGTTTGAAGGGGAGACTCATAAAGCCTTGACCAATTTCTCTCCTCTGAGTAGGAGCAGGCATAGTGGTGAAGTAGCATCCACTCACTGTGTGACACACTGGAGGCTTCTTTTCAGTCATAGCGAAGATTGAAGGGATCACACAGTCAGTCGCGTGTTAACTGTGGTGGGCTTTTTGATACACTACTTATTCTTTTGAAGTAAATGACGAAAGAATATAGACTTATCACAATGACATTCAAAGTTTACACTGTGAAGCACTCACAAACCCTGTCCAAACACAAATCTATAGAACAAAGAAATAAAATAACGAGATGATCTTTACCGATCATGAGCATGCACAGAAATCCATATGTTGGCAATCCCAGGATGACTCCTTCCGTAACAGAAGCAGCAGAGACAGTAAGGAAACCATTTTTAGGGCCAGAAAGAAGTAGGGAGAACACTGAGTTACTCTCCCCTCTCCTGTGTTGTACTTCCACTCCAGGAAGAAAAACAGAAGAAAGGGAAAGACACTGGCATCAGCCTAGAAAGATACTGTGTGCCAGAGAAGAAAGACATCAGGACATAGTCGCCATGACCAAGCCCTCCTAGTAAACCATCAAATCTTAAATATTCTTGATGTCATAATCAAGTAAAACTTACTGTTCTATTAGTTCTGTTCCTCTGGAGTACTCTGACTGATACATATTCTGGTACCAGGAGTGGTGGGGTTCAAACCCATGTGGATATATGTCCATTGGAACAGTATTCTCTATAAATAAAATTATTGATTGGAAAATAAATATTAGATAAAATTAAAATGTTATTTTAGAAGACTCAAGAATGAGTCTATTTAGAGATATCAAGGACACATGCATATACATGTCTTTATATACATATATAGTATTGGCATCATTTCAAAAATAGAAAATTGTGATAGAAAGCTTTTGAAATTCAGTAGACTAGATACATTTTGATGGATATAAATTAAGTATTACAAATAAGGTATGGGTCAATACTAATGAATTGACTCAAAAGTAACCCAACAGATAAAAAGAAAAAAGTCTGGAATAAGAATTAAGAGAGAATGAAAAAGAATACTATGGAGATATGGATAAGTAAATGAATGCTTGTTTACTCCACAGATAAAATGTAATTTTTAAATATGTAAGTGTAAACTACATAAAACAACACATATATACAATTGTAATGAAATATAGATTTTAGCAATTGCTATGATAGTTTAAGTAGCATATGTTAGCATTTAATTTCAAACAAACATGTGACATACATATATAGCTATAAATACTAAAAGCTTAGATAAATCTTGCATACTTACTGTTTATATGTGCGTGTAACACGTACTTAGTATAGTATATACACAATATTTATGTAGACATGTGTTATTGATCATGTACTAGGCCATATAAGAAATTCTATCAAATTTTACTGAATCAGATTTACATTTACATGTGTTTCTTATCACAACACAAATTAAAAATTAATATTGGCTAATAAAATATACATTTTATTATGTGATGTGAACAAGAGTTTATTTATGATGTGAACAACAATTGCATTCTGAACTTGCACATGAGTGAAGACACAATTATAATGCATTTATAGTCAAATAATTACAAAAATGTAAAATTCTAAAATGCATGGGAAAGCAACAAAATTACTTAAGGTAAATTTTAGATGTAAGTTTACCCAGTAACAAGTGAGATTTGTATATAAGACTTTTGTATGGGCAAGTTTCTACACTAATTATTTCCTGCCTCTGCTCACATAGCAGGGTGGTACATGCTTCTTGTTCTAGTCCTCTGATCACACAGTAGGTTGGTACACAGTCCCTGTCCCCTTGAAGTTGTGTGCAGTTGTATGATGGTATGGCTTGTTTTTATCAATGGACTTCATATAGAATGAATTTTTGCTGCTTGAATATGGGAGCTATATGGAGCAAGTGTATAGTTGGCCAGGTCCTTTCTTCTTAGCAGAGGAAACCTCCCTTTTGGCCAGCGTACCCAATTAAAGCTAACAGAGTGCTGTGCCCCGGATCTCTCTGACTTCTGTCCTGTCAATCCACTTGTGTGACAGTATTGAAAACTTAATGTGGGCTACAGAGATGACTCGGTGATTAACAACACTGGCTTCCCTTATGGAAGACCTGGATCTGATCCCTAACACACACACACACACACAATGGCTCAGGACTGTCTGGAACGCCAGTTCCAGGGGGTCTGATGTTTTCTTCTGGTTTTCTAGGCATAAGATTGGTCTGTGGGCAAGTCTGTAGGGCATTTTCTTAATTAGTGATTCATGGGGGAAGGCCCAGCCCATTCTGGGTGATGCCATCCCTGGGCAGATGGTCCTTGGTTCTGTAAGAAAGGCTGAGCAAGTCGTGGGAAGTAAGCCAGTAAGCAGCACCCCTCCATGGCCTCTGCATCAGCTCCTGCCTCTAGGTTCCTGCCCTATTTGAGTTCTTCTCCAGACTTCCTTCATTGATGGACTACAATGTGTAAGTATATGCCAAATGAACCCTTTTCCTCTCAAACTTGCTTTCTGTTCATGTATTTTATTTCAGAAATAAAATTCCCAACTAAGACAAGAATGTATTATTGTTTTTTGTGTTCTCAGTCTTCTGTTTTCTAGTAGCATCTGGGAACTTTCAGATACTGTTTTCCATGTGCTAGTAAAAATTGCTTCTTAATATCATCAAATTAGGTCCAGAGTCTGAAGACAGAAGCTTAAAGCTGGTTGTAAAGCTGTAAAGCTCTCTTGTTAGGAGGTTTCTCCTGCCTCTTGTGATTGGTTAGTCTCTGTTTCCCAGAGCCAATAATCATTGAGCTTCAATTCTGATTTGGTAAAGGAGACCATATTTTTCATAAGGCTTCCTATAGCAACTGGTATATATCATTCTTTTTGATAACAAGCTATTTCTGAAAATATAAAGCAAGGACATTCTGCCATACATTGCTTTATAACAGGGATTTGTCTTGAGATATGTATTTTAAGATGAATTCATCACTGGGAGAGCATCATAGATGCTTACAAAAATTAAGTTTACTTACACAAATTAAGCTGATAATGCCATTTGGTGACATGATGGTATGGGACCACTACGGTGATGCAGTTCACTGCTGAATGAAACGTCACTGTATAGTAATTGGCTATCTGATGGGTTCTTTTTCCACTGCTGTGATAAATCATCATGACCAGTGAAACTTGCAGAAGGAAGTGTTTACTTGTCTACAGTTTCAGAGGGAAAGGATGCCATCACAGGGAGGAAGCATGGCGGCAAGTAGAAGACTTGATGCCTGGAGCAGAAAGTGAAGGTTCACATCTTCAAGCACAGTGCAAAGACTGTGCACCGAGAATAGTACAAGGCTTTGGACTCTCAAATCCCATCCTCAGTGACCTGCTTCCTCCAGCGAGGCCACACCTTCTAAACCTATCCAGACAGCAGCACCAACTGGGGACCAAGTACACATGAATCCGAGCCTAGGAGGGACATGCTGCTCAAGCCATGATGTATGTGTAGGCACAATGACACAGTGATTATAATCAGTCTCTCTGTGGAGACCGAGGCTGCTCCTGGATTATAGCTTCAATGTAGATCATCTTTTTGTAATTTTACTATTATTGTTTTCTGGAAAATAATTATGTGTACAGAGTGTGCACACTCCTTTGAACAAACGTTGTGCAATGTCTTTCAAACTGGAAGCTGACGGTTTGGCAGGCCTAGTGAGCCCCTGTTGCTCTGCGGCTCTCCACTGACCTTCATTAGGTTCCCCAAGCCATGCCCTTGCAGCGGTGCCAGTGCCCATGGAGAACAACAGGACCCACCATCACAGGAGTGCTTCTTGTCCACATCGCAATGACTTCAAATGAGTTTGTAACACTTGTGTATAATTGTGATAAATTGTGCAAAGGCATCTTATAGAAACTCTAAGTTATCAAAGAAAACTATTTTTTCCTTGATAAAGCAAAGTCCTTAACCATGGTCGTCTCTCGGTACCCAACTGATGCTTAGTGCCCAGCAGACGCGTTGCTGAATAAGCACCCTACTAAGTTTTTGTTTTGCTTAATTTATTATTATTATTATTATTATTTTGGTTAGGATAGAAAACTAATTCTCTGAATGGAAATTCTACTTCATGAACTTTTAGGACCAGAGGAAAATTTGAGAAAGACATGAAAATAGATTGTTTTAAAAGGGATGTTTTCCTTTTCCCCTGCCTCCCCCGAGTTTCTCGGAGGCACAGGCTCGGGTGGGGTGCACTCAAGATTCGCCCTCATGGGCAGTCCACCGCCATGGCTAGGGAAGACCGCAGGAGCGGCAATGGACGTCAACACTGCTCTACAAGACATGCTGAAGGCCTCCCTCCTCCACGGTGGCCTTGCACGTGGCACACGCCAACCCATCTTTGTGCGCTCGCGTGCAACTGTGATGAGCCTATTGTGTGTAAGCTGGCGGAGGCGCTCTGCCTGAGCACCACATCAACCTAATTAAAGTTGAAGACAACAAGATCTCTGTAAAATCAACCAAGAGCGGAAGCCCGGGAAAGTGGTTGATTGGTTGCAGTTGTGTAGTGGTTAAGGTCTGCGGCAAAGAATCTCAGGCCAAGGATGTCATCCGGAGTGCTTCAAATGCAAGACATGAAAAAATAAAAAAATTTAAAAAGTAATCTTTTCAAAACCTTAGAACCGTCCACTGTGGAGGTAGTATAAATGGCATTTTTTTTTCTCCAGCAAGACTCAAATTATACCAGTCACTTTGTTCTGTATTGTTAAACTTTGCAAAAAATTGAAGTAATTTTTTTTTTAATTTACTAGCTCATAGTGATGTACAGATTTGGTTAGGTGCTCAGCGGTTAAGAGCTCTTGCTATTTTTGCAGAGGACCCAAGTTCAGTTCTCAGTGCCCACTATCAGGCAGTCTATGACCGGCTACAGGGAATCCAATGCCCTCTTCTCGTACACACACACACACACACACACACACACACACACACACACACACACACACGCGCGCGCGCGCAAAAACAAGCAACAAAGCACCCCAAAACCCAATCCCAAACAAACCCCCAAACCTACCAAATTAATGAATTTCTCTGACATCTTCAGCTTGACACAGAATGCCTGTCACGTCCTCAGCTCGGCGCATAGTGTGCCTCTGTTACGTCGTCTCTCTCACGTCTGCTGTCTTCTCTCTCCTCCTGGCTCCCTTCCTAGTTTCTAGCATCCCTCTTTTACTTCCACGCCATTTAGTTCTTACAGATGAGAGAAGAATTATGTGATCCTTGTCCTTCTATGTCTATATTACTTTGATGAACACTGTATTGGCCAGTTCTATCACTTTTCCTTTAAAATTCGGGACTTTTTCTGACAGGTGAACAGTATCCACTGTGTACAAGGACCTTGTTTTCTCTAACCATTCCTCTGCTCACAGCCACTGTGGCTGATTTTGTATCTTGGTTATTGTGAACAATGTTGCTTAATTTATTTTAAATCAGTTTTTTTCAACTCAGTAGAGAACGGTGAATTTTGTTGTGTCATTTGTATGTACATCATGTCTCATTTTACTGTCTTCTTCTTCACATGCCTCCGCACTGCCTGTACCTAGCTTCCTTGTCCCCTCTTGAGGATTCCCCTTTCCCACCACATAGTCCTACCTTTGGCTTTCCTGTCATATGAGCTCCAATCCTTTCCTTTTCCTTTTCTCCCCTTTATTCTCATTTAAGACATCCTTATCAGCCAGGCTCAGTGGCACGCGCCTATAATCCCAGCACTTGGGGAGGCACTAGGCAGGGTAGCTCTGTGATTTTGAGGCTACAAATCGAGTCCAGAGCAGCTAAGGCTACACAGAGAAACCCTGTCTTAAAAAACAAACAAACAAAAACCCAAGCAAACAAATTCCCTTTCCCCCTCTCTCCTGATGCCTTCTAGTTTTATTTCCATCTTTCTCCCTCCCTCCTTCTCTTCATCCCTCCCTCCTTCACTCTCCTCCTCTCCCCCACCCCCACAGGAACATCTATTCTGCATAGGAGAGAACACATGTGGTATTTGGGTATGCATACATTTTAAAGAAGCTTTAAGTATGTTGCTATTCTAATGTTTCTGATTTTGTAAAAAAAAAAAGTTTGTGTATTTTTGTAGCCTAAAATTTAAGAACATTTCCCAAACCAGTGTGACACTTATTTGGTTCTATCATAGGCCGTAACATTGTTTCTTTGGAGCATGTTTAAGAGTGGTATTAGGACCTAATGAACACTAATGTCCAGAAATGAAAAACAGTGCTGAGATGATTTATACTGTGTTTGTCAACTGCTCAGAAACTAGCAGTTAGTAGAGAGCAAAGAGCCATCGTCCTGCCTTAGTGTTGTGCCTGCACTGGCAACTTTGTTGATTTTGGAAGCTGAATGTTTTCTAATCTGTTCTTGGTGACCTTCAAAGTTCCAGTAATATTTCCTTGTTCCTTTTTTCAAGGCACTCTAGCTACCAAGTTTTGCATTGGTTCATAGTTTTTCTTTACAGATGACAGAAACTGTGCTGGTTGATTTTATGTCAGCTTGACACAGGCTATATTCATCTAAGAGGAGGGAATCCCAATTGAGAAAATGCCTCCTTAAGACAGGGATGTTGGCAAACCTGTAGAACATTTTCTTAATTACTGATTGAGGGCCCAGCCCATTGTGTGTGGGACCATCCCTGACCTGGTGGTCCTGGGTTCTATAAGAAAGAGGGCTGAGCAAGCCCTGGGGAGCAAGCCAGTGAACATCACCCCTCCATAGCCTCTGTATCAGCTCCTGCCTCCAAGTTTGAGCTCCTGTTCTAACTTCCTTCAGATATGGATATGGATGCAGAAGCATAAGATGAATAAACTTTCTTTCCTGACTTGTTTTTTTTTTTTTTTGTCATGGTGTTTCATCATAGCAATAGTAACCCAAACTAAGACAGAGACCAAATCAGGAAACTCTGTTAGAGATTCCTAAGTCCTAAGACAAGATACTGTGGCCTGGGAACTCGGACTCTCAGGTACAAGTCAGGGAAGACTGCCTGGCTTTGAGTGCCGCTGTTTGGACAAGTAAACACTGGGCAGATGCACCTCCCTGTGCCTCCGTTCCCTCCTTTACAGATAGAATAATTAGCACTCTAAGAGGTGTTTAATGACCAGATGACTTCATATATATGTAATTGGTAAGTACCAACAAATAACCCCTCTTAAACACTGTATAAAATTTCTCATGAAAATGGTACATACTTGAGTTTTTAAGAAAAAAAGCCAAGCGGCCAACCACAGGGGATACTAAGAGTTTAGTATTGGGATCTGGAAGCTACATCCTCGTTCTTTTGTTGAATGATTACATTCATATCCTGACTAATGGATATCATTGTCTTGATGGTTTTTGATTGGATGAAAGGAACCAGATGAAGTCATGTCTCTTGCTACTGAGGCCTTACCTGAATGCAGAGCTGAAATCTCTCTCTGGCCACTTTCTACATTGCTGACTTGTGTTTTCACTTTACACTTGTCACAGCAAATCTTGGACTACAGTTAGTGCAAGACAATGTTTTTTCCTCCCTAGATAAGGCCTTCCTGGGGACACCGTCTTACTCATTTCTAAAAATTATATAGTGCTGTCTCTTGAACATAATATACATATAATAAGTATTTATTGAAAGGGGCTTTTAAAATATAGCTTGTTAAACAAACAGATGATTATTATCACTATTACTCTTACTGTAAGCACTACTGTATGACTTTATAGGGTATAATTACATGGGTGTCTGACATGAGTCTAAGAGGGAGTGCTGAATGAGGTTAGAATATACAACCTATACATAGAGTGTTATCAGTGTATTCATTTCTCTCTGTATTACCCCCTTACATTAAAACACAGCATGTCAGATGTAGCAAGAGTTCTTCTAGTTCTATTTGGGTCATATGTGAAATAATTGATTATCATGGGTCTGCAAAAAGCCTTCTTATTTTCCCATGTTGTTCCTGCATGATAAATGAGGCATATGCAAATAACTAATTAGGTTCTGATCTTAGTTCCAGATACGACGTGGGAATTTACTAAAAAAAAAAAAAAAAAAAGGGTTTCAATGTTTCTCTGCCGTGTGCTGGCCACCCCATGAGGCACCAAGAGCCCACATGAGCAAGGGATGAACAGCGTTCAACTCGTTCCTGTGTGGCTAGCAGGCAGTTCCAGTAAGAGGAAGACACTCTGAAACATTGTCTTCTGAATCAACTTGAAAATACAGGTGGAGGTCCCTGATCTTTGTTTTGCATATTAGGAGAATATTTCTGAGAGTAATCAGACCCATGATTGTGAATTTCTGGAGTGTAAAGAGGACCGTCATCCAGCCAGTAGAAACTCTTGAGAACTTTTTATAAACTTGGGCAAGTAACCTAGCCTGGGTCTTCTGTAAAACCAGGATAGCCACAGGCAAGACAAGTCTAGATTTCTTAAAAGAATCTATTCATATCTTCAAGAAGATATCATGCTGTGTCTTTGCGAGGGTTTCTATTGCTGTGACCAAAAACCATGACCAAAGCAACTTGGGGAGGAAAAGGTTTATTCAGCTTATGCTTCCATATCACTGTTCATGTTGAGAGAAGTCAGGACAGGAACTCAAACAGGGCAGGAACCTGGAGGCAGGAGCTGGTGCAGAGGCCATGAAGGAGTTCTTCTTACTGACTTACTCCCATGGCTTTGCTTAGCCTGCTTTCTTACAGAACCAGGGCCACCAAACCAGGGATGATATCACCCATAATGGGCTGGGACCTCCCACATCAATTATTAAGAAGATGCTCTACAGGCTTGGCCATAGCCCAGGCTTACGGAGGCATTCTTTTTAATAGAGCCTTCTTCTTTTTCAATGACTCTAGGTTGTGTCAAACTGACATAAACTAGCCAGTACACACTGTTTGTGCAATTTTGACGCTGCATAAGTGATTGAACTGATGATTGATAGATATAAGTACCATTAGAGATACAGGTGACTAAATTAATTTTAGTTTTTTAAAAGTAACTTCAGTGACCTTGTGTGATTTTAAAGTGGAATGAATGAGAACTATTGGTTATATGCATTTCTTCATCCATTCAGTTTTGAGTGTGTGATATATAGCTGTTTTCCATGAAGTTTTTAGTGGGACACACACTTTCACGTCACTTCCTTCTTTGCAAACTCTGAAGTCACCTTTTCATTTCACTTAAAATACTAAATTTTAAATACTAAATAATTGAGCAGCTACATATGCTATTTCTTTGAAAGCACACAGCTTGAAATTTGCATCAAAATAAAAAAAATCAAGACTGCTTAATTAAAACCTTGACACACCAACCTCTTCAATTATGTGCTAAGGAGATGGGCACCCTGGGAATTACCAGCTTAAAATCAGTGTGCCTTTTGAGTGCCTTTAGCATGTATACATGCACAGTTCTCTGAAGGGAAGAAAAGAGCTTTACTAGAAAAAAAACAAATCTAACATTTCTCTTGAGCATGGGTTATTTTGCCCTTTAAAAGCAGGGAGAGAACTTATTCTGCTCTTTAAAAGCAGAACTTAAAATAATGTTTCTGTGCTTACACTGTCAAGTACGCTTTTTTTTTTTGGTAAACATTGAGAAATTTTTACAGTAGTTGTTAATTAAGAAACAGTTCTATAGCTTGACCTCTGTGTTCTGTAGACCACAAAGAGTGAACAGAGAAGAGGAGGGCCAATTATTTCTCTGCTTCTTTAGAGTATATGAATTTTGCAGTAAAACGGCGGCTTCTCTTTACTTGTTAACTGTTGTTGTCTTCACTCTTATGTGCTGATTCCCGGTTTCTTTCACTAATGTGGAAGCCAGCAGCTCTTTGTTCTCATTGTGTCTGTCCGCTCCCTTTCTTTGTGTTCCAGGGATACTGCTGCCTGCATCTGCCACTGAGCATGCGGGAAAAATCCTTCAATAGATTCTTCACTTAGGAGTTTCAGTAGTATAACTCCACTTCTCCAGGTTTTAGTAATAACCAACATACCCCAAAAGATAGAATGAAACTTGGAAAGGTGATGGGAGATACAGGTGGTTCCGGGTTGGATGGCCAGCTGCGAAGAAAACTTTAGGGTAGTTACCACACATTGATGAAAGCTCTTGCCAGCCAAGTCAAATTCAGGGCACCCACCTTGCACGCACACACAAGTTTAGAGATGTACTTTGCCAAGGGAGAACACAAGTGTTTCTGAGCAGTAAGGCACAGGGTCAAAAACAAACAAACAAAAAACATTAGGTGGAACATCCGAGCTGTGCCTCAGAGATGGGCGACACAATTTTTATGACGCTGTGTGTACAGTGCCTGAGTGAGGCCCTTCACCAGATAGGATACTATCCGAGGGTGAGAACCAGAGGTGTGGATTGTTCTCGCAACATAACGTCAGGCTTTCCTTTGTGTTAAAGACACGCAATGCTAAGTCGACATTAACTGAACAAAACGATTCAGTTCGTCTGTGTGAAAGCATTTTTGTTGAAAAATAAATAAAAAGCAGGGTTTCCAAGAAGGGGGAAGAAGCAGGTGATATCAGACCCTTCTTTTTGCTCAGGCAAGTCTGGCTTTAAAAGTGTAAATTATTCAACAGATGGAGTACTCTACAGTACTCATTGTCCTCCCTGCAATGACTCTAGACTGTTGTTCACCTGATCAAAAAAGGCAGCTCTTGGAACGGTGGAGCACACGGGGGATGCTCAAAGATCTTTTGTCTAATATTGAAGGGTACAGAAACGCAACTCAGGTTTAATGGTGAAATTATTGGTGTGGCTAGTACAAATATGGCTATTTTAGATAGGTTGAAGTGAGCACCTGACTGTTTAGCAGCTGGCCATGCCCCGTTTAGAGACAGCAATTTCTTACTTTCCCCCTTCAGCCTCCCCTATCCCACCATTTTGCTTCTGTGCTACCTAATACTGCCCTTGGCTGCATCTTTCCCGCGTCTGCTCTTTGGGTCTCAGCATCTCGCTCCCCAGACCGCCTGTTTTCTATAGGTTTCATTAGCTTGTGGCAGTACAGGGGCATCTAACAGTGCTCTCGTAAGAGGTCAGGCCATTGGCCCACGGAGCATCTCCCTCCACCGAAAGCACCTGCTACTTCTTCATAGAGCCCGCCTCCGGCTGTGGTCCTCGGGGTGGGCTCCCTCGCCCGAAGCCGGAGGAAGTGCGAGCGGCGGGAAGTTCAGGCCAGGTCCAATCAGGCACCTGGGGTTAGGTGGCGTGGGCGCGCGCGGATGCCCGGGGCGGGTCCCGCCGCAGGTCCCGCCCCCTCGGCACTGCCACCGGCACAGGCTCCGCCCCCTCGCGCCCCGCCCCGCCCCGGGGCCGCGGCTAAAACCCGGAGCCGCCGGTGCAGCTCGGCTGCGGCTGCCTCGGCGGGAGGCCCGGCCCCGGTGCTGATGCTGGTAGGCTGTGCGAGCTGGGCCCGCGTAGCCTCCTCGCCGCGGTGCTCGGGGCTCCCGCGATGATGGCGGAGCAGGTGAAATGCGCCTCGCCGGTGGCGGGCTCCGGCGCGGGCTCCCGGCCGGTGGTGAACGCCGAGCTGGAGGTGAAGAAGCTGCAGGAGCTGGTGCGCAAGCTGGAGAAGCAGAACGAGCAGCTGCGCAGCCGGGCGGCCACCGCGGCCACCGCCCCGCACCTGCTGCTGCTGCCGCCGCCGCCGCCCTCCGCACCGCCGCCGGCCGGGGCCTGCAGCCCGCTCGCCCCGCACAGGGCCCCGGCCGGCACCTACTGCCTGCCCAGCCCTGCGCCCTCGCTGCTCTGCACCCTGCCGCCCGCCGACTCGCCCTTCGTCTACTCCAAGCCGGCGGCGGGTTTCTTCGGCGGGGGTGGCAGCCCGGAACCCGGGACCGCGGGGACCCCGCCGGGGGAAGCCGCCACGCCGCCGTTGCCGCCTCCAACGCTGCTGGACGAGGTGGAGCCGCTGGACCTGGAGAGCCTGGCCGCCTGGAGCGAGGAGGACGACTACACTTGGTATTGACGGGCTCCGCCGCGGTCCCCCAGACCCTGAGTTGTGAGGCCCAGGATGCGGGGGCGGGGCGTGGGAGGCAGGGGACCCCGAGGCCTAGCAGGTGCCGAGCCCTGAGCTTCGCATGGAGGCAGAAGAAGCCTGTTCTACGATAGTGCTTATTGCTCCGACTGGGGACCGGGGAGGAACTGATCTCTGCCATCTGCCTTGTGCTCTTCTCTCTGCAGATTACCGGGTCCCAAGTGTCTCGTTAGCCTTAAATGCACAACTCATGTCATCTTGTCGCTCAGTCCTGCTCTTTATCCGAGTGTGTGTGTGTGTATGGTAGGAGGCTTGTCTTCAGCCCTCCCCTGCATTACGTTGGACAGGATTGGTGTCCTAACATGCGAAGCCTCCCAGTGATGGTTTCTTCTCAGACAGCTGCACTTGCAGTTGAGTCGGTCTGTTATGCGTGCCCTCTCTTGTGTTTTCATTGATAACCTTTCGGCTATGGATTTGATTATTAAAGATGTGCTCTCCTTGTGTGTCAGAGAGAGAGAGAGAGAGAGAGAGAGAGAGAGAGAGAGAGCGCTTTTTTTTTTTTAAATCGCAGTTAGAAGGAATTTTCATTAATCTTACAAATGAATCCAGATTGAAGAAAAGTGCTTGTGCTGGCTAGTTTTAATGCCAACTCGACACAGGCTAAAGTCATCAGAGAGGAGGGACCTTCAATTAACAATGCCAACATAAGATCAGGCTGGAGGCAAGCCTGTAGAGCATTTTCTTAATGATTGGTGGGTTGTGCCATCCCTGGGCTGGAGGTCCTGGGTTCAATCAAAAAGCAGACTGAGCAAGCCACAGGGACCAAGCCAGTAAGCAGCACCCCTCCATGGCCCCTGTAACAGCTCCTGCCGCCAGCTTCCTGCCTTATCTGTGATGTTGATGAACTGTGATGTGGACGTGTAAGCTCCATATATTCCTTCCTCCCCAAGTGCCTGTGTTTCACTGAAGCAACAGTAGCCCAGGCTAGTACAGTGCTGTTGGAGAAACTTTATTATCTAATCTAGAAACTTTTAAGGTTGGTTATAAGGGTGGTGGAGACCGGAAGCATTTATTCAATGGAAATCCGGTTGGCTGTGTGTCTGTGCCCAGGAATGAGTGCTTTCTGGATGAGACAGGTAGCTGGAACGCTTGTTATGTGTTTTCCTGCTTCTTGCTCATGGAGTGTTTGTCGTTTGAGTGTCTTCTGCTGGGGTTTGCTAAGACATGCACTAGGAATGGTTGGATAAAGTGGAACGTGGGTCCCGTCTGGGTAACAGTGGCAGGGGGGAAGAGTGGCATCCTTTTCCTCTGATGTTTTTATTTAAGAAAAACCAGGTTTTTCTCATTTTGTGCTCTTGCTAATGATTGCATAGAAGGGAAATGGGAGATGGAGCATCTCAACTGGTTTGGTATTGGGAGCTACAGTGTTCCCTTTTCATTTACACTCTACATGGCAACTAACTATGAGCTTTAATTGTCAGTTGCTTTGATTTGAGAATTAAAAAATAACGTAGATCTATAGTAGACCTTTTGTGGACACATCTATCCTCTGCCTTCGACTTTGATTTTGGAAGCTGTGCAAGTAACTTATGTTGTGCAACTCTTCCAACAGCTCAACACTTTCTGCAACTTTAAGCCGTTCTTTCTAAATTAGTTTTTGGGGGTGGGATAAAGCTTAAATATAGTTCAGCCTGAATATAGTATTGGGAATGGTTTGCAGTAGCTCTTATGTTGCGTCAATGCCTGTAAATCAATTTCAAATCATTTGCGCTTTTGATTTTTTAAATGATGATGCATATAAACAGTGGGATGAAATTTGTTTATAATTTTGATAGAAATACAGGGGAGCAATCCCTTTAAATTATGGCATATTTAAAAATGTACTGCTACTACTGTTATTAATATTTTGTTTTTCTTGAGATAAGTTCTCACACTGTAGCCCAGGCCAGCCCTGAAGTCCATGTCTTACTCCTTTAGCTTTCTGAGTGCTGGGATTACAGGCATGGACTCTCACATTTATTGTGGTATTGCTGTTTATCTCCTTAATAATAGCGTATATATGACAAACACAGTTTTTATATTTTCTTCTTTTCTTCTTTTTGTATACAACCCTTAGTATATTGTTGTCTAGGTTTTTAACTCTGTTTTGTTACTTAAAACATCAAAAGAGCATTGAAATAAGTATCAAAAAGAGCTGTTCAGTGGGGTCAGCATATTCATCTTTAATGTGGGTTGAAGCAAATCTCAGTTAAAGGAAGTTTAACTTTATTCATCAAATATGTTGATAAATAATAAGACTTGACCCTTAATTGCTTTAAAAGTATTTCTATGGACATTTGGCACATTATTTGTGAAGTGTTGGCTATTGGAAGGTTCTTCCCTTTTCCATGTGAATTTTAGAATCAGTTTCTATGTACACACACACATACACACACACATGCACATGCTGCAAGGGTGTTATTGGAATCTTGTTAATTGTAAAGATAAGTTTCAGGACAACCTACATACACCTTAACAGTATTTAGTCTTTGAACCATAAACTTGCTATATCTCTCCATTAATTTATGTCTTTAATTCTCTCAGAATGGTTCTGAAGTTTCTACTGTGTAACCCTTGTACACATTTTGTTAGATTTTTATGTGTTTGATGGTTTTGAGAAAGCTATTGTAAACGGAAAAGGGCAAGTGTGAAAGTATCTGTATTTTGTTGCTGATATGTACAGATGCATGACTAACTCCACTAAGCCAGCATCCTGCAAACACTCCTGCTACACTCACTAGTTTTAAATAGATAATGTCCTTTGTGAAACCTATATATCTGTGATCTGTAGGTAAAGATGGCTTACTTTTTTTTTTTTTTTTTTTTGGTCCAAATATCCTTCACCTGATTGCAGAGGTAGAACCTCTGGGGAGCGTTGACTAGAAATGATGAGCCCAGCGTCGTCCTTTTGTTCTGGGGGAGGTGTTCATCTCTTAGTGGTAGGGTGCTGCAGCATCTTTAAAGAGCTCTTCAGTGATGTTCAGGATTTTTCCTCTGCTTCCAGTTTTACTGGGATCTTTTTTTTTAAATGGTTGTCAAATGTGTTTTTCTTTGTCTATTGAGATCACATGATTTTTTTTTCCATTTTAGTTAATATAGTAAGTTACATTGATGTTTTAATGTTAAACCAAGCTTTCATTTCTGGAATAAACTCCATGTGGTGATGATGAAGAGTCTCCATGTGTGACTTAACTTGCTAAACTATTTAGACTGCATCTGTTCCTGAGTGAGAGTGGTCATTAGAGATTTTTACCTCTCCTTGTAATGTCCGTGTCTGGCTATAGAATCAGTACAACACTGTCCTCATGAAATGTGTTAGAATGTCATCTCTCTTGTGTGGAAGTTTGTAAAGCATTGGTGTTTTGTTTAGATGTTTGGTATAGTTCAGTAGTCAACCTTCCTAGCTTGAGGGTTTGTTTGTTTGTTTTTTTTTAATTTAAAAATTTACTTACTTAACCTTTCTCTGTTTCCATTTAAGTTACTTTTCTGTAAACATCAGACACATGCCATTTGTATTCCTGGATTGGTTTGGATTGGCATGGATTGTATCTGAGGCTTGGGTATGAAGTAGGCTCTCAGCTAAGTAGGACAGTGGAATTTCCAGGATTGCTTTAGCCCAGAATTTCTTAAATGTGTTCTGGACACCAGAGATATCATCATTGCCTGGGAACTTGTTAGACATTCAGAGTCCTTGAACTTAACCCTGAACCTACTGACTCAGAAAACTGCCATGCGCTCAAGGAATTGGTGTCTGAAGCTCCAAAGAACAAGGAGCCGGTGAAAACTTTACTTGGACTAGAGAGAAGCACTTGGGACTGGACACAGCAGGAGTCCTATAGGCAAATGACGGTGGGGGGAATTTTGCCCACCTGTGTCCTAGGAGGGCAGGGGTAGCAGCAGGGAATATGAAATAGAGGATCAGTGGATATTGACTGTGGGTCACAAAAATGTTAATGTAGTGCAGTAATCATGAAATCAGTTAGAGAGATTATTTTAGATTTCTCATCTGTAACAAGAGTAGGCAAAAGAAAAAGCCTGTTTTTTTTTTTTATGGCTGGAAAGATAGGTTTTTTACACTTTTAAGTGATGGAATATCAACAATCAGAAGAATGTGAACATTATTGTGTGTGTGTGTGTATTTGGGACAGGGTCTCACTGTGTAGCTCTGGCATTCTGGAACTGACTACAAAGATCACGCTGGCCTTAAACACACAGATTTGCTTTCCTCTGCTTCCCCAGTGCTGGGATTAAAGTTTACAAGAATGAAGTCACAGTTTTCCAGTCAAATTCTGACTGTGGTGCTTGTGGGCTGCAAGAGCCAAGTTGGGTAGTTGTAACAGAGATTGTGCCTCAGAGCCAACGATCATAAGGAGCAAGTCCTTTCTGGAAATCGTTTGCAAGCCTCCAAGCTGCTAGAGTGAGTCGCCGAGGTAGAATGCATCTTCTACCTTGTGGGTCACTCTGACAGGTGGCAGTCCTGTGTATGTTAGCAAATGGGTAAGGGATGACGTTTGATGTTTCAAGAGTAGAAACTCACTAGAGTCACAGTAACTTGGAAGGATTCTGTTGCGGGGAGCAATGGCATTCATTTCTAGATGAGTTGAGTGATATCATAAGATACCAATTCTGTTAGCAGAAGCGTCTCTCAAACACTGTTAAAGGGGGTGGGTGGGCTAGGTGTGTCTTTGAAGTAGTTCTCAGCAGGCTTAGGAAAGTGACCTATTCTATTTGGGGATATTTGCCTGTTAAAAATGACTCTCAGTACTTTGAAGCAATCAAATGTGATTCTGTTTCTATGGGAACTGTTCAGTACATGCTGTTTTCCTGCAGAAGAGAGGCACTTTCTGTCATCTATATATACCTATAATGTAGATTTCTTTTTTTTTTTAAGGTTATACGTTGGCTCTTCAAAGACTTTCACCTCACCAGAGAAGTCCCAGAATCCTTTGCAGTGGTGTAGACATGTCCTAGATAATCCCACTCCTGAGATGGAGGCAGCCAGACGTTCCCTGCGCTTCAGACTGGAGCAAGGTACTGTGAATGTGTGCGTTCTCTTCCTCCAATCCTCATACTGTCCCCCAGCTTCTGTTTCTGGTTTGGGAATAGACTTGAGCTAAAAAAAACTCCTACCCTGAGGTGCAGGTGGTGTTGCATGCAATCCCCCTGTCCTGTCTTGTACACAAGAATTCCTCAGTGTAGGTTCAATTGTGTTTTGAGACTACTTTTAGCCAGAGTTTTAGTTTATAATATGGAGCATATCTTTTTTTTTCTTCTGTTTCAAAAACACATCAGTAAGAGAAATGGATCTGTCTTCACTTTTCTAAATTGGCAATTAGGGTCTGTGGCTCAATTCTAAGTAAAAACTGGGGTCTGTTGAGATCTAAGTACTAACCACGTTGAGGTCTTCTTCCCTGTTTAGTTGGATGTGTAACAGGAAGTCCCAACCTCCATAAACCAGGAACTAATCCTAGTAGTGTATGTTCATTAGTTAACTGATAGAGACCAGCAGGAATAGAACTATGAGTGTATATACACACACAGACAGACAGACACAGACAGAGAGAAGCACACACACACACACACACACACACACACACACACACACACACACACGAGTGTGTTGTGGGGGAACAGCTAAAGGCATGAGTGGTCCGTAGCTCCTTCCCTTTCCTACGTCTTCAGTAGCTCCAGGCTGTGATTGTTTGGCCTTTTGCCTTGCTCTTTGGCCCCTCGGCAGTGTCTGCTCACTCTTCGGGAGCATCCCCTCTGCCCATGCACCCCTTGCATCTCAACTCCTATTTGAACTCCAGCCCAGGTCCCACTGTCTGTGTGTGAGGGATGGGAAGAGGGGGTCTGCACTGGTGAGGTCGGGAACAGTGCTCACTGCAGGCCCGACAGCGCCTCTCCAGCTCTCCAAGGGGAGTGGACGGCTATGAGGCCCCTGAGTGGAAGGCAGGCATGGGTGGTGTTGCCTTGCCTCCTACAGTCAGTGCTTCATGGTGGCCTGCTGGAGCTGTTGCACTCGCCTGCAGAGGTGAGAAGGTTGAAGCTGAGCGGTTAAAAGGGTTGCTAAGACAGAGGGTACGTTTGATGTAGGAATGTGGTTTGAAGCAGAAGTCAAATGAGATTTAAGAATTACAGTACTTTAGCTCAGTGGTCAGTAAACACTCATCTGCAAAGAGCCATGTAGTAGACACTTGTCAGGCTACACACTCTGTTTTGACCAGGCAACTCTTCATCCCCCCTCAAATGGCTACAGACGTAAGATTACGTGAACAGAGAGGTGTGTCTCAGTGACACACCTTTTATGGACACAGATTTGAATTTCCAATGTAAAAATGTTCTTAGCTGATAGATACGGAAGAGGCAAGAGGTGTCTGGATGTGGTCCCCACGGCCACAGTCCTGCTTCTGCTGGGTGGTGCACAAGTTAAATTACAGGGTTGATTTTTGAGAAAGAAGAAGCGTTTAGTAAGTTTACTATAAATCTGATTAATATTTTTGATCAAATGTCTGATCATCTAATTTTGC
>CM053745.1:46919703-46937574 GCA_028658305.1 Pachyuromys duprasi | reverse complement strand
GCCATGTGGAAAAGGAGTGAGGAAAAGGGGACTCTAAAGAGAATTCCTGTTGTCATAAACCAGGAAAGAAAGGATTCAAGGTGATATGAATTCGAGGAGGCACACGGATCCAAAACGCACTTGGAAGACAGGCTCTTGGGGTTGTTTACGCATTGGGTACTTTTGTTTACATAGGGAAAGGTGGGAAAATGCCTTTGACTTCTGTCTCGGTTAACTTTAACTGTCAACGCATGCTAGAACCACCTGAGAAGAGAGTCTCAGTAAGGGGATTTCCTACCTTGAAACCGTCTTAATTGAGTTAATTAATGTAGGCTGCCCCAGCCAGTGTGGGCGTCACCATTCCCTAGGGAAGGAATCCCGAGCTTTGCCAAAGTGGAGAAATCAAGAGGAGCACAAGCAAGCAAGAAAACGCGTGTGCCTTCACTTCTCGCTGCGATGTCACTTGTCTGCATTCCCGTGACCCTGCTCCTTACTGTGCACATGGTAAAACGAGTTGTTTCAAGTTCCTCCACAGTGATGCAGTGAAACCTGGATTGTAGGACGAAATAAATCTCCCTCTCCCCCAAGCTGATTTTTGAGGGGTATTTTTAATCACAGCAACAAAAAACTAGAAGGTGTTCTTTTTTAGGGTGTCAAACGACTGGAAAATTCGGTGGTGTTAACTAAGGTGAACGATGAGAGTTCAGTAAATTACAAATGTTGTGAACAAGCTGAGCTTCCAGTTATTTTTGAGACATTTAGGCATAAGTTTCAAGAAGGCAGGAGAGGGGAGGGTATAGCTTTGAGTTTCAGGACACCAACACATAACGATATGATACAGGGTCATGAAGAAGGAAAGGTGACTAAAGGGGGATGGTTTAAATTATTTTTTTTTAATCTGGAAGCATGTATTGAGGGACTTGATATGGTCATGAAGCAGCAGCGCAGCTGTGCATGGGAAAGGGCGGGTCTTTGCAGGACCTGCTAGATCTGCTCCGCCTGTATCCCCGCGGCCATCGGCGACCTTAGGGAGAGCTGTTCCTATGAGCTGAAGATAATGGAAACCAGCAAGATGCAGATGGAAATCCTTGGCAGGATAATAAGAGCAAGAATGCCAACTGAATGGATTTGGAGGATCTGCTCAGAAAATGTCAAAGACAATATTTTTAAGATGAAAGATTTGAGTAAAGAGAAAGCAGTAGGGCTTGAGCCCGGGGGCGGGAGGGGGCAGGAGAACAGACAGGTGAGTACAATAAAGAATAACTCATAAAGCTAAGTATTTTATTCGGTCTTGATAGAAAATGAAAGAAAAACATTTGTGCTGATGGCATCAGATAAAACCTCAGAGAATATAAACCTGTTGACATATTTTGATAACTCAAAAGATTGGGCTGTTTATTTGTGTTTCGTGATAACGTTTACAAGCCCTCGAGCATCACGCTGACCAAGAGAAAACTCAGACATGAGTTCAAAGGGCAAATGGAATTTAAGCAAACTTTGCATACTGGGTCCTTCTGTCAAAAATTAAGTTTGTCTCCCAACATTCATCCCAAATGATGTTTCATTTTTGTCCTCTATTTTGTTTAATCGTCATATCTGGACCCTTCAAATCAAAAGAGGATCAGAAAATTATCATTTTTCTTAGGAAATTATACCTTATTTTATTTGGTCTTGGAAATTTTAGTTTGGAGATTATTGAAACTAAAGCAAAGTCATGAGCAACAGCTGCATGATTCGAACAATTAATTTATCACAATTCATTTTCAGGTGTGAGACTGTTCTTTTCAACAGTAAGAGTGAAGCCAGACAAAATGGAATCTTTTACCCAAATTCTATTCTTGAGCCTTAAAGATTACTTAAAGTATTTCAGGGTGTTGTTTCAAAAATTAAAACTGGTCTCTGTACCATTCTTGTCTGTAAAAGGCATTTACTTTATTGTTTACAAATTTGTTCATCATTGGTTTTCAGGGCTTTGCATATGGCCCAGGAAAAGAGTCCAGATTTAGCGATGGGGAATGTTTAAGTTATGTGTCCTGATAAACTCAGAACATATGAAAGGTTTTAGATTGGTTCTGTTGTTGTTGTTATTGTTTGTTGCTTTGTTTTTTTTGAGACATGTGAATTTTTAATTTAGCTATAAATGTGATTGTTTTAGTAGTTTGTTTTGTTTGATTCGGGGCCCTGGCTGGCACTGGGTAGCCTGGAACGCTCTATGTAGACCAGCATGACCTTAAACTCAGAGATTCACCTACTTCTGCCTCCCAAGTGTTAGGATTAAAGGTGTGCACCACCATACCTGGATAAAATGTGATTTTTTTTTCCAACTTTATTTTAAATGCCCTTTCAGATTGGTACATGATTGTTTAAAATACAGCTGACCTTGCTAGCTTTATTTACTTAACTATATAGATAAAGATACACTTATAGACATCAATATAAAAGTTAGGATGCACATACAGATAGATTTACAGTTTTGGGCATAGGCGTGCATCTGTAAAGATAAATGATAGACAGACAATAAAAATATGAAATTATGACCCTCATTAGTAAAACAGGCTGAGACCCTTTGTTTCAGTTTTTGCTGTCCTGACACAAGCTTTCAGTCCAGACACAACTCATTTTGATTTCTTGACTAACATGTTAAGAAGGAAACAAACAAGAAAGGGAATGATCCATGACATTAAAGGCTGCAGAGGGGTCTAGGAAAGCAATGTTTGGCAAGAGGCTGTCTCTCGGGATGGTGGTGAAGTCTGGAGGATGTTTAAGCATATAACCCAGAGAGGGGGTCGAAGATAAAACATTTCAGGGACAGACAGCATAGTGAAAGCACACCTGTGCAATGAACAGAAAATAGAGTGGCAGCGGCAGTGAGCAGAGACAGTTCTCTGAGAGGAAGTGGGAGGCAGGAGGCAGGAGAGAGGATCCCAGTGTACTGGCAAAGGATAAAGAGAAATAACTTTAGCATCATGCTCCTAACCAGTGTTAAACATCACAGTCCCTCAGTTTTATCTCTCTCTGACCTACTTTCATGGACTTTGGTTCCTTTGGGGTCAGAGATCTGTTTTGGCAGCATTCACTCCTTTTGTCATTAGCAATCACTCCGATTTTTCAGCATTTACTACAAAGTCTACTCATCAACGCTGGGAAGGCACTTGCATTAAAGACATTAAAGAAAGACACACTCCAAAGCAAAGCTCTTTAGACCCAAGTCCTTGTATGCCTCCTTCTCTGAAAGCCTGGTGTGGCCCTATCATCTGGGAACAGGGGGAACTCTTTCAGTCTGGGCATTGTACGAATACACCGTGATCCTAAAATAGGAGCAGAGAGCTACAGTGATCAATGAAACCCACAGTCTCCTTCACTTCATCTTCCTTGGGAAAACACAGCCAGCAAGTTGCTGGGTTGCTGTGGCTGATAACCAGGGCTGCCAGCTCCGAGCAAACCCACACCCATGAGTACAGCAGACCTTGAATGCATGAGATTTTGACTCATGACCAAGCCCTGGGCATTTTTACAAGGTTATACAATCTCTTGCCCATTGTAACAATAACTTAGATTAATACCAGAAGCAAGAAGAATGGATCCATTTGTTGCCTATCAAAGAAAAATCTAATGAACCTCCAGATACTTGGGGATGGAGGTGTGTGGGTGGAGACTCTAACCAACAGAGAGAAATGTGGGTATCTGTAGAATAATTATCTGGTAATACCCTGAGAATAAAAGGATGCCTTAAACTAGATCTATAAGCATACTTGGCAGTTCTGATAACAGGAAGTCACCCACAAATGTATATGTTTAAGAATAAAATATTTTAAAAGAAAGTGGATGTAATTCCAAATTGTAATTGTTTAATGTGTTCTATAGCTTTATTAGAATGTCATATCTATATATAAATATATAGAAAGATGCAGAGAAATGTATGGAAAAGTGACTCAATTTCTTTGACCAACTAAAGGTTTAAGGTTTGTTTCTTTACAGGTCCAACTTAAATTATTTTAAAGGACATTTATTTCCACATATTTCCATCATTTGGAAATAAAGGAGACATTGGAAATCAGTTTGGCAGATGGACATTTAGAAAACATGCCAACATTATCTTACACACACACACAGTTTCTCAGTTGCAAGCAGGGCAATATCTTGTTAAAATACGGAAATATTTTGGTGAAGACATTTTAGCTTCTGATGTGGAAAATATTCAGATATATGAATGTAAACCTAACCTTGGTCAGAGACCCCTCCTCCCTCCCATGTTAGTGGTGACATGTACCACAGGAACTCAACACTTGTCAAAGACATTCCTTTAACAACCAAGACTCAGGCTCTGTGCTTTGCTCACAGAGAGAGCACCACAATCCAGAACAGTATTTGACAATGATTCATCTATTAAATAGTTATTGGATTGTTGGCATGCCCTGAATGGTAGAATAAGTTATCCTTCACATGGTCTACAATTTTAGTTCTGTTTCTTTTCAAAAACAGCAAGTAAATAGAAAACGCTTTGTAGTTTCATGCTCATCACTTCACATTTACAAGGACTGGTCCCTCATACCACCACCATTACCACACACACAAACATGTCACTGGGCTTGAAGCAGACAGACCCACAATGGGACTGAAAGCTGGCTCAGTTCTCTCCCTGACACTGTTAAGAGTTGAATTGTCTCTCTTGAAATTCCCATGGGGAAATCCTGACTGGTCCCGCCTGACAATGTGGATTTTGGGGGAAGCAGAGTGTTTTCAGGTATTGTAAGTTAGTGTGAGGTCATACTGGAATAAGATGGAGTCCCAATCCAACAGGTTCTTAAAAGCACAAGGAATTTGTACTCAGCTAGAGGCACAGGAAGGATGCCATGTGGAGAGATCAGTTGACACGGAAAGTTGGCCTGTTCAGACAAGGGAATGCCAGCGATTGCCAGGAAGTCTGCAGATGCTTAGGAGAGCGGGGTTCTCCTAAGCCCTCGGGACAGCCCTCGGGAGGAGCCAATCCTGCTCACATCTTGATCTTTCACGGGGGTGCAATAAATATTATTCCACCACAGTTGTGGCATGTTGTCGTGGAAAACATTGCACACTAACATGGGCACCCACTCCTCACAGCTCGTCAGATTCCTCACCAAGGGCAAGAGAACTGACAAGCCTGACCCCACTTCCACCAGAGTTCACAAAATTACCATCAATTTATTCAAAAAAACCACCCACAATTATATGCTGTCAGGGGCTAATATCGCCTTCCGTCAGTGGCCTAGCAATTACACCTGACATCCTCCCTTACCTTCTGCCGGCTCCTGTGCTTGGAGAGGCACTGTGACCAGGAGGGGGTGGTGGGAACCAGGACTGCCTGTTGAGAAATGACATCAGTCATAACCGCGGTGCTCCAATGGCTGATCCCATCCCATGTCTGGGGACGGGAGGGCAGCTGATTGCTTTAAAAAGGCATCCAGGTAATTTTTGCAGAAACCCTTGGAAATATAATGAACACCATTTCAGAAACAGTAGAAAGAAAGGATCCTATATTTCAGGCTCTGTCCTCTCCACCCAAGATTGAGCTGCTTTTTTTTTTTTCATTTCCTTTGACACTAAACAGTGAACATTTTCTTTAAAAGTACAAAAACTGAATGAATAGCGACTGTTAAGTCTGGACTGCAGGTTTGTGAATGTTCATCACGCTCTTCCTCTTTTTCCGCCTTCCTCATCTAGTTCACAATGGAAATAGCAACTTTATTCTCTAATTAAAATATGACTTCTAGACTATATGAGGGAACACTCTGACAAAGATATAAAAACAGAGGTCAATAGCACAGCAATTGCTAACCTCTGCTTCAACATCTGCTAGGAGGACGTCGTTATGGTGCAGGGACTTGATTTTATATAACTATCGCTGCGGCCGAGGGCTCTGCCGAGAAGACTACGACCAAGAAAATGAAGAAAAAAAATGGAGAGAGAGGCATGGGCTACGGAACAGAGTGGGAAGCGAAAGAGGCCAAGAGCACCGGCCAACATTCCTGAAGCTGGCTTCATTTGCTTGTTACCAGCATCTCCAGTTGGCATAAGTTCAATCTAACCATAACTTTATGGCAAAAAAAAAAAATCCTGCTATGTTAAACATAAAATTTTCTTTATCCATTCCTCCACTGTTAGATACCTAGATTGGTTTTCCATAGCTCAGTTCTTGTGGACAGTACTGGAATAGAGACTGCTGTGTTTGACTGTGTTTATTTTGGTTTTTAAAAACCAGATTTTAAGTATTTCACACAGCTATGCGCTGTCCGTTGAGAATATTTCTCCCTGTACCACACTTCCTTCCTCTCTTATCCTACCTCTCTCCGTTTGTCTCGGATATGCTGGCTTACAGTCCTTTGGGTAAGTACTTCCTGGGTCACATCGTAGATTTACTGTTAGGTTTATGAGTGACATAAAACCATATATATGTATATATATGCTGAATATAGACATGATATTTTCTAAACTTTAGACTCTAAAGAAACAAAGGAAACAGAACAAAGTCCCCCCAAAAGGGCCTTTACTCTGCTTTAAATAGAATTAGCTTAATGTACAGGGAAGGGGGAACTGAGGGTGCACGGTAATATGTGGTTATTCACCGATCCTGACTGCAAGACTGAAAGTTACCTGAAGCAGCAGGGCTCTCCACACCCAAGCTCACCATCAGAATCCCCTAAAGGAGCTTGGAGTGGAGCTCAGTTGGGGAGCGCTCTCTTAGAATACGAAAGCTCTGGCTTCAGTCCCGACTGCTGCAGAAGCATCAAACCATGACTAAGTGCTTCAGAGCCCCAAGGATACTGTGGTGTTTGAAAAGATGATGAAGGGAGGACAGTTCTGGACATGCCTGCAAGCCTTGGGGCGCTGATCTGACAATTAATAAGGAGCAGTCTTTTGCAGGGTGTTAAAAGGGGCAGACACAGGGGTCCCGTCTTACCTCTTTTTCTTCACAGGGGTGGTAGCAGGCGTGGAAGCTGTGGTGGTCATGTTTGCATTAAAGGAGCTGCCAGCTGGCCTGTTTAATGAGCAGGGCAACAGATGATCACCATCCTCTAGCTTACACACACACACATACACACACATACACAGGCACACACACATACACACACATACACACACACATGCACACACACATACACACACACATACATACACACACATACACACACACACATACACACACATACACACACACATGCACACACACATACACACACACATACATACACACACATACACACACATACATACACACACATACACACACACATATACACACACACATATATACACACATACACACACATACACACACACACATACACACACACACACATATATACACACATACACACACATACATACACACAAATACACACACACACACGCCTTTGAAATATTTTATAATCTACTCACATCCCAGTCTACCATTCATCTTCAATAAAACATTTCACTTTAGGATTGAAAAGCAGTAAGACAAAAGTTTTTCCTTAGTTTACCTGTTCTGTACACTAGCTAGTTAAAAGATAAAGTAACTGACTGAAGGAGTCATTAACACCTATCGTTAACCATGTGATATGGATCTGTAGTCTCCTAATCGCAGTATTAGGCTGGGTTCACAGAACCATACTGGGTTTTCTTTCTTTCTTTTTTTTGCATTAGAAATATGATCTTTAAAAGCCTGAAAAGCACATATTTGTAATCTCTGCTTGGCATTTATTAATATATTCAGATCCTCAAAAATGGCAATGACCCAGGGTCTGTTTTACACCTTAAGACTGAGATCCAGCATAAAAAGTATTTTATCCATAAATACGGTTTTTATGGTAATTTTAAAGCTGGTGTAATTTGTGTTGCTTATAAACACTAGAGTACATGCCTGGGAAAGCCTGATAATTACATGATTTCATGATTCAGCACTGAGGAAAGAGGGGTTGAGGTGAGATGGTAGGCAAGAAGGTGAGGCAAGAGTGGTTGCCTAAGAAACTCGAGAGATACAGAGCCCCTCATTTTTCTTTGGTTTGTTTTCCTGTGCGTGGCTGATTTGCCTGCACGCTTTTCTGTGCACCACTCACACACGTGGTGCCACAAAAGGCCGGAAGAGGACCTCAGATCATCCAGGACTGGAATTACAGGGTGTTGTGAGCTGCCAGGTGGGCCCCGGAATGGAACCTGGATCTCCTGAAAGACCCGCAGGGCCCTCAACCACTAAGCCACACCTCTAGCCTCGAGTCCTTTTTAAAACATCAGACAAAGGGCGTTGGTTTAAGCTTCAGTGATGGGTTGGAGTGGCGGCAGGTAAGCTCTTTCCGTGCAAGGCCAGCCAAAAAGTGCTCGAGCACTTGAAGCCCGTTTTTTGCTACTAACTCTGCCAACGCCGCAGGGCCGCGCTGCATTCCAGTGACCTGGAGGCTGTAAACTCAATTGTTTTCAAACGCATGCAAGGAAACACGCCTCAGTTAGAATACTTACGCCTTCGTTGCTTCCGGTGTCCTAAATATGGTCAGTGTTCTGGAAGAGGAAAGAAGCAATGGCATAGTTTGAGCCACAGTGGAACCCCAGTTAACTCTTTCTTTGTGCTTGTCCATGAACTTAAACTCACTCGGAAAAGCTAGAGGTCACTTGAGAGGAAGCAAAAGCGTAACTCGTTGATAAATTTGGTGAGACGCTTTCATGAGGCTTAAAATCTCCTGTATTAGGTTCCAAGGTACTTTTTTTTTTTTGTAGAAAATTCATTATTATTTAAGCCTAATATCTTACAATGCTAGATTTGATCCTTTTTCTGAGCGATAGAAATGTAAAAGTTATCACCTTAACACCTTCTCAGGGACATGAATGAGGTGAGAATAAGAACCCACAGCAATAGAGTCTCTGGGTTTGTAAGCTGGATGTTGTACTCCACCATGAGAAAGATCAAAGGTTTTTACTTAAGAAAAGCTGTTCTAAAAATATGAGGGTAATGTGGCCAGTCCAAGGCTTGCATCAGATCAAGTCAGTCAAAATCCAGAATGTAGCAAAAAACAAAGGGGGTGGGGGGTGGGAATCCAAGCCCTTACCCCTACTGAAGAGGTATTGACAGTTAATGGCTTCTGGAGACTCTGTTTAAAGAGTGCAGCTCCCGGGAGGTTGACCAGGCTCCAACAGATGGCGCCATACCCCAAGGACGTGGGCAGCACAGATTGGACGTGCGTGCATGTGCGTGTGCGTGTGTGAAGAAATGGTTCAGCAGTTAAGACTACTGACTGTTCTTCCAGTAGATCTAGGTTCGATTTCCAGCACCCACCGGGAAGCTCACACCCTCTTCCTGCCAAGACATGCACAGATACACATGCGGCGAAACGCCCACGGATATATGGGTAAATGAATGAACAAACAAATGAGAATTTAAAACAGACAATGAGGAGAAGTTAGAGGGATGAATATGATCAATTGTAAGCACATATGAAAGAAATGTTCAAAGAACTGTTTTTAAGTAAAGAGACGGCAAGGATTTACAAACACATGAAGCATGATTGTGAGTTGTTAAGTAAAAATAAGTAACACTTAGAAGAGATTCTATTTGAGCGTTTTCCGAAGTTCGTGTGTGCTGGTACCTATTGGTTAGCTGGTCGTCCAAGGTTTGGGCCTCATCTATTCTGGTAACAGTGTTTCTGTCTGAGATCCACATCATATACAACACAGAAGTTTGCATAGACATTTAGCTTGTTGAACTTCTTACAGCTCTCTTTTATGCCTGAACAATTTTATATTTAATCATTTTCTTGTAAAGAACTATTTGAAAGTGAAAAAGGGCTGGAGAGGCCATCTTGAAATCACTTCCAATTGTGGATATTTAGTTACATTCGTTGTTCACCTTCCTGACTCACTGAGATTTTAACTCATTTGTTATTTTTTGTATTTTTATAGAGCATAGATATATATATATGCATACACATATACACATATATGCAATGATAATTCTTCCTATGTTGGTAAAAGGTATCAACAAAATACTAGTCTTTTTTAAAAAAATCTGTAGCATAATTCTTTGTGTTTGCCAAATTCATTTCTTCTCCCTCTGAACAGAGAGGGGCCACATTTATCAACTTAAGTGATGATTAAGTTACGACCATTTGGTTGAGTTTTAAAGGGTGCAGACAGAGGCGATGTTGCCGCAGTCAGACCCTCTGTAAAGCTGCCTGCATACGTTTTATGCTCTTTCTTTCTCCTCCACCCCAATTCGGGTGCCATGGGCTGAAGATGGCAGCGTTCGCACATGGAAAGAACTTAGCTGCCTGGATCACTCAGGCCCTGGATACCAGACTCTCATGAGTCAAGCAATGATCTACAATGTTAAACCAACTAGATATGTGGAAAAGGAGAGGTGGATTAAAAACACTCTACCTTGACAAACTAGTTTACTTCAACAAATCTACTTAGGTTAGGGCCTAGGAGAGAACGTGCTATTTTTATTCTGCTACATGGACATATTATTAAATTGACTCCTTATCATTATAACCATACAGTAATGCATCTGAGAAGATTTTATTTGCAGTAGATAGTGATTAACACAGTGACTCATAGCTGGTCAAGGTAAGTAGGAAAAGAAACTGCAAAATTCTCAGTCCTAAATGGAAGATAGATAGATAGATAGATAGATAGATAGATAGATAGATAGATGATATACACATAGATAGACAGATATGGATGATTAATTGATAGATGATTGATAGATTCATACATAGATGGTATACTGATAGACAGATGATAAACAGATGATTGATACATACATACATACATACATACATGCATGCATACATACATATATACATCGTATTCCCTCTTCCACAGTTCAGGGTTCTCATTGCAGAAGCGAGGCAGAAGGAGTGTAAGAGATGAAATCAGTGGATAGCTACGATGGAGCAGTGCGCAGAGCAGTAGTCGTGACAGCGTGCACAAAACCTGTGCAAATCAGACCAGGTCCCATCATCTGAGAATGGGAGTCAGGCAGGAAATCCCACTCCTAACCATGGAGCTATTAGCAGTTGTTAGCTTCCTGGAGAGAGACGGTTTTCTCTAAAACCATCCCCTGATAAGCTGACTACACACTTGTGGAAGAGCCCATATCAACACAAATTAGTCTTAATAGGTTAATAAGAAAGGACATAAAATTGAGTGTTGTGGGTTGATCAAGAACAGTCCCCACAGGCTCATGTTTGAACAGCTGGTCTCCAGTTGATGGACCTGTTTGGGGAGGATTGGGAGTGGGGACAATATCATGGAAGCAGGTTGTATGCAATGCTCATCACAAAGAAATAATGTAAAAAATAAAATTTAAAAATCCAAGGGAAATGTTACTTCCAAAACATAACACTAGGGGGCATCCTAACCTAGTCTTTTTAAATTAATCTCTGGTTTATTAAACTTTGGCACAATTCACGTTCATAACAACAGTGTGTTTATTTACATATGGTTTCACAGAAGCTGCTTGGAAGAACCCAAGATTGGAATAAGAACTGACACTCTTCAGCTTAAGTTGAACTAACAGATTCCATACAGGGTCTGTCTATCCTACATGACTGAGTACTCATACTTACATCACAATCTTCTAAGTTAATCTACTGTTCCCTAAAATCTAGAGCTCTGGGAACATAATATATCTAGGTAAGATTCTGTGATTTAAGACAATTCAGTCTTCAGAGGCTTCTCGTTTTTGAGATAAAATAGCAGCAGTAGAGAGAATGCTTCAGTAGACTACAGCCCCTCACTGCATTGTAATAGTGGGACTTGATATCAGCACGTACTGGATTCAAAGCACTGACAGGGTTTACCAGCGCCTCACCTGTCCAGCGTGTCGTCAGATCTGTACCGGCTAATTGTGGCTTTTGGCTCATCTCTCTCCCTTATTTTCCTGTAGAAAATAATTACCAACAGATTAAAAATTACAAAAATATCTCACAAAACTTCTCATAAACTCCTCATAAATTTGACAAAAATGCTCCCCTACTTATCTAGGAAAGGCACATGTCACTAAGGAAAGACAGAATTGTCATCCACAAGCTTTCCAAATTTTTACCTGGATAAAATAAATCAGGGCAAACTCACCTCCTACTGCTACTAGAGGGTTCTTTGCTGGTCCCAGGGGTTTTTTTTTTAAAGACTACATGAAGCACTGAAGAGTGGCATTCTCACACTGAAGTTCAGGCAATGGGAAACTAATGCTACGGTGGCTAGAAACTCGTGTGTGCTCTTTCAGGGCTTGAGGTTTCTACAGAGGAGGAGCTATCTGATCACCGTGTGTGCTTTGTCTGGTCGTAATTGATGCCGCGTTGGACGAGCTCCTAAAATGCCTTATTTCACATCAGCACCATGGACAGGCACAAGGGCCAAACACTAACAAAAAAGACGGGAGGAGAAACAGAAAATCCAGAAAGAAATGGAAAGAAGAGAGTGAGAGGTAAAGTGATAGACATGCAAAAGGGAGAAGGGTAATGATAGAAGTAGTCAGGGGAGGGACAAGAAAAAAGAAAAAAAACCGGAAAAATAGAGAAAGAGAAAACATTAAGAGAGGAGGCTCAACATCGAGAAACATGACCAAGAAAAATGAAACCTGAAAATAACCTTTACCCAGACCGAAGAAACCCTACCTAATGGTTCTAGGAGCCCTGTGACCTACGGAGAGCAGGCTTCGTGGAAAATTATGGTGTGGCTTGCTGTGTTTGCCTTTTCTGGTTTAATTTTTAAACTCAGAGTAGTACATTCATTTTCACTGCAAGTATTTGCAAGTAGGCGATATACTGCACAATCTGCTAACTAAAAATGCATCCTGCTTACCCACTTAGAGCTAGAGGGACAAATTACAGATGCGTATCCAAAGACAAAAAGTGCCTGATGTGATAAAAGATGTTTGGGCGAAATTCAAGGAAGTTTATAAAACCGATTTTTAAATATAAGAATCAGAGCTGACAAGCTGTCAAGCTGACAAGGTGCAGCTTGACCTGGGCTCTGGAGGATAAACAGACAAGAGCATTTATAAAAAGTGCAGTGAAGGCAAGAAAGAAGAGAAGGAAGCTTCCCTACTACGTTTCTCAAGTTTTAAAGAAAACTTCCAAGCGAGGTTGGGAAGTTACGCTATGGTTCCATTTTAGTGGGGCATCTTCTCACAACTTCCATGAAGACACCCTACCCCCGTCCCCAGAAAAGTTTGTAACAGAATAGCAGAGTGCTGTCTACTCTGTGAAAAGTTCTGGATTCTACTCTCAACACCTCAAAACAAACAACCCAAATACACAAAGCAAAACATAAACAATTTTACAAAAACAGCAACAACATCCAGCCCATCCACAAACACCATCACTTTAGACTTTGGTTGGCTCTGTCTCCTCATAGCACAAAGTAATGCTTCCTAAAGTCCTGCCACTCATGGAGAGCAAACTTTGTGGGGGATTTAGCGGTATTTGTTATTATTTATTTTCATTCTCTCCTCTCCCAGACCTTCATCTGGAATGCAGATTCAACGGAAGATGGGGTGGTTTTGGATCCGGTTCTAAGCTCAATGTCTGGCTCCCAGGACATTCCATAGATGATATTAACTCGACTTGACATGATTAAATAATCCGTCCAAGGAGTCACACAGAAAGATTTTCTAGTTTCAGATGCTATGACACTGTAATCTGAGATGAAGTGAGTATGTTAATTCTGCCAGCTCTCTGCGCACATTGTCTTCTCTGTTGGAAACCCCTCTCCCGTGCCCTCCAACCAGCCTCACTTAAAAACTTCCTCCTCACTCTTCAGGTAGTGGTACCCACCAAAGACCACTTTCTTGGTGGGGGTTGGGATTATATGGACCAAAGCAATCTCTCCTTTTTCCCTATTTCCAGAACACTGTTACACATCTATAGCATAGCTATCTCTTGTGGTAAACTACAGTATTATAGCTCATGAATTTTTCCATTGGTGTTAAGAGTGTCTTACTGTCCAAGATTGTTCCATACATCTCTGTGCTCCCAGAACCCAAAAGATGTTCCAGAGCGGCTTCGTGACCACCACAGGAAAGCCCCTGGGGCTGTTTGGAGAAGTGACAAGTAGCATCATTTGAGCCAGTACCAAGAGAATCTGCCGTCCTTCTTGAGGAGACTTATCTGTGATATTAGTTATACGTCATTCTGGTCCACAGAGTCTTATTACTAGTGGTAAAAATAAGTGAGCTGCTTTAGCCAAAACACTGGCCAGCAAGAGGAAGAGTTTAGGAAGCCAATATTCAACATGTAAAATTAGCGTAGAAGGCATCAGGGTCCTATTATATTAAGGAGCCGTGTGGGCTCACTGAGAAGGTGAGCCTTAGTTTTCACTGTCACAGTTTACAAATGGGAGTGTGTGATCTCTAGTGTCTTAGTGGAAGGTTATTAAATGCATGGAACAATTTTCATCAATTGTCGGACTCAGGCAATCATTGTCTCTTTGCTTGGTGAGATGAGGGCACACTGTAAACCAGGTCCCCAATCTCCAAACAATGAAGAGTCGGGCAGAGGCACAGGCAGTGAGCCCCTCGACCACAGAACAGCAAACTGAACTATAAGCCACTGCACCAGATGAAACGTGACTGAGATAAATGTTTAGGTTCTTCTGACAGGCGTGGCTGGTCCTCAGCATGCGAGGACAAGCACGAACCCATGAGAACATTATCTGTTTGGTCAATCTGAGATTTCTCTTGTTATTGCGATTCCTCCTTCTATCTGGATTTTCCTATCTGTTTGTACTCCTCATTCTGTTTCATCCCACAGACAGGCCAGCATTTTGCCACAAGCCCACAGCTTTCGTAGAAGAAATGTGTTGTCCCATATAGCAGGTGAACTCAGTGGTAACATCTGTATTTCAGTCTTCCTTTCTCTAAGTATCAAAGATGTCTTTTCTGGCCACGTCCCTATGAGAGATCTTTTTCTCCGTGTCAATGGAGTGAAGTGAGATGATTTATGAGCCTCCTCCAGGCCATAGTTCTGGGAGCTGACACAGAATAAACCCCTTATGATAGTCCAGATTCTCCTTTGCATTCACACATGTTAAAGAAAGCCCAGGGCTAGCTACAAATACACATCTGGCTTGAACAAGTCTTCTTTCTAAACCTCCATTTTTATGTCATTGTAGATGCTCACCTGTCCAAGGCATCATGGGAGTTATGCCGGCTGAGTACCACCCTGCCGTAATTTTCATCCCTGAAGAGGAAGACCAAACTTAAATTACATCAAAAGTTACCATAATATTTGCTAAGCACTAAATAAGAGAGACAGAGAGAGAATTTACAACTCAGGGCAAGGTTGATTTGTTTCACTCCATGCCTAAGAGCATGACCATAAATCTAAATTAACCAGTCAGAACTTGCAGAAGTAGAGTGGAGTAAAACAAGTTTGACAGCCCAAGTCTATTTGTCCCATGAGATTTCCACATGATTCAACAATGAGTCAGTACTTTGTTTATTGTGACTTTTTTTTTTTTAACCAGAGTCTGGGAACATAAGACCATTAACTTTGTATGTATTAGTTCTTTCCGACAAGAAGAAAAGAGGGAGGTTTTCTACAAACATTCTTCAGATTTAATTAAGCCTGCTGTGTCGGCACAATTTGATGGATTTGACCATTTGCCTTGGCTAAATATAGGGAAACAAGTACTAATGTTTCAAATGAGGGAGATTAATCATTCATAAAAGATTAAGCCCTTTTTCTGAAGTATTAGGATGCATGTGCCCTAAAAACACCTCTTAAATCGAGCAGGGAAAATATCGCTTATGCCAGTCAACAGATAAGGCCGTTCATTAAAGACTTTATGGCTCTCCTAAAATCACGGGATTAGCAAGTGGCAAAGGTGGCTGAGGACCCAAGCTCTTGTCTCCTGTCCTCTGCTCTCTTTGCCAGCCAACCCCGCGACAGAATTTTATACGTAACTTGCCAAAGCTATGCCATTCTTACTTTGGAGAGTGGGCATGAAAGTGAAGGGACCATTAGGAAGCAGCCTTGAAACCCAGCAGCGGGCTGAAGCTCTCCCTGCCAACCCCCAAACCTGAAACACCACATTTTCTCTGGTTAGGCTCCACTAAATTACTCAATATTTTGGAACTATGTTTAATAAAGCTATAAAAGAAACTAGAGCAGATAATTAAAAAAGAGAGGTGGGCAGAGACACTGAAACAACCCAGCAAGAGAGCGTTTCCACCCCACCCCCTGTACCCTTCCTTAAAACTTAAGAGGGCACAGCAGGCACCAGGCACCAGGCACCAGGCACGCTCTTACCTGAAAACAAATGGTAATGCACAGCCTGGAACTTCGCCAGTGGGAACTGGAAAAGCACCTGAGCCAACTTCCCCTTCACTCAGCAGCTGCCATGCCATCCAAGCTGGCGTTCCTGGGCCTGCTTAGGGAGGCTTGCTTGGCATAGGACCCACATTCCTGTCAACCACGACTTATCGTAGGCATTTCTAACCTTTACCCATCTGTATAAATATTTGGAAGCCAAATTTTATTGTCTACAGTGGTAAAAGAGAAGAAGAGCTTTTTTTTTTTTTAAGTGCAGATTTGTGGGAGGGATAGTCCCATAGTCCCCAATCTAACAGAGACTGAGTCTCTGCATGTCACCATAAGTCCTTAAATAAACAAGAAGCAATAACAGAAGTTAACAGATACTTTTACCAGTTATAAGTGCATTCCTCAAATAAGCATGGCAGGGTAGTATGTAAAAGTTTAGAATAGGTGCAGTTTTTCAACATAGGACTGTTAACCTTGTGTGTGTGTGTGTGTGTGCGCGCACACACGCGTGTGAAAGTTCTTTGCTGTGAGGTCTCTCCTGCATACTTCAGGATATTTATCAGTACTTTGGACCTCTACTCACTAAGCATTAGGTGTTATCCCCTGGTTTCATGACCAAAAATATCTCCCAACATCATCAAATATCCTCTGGGTAAATTGCTTGTAGTTGAAAAAAAAAAAAACAACAACAACACTGGTATAATGGAAAGACAATAGATAATGTTAAAATATCAGTTCAACCACATAATAGCTGTATGCCATTTGGACAAATTCGATAGCTTCTCAGAGCTGTGTATTTCTCTCCTGTAAAATGAGATTATAATACTTACCTTATGTGTTTATAAGAATTAGTGATACTTCATCAACCAGATACCCAACATCAAATTTAACACATAAAGAAATTAGAAAATGAATCCATAAGTATGCATTATTTATAATACTGATAGATGATAAAGATGGAACCAGGCTAGATGAATATCTATCATAAAACTATGTTGTGAATAGGCTGGAAGCCTATGGTCATAGTTTTGGTTCTTTAAATATGCAGCTAGCAGAAGCCAGTGAAACTTTGCCAGCAGTTAAGTGTTTGCCCTTAATATGCTCACAATCTTCCAGCCACCTAGAGGTAGATGGTCAGACAGGACTAAAATGGTTGGGAATTTATGGATTTTACTTGTGCACCTAGAAGCTTAAATTATTGTTTAATTTAATTAGTTGTAAACTTGGTAAATTACTGGCATGATCAAGATATCATAGAGGGGATTAACTGCTGTCCTTTGGGAAACTGAGATGCCCTGCTTTCTTTTCAGCTTACAAAGGAAGCAGAACACCTGTCTAAGTTGACAGTCCTGTTCTGGTCCGTAAAAGCTCAATTCTTTTGTATATAAATGTTTGTTTCTAAAAGTGCATACGGGACACAAAGTGAATAAATTGTAGTAAATAATGATAACAGTAATAATAAAGAAAAAAAGAATGTGGTACAACTGAGTTGTGCTTACTAAGTCTTACAAAAATTAGGCTGTGTGACCATGAGCTTTAGCAGGAAAGGCCTGCTTTGTAGATGGCCAGATCTTCCCAAACGGCCGCCTTTCATCCGTCTATCCACCCATCCTCCCCA
>CM053745.1:46879450-46919603 GCA_028658305.1 Pachyuromys duprasi | reverse complement strand
GAAAGAACAACCCCCACCCCGTCACCAAAGATAACAAATAAAACTGCTCGGGTGCCAACTGAAACTGCCAGAGCGGCTCAGGAGGCCCCATCTGAAGCCCGGAGAACGCAGGATCGCCAGGCTGAGGCTAAACCCAGCCATTGTGCCGGCCTCCAAGACACAAGAACATATCTTTGAAATACAGGTTAAATTCGGGTGCATTTGATTACACATGACTTAATTCACGGATCTCACAGGTACCAGGGCACAGACTGTCCTCCCAAAAAAAAAAAGACATTTATATTGATTTATTGTCTTTATTACAATGACAAAAGTGGAACCTATAGCATTTTAAAATTTTTATTTCAGCATTTTAAAGAATTTCGCACATGAGTACCACATCTAATCACATCCCCATCCTTCATTCTTACTTTTTTTTGTTTAAAAAATAAAAAGATGCCTACCTTAAGCAAAGCTACTATAATAAGGCCATTGTTTCCAAACAACAGATACCTATAGTAAAGCCTTATGATCTATGAGTTGTTTTCTTACATTTTAAACGGTTGGTTGTTTTGTTGTTTTTTTTTTTTTTAATTTGAGTAAACATTATCTACATTACCATTTCCAGAAGGAGACTTTTTCCTTGAGGAAAAATTTGACATGCTGGATTCTAATGAGGATCTGAAAAAAAAAAAAGAAAGAAAGAAAGAAAAAAAGGAGGTGAGAGAAATATAGTGATGATATTAAGAACCTTCAAGGAACAATTTAATTGCTAACATAAATTTTTCAACAATAGTTACAAAGCCTACAAGTGTAAGGAGCATTACATAAGGTGCCTTCTAAGACTCTGAGGTGTATCTGGAATGTATTTTATTTGTTTTATATATGGAAAAAATGAGGTCCAGCACGTTTAACATCCCTAGGGCTATATAATAAACAACTAAGTGAATTCGATTTTCAACGGATTCATTTATTCAACCAATAAATGTGCACTGAGAACCTCACTGTGTCTGGCCCTGAGCTAGCAGAGGCAGCACAATGAGTCAGACAAGTGTTTGGTCATGGTGAAAGGACAGAAAGAGACATTGTGCTATACTCAAGTCACAAGGAAGGGGGTTTTAAGATGGGCTTACCAACTCCTTCTGGGAAATCAAAGAAATAAACTCAGGCAAACTAGTGTGTCGTGAGACAGGAAGCAACAAGTTGCCTGGAAACTCCAGATCTGGGGAAACACTGGTGATTTTACACAACCATCCCATGGGGAAGCTCCAAGGTCCTCAGCCATGACCAGCCTCAATTATTCCAGTGTGAAAGGGCTAATGTGATGCCATTCCCTGTTCTTCTAGGGCTGATGCTGTTCCCAAAAGTGTGTTATGCATCTACAGTACTCATAACTACTCATAACCCCTTCTTACATATGCATGTGCATTAAAAATTATATTGGATGGGGTCAACATAATGGCTCTGAAGGTAAAGGCAATTGCCACCAAGCCAGATGACAGAATCTACAATCAAAATGGGTAGAAGGAGAGAACTGACTTCCACAAGTTGTATTCTGGCCTCCACACAGGTACACTTGCATTCACAGACACACATAAGAAATAAATAAATGAAAACTTAAATAAATGAAAACATTAAGGATATGTGAGCACGGACACAGTTAGGAGTGCCTGAAGTATTTGTGTTCATCGCTATTACACTTGCATTTTTCTCCTGTTGTTTAAAGAAGTTAAAACTCGAACACTTTGATGAGTCCTAGCAGCAATGAAAACCTTAGGCACTGTGCCTAGTTGGTCCTAGCTTACCTTGAAAATAGGATTTACAGCTCTAAAACCAGAAAGTCCCAGGCAAATGTGGACAACTAGTCATTCCAGATAGGTAATTGTGTCTTCTGTGGAATCCATCCTACCAGAGGACATACTGAGCTTGAAGAACCATTCAGTCTTAACTAAGAAGTAAATTCTAGGTCCAATTTCTCACATGCAAAGTTCTGCAATCATAGCCCTTAGTTTACCCCCTCAAACAGCATTAACAAAACTTGTCACCTACTTTAAAAGATTACTGTGCTGATACTTGATGCTGATCAAATGAATAATGCCTACAAAAAATACCTTGTTGAACTCTAAATACTGCTTAGCAGCACATTATCAGCTATAGCCTAACTTAGAGATTCTGAAAGTCCCCTACCTCTGTCAGTATAGTCATAAAAGTACTGCCATCAGTATGGTCAGAGCCATAAGGACACATCCACGTAACCTGGAAATGACTGACTCAAGTGAGTCCGTCCCATCTCAAAGCAGAGGTGATTCTGTGAGGATAGTGTGCACTTTGGAGTTTACTATGAGATCTGGCTGAAGCTCTGTTGGCACAGAGGATGTCTTCGCTCATCTTCTGCCTCCTCATCCTTCACTTCCTGCTCCTGAGACTACACCTGTAATAAGTCACAGACACCCAACTTTCCTCTCATGCACGGAATCTAGGGAGACAGGTACAAGACAAAGAGTAACAGTGACAATCACGGCCACGGCGTGTCTAAGCTTGGAGTCACTGCGGTTTTCTTAGCTCAGGTCCCTCATCTACAAATGAAGCAAAGTCAAGTTACGAGAATCACATGAGAATACATGTGAAGTGTCAAATCCAGTAGGTACTCCATAATTCCTAACTTCGTGTCTGTATTTTATCGCTTTGAAAAACAGAGCAAACCAGGAAAGGGAGGAGGGATAGGGAAGGGTTGGAAGAGATTTGAACACAGGCAAAGGGTGTATCCAGTGAGTGTGGAATGGCCCCTTGCTGGCTGCCTTTGGAGGTTAACAAGCTTTGGTAGGAAAATGGAGTAAAGAGAACCTGTAAACCAAGCAGAGGTTTATTGAGATAGTTCAGTGGATGAAGGTGTTTACCCCTCTCCCAATGCTCTAAGCCCATCCCTTAGGGTCTATGTGGTTGAAGAACAGAACTGACTGCTGAAAATTGTCCTCCGACTTCCACATGCAGGCTATGACATTTATAGCAAGGATGAACTCACACTTGCATGCATGCACACACACACACACACACACACACACATAAATAAGACACCTGTATCTCAATTAGTCATTAATTTTGCCTCAATTTGGCCCTACTTTTAGGGACTCCTGGCTTACCATTTCCTGTTTCCAAATAGAATCTGATGTTTTTCTTTTTTCTTTTAGCTGACAAAGACAACAGGGACTATGATTCTGAAGTTGTTGACACACTGAAGGTATATTTAATAATACATTTGCAAAAACTGGAAGTTCAATTGTGAGTCCGGGAACAGGGTAGCTGGAGAAAAGACATTTTATAACTATCTGTTGATTAGCTTTCTCTTCTAAGAAGCTGAGCTTCAGGGGACAAAGCATACATTTCTCTTGTTCTCAGTATAGGGTAATGCAGATACTGCCCACCTTTTTCCTAGAATGTATCCTGGCCCCCAAATTCACATGCTGAACTTAAAGGACCTCAGGCTATCCCACTATTTGGAGATAGTGACTTGCAAGAAGAGGGATTAAATGATGCCTTTGGAGCAGAAGGACGTTCACAAATAAGCCAAGAAAGAAGAACTCAAGTTAACCTGAACACATTGACACCCCTACCCTGGACACTCAGCCTCCAGATTGCCAGACAATATATTTCCGTTGTCTAGTTCACCATGTTTCTATGTGGTGTCTTGTTCTGGCACCCCTGAACAATCAACCAGTGCTTATGAATGAAATGATCAAGCCTTTCCAAAGTAGTGAAGTCATTCAAAGAGCTGCCGCACTGCCTGTGATCCGTGCCCTTAATCTTCAGCTGTCATATTCCACAGAGCAATTAGCAATATGTAAAAATGTGTTAGTTGAGTCCCTCTTTTGAAAGTATGTATGTCGTGGGCATTATCTCTCACCACAAAATGAACTCAGTCAGGTGGCTATTATTATCGACAACACTTGGATAAATCACGTGAAGTTCAGGGACAGTTTAACTTGTCCAGGGTGGTATGCAGCAGAGGCAGACATCTCCAACAAAGCCATCTCTTTTCTGAGCACCCAGCCATCCTGCTCATCATGAGTCACTGAGAGACTAGACAGGTACCCTGGAGATAGAGTGACAGAGGCATGGCGCTTGTTGGGGGCCTGCCCGACCCGTGACATCTTGCAAGTCCAATAAGTTTTGCCCACAGTGCATTAGGGCAACCAAGGCAGCCTTCGAGGGAATCACTGCAGCAGAACAACCCTCACAGAACAGCCTCCTTTGTGTATTCTTGAATATTATCTTGATGATAACACAAACCTACACATGAATAGTCATAGCAACACTGCTGTTACTTTTCGTTTGTTTGTTTGTTTTGTTTGTTTGTTTTCTTTTTATTAATTTTTTATTTTTTATATTAATTCCAGTTTATTTGCTTTGTATCCCAGCTGCAGTCCCCTCTTCCCTCCCAATCCTCAGCTCCACCCATGCCCCTCTCCAAGTCCACTGATAAGGGAGGTCCTCCTCCCCTTCTATCTGACACTAGCCTATCAGATCTCATCAGGACTGGCTGCATTGCCCTCCTCTGTGGCCTGGTAAGGCTGCCTCCACCCTCAGAGGGAGGTGATCAAAGAGCCTGCCACTGAGTTCATGTCAGAGATAGTCCCTGTTCCCCTTACTAGGGAAACGCACTTGGATACTGAGCTGCCATGGGAGCAGGAGTTCTAGGTTATCTCCATGCATGGTCCTTGGTTGGAGTATCAGTCTCAGAAAAAAAAAAACCCGTGCCCAGATTTTTTTGGTTCTGTTGCTCTTCTTGTGGAACTCCTATCCCCTCCAGGTCTTTCTATCTCCCCCTTCTTTCATAACATTCCCTGCACTCTGCTCAAAGCTTGTTTATGAGTCTCAGCATCTGCTTTGATACCCTGCTGGGTAGAGTCATTCAAAGACCCTCTATGGTGGGCTCCTGTCCTGTTTCCTGTTTTCTCCTTCTTCCAATGTCCATCCTATTTGTCTTTCTGAGTGAGGATTGATCATCTTACCGAGGGTCCTCCTTCTTGCTTAGCTTCTTTAGGTGTACAGATTTAAGCATGTTTATCCTATATTGTATGTTTAATATCCACTTATAAGTGAGTATATACTGTGTGTGTCTTTCTGCTTCTAGAATACCTCACTCAGGATGATCTTTTCTGGTTCCCACCATTTGTCTGCAAATTTCATGATTTCCTTGTTTTTAATAGCTGAGTAGTATTCCATTATGTAAATGTACCACAATTGCTGTATCCATTCCTCAGTCGAGGGACATCTGGGTTGTTTCCAGGTTACCTTTTAAGTATTTTGTTTACATTTCTTATGTCTCTTTCTCCCTTCTCCACCCCAATCCCTCCCAACACACCAGCACCGGGTAGGAGAGAAATGAGGTTAGGGGGAATCAAAAAGCATGTTTACATATCATAGCCCAAAACTTCCACAATAATTTGAAATAGCAAAAAACAGTGGAACTAATCCAAATAACCCCCAAACAATAAATGGATGCGTAGTTTGACATATCCAAACAATGTGTTGCTCAGGAATACAAGGGAGTAAAGAGGGGTTTCCACTACAGGAGGGATGAAACAGGAAACACATCAAATGCATGAGCCAGACACTGAAGATGTATTACTCTATCTCTATGAGATATGAACAAGAGTCAGGCTCTTAGAAAAAAAATTAACCTGTGCTTTTTTTTTTTTTTCAAGCCAGGGGAAAGGAAGACGCTGCTAATGGAAATGAGGCTTCTTAGGGGGCAAAAAAAAATATTCTGGAATTGCACACTGGTGATGATCACAAATTTCTGAATTCAAAACAAAAACGAATTTTATACTTTCAATTGAATAAAGGGTATGGTATATGAATCATTTTTCAACTAAAAAAATATCCCAAACCAAAAACTGTCAGGAGGTGTGGGTCACCCATGGTTTTGCCAGAGTAAAATAAAGTAAGGTGTTATATCACAGGATACATCAGGCCCATCAGGACCGATACCCACCCAACCACTGACAACACGCACACTGTACTGAGAAACATCCTTGCTTAAATATGTCTGACTCCTGCCAGACGCCAATTCCAGTTTTTGGTTTGCAAACAGAGTTATCCTCTTTTACAGAACAGCATGAATGGTAGCCAAAGGAAAAATATCCCTTCCATTCAAGATTATGTTCGTGTGAAATAACAAGGTGATACAGCAGATTGTGAGACAATAGGAGAATGTAATATTCTACCTATGCTGCATAAACACGTAACTATTGGGTGCTAGATCTCCGATTTTTAGTTAGTGTGCTATATAACAACATATCATATACATCCTATTTATAGTACATATTAATAAGTACAATATTTAGCATATATAGTCAATACATTATATGTTATAGTTTATTATATAGTTTATTTGCAAAACAATTAAATAGTGTAAATAGCTAGTCTTATAAGATTGAACTTAAAATTCAATGCCTAAAAGACACACTTGTGCTCATTTAAAACACATAAATCTCATATTAAATATGCCATGCTTTACTCATACTACTTCTGCTGGCTTTTGGAACAAACAGCTTCTGTGTGTTGTAATTTGCCTTACCATCTACTGGAGTGTTAGTAACACCTACCGGATCTTTGCACAGACTCCCTGCCCAGTTTGATGTCAATGCCCGCTTTTCCTATCTCACCCCACCTTTGGCTTCTTGTTAGGCCCCCAGATCTTTCTATTTTCCTCCAAGTATCATAATCCGTTTGGCTGTCATTGTCTTTCAATCTTTCTGACTAGTAACTAGTTTGACGTAAAGTATGCCTGGCAGAGAGCACATTAAGGCTGAGTGGTGGCTCAGAGGACAAGTGGGGGGCTGTGATTTAGCTGCAGGCGGAGTCCCAGTGGTGGGACTCATTAGACACGTGGACCAAGCCATTTCGTCTGTCTCCGCAAAGTGGGGGTTAGTTCAAGCTGAAAAGGTCAGTGTGAGAACGAAGATAATGTTCTATAAATTATAAATTACTGTAAAGCATGTAAGCTATTATTATTCCTAAACTCTCCCCTTTCCTTACCAGAGCCCACAGAGGCAACAGATGCCTAGATTGAGAAGAAGAGTGAGTGCGGCATGGACGAGAGAAGACAGAAAATTGAAACAACAATGCCTACAGTGGAGCTACAAGATAGAAGCTATCCAGAGAGAGACTAAGGCTCTCTTGACCACTTTTCCTAGATATATCCCAGAGGTTGGAGGGTAGAGCCTTTGGGTGACTTTACATGGTATCCACGACCAGTCACTAACAGAGAAGAAAAGATTACAGACTAGAAGCTGGATCTGATGTGTATCTCCTCTAATGAGGCCTTCTGAAGAAGGCTTCCTTGCTAGCAAAGCATGAGAGGGCCATACCCCAGGAAGAGTTTCTGTCTCTATGGGGTTAGTCCTAAATGTATCACGAAGAGGCAAGTCCTGGTTTTTGTTTTTGTACGTAGCACTCTGTAAAAAGTTGACAGTATGACCTCTGGGGCATCTCTCCAGATCTTATCCATCCCAGCAAAGTACTCAGACCCTGGCTACAAACGTCTAAATGTGTGTTCTCAACCTGTGGGTCGAGACCCATTTTGGGGGTCAAATGACCTTTTCATAAGGGTAGCCTAAGACCATCAGAAATTATATTTCATAACAGTAGCAAAGTTACAGTTACGAAGTAGCAACAAAAATAATTTTATGGTTGGGATTTCCACAACATGAGCTATGTTACAGGGTCTTGGCATTCGGAAGGTTGAGGACCTCTGTTCTAAATGAAGGCTTGGAGAGGGTGGGAAACACTGTACTCAGTGTCCAAATATTTTGATTATTTGAATGCAAATCACTATCCATCCATCATGTCTTCTGTCATCTGGTAAGTTACTGGATATATAATTGGTCTCATATGTAGGACCATATAATTTTTTAAATGAATTTTCATGCTCAAGAAGGTCAATGATCCTCACTCTAATTTTCATATTTAGAATGCTCCAGGATTCAGAACTGGTGGACTGTATCTATAATTCTAGCCACTGGCGACTGTGCTTGGGCCGCAGAGGATGTTCAAGGCCAACCTAGAAAATTGAGTGAGACCTTGTCTCAAATTTTAAGGAAAAAAAAAATCATAAAATGAGGACTGGGGATCCTGCTCAGTAGTGGAGCTTGCATAAAATGGAAAAAGAAAAAGAAAAAAATACACCTTTAATTCCAGCTCTCAGGGAGGCGAAGCAGTCAGATCTCTGTGAGTTTGAGGCCAGCCTGATCTACAGAGAGAGTCCAGGATAGCCAGGGCTACACAAAGAACAACAACATTTTTTTTACTTACAGTTTTTTTAATTGTCTGGTTCGTCTAAACTTTCAGGGGCCATGAAAGGAGCCGTGTGTACACTGGGAAAGGACGAGAAGGAAAAGCCCAGACACAAGTAATCAGGAAGGTTTTAAGGACACATTACAGAGTGGTACCCTCTCTAGTACCTATTGTTCACGTCCTCCCTACCTAAAGATAAACCCACACTTTCCAGCCTCTGATGCAGCTATGCGGGAGCACATCTACACTTTAGGCTCTTGAGACTGAGAGAAAACTCCCTTTTTGCTTGGCCTTTTTGTGTCCAGCTGTTCTCCTCTGAAGTAAGCCGCCACGCAGAGGCATGAGTGGCTATTTTGGACTTGACAAAGTCATAAAGTTGCCACAGTTATCCTGGATTATCTATCTTTAAACATTTCCTTCTAGAAGAATTGCAAGGTCCCTGTTATTTAAAAAATTAAGTTGTTTTTTTGTATTTATTACTAAAGCCTTATGCTTTACTCCATGTTCCTAAGCTTTTGTAGAAGAAATAGGTTAAAAATATTACAGGGGTCAACAAAACCCAGTCGTGAGTTCTTTTATTAGTAAACAGCACACAGGACAAAGGTCTGTGATCAAGGCTTTCAGCCATAGGAGCCACTTGTTGAGTCGCTACTATGTGCCAGTTCCTGTGTGCAAGCACATGATCTTATTTAATCTTTTCGGTGTGTACCATCATCTCTAATTACAGGAGCCTGAGATGTATCCTGCGCAGATCACAGTAAGTGGTAGAGCCAGGAGCTATAATTACGTGTGTATGACTATAATGCAGTTAAGTGGTTCTATATACAACTCAGAGTGCTACTGGATAGAGTTAATATAAAGCTTGCCGAGATCACGCTGATATACCAAAAGATGGCAACAAAGGAAGGGTGGCTGGGGGTAGCATCAGCAATGAAGGGCATATGCAGCATGTCCCAAGAGCTCAGCACAGAACTTCTCAGCTCCCACCGCAATGAAGCTTAGACCTGATAACATTGCTGTCCTGGGGCCATCTTGCTGCCAGACAGCTGAGCAATGCTTCCTACTCATTTCCAAAACTCATGCTGTCCATTGATGCAATCTAGATAATAAACGGAGATACACTGCATGCTATTTTCAGGTAATAATAGTTCATTACGGGCTCTGTTTCCTCTGAAATAAAAATGACTGATACCGTAGAAGGTTGTTTCCTTCTTCTTCTTCTTATTGGATTTAAGTGACCAGAATAACGGTCACCTGCTTCATGGTTCAAGGTGGGCAAAGTCTGCTCTGTGGCCTTCTCTCTGTCTCTCCCAGATAATTTTCTCCTCGAGCTGTCATTTACTTCACCTTGGCCCATTTGGTGGTCCAGGGCCATTTCTAGAGGCTTCTAAGCTATCTGTGAGGCCAGCCCCTCTCTTACACAATTCTACTTTTCCAGACATTTTTTTTTTCTGCAATGGAACTCTTCTATTCTGCACAGGATAGAAAGCAACATCTTTTTAATATACAGATATCTCTTATGTAGTTATTAAAAAGGAACCAACGATATACATCTTTGTGAAGAATATCCTTGTTTAAAAATTGCCTTTTTGGGAATGAGTTGTCAATCACAAGCCTCACAAAATTAAATACAGGAAAACCTTATTTTTATGGACTTCTTTAATGCAATTGCTTTTTAAGGACTGGAGTTACCTGGATTTTAAAATCTATTCAACATTCAACCAAATGAGGTCACCTTAGTAGCCTTGGTTCAGATAATTGTGTTTATTTTTAATTGCCGTTTTCCAGGTTTATTGCAGTAAAGATGAAACTACTCCAAAAGTTGCTGCTTGAGTCTATGTGGCCAGCACCTGAGCCCCTCTGTTTTCTTTTTGTGTGTGAGAGACAGGGTCTTACCATGTAGCCCAGACTAGACTCTAAGACTATTTCAGGTCCCCAGGATTTGGAATTACAGCAGAGCAACTATATTTTAAATATGGAAATCCATAGAAAAATGATGCTGCGATTCTTCTCTATTGTGTTGGGAGTGATAAAAATCACTGTTTGATTTTATTTTGTTTCCAAAGTCCTTACAAGAACATTGTGATATGTCAGTATGGTTAACTACAATTTATAATTGAGGAGACAAAAATGCAGAGAAAAAGGTCCAGGGCTTTTCAGCCAGCTAGAGTTCTAGGCTAGAAATTCTCATACTAAATCTAGTGTGCTTGCCACAGTGCCATATCTGTCCTGTGCCCACAGCCAGCTACAGTTTAGATGAAACGGTGATCAACATTCAATTTTAAATATTCTTTTAACTATCAAAGTACTAAATGTTTAACTTGAAATTCTAACGATGAAGCCAAAATTCTCAAGGATCTTGCCACAAACAGAACAAAACAAAGTAAAAGAAAAGTAAATACAAAAAAAAAAAAAAGCTGCCAACCACCAGCCAATCTTTCATTTCTTCTTTGAGATTTAGAACCAGAAGGTGGTCCTTTGCGTTCACTGTTTGCAAACTGCCCAAAGACATCTTGCCCTTAGGTTTTAGACAAAATCACACTTAAGCTCTTAACAAAGAAGTCAATCAAAATGGTAGCTCTTGGATACATTAGCAACCACACACACCCTGTGTGTATGTTGTTATTGCTTGCTACTGATTGTCTGGGAACTGAACCCAAGACTTCATGTCTGCAAGGCAAGCACTCCAGCATTGAGCTACATCTCCAGCATTTTCTGTTTTCTTTTTAATATAACTTTTTATTTATTATAATTTATTCACTTTGTATCCCAGCTGTAGCCCCACCCTCGCTCCCTCCCAATCCCGCCCTCTCTCCCTCCCTCTTCTCCTTTCATGTCCACTGATAAGGGAGATCCTCCTCCCCTTCCATCTGACCCCAACCTATCAGGTCTCATCAGGACTGTCTTTCACAGTCTTCCTCTGTGGTTGGAGTATTGTTCTCAGAAAAGACCCTTAAACCCAGATTTTTTGGTTCTGTTGTTCTCCTTGTAGAGCTCCAGACCCTTCCAAGTCTTTCTATCTCCCTCTTCTATCGTAAGATTCCCTACACTCTGCCCAAAGTTTGGCTATGAATCTCAGCATGTGCTTTAATACCCTGCTGGATAGAGTCTTTCAGAGGCCCTCTGTGATAGGCTCCTGTCTCATCCCTTATTTTCACCTTCTTCCACGATGTCTATCCCATTTGCCTTTCTGAAAGAAGATTGAGCATCTTACCCAGGGTCTTCCTTCTTGCTTAGCTTCTGTAGGTGTACAGATTTTAGTGTGTTTGTCCTATATTATATATCTAGTATCCACTTATAAGTGAGTATATACAGTATGTGTCTTTTTTCTTCTGGGATAGCTCACTTAGGATGATCTTTCCTAGTTCCCACCTTTGTCTACAAATGTCATGATTTCCCCTTGTTTTTAATTGCTGAGTAGTACTCTATTCTGTAAATGTATCACAATTTCTGTATCCATTCCTCAATTGAGGAACATCAGGGTTGTTTCCAGACTCTGGCTATTACAAATAAAGCTGCTACGAACATGGTTGAGCAAATGTCAGAGAAATACAAATCCAAATGACCCTGAGATTTCACCTTACACCCATTAGAATGGCTAAGATCAAGAACTCAAGTGACAACACATGCTGGAGAGGATGTGGAGAAAGAGGAACCCTCCTCCATTGCTGGTGGGAATGTAAACTTGTACAACCACTTTGGAAATCAATCTGGTGCTTTCTCAGACAATTAGGAATAGTGCTTCCTCAAGATCCAGCTATACCACTCCTAGGCATATACCCAGAAGATGCTCAGGTATTTTCTGTTTTTAATGGAGACATTTCTTGGGGTACCTTTCACATCCATCAGTAAACCGTCCCCCTGACCGATCCCCAACTCCCTCAGCTTCTGCAATTCCCTGCCACTCCCCACTTCAACTGCAATTTCTTTTTTCAACTTTGGATCTTCTCCACAAAGAAAAACTTCTAAAAATCCTAAGGATGAAATGACTCTTGGTCGAGGTAATAAAACCTTTATCTTTTTTTCTGCTAGCTTTTTTGTGAGAAAGATTGTGAAAGCAAAAACTTTAGACTGGATGGAGAGGGGCCCAGAGAGAGAAGGACTAGAAAGTGAAACAGAAAAAAAAAAAACGTAGAGCTGAAAGTAGAGGATAAAGGAAGAAACTAGAAAAAGCAAGAGGGAAAACAAAAACCTGAACTATGGGTTAACAAGTTTATGTTTTGTGTATTCATCTCATTTAAGATGCACACAACATTCTTAGGTCATTAGTTTACAATGATTATCCTCACTCACTACATGAAATGCCATAATCCTGTGGGGCTACGGAGTGAAATGTGGTCATTTGAATGAAAGTGTTCCCCATAAGCCCTTGCAGTTGGTCCCCAGTTGTGGGGCTGTTTGGGGAAGTTTAGATGGTTCAGCTTTTCTGGAGGAAGGACATCCTTGCAAGAATGGGCAGTGAGATCAAAAGTCTCACCTAATTCCAGTCTGCTCTCTTCCTACATGCTTATCTTTGAAGATAGGAACTCCTAGCTTCCTACCCCTTTGCCTTGCCTCCACTACTCTAGAACTATAAGCCAATATAAACCCTATGTTCTCTAAGTCATGGTGTTCTATTACAGCAACAAAAAGTAGCAAAAGCAATTGCTATGATTAAAATAGCATCCAAGTCACTTTACAGAAAGCTAGGACAAGAGCTGGAAATAGGGGCAGGTTTATCTTGGGTAGGAATCTCAGGATGAATGGTTTGCCTGGGGTTACATAGCTGGTGAATTACATCATGGAGGTTCAAACTCAGACCCAGCTGATACCAAAGTCCCTGTCTTAGAAACATAGCAAACAAAAGGGGGCAGTGAGTGGAAAGCTACTGGACTAAAGAAAATGGTAAATAAAACAACAGGCCCTTTCCCGCAGAGCTTTGCGATGGGTCAACCAGCTGTATGAGCCAGAGCAGACTTTCATAGCTCATTTTACCAAACTGTTATGAGAGCAGGAGAGAGTAGCAACTGGATAGATTAATTACTCCGGAATCTTTTTCTTATTTAGTGAACATTTATGGACATGGTTGACTTTTTGGAAAGCAATGAGAACACTTGCCTAGGACAAATATCTATAGAATGGAAAGTGGAAAGAAATATAGCAAATTTGCCTAGAAAAAAAATGGTATAAATGGCATTGGCCTGAGTGGTTTATAAAGAAATCTCTGTGATAGACTCCTTAAGAACAGGAAAAGGACAAAGGCTGTAAAATTATTTTTAAAAGAATAAGAGATAATATCAGACCTGTAAATAATCAATAACCAAGAATCACAGACCTATAAAAAGAAGCACTGTCTTCTAGCAAATAAATAAAACAAGCCATCAAAGAGCTTTTATAACCCCCCCCAAACATGAAATGTTAGGGAAGGGGAAAGCAAATAGATGTTTCTAACTATTTTACTTATATATTTCCATTTTTACAAGCTCGTGGATTAATTTGTGAATGGGCTTACTACAATAAACATTTCTATTGAGTCTCTTCCCAGTGAAGGAAATCCAAACTTTTCAGGCTGGTTTGGACTTACTGAGCATCCTAAGATGGTTATAAATAGCCCATCCATTCTCTCTCACAGGCTAAGAGCCTACATTTAGCAATGGAGATCTTACTTACTGATGATGAAAGGAATCCAACATTTAGCACAACTGAAATCTTTTGCTATCCAGATCTCTGAATGCTACCAATTTTCCGTATCTTTATAAACTCCTCACTTCAAATTAACTCTCTGATGATTCTAGATTTTACTACATGAAACTTTCCTGCTCCTCACTGGAGGATAAATTCACATATCACCTAAGTGATATCCTAATTACTGTGACAACTGTCTACCTCATCCTACTGCAGTGATGATTTACTACTGACTTACTAATTTACTACTCATTACCAAGCATTCATCATATACCATAGGAAGAGCAACAGAACCAAAGAATCTGGACCCAGGGGTCTTTTCTGAGACTGATACTCCAACCAAGGACCATGCATGGAGATAACCTAGAACCCCTGCTCAGATGGAGCCCATGGCAGCTCAGTATCCAAGTGGGATCCCTAGTAAGGGGAACAGAGACTGTCTCTGACATGAACTCAGTGGCTAGCTCTTTGATCACCTCCCCCTGAGGGGGGAGCAGCCTTGTCAGGCCACAGAGGAGGATAATGCAGCCAGTCCTGATGAGACCTTTAAGCTAGGGTCAGATGGAAGGGGAGGAGGACCTTCCCTATCAGTGGACTTGGGGACTTGGAGAGGAGCATGGAGGAGATGAGGGAGGGAATGAGGGAGGGTACTCATCTGGGATATAAAACAATAAACTGTAATTAATATAAAAAATAAATTAATTACAAAAATTTACCTATCATCAGAGTCCTATCATGGACCACTTCTAATTCAGCTGATTCAAGGTCAAGACTATTGGGAGACAGCCCCTTGAACTTTCTGCACATAGTTGTCTTTTAACATTTTGCACACAGCATCCCTAATGATGAAGGGGAAGAAATCAGGCATGCTGGGGTACTTTCTACAGACCTTTTAACTGAAGTTAGTTCTTCATGCATACAAATACTCTGCTTACCATGTAATACTTACATACTTTTTAGAAGGCCTCTGCCCCTCTTGGGATGTATGTGCTGCGATGCATTAAGTAACTAGTTTATTCTTGGGAATTTCCACATAAAGATTTGCTATATTTTAAAGCCAAGAACCTTGAGTTTAGAGACAACTTAGGATACATTATTTAGATCCTTAGAGTTCTTGAGTGCCCAATTACAATGAATAGTCAGGACTATTGGTCTGTCTTGTCTGGATGTAAGCCTATTAGCCTTTAACAAACATTTAACATAAAACTCCCTCTTCTAATTAAAGATCACAATAAAAGAACCATCCATATCTTTAAAGAATTTGGTAATTGACATAAACTGACAAGCATAGTCAATGAAACTGTCATCTGCAAAACACATACGTGAAGAAGAGCCTCACCCAAATCTGGAACTCCTAATTGATTTGCACTGTGTCTGACAGAGAGCACTGGGCAGCCACGGAGAGGTGTGTAGGAACTAGTACCTGCAACCTTTATTTATTTCAAAGTTCCTGAGATGAGAAAACAGAAAAAGGTCTACAATGGCTGAGAGGTAGGAAATAACTGAGATTTCTCCTTGCCTGCTGAGTGAAGGATTTTAACTCCTTGCTCTTAAGGAATGCATCTACCCCACCAGATGCTATCTGAAATCACCTTTTCTTGGTTGACTGCCTGGTGGACTGCATGTCATTCCTTCCTCAGTATGAACTCAGTCATTTGAAGCACATTTCTTCTTCTTTTTTTTTTTTTTTTACACGATTCTCAGGAATGGGACATTCTCAAGAACAGTCATCAGAGTTCTGACAGTCAGGGAAGGCTATAAAATGGCAGTTGAGGTGAGGACCGTGCTGACTGTGGGGACTTGACCATGGCCTTCAACCAGACAACTGCACAGCAAAGGACAGTCAGCTCCTAATATTTAACCCCAAAAATAATAATAAGACCAAGTCCAAAAGCCACAAATTTAAAAATGTCAAAATCATACCACGTACATTATAACAGCATTTGTCCTATGTTGCTGGGCAAGGGTACTCTTGCTTACATAGTACTTGTAGTCCTTTTATAAAGCAAGAGTGTGGTTCATTTTTTCACTACTTTTTATGTTAAAGAAATTTGAAAAATCATTGATAAAATCCAGTAAGATAAATGACAGAGATCTAACCTCACATTCTGGTTCTGCTACTCTAGGCCTAGAAGGTTGCCTAATACTTGTTCCTTGTTTCCTTCATTTGGAAAAGTTAAAAAGAAGGGCCGCTGAGGTGGCTCGGAGCCTAACGACCTGATTTGATCCCTGAAAACCAAGAGAAAAAGCCAAATGTAGTAAGGCGTATTTGTACTTTCAGCTCCCCCGCAGTGAAATGGGAGACAGAGACAGGACATTCACCTACAAAGTCATGGGCCAACTAGACGGTTTACACAGCAGAAACGAAAGAGAGATGCTATCTCAAAAAACGTGAAAAGAGAGAGATGGCTCCTGAAAATTGTACTGAGTTCCACAAGCATACCATGGTGTGCACTCTCCCACACTCATGCACATATCACACATGTATACACACATAATAAAATAATAATAATAATTTTTAAAAGAAAATACACAGGCTGACCTAGATGCCCCTGTAATTTCTCTCCAGTTGAAAATTATACCAATGAGTTGCTAAATTTCTATAAAATTCCAACCTGTTTCTATATATTCTCTCTATATCTTGACATTCATAATCTAAATGTCCTGGTAAATGCTTTTTTTAAATAATTGTAAATACTAGAGAATAGCCAGTAGCAGAAAGACCTTATCTATATAATCAGCCACAGAAGTGAAAGCCGATTTTTAATTTCATGAAAAATAAAACTGTACTCCGCACAGCCTATCCTTGGCCTTGCTGTTGACCATACATGTCAGAACTCCAAGTAATGAAGCTCTTCAGGAAACGTTTGGGAACTGAGCACTGACACATCTTAGCCACTCTGAGACGCAGGTAGTTTAGTCATAGAAAGCAACCTCCAGCCCTTAAACAGAGCCAGGTCTGCAGGAGGAAAAGGGCTGCTGCAAGCCGTGTGTGATTCCCACTGCTCTGTATCATAAACAGAAGTGATAAAAGAAAAACAAAATTACTCAGACCAGCCAGTTGGTTTCTCAGCAGTAAGATGAGCAGAGAGGTTGAAAATTGCCTCTGCGTACCTTAATCCATTCTCAGACTGATTCAGAACATTCCAGAGCTGGTCACATGCACACAAAGCCCTGTGCAGAACCACACATCTCCATGTCACCCCAGCCTTACTCCATCCCACCGTTCTCTGCAGAAAGCAAGGGTTGAGTTTCTTGTTTGAAGATAGTAAGGTTGAGTAGATTTGCAGTCTTTGTCTCAGTTGAGAGAAAAAAAAAAAAGAAAGAAAAAAACAACGCTACTTGTAAATCAAGAAAGTTTACTATTTCACTAGAAGCATCGTTTATGAAAAACAAGAAGATCTTTTTTATAAAAATTTTATAGTCACTGGAGAAAACAGACCAGTGAGTGCTGCGTCCGTGATTTAAAAGCTTTATTATCTTTATGGGAAGCAGGATTCCCAAGTTGCCAGCTCCCACGGGAAACTCAGAAGGTTCTCTTTGTCAGAGACATAGCGATGTGCACAAGGGCCAAGTTAAAAGCCATGGGAACTGAAGGTGAAGTTATTTGCACACAGAGCACTCATCAGAGGCTGTCAGAATGTAACTGGAAACAAGTCAAAGATAACGCAGACAGCCCCGATCTGAATCTTTTGGAGGGAAAACAGAGAAAGTTTGCACAAACAGCAAAGCAGCTGTTTTTATCTTCGCAAATAGAATTGAACTTACCTTTCTTGTGCAGAAACCCAGCTTCTTGGCTAGCTGGTCCACAGTGATTTCCCCAAGTGGATCGGGCACCTGGAGCTTCCTAGGTGCAGTTCCCACCTCTGCTTGACTCTGTTAATGAACAGCTTAGAGGCTTCTCTCTCAACACTGAGTCACTTAGGGAGGAGGTAGGCGGTGTGAAAGAGGGTGTCACCTTGAACAAACACCAACTCAAAAAAAAAAAAAAAAAACAGTCTCATTCACTGGCCTGATGCCTCTATCAGTAAGTCTTCATATAACTCATGGCCTTCCTATGCTCCAAAGTGCTCTTGTTATGGCTTTTTTTTACTGATATCCACAACACACAATACTGCCAAGTGGTATCCTAGCCAACCACTTGTGAATATGCTTTTAAAAAGCAAAATAAAAATTATCCTTCCCTCCTTTCCTCTTTGCCTCCTGCCCTCCTTCCCTTCTTTCTTCTTTTCCTCCTTCCCTCCCTTCTCCTCTTCCTTCCCTTCCTCCCTCCCTCTGCTATTTGTCATGTGAGCTCACAGACATGACGAGGGCGTGCACTGCTCAGTTGGGATAGGTACACCTTCATGAATTCTGGGATCAGAAGATGTAGAAGGGTTGCACCATAGAAATGGCACATGCGGAACATTATAGAGACATCAGAGGAATATCATACCCCAAATGTAAAGACCCTTCATGCTTAAATTATATAACAATATGAAAAGAGGGGGGGGGAGAAAGAGAGAGAGAAAGGAAAGAAAGAAACAAAGAAGGAAACAAAAAAGAAAGAAAGAAATTTAAAAGAGAGTGAGGAGGATGGCTCAGTGGATAGAGGCACTCTCATGACCTGACTTTGAACCTCAGGACCCACATGAAGGGTGAAGGGAATGAACTTATTCCTGCAGGTTAGCCTCTGACTGCCTGTGGACACTAATGCGTACATCCAAACACACACACACACACACACACGCAAATAAATAAATTTAATTTTAATTAATGCTTAATGTGATAAGAATGGTTGAAACTTCTTTTACAGTTGATGGTAACATAGATTCCTACATCAAAGCTGCTTCTGCTGTGAAGGGGGAAGGACACAGAAGAACATCCTAGGCAGGGGCTCCTCTCACAGACTCTGAAATGAACCTTCCCTAACAGCAGGGAGGATTTAAAGAAGTTTAGCATTCAGGAACATTGTTAAAGGGAACTGGATCATCTGCATTTCCTGCCTCATCTTCATTCATGAGCACACCAACAATTCACCTCCTTAAGACTGCAGTCCAGCTTGGCCGTGCCTGTAACAAGAAAACCAGATGTAGAAACATCCAGGTGGGAGGACCAGGCAATTGCAGGATGGCTTGTAGCTGGGAGATCACTTCTTAAATGTTCCTTAATTTTAGGCTTATGTTATTTGAAAATCTAAAGCAAAGATGGCTTTCGTAGTGAAACATAAAGCTCTGACTCGTGATGTACGAAAAGTATTCATCTGTGATGTTGCATGTGTTTATGTGTTTGCATGGGGTGAGAGGCTGTTTACATACATACATGCCTCTGTGTACACATCTCATATGCTGGTTGACATTAGGTGCCGTTCTCAGTTGCCTTCCACCTCATTTGATAGTCAGGGTTCCTTGATGAAGACCTCATTCTGGGTAACCGAGCTCTCCAAGGATCCACCCATCACTCTACTCCCACAGGGGTGAGGTTGCAGACACCTCCACTGTACCCATCTTTACATGCATTCTGGAGACCTGCATGCAGGTCTTTAAGCTTCTACTGCAAGTACTTTATCCACTGAGACATCTCCTCAGGCCCCTAAAATATTTTTAAAATAAAATTTAATTTTTGTCATAGTGATAAATGTTGATTAGAGTAAGGCTTAATATTACTAATATTCATGAGCAAACTGGAAAACAAGATGTGACCTATGTTATACAAGACCAAGCCAATCAATAGATGAGGTAGGTGATGGCCAGGCCTTACCCCTTACTGAGGAGTTATTGGTCTCTGAGAGTTACTGGGAAGGGAGAATCACTGTTTATCAAGAGGGTAGCTGCTAGGTTTTCCATGATCCTGCCGATACTCCACACCCATGCACACATGAACAGCACTAGCTGGACTTAATGAGAGAGAAAATAAATTAAATTGGAAAGGGACATGGTGGGAGAGTTAAAGGGGACAGTGGGGATATGATATTTCATTGTGTACATGTATAATATTCTCAAAAATAAAGAAAAGCCTTTAAAAATAAATAAAGTTATAGTCAGTGTTAGAACTTGGTTAAAATTGTGAGATAAACAGTTCCACGCTCTCTTGTATGGACAACTGGTCACTTATAGTAAGTTTAAATATATAAAATACGGAACCAGAAAAATGGGGTTATACCTCATATCGAGGTTTAAAAAAATAGCTGTCCAAGATGCATTTGAGGTATTTGAGTTTACAAATAATTGTTTCTTTGTGTAACTAGCATTTCTCCTCCCTCGTGTATCAGGACACCCAGTTTACTAAGCAAAAGCAGTATCTTTTCAACTGTGATTTAAAGGATGACTCATTCTAAACACTTAAGCAAAACCCAGACTTCATACTAAGCAAGCATTCTTCAGTGAGACTGTCTAAAATTCTGAAATTCCAGGGAGTGTAAAGAGGTCAAACTGGAAAGTGTCTGGGTGTGGTGGTGGCCGGGTAGGCCTGACCTCAGCCTGAACTGCAGAGCCTTGAGAATGCTTAGAATAACTGGCTTGGTCAGGCCCATTGCTCGGAGAGTTCCTGAGGGCTCCTCAGAAGGTAAGCTCAGAAGCTGCTGTAGCAAAGGTTTCTTATCAGGTGCCTGCCTATGCCAAATGACTGGAGGTAGCTGCCTGGAAAGACGGAATGAGGTTTATAACACAAATCTGGACTCAACAAGACAGCACCATAGCACTGTCCACTGTGGATCTTGGACCCGTCTTAGACACCGTAGTGCTGTGTTGCTTTGTCTATATGTTCTATCTAGGGGAACCACCAGCTCCCATATTTTATATTATATTGAAAGGAGAAAATATATATTATACTTTCAACTGCTCTAAGAAGCCTTCATGTATTATTTTAACAATTGTTATTAAATGGCTGTTACCTCCTCTCCTCAGAGATGTTCTAAAACTGATAAAGACACATCATCTCCAGTCTATTTTTCCTGGACTTTGAGGATTTTAAAAAAAGTAGAGTATCCCGCATTTTCCTTCCAGGTGAAAGAAATAAATGTTACGTGCCTGTTAAAACAAAAGACCTCATTAGGGTGGTAATTACAGAGCCGATTTCTCTTGCCGAGCAATAGATAGATGCCATAATTAAGGACTTGCTGCCAGCACTGCGGGAGTTGGTGCATTGCTTAATACATTTCATGGCGCCATCATGACACAGGCCAGTGGGGGACAGAGCACAGACCCAGGCGAGCCTGGCTTTAACTTCCTAGGGACTCAGTATTCACTATGAGCAAATCATTCTACCCCTGTGCCCATGTCCTTCTTGATACACTGAAGTTTGGAAGGACTATCTCTTTACCAACTGAATAGATCATGTTGAGGTGTTGCCTTTCACATGGTTTCTAAGCCTGTGTTGTTGACAGCATCAGAAGGAATCAGGAGAACTCATTCCTAAATCCCTGCTGCTTTCAGAGTCTTCTTCAAGCTCAAAACAAGTAGCAGATATCTTCTCTATAGTGGATATTTCTCTGGTTTGGGAACTTCATGGCAGAGCGGGTCCAGTTAATGGCAGAAAGAGGAACACATGCAATTGGTTAGGGGAGATCTGTTGCCATTTTCACTTAACTGGTACTGACGTTGAAAAACCCTATTTCCAAGTTTTAATTTCCTCCTTCTCTTCCTGTGTCTAGCAGTAATAAACCCACATGATAAAGATTACAGACAACCATGTTGATTAAGCCAATTAAGAGAACAGGAGTCCTTTAATTTTGGCTGGTGACCAAGAGAAGGCTCATACCTCAAAGTCTCTTGGTGCCAACCTCAGGGATGCATCATTTTAAAAAGAAAACCACAGTTCCAGCAGCATTGGATGAGAGTCAGAGTAACCTCAAAATATTTATTTAGGTAGAACATAGTTATTTCAGATGCAACATAACTCTGACTTATACTTTCTTTAGCTATTTTAGTTTAAGTTTGAGTAAACATTAATTATTTTGGTTAATATATCTGGATCACGGTCAGGGTCATGGACATTCCAAATGTCTTTCCAAGGCAGACGTGACTGTCAGTGGGTAAGGGATAGATGGCTGAGAACTGGCTAAGCAGCTACAAAATGGAGTCAGGATGATATAATCAAAGCCATTTGGGAGTTCCTGAAATCTTAGTTTCTCAGAGTTTGTACATATTTGCGTATTCCCAAGTCCCATGACCTCTCTAGACAGTTATGTGCTGTCCTGTAAATATGGTTCCACTGTCCTAACTTCAGGCTGAAGAAAAGAACTGCATAATCACTAGAAGAAATTACTGCCATTTCTTCCACTGAAAAATATAGAATGGCAAATTATTTGTATAACTGCCATCTTATTTTTAAACTGGAGTCATTATTTCATAATTTATTTTTTCCTTACTTTTGTCCTCAACTCTTCTACTCTGCACAACTTTTTCTATTGCCGAATACCAAATGAAATTACATGATAAGTCTCTTGAGGTCAGAGGCCTTCACATATACCACACTGGTGATTCTTGATCATAGCACTACTTAGTGTTCTTTGGCTAAATGAGTGAATAACTACATAAACAGTAAGTGGCATTCATTGATACCAAATGGAGTATTCGTTCTTATCAGAAATTTTATCATTTTTTGAAATTATGAATCATATTTCCTTGTAAGATTTCCTATCTCTATCTAGAAGAATAAAAATTAACTTTGATCCTCACTGTTCTCTTTAAACAAATATGCCATAGTATTTCACAGAGATTGCTCAAATAATAAGCTGTATTTGTTGTCCAGTGTTGAATCCTCCATCATCATTGCCTCCTTCTTCAGTCTCTTTGTGTTTTAGCCACATCCAATTAACTGGTCATTGAACCACACTGTTACTTCTGCATCTCTATTTGGTTGAACCTCCCTTCTAGTTGCCTCCCTTTGTTTCCTGTTTCAGACTGGCCTGTCTTGAAAAACATCACTGCAATCAACTGCTAACTGGCCTACTCCCACTTTAAACCCATTCCCCGGTGAGTCACTTAGACTCATGTTGTATGGATCAATGTTAAATTCTGGAAACCTCAGTTCATGGAAGTACACTAACAGCAGCTATGCAGAGAACACCCACAAAGCCCAAAATGATAATGCTTACAGTTTATTAGAGGAAAAAGATACAATATGGCTATTACAGTAAAGGTAAACATCGCAGGTAAAGGCTGTCTTATCACAACAACAGAGAGGCCAAATGTGAGCCCCAATTGTCTTCCTTCTATAAGGGTCTTTTCAGGACCCAGTTTGACTCTCTAAAGTCAAGAACTACTGGTTTATAAATGGAATATCCACCTGGAAATTCAGCCGAGATACACAAAAACATTCTACTATAGAAGGGGGCCTTCTGGGACCCCACCAGGTGAAAACAATCTCATTCTTATCACTAACTGGTACAAACCACCTCAAAGCTCAGAGTTTTGAAAAGAAAAAAAAATCACAAATATGTGTAGCATGTGGAAAAATAAAATTTTTCCAAAGAGGCCAAAGTTAACAAAAGAAACCATGTGGGCTGGAAAGATGGCTCAGAAGTTAAGAGCACTTGTTTTTGCAAATCAAGTTTTAGAAGAAGAGGAAGAAGAGGAGTCGGCAGAAGAGAAAGAGGAGGAAGAAGAAGAGGAGGAGAAAGAAGAAGAAGAAGAAGAAGAAGAAGAAGAAGAAGAAGAAGAAGAAGAAGAAGAAGAAGAAGAAAACAATGATGACTACAACAACATGCGCCTTGCACCAGGCACATGGCTTCCCATTCTGCTCCTCTCTCCCTTCCTGAGCCAAGCGATAAAGGAACCTTTGCCATATGTTCCTGCTTCCACAAATTCCTCCATGTTTTCCCGGCTTTGATCTGCTAAAGCTTCTGAAACGTAGTCAAAAACATTTCCTCTCTTAAGTTCCTTCTTTCAGTTATAGTCACAGTGATGCACAATTGATATAGACACCTACCCTACCTCAACATATGCGGCCAACGCTAGATGACAGCGTGGCTCAAATACAATTCCCTCACCTTGGTTACTGAGAGGGCAGTAGGTGCAGTACACATCCACTCGCTAATTTCTTACCAGGAAAAGCACAGTATTCCTAATACAGATGCCACCGTGTCACTCGCTGCTCATAAATCTATTAAAAAGCCCTCATTCCCCAACAAAAACTCATTACTCTCAATTCATAGACAACTGAGCTAGTAACAGCACCTATTTGGCACGTTAAAAACCCTGGATTCAACTCCCAGCAGCACAAAACAGATCAAATTAATTCAGATACAATTGTGGTTTATAACAATAATCACTAGCCTTGTTACTATGTAAACTTTAATTGATAAAATTAACTAAACTTAAAATTCACTTTTTAGTTGGAGCAACCACATTTCAGCCACTAAAGAGATAGGGAAAGGTAGAAATGCATAAGGCTTGTTTTCTGCCCCTTAGTGGTCCTTTCCTTCATAATAGAATCTTACTTTTCATGCACCCATATCACATTCTTGCTGGTGCCCCAACACATCATACTAGGTCTTTAATACCCAGGGTCTTCATTCTCATTACCTGAAATAATGTGGAACTGGTGATCCCTATTCATCATTACCAGCCAGTGAACATATAACCTGGTTCCTTTCTCTCTATAACAAGTAAACTCTATATTCTTCTAGTACAGCACTTAACCATCATGTGTGTGTGTGTGTGTGTGTATAAAACAAACTCAGCATGACCTACCACATTAGAGACCTTAATAGTGGAAACAGCATAGCTACTTACGAGCCAACAGTGTCAGCCTCAGACAATGACTATTTGAGTTAACTTACATAGCTGTTTAATGCCTCTTCTCTTGATGTTCTCATCTATGAAGCAGTGATAATAAAGTACTACTTTTCTTATGTGAATCATCCTGAATGTCAACCATGTTAAACTTACGCTGAGTGTGGTGGTGCAAACCTTTAATCTCAGGATTCAATCCCAGCGCCTGAGAAGCAGAAGCAAGATCTCTTTGAGTTTGAAGCCATTTTAACATAGTGAGTTCCAGGTTAGCCAAAGCTACATAGTGAGACTCTGTCTCAAAAAATAAACAAATAAAAAGTTGAAAAGGGAAAGTACTTAGAATAGGCGTCATCCAAAATTTGCTTAGTGAACTACTAATGCACTCAGTTTCTACATGAAGAGTCCATGAGAAGATCAAGAACACAAGAACATTCATTTCCTACAACACTGTTCATAAATGGTATAAGTTGCCTCGGCTATGACCGAATTCAGATTTTCAAAGGTGCCTGGAGATCATCTCAAGAGTCAGCCACTGGAGAGTACTGACAGCATTATGAAAAACTAATAATGACCTTTGACTGAAAGGGGGTTGTAAGAAAATAAAATAAGAGGAGTCCACGTGGACTGCACCCTTCACTAAAAGGTTGCATAATTAATTTCTCCTAGATGACAGTGGGTGTTTAGAATTGTCTTGTGTTTGCTTGGCTTGGCATTCTTCCCTCCTTAAATTTTTTCTTTCTTTTCTTTCTTCAGTTCTATAACCACAGTTGCATTTCCTCCTTGAAATCTTTTATCTCTCCTCTCATAATTTGCTGTTGCAATGTTTCCCAGTTGTGCTCATAACAAATTAATACAAATTCATAGGGATACACTTTGTTCTTTGTAATGTCGGGAGCCAGATGTCTAAAAATTAGTTTCAGTAGGCTTATGTTCGGATGTTAGCAGGATTAGATTCTTCTAAAGGCACCAAGGGAGGACTCTGCTTTGCCTTTTCCCCTTTCTGGAGGTCATCTACATTCCTTTGTCAATGATCTCTTCCAGAGATCATTCCAACCTGTAGCTCTGTTATTACAGCTCTTACTACTTACTCGTGGTGGTCCTCTTGTCTTCCTCTTTTGAAGATGCTTGTGGTAAAATTGGGCCTAACATGACAGTACAGGATGATTGTCTCATCGTACTCTCACTAATTTAATCACATTTGCAAAGTCTCTTTTGCCATCAGAATAGCACATTGACAAGTTCTGGGATTCAGATGTGGACATCTTTCAGGGGGAAAGACCAGATCTTTGTGATCCAGTTTACAAAGACTACCATGTTTTCATGTATTTCCAAGTTCTCTAAAAGTTCATCAATTTTCATAAGTTAAAGGACTAAACATCTCATTAAGTAAATAAAAATTCAAAATGTGCATAACTATTTGAGTGAATAAATCAATACAAAATAGAACACATTCTTATGACCTTTAAGCTTAAATAGATGGTATATTTATGTTTGGATCTAAAACTTTGTACTCAAAATTGGAGTGTAGTTTGGGAATCTTAAAGAAACACACTACCTAGGCTATGATAAATTGCATATGTTATACATGCACATACATGTACAATTTCCATGTATACATTCTTAACACATGTATTATAGAGAGACTTCTACCAGTATCACACACACACATACACACACATGTTGAGAGTGCTCTCTGTGCTGGTCTTAGTTATTGGGATATAAGCACCTTGAAAGTGGATCTGAGTTACTTGAGTCCTTCTTAAGCCTGACCTAGCCAGTCTTCAGAGACTGTTTCTTGATTGAATGCATTTGTATACCTGGGGCAAATGAGGAAAAAACACAGAAGCCACTAGAAAGGAAACTGAAGCCAACGACTGCTTCTTACTTAGTATACTAGGCCTTCACTGACTAGAGAAATGTGGCTCCTAAGTCCTCGTTTGGCATGCTGTGCTTCTGTTGCAATTGTGCTTTACTTCAAACACATTCCCTCAAACCACCTGCTTGATCCAAAACTGTGGCCTGGCTTCCTGCCCACGCACAGGGTCTGAAAACTCTCTACTCACCACACCTGCCCCTCTCCTGCCTGCTTCCTCCCTTTTCCACAATTCTCCTCACAATTAAGTTTCAAAGTGTCTTCCAGTCCATATGCTTTTTATAATTAAATGAACGAATCCAATTTTATTTTCTACTTCCTGATATGTCTGAAATTTTTTAAATGGACAAGAATTATTGTAAAGTAGTGAATCATCCTTTACTGTAACAAAATGTGTGGTTATTTCAATTTTCTAATTGCATTCCTTTTTTAAAAAAATGGTAATTTTTAAATATTCTGATGTTAACATACCATGTCATTTTAATTTTACACCATTTCTACCAACCAAGAGTATAACTATTCTCACTGGAGTAAGTTCTCTCTAAAGGCTATTTGAGAGAGTTTGTCTAGGCTATTTGCCTGTCTGTGCCTCTCAACTCCCCAAGGAGTGCTGGGATTAAGAAACAAGAATTTAGCAAATATTTTATAACCAATTAATTTTATAACCAATTACTGAGCTTTGGAGTGGTCCAGGAGGCCTGAACAAGATTCATTAGCTTAGTTTGTATGGAAACGATATTGCTGTCCATTCAAAATTATGGGACACATCTGTACCACGCGCTGTGTCTGAAGTTCTAGCCATTCATTCCTCATTTCATTTCATTCTCTGACTTTTCTTTTCTCCTCTCGTCTTAATTCTCCTCCCTCCTTCTCATCCTTCCTCCCTCCCTTCCTCTCTTCCTCCTCCCTCCCTTCCTCTCTTCCTCCTCCCTTCCTTCTCTCTTCCTCCTCCCTCCCTTCTCTCTTCCTCCTCCCTCCCTTCCTCTCTTCCCTCCTGTCTTCTTTCTTCTCTTTCTCCTTCCTTCCTCCTTCCCCCTTCCTCCCTCCCTCCTTTCCTTCCTTTCTTCTCTCTTTCCTATATGAGAGAGTTTAATCAGGAGAAGGGACGCAGAAGAGGGTTAGGGCCATGTGAACCATGAGGACCGAGAGAGAAAGACATAGACAGAGAGAGAGAGACAGAGAGACAAAGAGAGAGATGGAAGGAGGGGTCTCGATAGAGAAGGGGAGGGAGACCAAAATATCGAGGAGCAAGAAAGCAAAAGAGGAGAGAGACGGAAGAGAACAAAGGACAGCGGAACAGAGATGGGGGAGGGGCACCCCGACAGAGAAACAAAAGCAAAGAGAGCAAGAGAGAGGGGTAAGGGGCAGGGGTCCTTTTATCTTGTGGGTGACCAATGCAGACATCACAAGTGCCTAGGCAACCTGGGAGTAGGCTAGTGCATCAAGATTTATGAACTAACACTCGTGAGGACTCGTATCAACGTGGTAAAATACTATCATCCTTTCAACTCACAGAAATAAAACAAAACCTGAGATTTCAGAGAACTTAAGAAATGAAGCTAGAGTTTCAGGGTAGGCAAATGGTCAAGGGCACAGCTTCTCAACTTTCCTACTGCTCCTCTTACTGCTGCTTGCCTGTTCTGTTTCCTGTCACACAATGCCTGTGAGAAGCCTTATCAGCCAGGTATTCCGAATCCTCTGTGTTGAAAAGTCAACCCCCAAATTCCCACCGGTGTGGTTCTCGCATCTGCCTCCTCCACAGATGCGGGCACATCACCTGACTTGTCTATCCAGTCTAACTATAATTCTGCAACACAGAAACAGGGAGGGAGTCTTGACTTTACACACCCATGGCCAACCCTACAGAGAAAGGCTGGGGAATGGACACTTTTGATCTGTTTATGCAACGACACGAATCTGAAGAAACCCGTAACCACAACCACGGGGCGGGCTAAGCAAGGCCGATGGCCTCTGTGCTTCTTCTCTACTAAGGGACTCTTGGTGAAGTTCAATGGCCCAGACTATTGTCCACAGCCCCTGAGAGCGAGGGCAGGTCCCCACGAAAATACATTGAATTCCCTTTCATTCTCAGCCAAATGGCTGATGCTTATAGAAAGCACCCTGATATTGCATCGCACGAGCATCCACCCACATCACTTGACTTGTTTTCCCAGAATTTCTGACTATCATCTAGATAAAGGTGCATACAGAGGAATACCAAGATATATTCAATGCATACTTCTTCACCTTGTAAATTTATTTCCTTATGAGCTTTTGCTAAGTGCTATAACTAGACTCCATCATTTAAAGAAAGACATTGCAGTTGGGATGGATCGACATGGACTACAGGGGTAAGTTTTTAGGTTCATGTACTCATGTTGCAGAATCAGTTATTATTATTTATACATTCTGTGTGTTAGTGTAAGCCACCAATACTGGCCCATCTACTTACAGAAATGTATGCAATCTCTACACCCTGATTTTCATCTCAGATTCTAGAATAAGACTCATAAAAATGTGCTATCCTCAGATTGCTGATATCTAAATGCATGAATTCCCTTCCTGCCTTTTTTTTTCCCCAATAAGCCCCATTTTGCTCTGTTAAAGTAAACTTTGTGACTGTTAAACATTAGAGAGAAAACATGTCTTTCAGCAAAAATAAGTTCCATTAGGTTCTAATAAAGCCACTTACGTACTTCTAAATTCTTGTGACTTCCAACAGTTAAAAAATAATAGAGTCCATTGGGTGAGGCAGCTCATAATAAGCACAACAATAGGTGAGGGTTGTGAAACAAGATTGTGGAATCCAGAACAGAGCTTGACACAGGCCCTTTGCCTTTGTCTTCTTAGCAGAGCCCTGAGAAAGCTGTTGAATTTTTGTGGGTGTTCCTCCAGTAACCTGAAGAGCAGAAGAAAGGATACCATCACACTTCACATGACTGTGGTTGGCAGCATTTAATTAACAATATTTCAAAATAGTAGAGAAGATTTTGAATGCTGCCAACAGAAAGAAATTACAAGTATTTGAGGTTATAAATTATACCGATTACCCTGATGTGATTATTACACATGGTTGACACATTGAAATGTCACCCCGTCTGTCTATAAATATGTAAAATTATTAGGTGAAACTTTAAAGATATTACAGTAAAAGAACAACCTGTAAAGACATGTGACTGTTAAAGGAGTTGTTCTCTAACGGCAGAGGAACTTATTTTACAATAAAAACAACGACCATTCACATACACAGAGCGACAGAGCCTGGATACCTCCAGGCAAATTCCTAACCCCAGTGAACAAATTCTGCCCTCTGCTTTGCAGAACAGCTCCCTGGGTCTCCCTAGAAAGGTATGCAGCTTGTGCTGACCCACCCTCCACAGCCAAACCTAACAAGGACCAGCAAAGACATTCTTTGGGGATTTGTGTAAAGGAATTTGGCAGCAGTGCCTTCCCCCTGAGGTGTGGCATTAGGAACAAGTTCCTGGGCCAGAGGCACGGGATTATCTAGAGTTTCTTGAAAGGAAATTAGTATTTAATTGTACTTACCCCGAAATCCATATTTATATCGAAATGTTTACAGACTTCCTCTCCTGCTGATACCTTTAAGATAAAAAAATAATAATAATCATATTGGCAAATGATCCCAGACTAACCCAGGAAAAGGTTGGAGGTAACACTGAGCACTGTGCATGGTATGCCTGCTTTTATCTTTCTGCACAGGCTTCCTTCTGTGGAACACCAGTCACCAGTGTCCTTCGACAGGGCACATCAGTTGTCAGAAAAAGCAAGGACTTTCGAAGAACTTGATTCCAGTCTCATCTTTTTTACCTCTCTTCCTACTAGATTCAAGCTGAAGGTACCACCTGTCTGTCCCAACACGTGGTCTGCTCATTTGTGTCTTCGTATCTGCTACTACTCTGCTGACCTCGCCATTGGTGCTGAGGAGTCTCATGCCCAGCGAGTGAATCACGGACCCTGCAGAAGGGAGGTGTGCTACCATACTAGGCCTCTCATGGTCTGTGAATCATTTGTGAACCGTGCATGACCCTCCTGGAAGCCAGAATGAAATGGGCGGAGCATTGAAAAAAATTTTTTTTGATGGTTGTTATTTTGAGTTTGTAGCAAGGAAGACTGAGTCAGTCATGCATGGGGAAAGGCAAATGAGATAAATCAGCCACTTCCTATAAGCCAGAATGGCCATCTGAAAAACAAGGTATAGGAGGAAGTTGTTATATAAAATCTTTGGGATATGAGCACAGAGATTACATCATAGTTACATGCAGACCCTGTCCGTGATCATTTCTGATTGTGTGCTGGGGCAAAGGGTACCCTGAAGAATGGTCTCCAGCCTTTTCTCTCCCTAGCCTGCTTCAATGCAGAGCCTTTGAGGACCAGCCTCTCTGCTTCACCCTCATCATTACAGTCTGATGTTTCGGTTTCACATGAGGCCGCTCAGCAGAGATAAAGATCAACTACACACCTTGTTTACTGCAGAAGACAGAAGAGGAAACTGCTGTCTCTGAGAAGTCTGTCCATCAGATGGTGAGGGGAAGGAACAGACCAGATAGCAGGGAGAGTGGCACCTTGGACATCACAAGAAGAGACAAACACAAAGGGACTCCTAACACTGGGTTTCACACTCCAACCAGCACGAAAATACTCTGACAACACTCCGTCTATACCTATATTGGTGTTTACATTTGAGAACTATAGCTTTGTGTTACAAAGATCATGTAAGCACCATCCACAAATATACCAAGCTCTGGGGCTAGTTTTAAAAAATAAGTAAAAGACATATACTAAAATAAGTTGCATTACCCTCTGTATGTCACTCAGAAAATTAAACAAAGCTGGTGCTTGGAATATAAAACTCAAAAAAGAAACTCATCTAAGAAAAAGCATGTATGACTCCATGGGGGGAAATTAACTTCATTAAAAACTGTAAAGACCTGCTAAGTACATAATAAGCTATGAAATATTTTATGTATTAGAAAAACAAGATGAATACTATGTGGCAGGGGCTAAAAGGCTTCCATCACACTTTATTTTCCCTTTCTTCTAGGATAACAGAATTATTACGGGCCTTTTTAGCATAGTGTGCTAATGGAATTGACTTTCAACACACAGAAGGTAAATTGAAACACTATTCTCTGCATTATCAGGCGCTTTCTCTTCCCGTTGGCCAAAACCAGGGTGTTGCAACAGGACCACACAGGAGGTTTCTGGGTCGGTCGTTGGCGGTCTTCATTACATCTGTACGATTTAATAGTGATTATACTGAATAAGATCATAAAGTTGGATTGAGCTATCCAATTAAAGTCTGGCCATTTTACTGTGTTTACATTTTGTTTTACTTAAAACCTCTTTTTTTTCTTTACAAAAGACTAACCTGGTTACAGAAATCCCACTTTGGGGAGACCGTTCAGGAGGAGAGCACGTTTCTAGGCAAGAGACACCACTGCTCTGAAGGAGAGTGGTGGTTGAGGAGATGAAAAATGGAAAGTTTGTTGACAATGGAAAGTAGTGAGGTACACAGCATGTGGGGGGTGGTAAATTCGGATGTGTGTACTGAGAAAGAAGTATTGCAAGCCCTTGTGTTCAAGTCCATTCAAGCAAGCTGATGAAGGGGGTGAGCCTGAAAACTCGGGGTCTGAGCCAGGAAAACAATCTCCCAAAGCTCTTGGATGTTCATTTGGAAAATTAGCCTGAGAGTTCTCAGCCAGAATTTCTAAGCACCACACTTTTATCCATGTTTCCAGGTCTCCCTAAAACACAGCAGAGCCTAGAACACACCAAAACCTCTCAGAGAAACGTCTATGGACCTTCTTGGCATCACTGCAGGAAGAAAAAAAAAGTCAAATGAACAAACATTAGTTTCTCATTTCTCTCCCCCAGAGAGTCTCTTGACTTTATGATGTATGCTTTACTCCTGAGTTTTATTCTTTTGTGGTGATTATTGCTTATGCATGTTTATAAATGCATTTCACGCGTAGTGCCATACAGAATACTTTCACTGCCCCATGAATTCTCCACCTTTTCATCTTCTGGGACCTCTTCTCTAAGCCCTAGAAACTACAGATCAGATTTATTTTGCCATTCCCTATAAATACTGTTTATAATTCTACGTCCTCCCAAAGAATCACTCAAAGTGTAGTCTTTTCAGGCTTTTTACACTTAGAACTTGCTGTTTTTGCTGTATTAAAATCAAGAAAAGTGTCAATTTTAAACAAACACCTTTCCTTACTAATAGTCACACATATGCATACATGCATATAGACATGCATATTCACATATACACTCTCATGTACACACATATCAGTACTTAAGATTTACACTCACCAATATTAAAATGCAAAATATAAGAAACACTGAGTTTTGGAGTAATAACCATTTTTAGTCATTCTCAAGCCATGTTTATAGTCGTAGGCCAATAGAATACACAGAAATGCACAGTGATGACTTTGAAACTTGTTTTGTTCTTAAAATAACATTTACGGACTGAAAATAGGGTGGATGTACAACTAAAAACAAATAATTTCTTATATTTTAAGATTTATTTTATTTATGTGTTCCTGTATATGTATATGCACACATGTTTCTGGAGGCCAAAAGAGGGTAATGAATTACTTGGAGCTTGAGTTACGGACATTTGTCAGTGGCCTGACATAGATGCCTAGATCTCCAGTCCTTACAATAAGAGTAACAAGTGCTCTAAACCACTGAGCCATCTCTCCAGCCCCCAAAATGCCCTTTGAAATAGCTTTGCTTATTGTGGTAATGAGTGAAGTGATTCTGAAACAATTCAGATACATTATAGGATTGAACAGTGAATTATTAGTGAGTTTATGTTGCTGAAAGACAGGGCCTTGCTGTGAAAGAAGGATTACACAAATACGGTGTTGAAAAAGAGTGCATTGGCTCTAGAGGGGAGGTAGGGGAGGGGAGGGGAAGGGAGGGGAGGGAAGGGGAAAGGAAGGGAGGGGAGGTCTTTTGCCTAAGGTAAAGAAATAGCTGAGTGCTGGCAAGTAAATGTCAAGAGTGGGGAGAGACTAAAAATTCATTTTATACTATCATGGTATCATAAAGAAGATTGGATCAGACAAGAAATATCGACAGATGCTAAATTTAGAGATTTTGATGAAGACGGAAACTTGGCACGGACTTAAAGGGTATTCCTATACATGTTGCTGATTAATTCCAAGTTAAAAACAAAGCAACTATACGGGTGAAAACCAAGCACCACTTCAGCACCTCAGTACCATCAGCGGTAGGGAGCAGCCAGATGATCTTTGACTCCACAGAGCGTACCTTGAGAAGGGCGCGAGTCACTGGGAAGCAGGCTCAGCATCTTGACTCTAACCAAGAGAAAACAGAAGGTCAATGAGGAAAATGCAAGCAACAAGGACGACAATGATAGTCTTCAAAATGTTTTGAAACAGAAGATAATTGAAGAATATGGAAATGCTCGAGAGTAATAAATGCCGTTCCTGAGCAAGATCACGTCCTACGCTGGAGGGACAAACCCAACAGCCTTAGGGGCGAGAACTGCATGTGGGGAACAGCTTCGAAGACGTCACAGCATCCGCGGCACATTTTCTCTCATTGCAGGTGGAGTTCTTATTATGAGAGAGAATATTTCCATTCCTAGGAAATGTTTAGAGGACATGTGGCGCTGGGGTAAAGGACTGTGATGTATACAGCTTGATATTCACGTAACGGTTAATGAGTGGTCAGGAAACTGTCAAAAACTAGAGTAAAATGGTGGCATTAGGGCAATAGGATTCGGGTAAAGATGTCTTCTTAATACTATTCATGCTACTGTTTAAGTATGAAATGATTTCCAAATTAAAAATCATAATAAAATAATATCTATTGATGCAATAAACATCTTTCCATGAATTCCTTATCTCCTGTAACTGGGACAATTCCACCCGGGAAACCTTTAAAACAGTAGCTCTCATCGTATGGGTCATGACCCATTTGTCAGTATCTACCTCCAAAAATATTCACATTACAATTCATAGCAGTAACAAAATTACATTTATGAAATAGTAATAAAATAATTTTATGCTTCAAAGTCACTACAACATGAGGAACTATACTAGAAGGTCACAGCATTAAGACAGTTAAGAACCACTGCTTTAAAGTAATCTTTCAAGACATTCTTCTCTTCGATAATTTCCCCAGCATCTTTCTTTCAAAAATAACCATGCCTTTGGCATCTGAAATTACATTTAGACTAAAGAAACAGAGTGAAAATATCAAGAACTTAAAACTGAAACAAATGACTACATCCAAGTCAAGAGAATGTCAATCATATTTTGTCTGTGTTCATAGCAAGATTGTAACTATAACATAGAGTTTGGGGATATGAAATGTCTCTATTAATTTCTGACGTTCTAGTGTTGGCTCCGGGCCAGCATCACTGCAATTACTCATGAAGGTAAATGAAATTAAGTGCTATTCATATCCTTTGACAGGCAGCCACCTGACATGATTCAGATTACGTACCATGAACATTCCACACAGACACCCTTCAGTTATGCAAAGCCCTTGAGAAATTATTTCTCAAAAGCTTAATTTGATTATAAAATACAACTTTAATTTTGGTGCTGATGAAATTTATTGAAGGTTACATGTCATAGAAAGTGAAAGATATTAATCAACTACATTTTTTAACAATTACAAAATTCAGGGCCAGAGAGATGGCTCAGCAGGTAGAGAGGCATTTGCCCCACACGCCTGATGATCTGAGTTAAATTTATGTCTTCATTAAATCCCTCCCTCAAGGCTCAGGGATCTATGTGGAAGAGAAGGCAAAAAGATTCTACGAACCAGTGGATGAGTTCAGGGAAACTATTTTCAAGACAAAACTGGACTGATAGTCATATGAACTCACTCTGTGTGGTACTACATAAAGAATCTTCCACAAGTTCATGCAAGATGGGGGTCACAGCACTAGGAAGGAGAAGTGGACACAAAGTCCCACCCCTAACCAAGAAGTTATTTGCAATTGATACCTGCTGGCAAAGGGAACATCCGTTTTCTCCAATGGAGTGTGACTGGACATATCAACCATACTTCAGGGCAGGTCCTGATGTAGTGAGCCAACACAAAACAAACCCCATTCTTTTTTCTCTGGGCTTTTGATTTCATTTTAAGAGGTACTGGGGAGTGAGCCTAGAGCCCAGGGAAACAAAGAACTGACTCACAGGAGTGTCTTCCAGCACCATGTGTGTGGGAGCTCCGGAGCACGTCCCTCAACACACTGTAATAGTATTAGTAACAGGAACAAAAATATAACCATTTTTCAACTTTGAATAGTCAGAATTCCTTTATTTTGATACTAAAATATTTAATATTTGATATGTTCCAGGTCTCATTAAATAAAGAAATAGTTTTGTAAATAATTTCAGTGAAAATTATGGGCAAGATAAGGGGAAGAGGAAGCCAAGCATGCCAGAGCTCTGAAGAATGGTTTTTCTGTCAAGCATGCAGTAGCCTGCAGAACCCAAAGGTTCTTCTAAAAGCAGCAAAGTCGCTGTCTCCTTTTATGTGAAAACACTAGATGAAAAAGAAAGCTCATGCACAGAAAAAGAATAATTATAGTGTCATTTTAACAATATGTCAGGCAATTTGTAGACAGAGGATAAGGGCATAAATCAAAGATCCTTGACTTCATGAAGTCTTCAGTCCCAGAGCTCTTGGTCAAGGAGACCTTCACGACAATGTAGCCCTAAAACCAATTCATCTGGCCACTATGGTTTTGATGCTAACAATTAGCCAGCCATTCACAAAAATTTCCAACTTAAAATTTAGGTCTACAAATACAATTTATGATTTCCACTTAAAAAGTAAAAGTTTCTAGTAATGACTAATGAAAGTAGAATAATACTTTCAGTAAAATAAAATGTTCCTTGATGGCTTACTTTTATGGCTTTTAAAAATTGTTTTTATTGGGGGCTGGGGAGATGGCTCAGAGGTTAAGAGCACTGGCTGCTCTTCCAGAGGTCCTGAGTTCAATTCCCAGCAACCACATGGTGGCTCATAACCATCCATCATGAGATCTGATGCGTTCTGGCATGCAGGTGTACATGCAGACAGAATATTGTATACATAATAAATAAATATTTTTAAAAAATTGTTTTTATTTAAAAGTTTTCATACAATGTATTTTATCACATTTTCCTCTTCCCAACCTCCTCCTAGACTCTTTCCTTCTCTCTGCTCACCCAATTTTATGTTCTTTCTCTTCCGCAAGCAAGCAAGCGAGCAAACAAACAAACCCAAAATCAAAACGAGCAAAACAAGAAAAGTGTTACAATAAAATTAAAAGCTTGGGGGAGGTGGGAGGAAGGGGGGAACAGGGAGTTCATTTTGTGTTGGCTCACTACTCCTGACATGGGCTGTGGTTGACATGTCCAGTAACACTCCATCGGAGAAAACTGTTTGTTCCCTTTGCCGGCAGGTATCCATCGCAAACAGCTTTTTGCCTAGGGGTGGGATTTTGTGTCTACTTTCCCTTTTCAGTTCTGGGACCCCATCTGACATGAGCTTGTGCAAGATCCTACGTATGGTGCCACAATCTCTGTGCATTCATATATATTAGTCCAGGTGTGTCTTGAAAACATGGTTTCCTTGAACTCATCCACTACCTCTGGTTTTTAGAATCTTTTTGCCTCCTCTTTCACATGGCTCCCCGAGAATTGAGGGGAACTGTTTGATATTGGATTTAGGACTGAGTGCTTCAAAGCCTCTCACTCTCCACATTGTCCACTGTGGACTTCTGTGTTAGTTTTCATCCTTTGCAAAAAGAAGCTTATCTGTTGCAGACTGAATGATACACTTATATATGGGTATAACACTATGTCATTAGGAGTAATTTTATTATTATATATCTTTAGCAGAATAGCAATAGATTTTTCCCTAGGCCCATAACCTATCTAGTAGCAAGTTCTTAAATTTTATGTAAAAGTGGTTGGTTACTTCTATGTTTGTGCCCCTAGAGCACCAGTATATTGTGCAGCCAGTTACTGTTGTAGGTCACAGGTTTGTAAATGGGTGACAGTGATGATTACCTTTCTTCTCCAGTAGTACCTTTCTCCTTCTAGTACTGTGAATGCTACTTAGTAATAATAAATTATAGTTGAGCATCATTGACTTTTCTATGTTTGATGACAAGTAAGTCTTGACCTCAGCAGTGGGCCTCAAGTTTTGGAGAACAACCAGTAGCCTTGGGACTTATAGTTTTGTAGGCATATAGAATATTAAAGCACTCAAACTGCTTCAATGCTTGTCTCAGTATATCAAGCAATGCTGAATCACAAGGCAATCATTTGGATATTATTTATCTACTTGCTTACACCAACAACCAGACACCAACAACCAAACTTGTTTCTTACTTGACCAGGGAGCTTGGCACTGTGGGAAGTTTCAGCACAGTTGCCTAGCACATTGAAGAAAATGCTACCCCAAGTGAAAGGTAGGGCTTTAAGACAAGTAAACAAAAGCCATGCCAAGAAAGATAAACACATCTCCTTTGAAGATTACTGCCAAGTGTCTCTAAACAGTGCCAAAAAAAAAAAAAAAAAAAAAAACCATCTCATCCAGGCTTGCTTAATCTCTACCTTACCTCTCCCCTTCTTAACACCAAGGATGTCAGTTGCAGCTCAACAATTCTCCTTAAGTTTCAAAAAGATATAAGAGGTTTACAGGTAGGTAGTGAAGAGTAAATATGAGCAAAATATATTGCATGCATGTATGAAATTCTCAAAGAATTAATAAAATAATATACATTATTTCTTCTAAAAATAACCTGTAATTCCTAAAAATAAAAACATTAGACAACTGCCTGACTAAAATGAGAGTGATGCTTTTTTTTTGGCTGTCATGTAGGTGCTCTGCTGAGAACACAGCGGTTCAAGTGACAGTATATCTTCCTGTTTGAGGAAAAGGCAGAGGCATCACTTACTGACAGTCACACCTAGATACTTTGATTAATGCATCTGTCACTAAGGAGAGCCATCCAACTTGAAAGGTGAGATATCAAACTTTGGGAATGGGTTTGGTGATGTATTCCCTGCCTTCAAACAAAGGGGACTTGAAGTGGTTCTGAGTCACAATTCCAAGGTTCCAGCCCAGAGTGACCACAAAGCACAGTGAGTCTCATTGAGAGCATTAACCAAGTAGCAATACTTGCCTGGTAACAGTTCCTGCTGTGATCAAGCCTGGGACATTGTTTTCTTTTCCAAGACTGAAAGGAAAGAAAAAAAACCAAACCAAACAAAACAAAACAACAACAACAAAAAACAAATAACAGATGCACAAGCATTACCAGAAACAGGGTAAGGACAAAATGGAGTGTGAAACACATGAGTTCTAAATATTAATAGATTTCTCTTCCCTTTAAAATTGCTGAGTAATAAAGTCAGTATTTCATCATAGTAAATTATTCATGTACAAGGTACAAGTTGAGTTTGGTATCTGCACACTTTTATGATCTCTAGTATAATTAAGTTCAAACAAAGGGATGGGGGAGGAGAACCAGACATTCTATGCGGGGAAATCACGTGATTATGGGTGGGCTTGGTCCTTAAAAATCCAAGTATTTCTAGGAAGAGACATTCTGTTGTTTTCCTTAGGGAGGCAGAGGGGCTTCAAATCCTTTAAAAGGACAAGAAGGATCTCTACAACTTCTTTCTGATGAACAAATTAATTGAGCAGATGTGGCCCTGTGTGGAATGTCCCTGTAAGCTTCCCTTTGAGACAGTAGAGGGAAGCAAAGTAGGGGAAATACTGTGGCACTGTTTAAAAAACAAAACAAAACAAAACAAAAAAAAACGAACAAAAAAAAGAAAAAGAAACAACAGCAACAATCCATTGCTTTCACTCTAATGTATTGTTACTTTGTTGGGTGGAGTTTAAATGGTTTCAAAACCTGTAAGCTTGGATTTGATTCCCCAAAATGTTGAATTCACTTTCCAAAAGCAAATTTCCAGATGGAGTCTCAGAAGAGGCCCTGGCCCTGCTGGTGCTGAGCGACAAGTCACTTACACAAACCTCTTATCCAAGGCTTATTCAAATCCTCTTTAGGGAATTTGCTTTCCAATGGCATGTGACTATACATTAAGAACAGGAGAACAACCCCTTCTGGCTGTTTTCTTCTTTTTAGTGAACCAAGGTTTTCAGAAATGGAGAAAAGGGAAGGACATTACTTGGTGGCCACACTTTACTGCCCATCCAGGAAATGTGATCTGAGAGTTTTGTTATATATAATAATAAGTTCTCTGGGAATTTCTAGTGGTTAAAACTTCATCTTTTGCCTATTTGTTCTCTTTAAAGAAACTGAAAAAAAATACAACAAAAATTTGGGTGAGAGAACCCCTCTTCCACTACGATAGTGACTACTTTTTTGTTGCTTTTGTTTAATTAATTAATTGATTGATTCACTTTACCTCCCAATCTTAGCCCCCTCTCCTCTCTCCTCCAGGTCCCACCCTCCCTTTTCCTTCCCGCATTCCCCCATCCCTCAGAAAAGGGAGCCCTCCCCAGTCCCCCCGCAATCCTCCCCCCCCCCCCAGCTCATCAGGACTGAACTTGTCTTCTTCCCTTAAGGTCTGGTGAG
>CM053745.1:46833771-46879350 GCA_028658305.1 Pachyuromys duprasi | reverse complement strand
AAATATGTTTTACAGGTGGGAAATTTTAGAATTAGTTTGGCACTGCAGCCATAATGGTGGCGCCTGAACCTCACCCTGTGGTGGGCTTCGTCAACTAAGGGATTATTTTTACTAGGAGAGAAAAAATTCACCAAGTCTCAGAAAAGTTATTAGACGTATTTGGGAAGGCATATTTGAGTTTAAGACATATCTGTAAATGTGTATATGTGTGTTTTGTTTCCGTTTGTTCTGTTTATCTAAACAGGGTCTCTCTGTGTAGCCCTGGCTGTCCTGGAACTCACTTTGTAGACCAGGCAGACCTCGAACTAACAGCCACCCCCTTAACTCTGCCTCCTGGAAGACAGCATTGAAGTTGTACACCACCATGCCTGCCTGTGTGTTATGTGTTTAAAGAACCAGCTTTCGAACAGGAAAAACGGAGTGACTAATGCTACTTTACTTACGGTGTCTCTGTAAATTCAGAACCTTTGTATGACAAAGGACCTTGTAAACTTTTTGTTTATGTATAAGAATAAATGAGGATACATTAATAAAACAGTTCTCAGTCTTTTCTAAAATTTTAAAATCTGAGATTTTACAAAGCCAACCTCAAATTCAATGATGTTTAATGTTCTAAATTTTTCACTTAGTAACAGACTCTGAAAAAATAATTTTGAGTGCCAGGATGACTGAAAAATATCACACCCATGTTTTATATATTTTTACCTTACAAAATGGAACAGTTCCTGTATTCCTAAGGTCTATATGAATTAAAACATTAATAGTAATAACAATTATTGCAGTCTTTTTTCCATCTTTGGGGTTTGCAGTCAGCACAGTCAGCTAAGAATTACAGAATACAGCAGGATAACAAAACACATATTGAGATTCATAGCCAAACTTTGGGCAAAGTGCAGGGAATCTTATAAAAGAAGAGGGAGATAGAAAGACCTGGAGGGTACAGGAGCTCCACAAAGAGAGCAACAAAACCAAAAATCTGGGCACAGGGGTCTTTTCTGAGATGGATACTCCAAACAAGGACCATGCATGGATATAACCCAGAACCCCTGAACAGAAGTAGCCCATGGCAGCTCAGTGTCCAAGAGGGTTGGTTCTTCAATAATAGGAACAGGGACCGTCTCTGACATGAGTTCACTGGCTAGCTCTTTGATCACCTCCACCTGAGGTGGGAACAGCCTTACCAGGCCACAGAGGAAGACAAAGAAGCCAGTCCTGATGAGACCTGATGGACTAGGGTCAGATGAAAGGGGAGGAGGACCTCCCCTATCATTGGACTGGGGGAAGGGCATAGGAGAAGAAGAGGGAGGAGGGTGGGATTGTGAGGAAATGGGGAGGGGACTACAGCTGGGATACAAAATGAATAAACTGTAATTAATAAAAATAAAATAAAAAACAGAATACAGCAATCCCGTGCCCTCTAGATATTTTACCTAAACAGAGAAGCAAAGTCTGCTTTACACTTCAGGTCTACAGTGTGTGCAGTGGTTTCTACAGTGTCAGTTCCAAGGGAGGAACATCTTTCTTTTCTTTGCAAGTACTATGCCTCTTCAACTAGAACACAGCCAAGCACAGCAAGGTTGATGAATAGAAAATGCAAAACACATCCTCATTCTGATGATAAATCTCCAATAAAAGCTGCATGAAATCCAGTTGCATTAATTCTAAGTATTCTCATTCACTGAGAGGCTGCTTGAAGCTAGCCACAGAGCACTTGGGAAAATGATCTGATCACACAGAGAAGCACACATGATGTACATCAGAAGAACCACTGAAAGTTTAAACATGAAAATACTATTAATAGTTTCCCTGTTTTACAAACGACTGAACTAATTTATTCTATTTTTCAGACAGGCACCCGGAAGAAGTGGAATTTAGTCCTCCCCGTCTCTGATCCCGAAGCTCATAGCTAACTCTTCTAACTCGTGAGTATTTGGTCAGGCAAGGAGCAAGATTTGGGCTGGCTATGGTAACAGAGACAGTGACAGGCTGCTCTGTGTCTTCACTAAAGCCGTGGGCCAAGATTAGAATCAATAACTAGAGTTAGGAAACATGAAGACCGCGACCTGCACGCCTTTGAGACTGACGCGCTGGGGCAATGGGTAGTGAGGAAATGACAGACAGCAACAGAAAAGCTGGAGGTGCGCAGTGCGCTCTGCTGGGGGGCGCCAGCAGCCCTGGAACTCAGAGCCTTTACTATGCACAGCTGATAGAGGAGGCGGATTGGCTAATCTGGGTAGAGGGTCTGCAGGGATCTGGGAGGAGGACACTGTGGTTGAGACACACTGTCAGCATTGCCCTCCCCAGGGGTCTGCAGCATTGTGTCCCTTACACAGCTGTGCTAATGTCAATAACACACATTCACCCAGGCTTTCTCTGCTCCCCACAATACCATTTCTAGTAAATTGGTTGAAGCAATGAGGTTTGTCACCCCAACATAACAATTTCTGAAATAAAAACGAAATACATGATTTAAACTTTCCTTACCTTGGTGAATAATCTGGGGGTCTTGCCATTGGTCAGATTCTGACTCAGCTAGCATGGGGGTGAGACCCACGTTTCTACATTTCTAACAGGCTGATACCAATCTGCTAGTCTACACACTGATTGGAAAGTTGCAAAGTTTACCTGACGTCTCTTTGTCATATCAGTTTAGATTTATATCTTTTGGTCAGTTGAAAAGTTTGACAGCCAAGTTTTCAGGTTTCACCAGTTTAGAACAGGTATGGTGCAGCCAGCTGTACCAGGAGTAAAATGTATCACAGCAGGCTTAAAGTGAGGATTTGGAGATCAGAACAGCATTTAGGCAGAGTAATACTGTGCAAATCTCCCGGCACACCTCCCTTTGACGCCCACATTGAGCCTGGCATCTCTCCTCAACTTCTCATCACACAGAATGAACATGAAAACACCACGGTAACAAGGCTTATTACAGTATATCAGATATGAGATTTTTATTTCACATTGGGTAGTAGAGAAGGTTACACTGTATTTTTAATCTGATGTATGATTATCCGCCTCCTCAACTTTGAACACAGCAATGAAGTTGTAGCTACATTCAAACTTTCCTTCTGTGTTTAAGGTGGCATTTTGGTGCACACAATGTATCAGAATGTCTGGCAAATATTTAACCAAATTGTGTCCTTTTTTTCCCCCCCAGTAACTGTATGAGTACCACAAGTAAGCCGAGTTTAAAGATGATGAAAATAAGGATTTAAGATTTAAGTAACAGATGACAGCACTGGGGTCATTCTGAATGAGAGCTGGAACTCTTAGCCACTTGGTTCCAGCGGTTCTCCTGAAGAGAAAGAATTTCTAGGTTTTATTTATTTATTTATTTTTATTTTAGAAAGAAAAGTGTGAGGATCTCTATAGCAGTTTCAAGCCAACAAGATAGTTTTAGCTCAGTATTGGAAGCAGCCCTACCTTGTATAGACCAGATCACCAAGAATTATACAATTTCTGATTTAATTTACATGACAATTAATATACTTTACCTGTGTGCATGTAAGGTCCTTTAGGGAATCCTTTATGCATTTACCTTCCACAAATCTAATTTGTGGGCACAGCCCTAGTAAAGGCCAGTTCTTACTTTGTGCAGCCTTTGGATAGTAAGTATGTAAATATCAATACACACTTACTTGGTTATTGTTTACATTATGCGGCTAAAACTTAGGACATGTCACAGAACCTGTCTTTTGTCCACTGACTCACTCAGCAGCTAAGGTCTAACTATATAATTAGAGGTTTACTCGGATGGGTGGAATAAGGAAACATTCAGAGGACAAAGACCTCCCAGCGGTGTTCGCTATTCAGAAAGAGCCAGGCAGTGTCCAGAAGTCCAGAATGATGAAATGGATAATAAGTGGTGGAAAAGGGGCCTCTTGACCTCACGGACAGGGAACCAATTCAGGAAGTGAGTATAAAAAGTGGGGTGTGGATGTGCTGGATGCAGAGAATGGGTTATGGCATTTGTCCCTCAGATGATGAAGATTTTAGCCCTGATAACTCTGTTCAGTGAACTTCAAAACAAGCACTACATTAAGAACAAAGTTTAAAAATCACGTAAAGTCTATCCCATTTGCTTTTCTGAATGAGGACTGAGCATCTTACCCAGGGTCCTCCTTCTTGCTTAGCTTCTTTAGGTGTACAGATTTAAGCATGTTTATCCTATATTGTATGTCTAATATCCACTTAAAAGTGGGTATATACCACGTGTGTCTTTCTGCTTCTGGGATACCTCATTCAGGATGACTTTTTCCAGTTCCCACCATTTGCCTGCAAATTTCATGATTTCCTTGTTTTTAATTGCAGAGTAGTATTCCATTCTGTAAATGTATCATAATTTCTGTATACATTCCTCAATTGAGGGACATCTGGGTGGTTTCCAAATTCTGGTTATTACAAATAAAGCTGCTATAAACATGGTTGAGCAAATGTCCTTGTTGTATACTAGAGAATATTTTGGATATATGCCTAGGAGTGATATAGCTGGATCTTGAGGTAGCACTATTCCTAATTGTCTGAGAAAGCGCCAGATTGATTTCCAAAGTGGTTGTACAAGTTTACATTCCCACCATCAATGGAGGAGGGTTTCCCTTTCTCCACACCCTCTCCAGCATGTATTGTCACTTGAGTTTTTGATCTTAGCCATTCTGATGGGTGTGAGGTAAAATCTCAGGGTTGTTTTGGTTTGCGTTTCCCTAATGACTAAGGATGTTGAGCATTTCTTTAAATGTTTCTCTGCCATTCGATATTCCTCTGTTGAGAATTCTCTGTTTAGTTCTGTACACCATTTTTTAATTAGATTACTTGGTTTGTTGGTTTAACTTCTTAAGGTCTTTATATATTCTGGATATTAGCCCCTGTCAGATTAGGGTTGGTGAAGATCCTTTCCCAATCTGTAGGCTGAAAACAAGGGACAAGACAGGAGCCTACCACAGAGGGCCTCTGAAAGACTCTACCCAGCAGGGTATCAAAGCAGATGCTGAGACTCATAACCAAACTTTGGGCAGAGTGCAGGGAATCTTATGAAAGAAGGGGGAGATAGGAAGACCTGGAGGGGACAGGAGCTCCACAAGGAGAGAAACAGAACCAAAAAATCTGGGCACAGGGGTCTCTTCTGAGACTGATACTCCAACCAAAGACCATATATGGCAATAACCCAGAACCCCTGCTCAGATGTAGCCCATGGTAGCTCAGTTTCCAAGTGGGTTCCCTAGTAATAGGCACAGGGCCTATCTCTAACATGAACTCAGTGGCTGGCTCTTTAATCACCTGTCCTTAAAGGGGGGGGGGAGCAGCCTTACCAGGCCACAAAAGAAGACAATGCAGCCAGTCCTGATGAGAACTGATAGGCTAGGGTCAGATGGAAGGGGAGAAGGATCTCACCTATCAGTGGACTTGGAGAGGGGCATGGGAGGAGATGAGGGAGGGAGGGTGAGATTGGGAGGGTTTGGGAGGGTGTTACATCTTGGATACAAAGTGAATAAAGTGTAGTTAATAAAAAAAAATTAAAAATCACGTAAAGTGCCTTGCTTGCTGTTGCCCTCACATCCATCCGGCCTGCCGTACCTTGCATCCTATCCTTCAGGCAGGCATGCAAGGACCCTGTTTAAAATCTGCTCTGGGGTTTTAACAATTAGATATTTGTTAAACCAGGTAGATCACTGACATTGGCTCTTCATTGCTTACATTCCTAAGTCATTGATAAAAATTAGTGGGTTTCTTTTGTGAAGATTCAATGAATTAGGAGAATTTTAGAGTGGTTCTAAAATTCTTAGATCGATGTTTAAGTATCACAATGCAGCTCTTCAAATATTTATGTTAACTATTTGAGAATTTCATACAGTGTGTTTTGATCATATTCACATTCCATTTCTCCCCGTAACTCCTTCCAGGTCTCTCTCACTTTCCTACCTCCCTAACTTCCTGTCCTCTTTTTATTAAAGGGTATGCCCTCATACTCCTTAGTGTGGGGCCATCTGCTGGAGCACCTTAGACCTACCGGAGACCACACCCTTACAGAAACTCTGTTTTCCAGAAGCCATCAGCTGTCCACAGCTCCTCAGTTAACGGTGGGCATTCATGACCCTTTCCCCTTAATTCTAGAATGTTCAGCAGCTTGGTTTGCACAGGTCTTGTGCAGGCAACCACAGAAGTTGTGGAGCCATGAATGCCAGGGTCCTGTCACGTCCAAGTGACACTGTTCCAGGACAATCTTCCCCAACCTCTGGCTCTTACCATCCCTTTGTTCCCTCTTCCTCAGTAGCTTTGAAGGGTGTGTGCTACAGATGTCTTCCTGTGGCCAAGCATCGCTGTGACAATCATCATAATAATAAACATTATATAGCCCAACACTCATTTACCTGTTTATTTTATTTACTACAACAAGCTACTTAGGCCCTGACTCATTAAACCATAGTCCAGTGTGACTTGACACAAAACCTGAGTCTGATCAGGGAATCTTCTAAGCCACAGCAAGACTACTGACCCAGAAAAGCCGTGAAATATTTTTTTTGTTTTGTTTTAAGTTGCTGAATCTGTGTGAATTTACCATGCCTCAATACAACGTTTACATAGTTTTCTATAGTTTAAAAAATAAATGTGGGCTTCACGACTCTGCATTTTGATTGGTTGTGATTTCCGGTAGTGATCTCTGTTGCAAAGTGAAGACTTATCTGTGGGCCTGAGGACTATACACCTATAAAACAACCCTACACCTAAGGCTCAAGGAACATTGAAGACAAGAGCGCAGGAAGAGAGTAAGAGCCAGAGGGTCAGGGAGTTTGCTGTGAGACTCTGTCTCCTAGTAACATCAGAAGCTACACCCGTAAAGTCTTGCCAACATGGCTACCCAAATATGAGCTGCACAGAGAAGACCCCAAAGAACAGGACAAACTGGGTGGGGAAAGGCCCACTTGGCCTCAATTCTGCACAAAGGACTGTAGGCAACCGAGTAAAGCAGGGAGCAAGAGAGCTGGCCCTCCCCAGGAGGAACAGGCGAATTGGTGTCCAGCATCAAGCAGTCATCCCTGGAAACATACATACATGTAACATTATATGGACTCAACAGGCTATATCTGGAAATATATATGTATGTACAAATACAAGTATACATGTAATAACAAGTAATGAAAAAAAGAAGCTGTGAATCTGAAGGAGATAGTGGAGGGGTATTCAAGGGTTTGGAAGGAGGAAAGAGAAAGGGGAAATATTGTATTAATTAAATTACAATCTCAAAAATAAACAAAGAGCTATGAGTTTAAGCTGAAGAAAAGGCTGTTATAAAAAAACATTAAAGAAAATCCACATGGCTAAGTCAGAGTGTGCTTCTGGGAAAGAGAACAGAATTTTTTTTTCATAATCTGTTAACAAAAAAATACATTTGATAGGAGGATGGAATCCAAAGTCAGCTAGCTTCAAGGACAAAAGTGAATACACTGCAAGGAACTGAACTGGTGGGCCCTGAAACAAAGAAGTTAAAAGACAAACCCTTGCCATGAGTCCTTCACCTCTCACAGAACTGATTCACTGGAACTGTCCCCACCAGGCCCCATCAGGTCACCGCACTGATTAATGATAGCAACACCAAGTGGAAAGGGAGAGCCCATTGAGGAAACAAATAATACGACTATCAATCAAGCTCAGGGCTGATGCTATCCACAGCGCATGCTGCGCTTGGCTCACCACGCCATGGAGACCTGCTGAGCACCTGGACACTTTAAAGATGACATCAAAAATGATCAGTGCAGAGGTTCAAAGGGTCAGCTAGCCGGAGCGTTCAGAGAGGCAGCCCGGTATTTACTTAGCAGCCACAGTGAGCTAAAAAAGTCTGCCATGTGTGCATAGCTTCCATCTTAACACATTATAGAATCACAAAGATGTCTTTCTCCAATGCGTATCTCCCTCTCGCACCAATCAATGGCTAAGTTAAAGGGAGATCAAACAAGCAATCTTTTTTTTTTTTCTATCCTTTGAGTCCTCAAATCTTTTTGATTCTTTCGGCAAAGTGAGGTTGCTTATACTTACTAGCCTATGTAATTGACAACATGCATTATTTATTATTTCTCGATCTCTGTTTTACAGTGATTATAATAGCAAGCCCAGAATCTCTATATCAGCTTTATTCCCTCAGTTATTTTCAATAAATGTAATTTTAATTGTGTATGTTCTATTTTTATGTATATATTTTAATATTTATTTTTCTCCACAATTTATTCATTATATATCCCAATTGAAGCCCTATCCCTCAACTGCCCCCCTCTGGCCCTCTCTTCCTCTTCCCCCCATCCCCTTCCCCTAGTCCACTGAAAGGGGGAGGTCTCCACTATTGCCATCTGCCCAGAGCTTGTTCAATCTCACCAGACTGCTTGGATCCTCTTCCTCAGTGCCCTGGCAAGGTTGTATCACCAGGGGTGAGTGATCAGAGAGCAGTCAACTGAGCTCATGGTAGAGGCAGCCCCAGATCCCCTCATTATTCCTCAATTTTAATCCAAGTGGGCTTGGTGGGAAATAAAAAAATCCCCACCTTACCCCTAATATACATGTTTTTTGCATAGATGCCTGACATATCATATACTCACTTACTAATCTGTCTTCTTCCTCTAAAATTTTTACTCTGAGTATGGAAGTTTTGTTTGCTTTGTTCCTAATAATCAGCCCACAGTATATGCCATCTAGTGAGCAACTAATGAAAACTGCTAAAACAAGAATCAAAACCACACAATGCAACTATATCATTCCAGGCTATTTATCCAAGCGATCCAGGTCGCTATATCAGAGAGATATTTGCATATCAATGTTTATTGTAGCCTTATTCTCAATTGCTAAGCTATAGAATCAATCTAGGAATTCAACAACAAAGGGATGGATAAAGAAAACGGGGTATTTATACACAATAAAATTTGTCTAGCCATAAGGATGATAAAAGTTATGCAATTTGCAGGAAAATGGACACCATTGAAGATACTCAAATAAATTAAGCCAGTCTTGGAACAATAAATATGTTTTCTTTCATTTTTGGTCTTGCCGTATGTATAAGTGAATATAAGTAAGACATGAAAATAGAAGTGAAAATGTGTAGGGGAACAATAGGGCCGATGTGAGGAGGAGATATGAGAAGTGGGAAGGGGACATCGGGGAAGATGTATAAAAATGTCCTCATGTACGAAAAAAAGTAACAGCTTCATTTTCACTTCCCTTTAGCTCCTAACAAGACATGTTAAACTCTAGTTTCCTTCTATTTCTTTGCAAGTCCATTTCTTTTAACCTCTCTTGGCACTGCTTTCTAGACAAGATTTTCTAGATGTATATAAAAGAAACAGACCTTGGCTAACTAAAAGAAGAGATAGAACTTACTTGAAAGATTCTAGGAGTCTCTCACGCTTTCTCAAAAGGCTTGACAAGTATATTTATAAAAGTTACAGCTATATTCAATATCAAGAATGAAACAATAGGATTTACTAAGCAAAGCTACCAGGAAGCTATCCTAACATCGGACATCGCAGCACATTCAGGGACCTTAATCCCAGGCACTGCTGTTGGAGACAGGACACACCTGTCAGCGGAGATGGCTGCTGTGGCGCTCCCGAGTGTTCAGATATAGTCCAGATGTCCAATGAGCAGAACAGGTGGACCTGGTCCTCAGCCCAACTCCAGGCCGTGTAAAGTAGCAAGTCACCTCAAGGAAAACATTTCCCAAAGAGAGAATGGGAGCCTAGGCTTGGCTAGAAAATAACACTGAAAACAAAAATGTATGCATCTCTGTGATGCAGGCTTAGTTAGAAATGGCTGGTACTAGGTGTAAATAGAAGTGGCTTTGGTTGGCCCATTTCCTTCATTTCCAATGTCAACTTGAGCTGGCTTTCCTCATTTTTTTAAAGATATCTTATTATTTGGTTTCTTTTGTAACTAAACATTTGGATAGCATACGAAGTAATCATTATGGTTTCTTCATTTACATACATTATTACATGTTGTTGTCTTTTGTCCCTTCCCTACTGCCCCCCTCCCTGCTCCTTACTCCCTCTGACCACTTCCCTCCTTTCCCCAGGTAGCCATTCTGTTTCCTTATCTATCACCTTCTCTATTCTTCACTCTAGGTTAGCTCTTTAAGGCTTTTTATAAGCAAAAACAGACATGAAACGTCTCTTGCACAAATTAAGCGCAATGGGTTGGAAGCCAGGTATTTCAACACTCAGGGCTTGTACTTAAAAAATTCCTTAAAACGTAATGTACTCTGGTAGGCCTCCTCTTGGAAAATATTTTATTAATTTTTCACGTATACACGCTTATTGTCTCCAACTGTGTTTACTTCAAAGCGTTAATTATGATTAGTAGTACATTTCTTCCAAAGCAGTAAACACATACAACACACACACACACACACACACACACACACGGTAATATGGTCATTTTATGCTGTGAGTAAATCCGAGAATTCCTGAGCACAGCGCACACCCCACTGCAGCTCCAAAGCGAGGTTCGTGAGAGCTATCACCGCTGAGTTTTGCTACAGAGTGAATGTTTTTGTGCCTCCGAAATTCACACCTTGGAGCCTAACCTTGAGCCAATGATGCAGCTCAGTGCTTGCCTTATACGCAAGAGACTCAGGATTCACGGCAGAATCATTATAAATGAGATGAGGGCTAGGGTTTTTGGTTGGTTGGTTAATTGGTTGGCTGTTGTTTTTGAGGGGGTTTGTTGCTGTTTTGTTTTGTTGTTTTGTTTTCCAAGACAGGGTTCCCTGTATGGCTTTGGCTGTTTGGGAACCCTATAAACCCGGCTGGCCTTGAACTGACAGAGATCCGCCTGCCTCCCGGATTAAAGGTATGTGCCACCAACCTCACAGAGATGACTGTTGAAAGGAAAACTGAGCCACAAAAATAATCTTTAAACAGTTGCTATCAGCAAACAGTGATTTGTGAATCCAGCAGATCATACTAGAAGCTGAGAGGTGGAGGCAGCTGTTATAGACGGAATGCAAAGAGAAGACAAAGGAACTGTTTGATCAGTCGCAGGCTTACACTGTCATATTTAGTCTATTATCTTAAAAAAAAAGTCTATGGTTGTATGTGTTAACCTTTAGCGTCTGATTGGTTAAGCTTAAGTTTCTTTCTATTTGTTTGGCTTTTGTTTTTTTTGTTTTTTGGTTTTGTTTTGTTTTGTTTTGTTTTGTTTGAAGAGCAGGGTTTCTCTGTGTAGCCCTGGCTGTCCTGATCTTGCTCTGTTAGATCTTGATCTGGCCTCAAATTCAGAGATCAACCCGCCTCTGCCTCCTGGCGGCTGGGACTAAAGAGATGTGCCACCGCACCTGGCAAACTTTCATTTGTCTTTAACTTAGGCGTTAACAAGAAACAATCCAAGTTAAGCTTTGCTTGTGTTCTCATATCAAGCAAAATTCAAAACCATCCATGCAGTCCAAGATAAGTTTGTCTGCTCAAAGACAAACTTTACCAGTGCCCTTAAAACCCACATGGACACCTCACCCTTTATGCCATGTCTGTATGCACCAGGAAGGTGGTCATCAATGAACCAGGCACTTATCTACCAGACGACAAATATGACAGCACCGTGACTATGACCTTGTGCAGAACTGTGAGAAACTAATTTCTATTGGGTACGATGCAATTTGTCACTGAGAGCTAAGTGCACTAAGACGACTTTGCATTAATTTGCTCTAAGAGAGCTCTAAGTATACATGACATCAAACGAACAAAACATCACAATTATTAGCTCAAACAAAAAATTCACTTATGGAAACTCAGTCACTTCACAGAAAAACAAGCAGTAATGTTTCGATGTGAAGAGTGGAAGCAAGAGCATAATAGATTTCCTATATAAGCAAAAAAGAGACCATGCCACTAAGCCCAGCTTGAGTTAATTAAAATGCAGTGATAAACATAGTTAAAGCGTGGATTATTTTTAACTCACCATAGTCATGAAGGCTATTCCCACTAGATTAACTAACTTCTTAAAGTATAATTTAATCATTTTACTGTTTTCCTCAAATTTCTTACTGATTCACAAAATAGAACCTAGCTTTCCGAAAACAGAAACAGTACGAGCGTTAGTAAACAACCCCGGATTTAAATCGCCAAGAAGTCCTTTCTCTGCTTGGTGGAGAACAGTGTTCTTCCGGTTGTCACTACCACAGATGAAGGGTTCTGTCCTTGTAGCAGAAGAGGAAACACAGCCTCCCATGTGATGATGCTAGGAAGTCATGCAGTTTATTCTCCACATTTGCAACATGACAAACTCAGACACTTTTTTTAAAAGCTCTGAAATGGCTCACTTCTCTAGTCTCAGCACTTAGGAAGTAAGAGACATGCAGGTCTCTGGGAGTTCGAGGCCAGCCTGGTCTACAGAGGGAGTCCAGCCAGCCAAGGCTACACAGAGAAACCCTGTCTTGAAAAACAAAAATAAAAATAAAAATAAACAAACAAACCAAAAAAAGAAAGAAAAAAAACGATGATTTGACTTGGTTGATCAAAGTCATTGGCCAAAAGAGAAAGCAAAACAAAACAAACAAACAAAAGACACAAATTGTACAGCTGCAAAATCTGATTCAGGTAAACAAAAAACAGTCTAGTTACTCAGCATTTGGGCAATGCTGTGCTACCTTTTGGAGCTGTGTTTGGCCATTAATCAACACAAAACAAACAGAGACAGGAAGAGACAGCTACATGGGGAACTGACATTGGCAACATTTGTTTTCAATAGGTCAAAAGCAGATGTTTTGAAGCGTCTGGCGTCTGCTCTTTGGTCTCTTCACACCTCGGTTCTCCTCCGTGTACAGAAGGATGCTTCAAAGCATCCTCCCCTCCCTTCTCCGCTCCTCCTGGGACTCTGCCTCCCCCTCAGAGGCCTACCATTTCCATTTCTGTTACCACCTGCTCCCCCAAGTCGGTTGTAATTTTTTCTGCCACAATTTACGGTTTCCTAGACCTGGCGTTTTATGTTGCATGAGTGGGACCCCCTTGGGATGTCACATCGACCTATCAGCTCTGGCCTGGCCTCCCCCAGCCCCTTCTCCCTCCCCTTATTTAAATTCCCACAAGACTATAGATGACATTAACTGGTGACTAAACTTTAATTTGGGCTAAGGGAAACTTCTGTGGGCTCTCCGGATAAAGCTTTTTAAAAAATTTTAAAATAACAATAGCCAAATAAAATGTCGTATTTGGGGCTGAGGAGATAGTTATAAAGTGCTTACCTTCCAAGAATGAGGACATGAGTTCTATTCTAAGACCCGCATTTGGGGAAAAAAAAATCTGAACCTGATTGTGCTTGTAATCCCAGCAGGGGTAGTGGGTGAGCTCACTGGCCAGCCAGCCTAGCCTCCTTGACAAATTCCAGGTCAGTGAGAGAGCCTGTCTCAAAAAAGAAAGAAGGCAGCTTTTTAGGAACAACATCCAAGTCCTCCGATGTTATGAATTCACACATGCCTGTTAGCACCAACACACACACACTCACACACATCATCTACGAAGATTAGTAATTTCTTCAGTGAAAAGTACAATGAACTAATTCTTTATTCAACCAATGTATTGAGTGCCTCATAGGTCCCAGAAATTAAAAGACTTAAAAGTAAACTCTTTTCAAGAGTTATACAGATACCGGAGAAGTAGCTATGCAAATAACGAATGATACTAGCTTGTCTGCTGCAGCAGAGGCGTGATTTGGATGGGGAAAGATGCCACACAGGTGCCACACAGCCACAGCTCTATTATAGCACTCCTTAGAAGACAATAAAACTGGGTATTTGCCGCTGTCACTGTAGATTGTAGTCTCTGGAAGAACAGAACCATTCTTTCACCGTCTCCACCACTTGGAGAACTATGGCACTTACGTGTGGTAGCCACTCAAGAATTGCTGAGAAGAACAGTAGCATTAGTTCTGCTCAGTGCCAGGACAAAGGTTTATGAAGAGATATGCAGAAGAGGTTGTATGTGAACTAAACCTTAAGAGATGAGTTGGAAGTTTCCATGAAGATGGAATAATAAGCCAGGATTTGTAAAATCGTAGGCAGTATGAAAAAACAAGAGCAATAGCAACAAATGCCATGTGTAAGGTCTAGTAGGTCAGAAAGTCCGCTGAGTTTAATTCTAACACCAATTGTGCAATTAACATAAGCATGCTTTTACAGCTGAAGCAGCTAAGACATGTAATCACCTTCTAAAATAATAACAACAACAACACCTCAGCTGAGCGGTGAAACTGGTATTTACACCCCCTCCCACCCACCAGGGGACACCGTGAGTCTACGATCCAAAGCCCTCAAGCTAAGTCGCACGGGACGCTCATTCAGAAGTACCAGCTCCTGCACCAGCCCACTCATCACTACACTGCCACTGTCTCAACAGCTCTGTCCTCACACCCCTGTGACTGCCATCTTCATGACTCGGCTTTCCTGTCGGCCAGCTGCTCTTGAAGCCTGTCTCATCGTTGCTTCTCTTTGCCGTAGTCTTTCTGTTTCTAGTTTGTTTTCTTTTCCAGTACTTTCTCTTCCTCCTGCCTCGGTCTCATTTTCATGTCTTTTGAGAGAAACTCGTTGTACTAGAGGAACCGTCTATAGTCACCATTTGTGGATTTGAATAACCCAGCAACCAACTCCTATTTTGGTCATGTCCTAGTACACACTAGGGTTGTGATAGAACACACATACCACATGGCAGTGAATGGCCCAATGCTCCATCTCCCTACACAACTTGTCTGTGGACAAGCAAATCGTTTGGCGTTAGATTGACTAGTATCTGCAGCTCAGCAACTCACTCCATCAAAGGACCAGCAGGAAAGACAGCAAGCCAAAAATGCTTCTCCCCTGATAGAATTTTTGTTGTTCTTCTTCCTGCTCCCAAGCAGAGCTCCAGGGAACTCTTTCCTAAAGTTCTTGCAGGCTCCTGTAGGTGTGTGAGCCAGCCATCAATCCAGTGGATTTCCTATTGCAGTTAAGTGAAATGGAATGGTTTTCTATTGCTTGCTTTCGAGAACAGGTGCCATGTTTGTTATATCCTGAGGGATTGAGACAGTGACCCGTGAATACTTGGGAAAGAGGCAGGAATGGAGATGTGGATGGAGTTAGGACACAGGGAGAGGCTCATTTGGAAAGTAACAGGCATCATTTCACCCTCCCCTGGAAAGAAGAGATAAAGAGCCATTTGTAAAGTGGGCACATTTAGTGAACAGAGAGAGCTAGACAGTGTTAGAGTTATGGAAAGAGTCTCCTCTGGGACTGGAGAGCCAAGGTCATCTGCTGACAAGGAGTGTGGGAGTAAGAGGAGGATTTGTTAAAATGAGTAAAGTCTTGGAAAAGCTAGGAGGAGAAGCTGGAAAGGGAGGCGCCTGGGTGCTGGCAGGAGGGTGGTAAGCTGCAGAGGCAACTGTTTCTATTTCCATCTGCTAAGCGCAACTAGCCACTCCACAGACACTTCAAAGGACACACAAATCTTCTCCAGAACAAGATCTGGAACTGGCAAACTCGAACCACTTTCGCAGTACAAGGGAAGGTGTAGTGCAGCTCTTCAATCTCACAGCATTGCAAGTGTTCAAACTGAGCTCCTTTGCTGATCCAGGAGGTAATAGTGATTGAAGCAAAGACAGCAGGAGACTTGGAACTTGTTCGTAAAGAATCCGGATGTGTGTTTGACCAAAGACATTTTTTTAAAGATTTACTTATTTTATGTATATGGGTGTTCTATCTGCATTTACATCTGCCAGGAGAGGGAATCAGTTCACATTATAGATGGTTGTGAGCCACCATGTGGTGGCCAGGAATTGAACTCATGACCTTTGGAAGAGCAGACAGGGCTCTTAACCCCTAAGCCATCTCTCCAGCAACCAAAGGCATTTTGAGATGAAGTTGTCATCTTTGCATACCAAAGTGAAAGAAAAATCAAGCAAAAATATCCTTACCAGATACTTACCGGACACCAGATGGTGTGGTAAAAATTCCAGAGTATTTGGAGTTGATATTCTTATCAACAAGTTGTTAAAGGTGATTTTATTGGTGAAAAATGTAGCCATTAAAATAGCCCTTTATTTATACTGAGGAATAACTCACTCAGTTTGGGCACAGTATGTGTGTGTGTGTGTGTGTGTGTGTGTGATGCACACGCAATGATTAGTTCTTAACAAGCCCAGTCCACTGGATCTGGGGAACAGCTAGACTGATACAGAAGTTGCAAGCTTCATTGTAGCAAGCCAGTTAGACTCAGGAAGTACAGACCGGTTTCTGCCACATCAGAAAACAAACAGCCCATCAGTTGTCCCAAAAGAAGACAGCATCTGGGTACAACTCAACATGCAGCTTTGGCTTTTGTTGCATTTTGAATGAAAAATGGTTGGCTGAACAACTACCTATTTAAATAATTGAAGGCTGGTGGTCTCAGGGAAGACTCCTGTCTGAAAATCAGAGCAGCAGTGAGCACTAGGCAGGGTATCAAGATGCAGGGTAGAATTCCACAAGTTTTCCTTCTAACTCAGTGGTTCAGACAAAAGCAGCTTGATCCTCAAAGAATGAGAGTTCTCCAGCAGTCTGACACAGAATTGCTGATCTACTTAACTCTCCCGCGATCTGGGGGGTTGCAAACCAACACAAAACGAGTCAAAACAGAGATTAAAAATCTAATGTCCCCGTCTTATTCTTTACAAACCCCAACCCATCACATTCTTCAAGGATTTCTCTGAGGCAACTGGGTTTTCATTGGAGACTAGGTTTGCTCTGGAGGGAAAACAAAAAAGGTGATTCCGTTTGACGTAACTCATCGCCGCCGTTAGAGGGCGGTCACCACATTGAGGACAGCAGGCTCGTGCTTAGATCACAACCTTAAAATGAAAGCTGTTGGCAGGGTTTTGCCAGCGTTCCTTTGACAAATGGGAAAAGAGGAAGAGGGAAGAGAAAGAGAAAATATCATTTTGTTGATCACGCTCATAGAGAACTAACGAGAAACAGCAGTAATCAGGTCACACAAGCTGGTGCACGTTTTTTATTTCCAGGAGAGCCGACTCCTGCCGGTGCCTTCCGGTGACCGTTGTAGGACGGTGATTCAGCATACGGGATGTAATGAGGTCAGGTTCTCAATCCTCTCTGTGATTTAACCTGCCTAGCAAATAGCAAAAGATCAAGGCGGCTGGGCAACCACACCACAACAAGACACAAATCACTGTCGCCTGACCTTATAGAACCTTCCACCACAGCTGCCTTCTTGGTAGGTTGTGTGTGACCGCCTGTGCGCCTGTGTGTGTCTGTGTGGGTTTAACGTAAGTGATGCCTTTTTAAGACTGTGAAGTTGAAATGATTCTTTTTTTATTTATTAATTATATATTAATTGACTTTGTATCCCAGCTGTAACTCCTCCCTCGTCCCCTCCCAATCCTGAAACTATTCTTTTTTTTTTTTTTTAAATCCCCATAGCTCTATTTAACCCACGCTATTTGTGGGAGGTTAGGAAGAAGTGACTCAGAAAACCACAAAAAAAAAACGCCCCTGAAAATGCAGATGAAATAGATGAAATGGTGACAGGCACTGAAGTGCTGATTTCCGATGCTTTGAAAACAAACCTTTCCTTATAATGAAGTGGGATGGGGGTGGGGAAGACAATCAAGAATGGATTATAAATATTAGGGAAAACATCTGATCTAAAGCTAATATAGAAATGTTAAGGTCCTGAGCATGTCATATTTTCTGTCAGTTTCATGCTCAAATGTTGCTCGTGGCCATTTTAAGACAGAAAAATCCATGTGCTATGTAGGACATCAGGAAGTGCTTTGGACGCCTGCTCTTGGTGATGTGACCATAGGAATGTGACCATAGAGTTTGCACATGTCAAAAGCATCTGAAGACTCCTTGGAGACTCCAGGCATGCATGTGAAGAATGAGAACAGAAGTCAGGCATCCCAGAGCAGAACTCTAGCAGCCAGTGCCCATCCTTTTACAGACGACATCCTGGATTCTTCAAAGTAAAATGACTTGTCACAACTTGTTGGCAGTCAAAAGAAATGAGAGAAAAACAGCTCTGTAACCATTTCTCCAACCATCTGTCTAAAAGGTAGCTGCAATTAATTTATTGAGCATATTTATGCATACTAGATTTTTAATCAGTAAAATACTTCTCACATGAGTATTAAGAGATCAAGTGTTAAGACTTTCTGTAATGAGTCTTTTGACCACATTTTGTTCTAACTGCCTGTCTGAGAACCTATGTGACCTTGGACTTGCTGTTCCTATTCTTTCCATAACAGTGCTTTGCATGGGCACAGCAGAACCAGGAAGGGTGGAAGTGTTTGGCTACATGGGTTTATTGCCATCCTTTTTCTTACAGTAAGAGACAACTATGATTCCTGCAGAGACCTTTGTCAGGTGCATGGTCTGAATGCCAAAGGCGTTTTACACGGCTAGGTCTATTGCAGATCACCCAGACCATGCTGGGGTAACTTTCAGGAGAAGCTGATATGCAAGGGTGAAAGTGCAGACCCTGAAATGTCTGCAAGTTTTGGATATTTTGGTGCCTGGGTAAACCTCAGTTGAATAGATTACAGAGACTTCCCTCTGAAGCTTGTCTGGTCTTGCAGGAAAAGAGAAGCGTACTTCCATCATTTTTAATTGTACGTTTTAGACTGTTTTATAATTATTGCACACTCCTAAAGCATACGTGCGTCTCACATGTTCTGAAACTTTCCAGGACCATGTTGCTCGTTTGTAACTCACTGAAGGGTTTGCAGTGCTGAGAAAGGAAAGGGTGCCCTTCACCTCCAATGGGCCTCAATCGTCTACCCAGAGGTGCAACCTGGAGCTTGCTCATATGTAAGCTAAAAATAAACTTGATGTCAAAGTAAACACTGAAGTAAAGTTCTGCTTATTTTTTTTTCAGCACCAACTGATCACGAAAACTAAGTGAGGCTTCCCTCCTTCTAGTCCCCTTCACTCTTTCCCTCTCTTTCCCATTTTATTTCAGTTCTACTCACTATTATATTTTTAAATAGATAAAATGAAGAAGCTAGTGTTTCTTCTTTGGTAATATGACAATATAAGAGAAAGGTGAAGGGACCCGACATCTTGCAAAGATGGCCCAGTGTAATGCAACTGTCTTTGTGTCATATACTCATAATTGTTTTTCCACAGAGGAAAAAATGGCAGATTCATAGTTTTAGTTAACAATTATGTATTTTTAAATGTCAATATACTTTCTGAATTTTTTTTATCTAGCCTACAAAGTAACACGTTTCTTTACTGCATTCCTTACATAGTTTCTGTGGGTCCCTTCCAACCCTCCCTTATCTTTCTGTCTCTCCTCACCTTTTCCCTCCTATATTTCCACTCTACTTGCATGTCACATTTATTCTAATACCCTTACACCTTCCTCAGAGCCTGTGTTTACATTCTCACATTCCTCTTTCTGGTTCCCTGACCTCTACCCACACTCACTTCCACGTACATACATGCAAATAAAATTTAAAATCCAGAATCTACACGTGAGAAAGAACATTGTGGTAGCTGTCTTACCTTGTCTCGTTTGTAATATTTTCTAGTTCTACCCATCTTTCTGCAAATTTTATTTTTCTTATGGCTGAATAGAATTCCGTTGTGTATATGTAGGTATCACGTTTTCATTTCTCAGTCACCTGTGGATGGACATCTAGGCCAGTGCCCCTCAAAGCTGCCATGATTTTTCCTAGTATTGTAGGATCATTTGGTTAATAAAATAAATGAAGGGAGCTGGAAATATGACTCAGCCACTGGCTGTCAAGCCTGATGACCTGAGTTCAGCCACGGGCCCTGCATACTGCAAGAGGGAAACGGACCTCCATAAGCTGACCTCTGACCTCCACTCATAGGCTGTGGGGTGAGCACACACACATACCAACAATTAAATAACAAAATAAAATAAATAAACAAAGAGAAAATGTAATCGGTAGCACAAATCAGAATAACCCAGTTGTGGTGCTGCATGACTTTAATTTCACAGCTCAGGAGGAGGTTGCAGGCAGATCCCTGTGAGTTCTAAACTAGCTTGGTCTACATATCAGGACAGCCAGGGCTGCACAGGGAGATTCTACCTCAAGAAGAAGAAGAGGAAGAAGAAGAAGAAGAAGAAGAAGAAGAAGAAGAAGAAGAAGAAGAAGAAGAAGAAGAAGAAGAAGAAGAAAAGAATATACCGAGAGATTGATTCATGACATCTGTGCCCACAACCAGTTAATTCATTACCAAACTATTTTTCCTTTTTATTTGAGCACATTGCTAACAACATGTCACTGATACTCCCTGGCTGGGTATCACCTGGTGTTGGTCAGGGAATGTGAAGACAAGTGGTGTAGACTATTTCCAGGCTTGGCACCAGACCTCCCATCCACAGTTCTTCCTCTCTTTGCTTTTCTACTTGCACTTACTCAATTCCAAAATCCAGAGAAGCTTCTAGAAGCATAGACTTTTACTGGGAGATAAGTTACCCAGGAGACTTAGCTAAACAAGCTACAGCTATAACAAGAACAATAAATTTTATTTTGGATGTTTCTATACAAATTTTAAGTTTTGAAATTTTGAAGTTCTATTTAACTTTCTTAAATTTGTCAAAAGCCACTTAAGTTTGTTTTTTTCCCCTAAAAAAAGAATGTACCTAACATTTCCCAGAAAAATGAGAAAGTTACACCCAACTAATTTTGACCTCTGCCAACCAATTTGCCAATCTTAAGAAGCTGGCATTATTCTAAAAATCTCTGTGGATAGAGTTGAGCTGAAACGAGAAGCTATCTGTTGGCTTCTCCCCACTGTTAATCCAGGAAGCATCAACAAGGCAAAAACATTGGAAATATTCAAATTTTTAAAAAATCATCACAGCAGATGCGGAGACTCATAGCCAAACTTTGGGCAGAGTGCAGGGAATACTATGAAAGAAGGGGGAGATAGAAGGACCTGGAGGGGACAGGAGCTCCACAAGGAGAGCAACAGATCCAAATAATCTGAGCACAGTGGTCTTTTCTGAGACTGATACTCCAACCAAGGACCATTTGTGGAGATAACCTACCCGCCCTGCTCAGATGTAGCCTACAGACTCAGTGTCCAAGTGGGTTTACTAGTAGGGGAAACAGGGACTGTCTCTGACATGAACTGATTGGCCTGCTCTTTAATCACCTTCCCTGAGGGGGGAGCAGCCTTACCAGGCCACAGAGGAAGACAATGCAGCCACTCCTGATGAGACCTGATAGGCTAGGGTCAGATAGAAGGGGAGGAGGTCCTCTCTTATCAGTGGACTGGAGGAGGGGCATGGGAGGAGAAGAGGGAGGGAGGGCAGATTGGAAGGGAACAAGGGAGGGGGCTACAGCTGGGATACAAAGATAATAAATTCTAATAAATAAAAAATAAATGTTAAAAAATCAGTAAAAGCAAGCTTTATGTAGGAAACCAACAAGGAGGGTCTTCCTCTAGTACATAAGTAGATGGGAAGGGTAGAGACTAACAAGACAGCAAAGTTTAGTATGACAGTTAACTAAAGGACTGAATAGAAAAAAAGTATGAAGAAGTGGAGAAAGAGCACGAGAAGATGAGACGCGGTGGTTGGAGTAATCCCTTGAGACACCTCTAAAAGATTTTCAAAGAACCGTAAGATTCTGACCAGGAATGGGAGAGAAATAGTAGCAGCCATCTTGAATCCATCCTTCCTGGCCTTCTCTGTAGCTTCCCCATTTTCTTTCCTATTCCATGTCCATCCTACTGTCTAGCTGTTTTGTTATCATATCATACCGCCTCCCCTTTTGAGACAGCTACATGATTTCCTGATTTTGTAAAGGAAGAAGTACAGCCCACTAAACCAGATAAACTGACTGACTGACTGACTGACTGACTGACTGACTGACTGGCTACTGACTGACTGACTGACTGACTGACTGACTGACTGACTGGCTACTGACTGGGGAAGCACCTTCTCATTCTTCTCCAGGCCATGCGCCACAGTTAGGTCCAAGGAATACCCAAGACCTCAGCCTGTAGTCACAGGCCCTCTACCCTGCCACAGCTCAGCACAGACCACCCATTATGTCAGACTTTGGGTTTCCATGCAGTATTTTTGTTCAGATACGAAAGTAAATAAATCTTGCCCTCAATTTTTTTCTGACTCTCTGGAATTTGCTGCCACTGAAGAAGGTTGAGCAATCAATTTCTCTGAAGGGAACACCCATTTTTCTGGGAAAATTTAAGCACATTCCTTCCTAGAAGAGAAAGGAAAGACCGAAAGGCTTTTGGCAAAATTTTCAGACCTAATTGTCTAAGAAAATGACATTTCACGACTGTCAGATGGTGTGGCAGTAAAAGTTTTGATTTGATGTAGTCTGTCCTCCCCAAAGGATCCGCAGCGCCCTTCCCTCACTCATTTGGCCCAAGATACTGAATTATCTAACTCTAGGACAGCCAAGTCTTGTCCAAGGCTGCTTGGAGATAGCTAGGTGCTTCTGCTTTAGCTGATTAGACTAAGACAGGAAGCCTGGCTTATCTTTTTGAGCCAAAGAGCATGGAGTTGGCTTGGTGACTCTGGCTTTTGTTTCTTTGTCTATAAAATGAGAGGTGGACAAAGCTGCATCTTCTTACCTCCGTCCTCTGGGTCAGTACAGACTCTCTTTGTTTCTATATTCATCTTCAGGGGAGGGTTTTTTTTTGGCATAATACTGAGCTCTTGACCCCAAACTCTAAAGTAAGCATCCACTAATTCTCCATCACATGCCCTTATTTCTTTTTGCTCACAGAAATATTTACATTTGATAAAAATATTGAATATTGTGAGTAATTCCTTATTATCTGAAATTACTCTTTTAAAAACCTTCATAGCTTTGACTGTCAATCGTGTACACGCACTGCCAAATGCACGTGCACATTAGATATAATGTATTCAGAGTTGTTCAGAGTTGTATTCAGAGTTGTTCCTGGCTGCACAGTGCAGTATCCAGCATTCAGTCAGGAATCACCGCATTAAGTAAACAAGAAAGTGCACAAATTCGAAGCATGTCAATATTTGACCTAGTTGGTCTTGAGGTGCTTCCCAAGAATGAGGAGACCACATGTGATGAGAGCTCATCACAGAAGATAAAAGGGGATTTTTTTTTGTCATAAAGCTAGATCTGAAAGAAAAGCTGGGGAGAGGTAGAAATGAGGATGGACAGAGAGCAAGAAAGAAAGGCTTTCTCTGAGCTCCCGCTGAGAACAAACTCAACAGCCAAGGGATGCAGTAGAGAAACATCCGCACTTTTCTTTTATATTTCGGTATCCCTAATAGACACATTAAGCCGGCAACCATTCTTACTGGGCTTCCTAAGCCATCTGAAATGTATGACAAGGTGTTAGATCTGTGATACTTATCTCCCAGTGGTAGCGTGAGGATTAGAATGGATTAAAGCACACAGTGTCTGTAGCCTGCTGCCACAGAACAAGCATTAGCCTTGACTGCTTGGGTCCCTCCTCTCCAGGCCTGCTCAGCAGCTCCTTCCTTCAACATTCCTTTCACACATTTAGGCATACATCATTCCTTTCAACATTTAGGCATGGCCTCAGAGCTTATGTCTGAAATAACTCCCTGTTGCTGACTCTTTCTCTACTGACTCCCCCTGTGTCTCTGATTCCCGTCCACAACAAAGCTTCCAAAATGAGCTCCACTCTGTCAGCGGTTGGCCCATCATAATCCAGTTACAGGCACTGCTCATTCCAAGGCCACCATGACTTTTGTTTTGTGACAAAACAGAAGCACGTTCAGAATCTTCTGCCTTTGCAGCATCCCACATTCTTTAGCACCCATTTTCTGAATTCCTTTTTCTTGGTCACACAGACACCACACTCACCCAGTCTCCTCCTCACTGGCAGGGCCACTACTTTAGCCTCTTATACCTGTTTTTTTTAAATATTGCATTTCATTAATACACAGCCTCTTAAAACCTCTCTTCCTTCAATATTTGCATCCGTTTCTTTTGTTTTTACATCTGTTTATACGGCAACTCCCAAATTAATATTCCCTAAATTTTTTCTCAGTTCTTGATCTGTCTATTCGAGTGTTTACGTGGCATGTCTGTATGAATGGCCTAAAGACAACACAAGCATTATGCGCACAAAATCAGGCTCCTGTTTCTCCCAAGTTCATCCCAAACCAGTATGTTCCTCTTCAAATCTTTTCCATCTCGTTAAGTGGGATCTCCATTCCCCCAGAAAATAGGCGATGTCTTCATTAATTGTTGTGACCTACGGGCCACTAAGCCCTGCCAATCTTTTCTCCCAGTCCTTCTCCCCCTAACCATCTCTACTTCCTTTACCATGGCCTCGACTTACATCTCTCATCTGAAATAGTGTAATCTCCTCACCAGCTTTCTCCTATTGCATACATAATCAAAGCCTAAGATAATATTTTATAAATCTATTTGTTGTTATAGCAAATAGAATAGAATTTAACCTTTCCAAATCCTACTCAACATGTCTAGCTTCTGCCCACATGAAAAACTCAGTTTCTTATTCCTTACCAGGTACCAAGCCCAGGGTTCTTGTCTTAGTCGCTTTTCTAATGCTGTGAAAAGACATCATGAACAAGGCAACTTGTAAAGAAAGCTTTTAAATGAGAGCTCGCTACAGTTTGAGGAGGTGAGTCCATTGTGGTCATGGAGGGAGCACAGTGTCAGACCGAGAGGCATGGTGCTAGAGAAGCAGCTGGGAGCTACAGTCTGACCCACAGGCGGCAGGCGGAGGGACAGGCTCTGCGCTCGGCATGGGCTTTTGAAACCTCAAAGCCCACTCCCAGGGACACACTTACCCCAACAAGGACACTCCTCCTAATCCTTCATCAAGTGGGGACCAATCATTCAGATAGATGAGCCTATGGGAGTCATTCTAGTTCCAACCACGGCAGGCCTCTTCCAGTCTCTGCATTTGCTGAGATGGTTCCCATTCCTGCTCCTTTGCATACACAGTTTCCCCTACTTGGAATGGCTTCTTCTTTATTTGCAATCTCTTAGGAACTCTGAGTGTCCCCATTTAAGAATTATTATAAGTTGGTAATCTAATCTAATTCCTTCCTCATTTTTTCCCGTACTTTGTTCTTTCTTCTGTATCATTTAGCATGATATGTGTTTATACAGCTATCTAACTAGACAGCCAACACGGTGTGTTGGTTGCCGCTACGTTACATATCTGGAACCTAACATAGGTCTTGGCATATAATCTGAAAATACTAAATGTATATTTAGTATTTATTTTTATCATTTTTAATTTTTTGGATATGTGTGTTTGTGTGTGGGTGTGTGCATGTGGGTGCAGATGCTCATGGAGTGCAGAAGAAAATGTTGAATCTCCTAGAGTGGGAGTTACAGCCTGTTGTGAGCCACCTGAAGTGGATGCTGGGACTAGAAGCTGGGTCCTGTGGAAGAGCATTAAGTCCTCTTACCTGGTGAGTCATCTCTGCAGCCCCCAAATAACAAATATTTAATGACACGTCATCGCCACTTAGTTGTAGTAACATGAGGACTTATAGTAGCCTTTCCCTTGGAGCATTTCCCTCAGCCTTTAGAGCCTGAGGTGTGGGAATTCCAAAGCACTCTAGCTTCTGGGGGATATGGTGGGAAAGCACATAGAACACTCCGGGAAGGATTTGCACTGACACCTGAAACCGCACACTAGTGTTTCTGGTGAAAGCTGCAAACAGCCGCTTACAAGATCAAGTCTAATCTAGTCAGCAGTGAGGCTGTAGACACCAAGACGTTGAGGTTTAGACAGAAGTGCTTTTGTTGTTCCTGTTCCCAAGACCCATCATAGTTGGCTTTCATGAGCGAAAACTATAGAACAGACAATTTCACCGTGAGAAAAAGCACTTGACCTCCACCCACAGAAAATGGAAGGAAGATCCCAAGACTTGAGAAGAAACACTGACCCTCTGGACTACAGACACAAAATCTCCACCATGAAATTCACCAAGAAGATCACCTCTGAGAAACACCTAAAACTCTCCACTTTGAAACAGATTTGGGAAGAAAAAAAAAAACAACAACAATGACTTAGTTACTGTTGCTTCAGTTGTAAAAGCTCAGGTTTGCTTGAAGCAGCCTCTGCCGCCATTGATACTTACAGAACTTTCCTGTTAATAACTGTCCTGAAGCTCCCTTGTGCATTTCGGCTTGCCCCTAAAATGTTCTCATCTTTAAGCTCCATGTAGCAATACAAGTTTATTCAATATTCTCTGCAGCAATTATTTTAGGTTAAATTGTCTTATCTTTAAAAAATAAACAATCTTCACGTTTCAACCATAAGTTAATAAATATTAACATAAAGAGGCTCAAACTGAGAGGAAAGCAGAAAGTAACTTAGATTCTATAAGAAATATGTCTAGATATTTCAAGCCTGTCTGACCACCTACCTTTTTAGCCTCATCATGGGAGTAAACTGCTGAGATAAATTTTATACAAGTATTTCAATGAGAAGCTAAATTATAAAATTCCTCATAGATTATTGTAAATTCCACAGTGATAAAATTGTTCTCACACTGCTATTATTGGCTTGAAACTTTGACACATAAAGGTACTCTTGAAAGTTATTTTAACAACAACAACAAAAAAAAAGGAAAAATAAGGCTGTTAAGGCCCTATGGAAAACTGAAAGGTGTAGAGGAATTTTAATCCAGCAACATGCCTGCTCTGATGAAAGGTCACATCTGAAGACCAGCTGGAATGCAAACACATCCTTAGTATACACCTGTAATCCCAAACACTGAGGTTTGCAGAAGGAAGCACCCATGTTTGAAAATGATGGAGAAAGGTTTGACAGAATGAGTCCGAGATAGGATACACTCAACTCTCATGAGAACAGACAGGAAGGAGAGGCTACTTAAGAGAGGAGAGAAAGAGTAGACATGACAATATATTAGAGTAGAGTAGAGAGTTCAGGAGAGAAGACAGTGCTGTAGAGCTGACTTCAATCAGTCAGTTGGAAGTCAATGCAGAGTCAGTGCGGTAGAGTTGAGCTCATTCAGCACTCTGTGGCACTTGAGTTCTTAAGTTCATGCAGTTCAGTGAAGGTCAGCAGAGACTGTTGAAGCCAGAGAATAAGAAGGATCCAGAAAATTAGAACAATTGCCAGAGTTAGTTTGAGGCCACGCAGAGCAATTCAGTGAGAGGTTGAGAGAAGTGAGGTTGAATCAGTCAGCTTGGGGGAGGGGGTTGAGCCAGAACAGCTGAGTTGAATCAGCCAGAGTTTAGAAAAAGCTAGAAAGGGTGAGCTTATTCAGCAGTAAGTCCAAGAGGCTGAAAACATTATAGGCCTGGAAAACATTATATGGAGGCTAGAAGCTTCCTGGACTATGCATAGGTTTACAGGCAGAGGCAGTAAGCCACAGAGATGGCAATTACACTGGTGAATAAAAGTTACTTTTATATAAATGAGGAGATACAGTTCAAAATTAATAGAACAAGAGGTCTGTAGGTGTGAGACTGGCTTTAAGCAAGTAAGAAAATATTGTATAAGTTATCTTCTACTTGCTGTCTAAATGTGCATTTCTAAATATATATAAAAAAAGACCATGGTTCATATCTTTAAGTGGTAATGTATACAAGTTCCTGAAAGGCAATTTTCAAAGATGGAATACTGTTTTTCTTAATTTGCATTTAACTTTTGAAACTATAAAATAAACCCATCGTATAACTGTTATTTCTAAATTCAAAGGTACATTGATGTGTCCTAAAGTGAACGGTCTGACAAAAAAGATAAATAGGCTAAGACAGGCAAAAGGCTTCCAGACATATTTTAGTCAACATTGAAGGAGTGGAAACATAGAATTTGGGGAAGCTGAATTTATCCCCTCTTAAACTAAGAAAAGGGCCAAACATGGAGATAAAATTTAAATAAGTTTAAACTTTGTCCTTTCATTTTTCTAAGCTGTGGTAAAGTCTGTGTAATGCATAATTTGCCATGTATTTTAACCAGTTTTAAGCATATATTTTGTGGCTTGAAATTGACTCACTTTGCCATGCATCCAGTGCCTTGTTCGTCTGCAGAACATCTTCATCTTCTCACACAGAAACTCTGCACCCACTAGACCCTGTGTAACTTTGGGCTTTTCCATCTACCCCCTATTTCCCAAAATAACGACTCTGAGACTGTATTATTTATGAATAAATGTCTAGGCTATAAGTTTTGGCTCATTCCCCTACTAACTCATAATTTATTTTACCCATTTATTCTATTCTATGTGTGCTACATGGTTGGTTACTTCTCCTCAGTTTCTTGCATCTGTCTTCTTCAGAGTCCCTGAGTCCATCCCAGAGGTCATCTCTCTGCCAGAACTCCCACCTCCTATTTCCCGCCTCAGCTAATAGATCATCGGCTTTTTATTGACAGGTGATGCTTCCATAGAGTACACGGAGATTCTCTCTCCACCACTGGAGACCACCACTCCACTTTACATCTGTGTGACCCTGATTCTGCTGAGCACTTCATATGAGCTTACTAGTACAATATGTGTCTTTCATGCCTCTTACTGCACTTTGCATAATGCCGGTAAGTTTTACTCACGGAAGCATCTCCTCCCTGTAAAGATTGTTGTGTTCTATGATATCAGTTGGTACGCTGGCACTGTCATCAGTAGATGTCCACTTGTGTTGCTTTCTGTTTTGAGCTCCTGTGAATTACGCATCTTCTAAACTCTTTTTTTTTTTAAAGTATTTCTTGTAAAACTCTTTTTGGAAAAACTTCCAGCAAAGGAGAACAGACACATTTTTTTGCTGTCAAAAGGAAATCTAGCCACGTGTAGTGGTGGCTATGCTTGTTAGTCCAGTTGTTCAAGAAGCTGAAGCAGGGGGGTCACAAGTTCAAGGTCACCTTGGGCAACACACACTCTGTCTCAAAACAAAATGAAACAAAACAAAAACATCAGACAAAACAAGAAAAGGAAGTCCACTCAGTCAGGAATGGAGCCGACCTTGTTCAATGATACCACAGTTACCACAATTAGTCAGGCACAAGTTTCATTTGTGGAAAAGCATACTGTTCTTTTAACCATGCTCTCTGCTATTCATCAGTTTGAGAATTCATGTAATATATAGATTGCCAGGAAACATCTAATTAATAACCGTTTGTCAAACTTACCAAGTCAGTAACAAGAATAGAAGACAAATACTTATTTATTGATTTACCAGGCAATTAAATTTGTATCAACCAACTCTATGTGCACATACATACTTGAGAATCACTATAGTCCAAACACCAAGTAGATATAGGATAAGTGAGGTTTTATTTAAACCCCATGTAAAGAGTCCATCTTTAAGATTCCATCATCTATGCCCCTGTGAGGTGAAGTCTGAACAAAAGACTCCCAGAAATTATGCCATGTAACTGGAATATATTCCATATTCAAACTCATCATGGGACACTCTTCATTTTTTTAATGAGGCCAAATAGCAGTGATTTTTCCATCACATCAAATACCCAGGCTGTAAAATCATCTTTAGTAGTAAGAAGGACACTAACTAATTAGTAGCATCCAACATGAAAGACATGGTACAATCTAATACTTTTTCAAGGCAACTTACTGAGAAGTTATGTCAGATTTTCTGGCCCCAGAGACTAGAGAGTGTAAATCCAAGCCTGCCATCTCAGGAACTGCAGTGCTATTAAAATGGGTGTGCTTATCAAAGGAAAGATCTTTTTGACAGCTCGCTTTATTGAATGCTTCTTGGAGGTGAACTTCGTACAAGAGAACTATCATTTTTTCAGCAATACTTTCAGCCTAGCCCTCCTTCATACCCGACCATCTTCCTCACACCCACATTCCCTCTGCATGCTCCCTGCTGACTCTCAACACGATTTTATCCTGAAGCCACAAAGGGACAGCTTTTGTCTTATGTCCTGTAAAGAAATTCGTAATAAGACACCCTACGAAATGTGTGCCACTCAAAGATGACAATACCGGCATCTGTTTCAAAAACGCTATTTTGTCTTTCCAACAATATCACATTTGTCAGTAGGGAGAAATAAAGACAATTCACTCATCTTGTTTGTTTAATAAATCATTCAGTTCATGTAGCAAATATTAATCAAACAGGCATTTCTTAGTTTCTGGGGCAGCAGGCAAGGCTATTCACAATTCCAAACATACAATCAATAAATTTGAAAAAGTATTATTTTCTTACTTTTTAAATATTTGTACATACTGGGCCTCTGTTATGCCTTTGGAATCTTCTTTGTGTGTACTTGGTGGGCAGAACATAAAGTATTCCCAGAATGCTGAAAGTGAAGTTGGGAAATGAAGTTCTTAGGCTCACAGCCCTGCCATATTGGGATCTCAATTTCTCTCTCTCTCTCTCTCTCTCTCTCTCTCTCTCTCTCTCTCTCTCTCTAACTGGGCAGAAAGTTGACCATTGCTTCCTATCCCCTAGCCTGGTCTGAGACAAGCCATGAATACAGCATTTTCTACACAGAATCATCGATAGAGTTTACCTTGGAGATACTTACAGCAAAGCTTTATAAAAGCGTTTACTCATGAACTCTCTCAATGTCATCACAATTATTCAGTAAAGCATACAACAAACAAACAAACAAACAAAAAGAGAAAAAGAAGCCAGTTAAGCTTGGAGATTCAATTTTCCATTTATGAACTAGATGAGGAAGGCTATTTTTTCTTAAGACTTTCTAAAGCAGCCAGCTGGCTTGCCTTTCAGAAGCCAGTTTCAGTGTGTGCTCATGTTCACAGCTGAGTCTCTGTTATTTGGCAACATTTCTTGGTTATTTAACCTAAATGGGAACAAACAGAAACCACAGTCCTGTCCCCGGATGAACATATAGTCTCGTGTTTCATGAGCACTTACCAAGCAGCAAACATTCACACAGATCATCGGCAAAGTGAGGATTCTTACTCTTATTTTAGCAAAGGCAATAAGGAGAGAAATTAAATACGCTCAACTCAAACTGCAATCTAATTGTTGATGTAGAAACACATAGAAAGTAGAATAAACACACTGACACGTGTAAGACCCGAGTGCAGGCACCACAGAGAAGTCAGGTAAAAGAGATGAGTGAAACCCAAAGCTGCTGAATCAGGTGCTCGGCTTGCTCAAGGAACTGTGCTTCTGCTCTGCCTCTCTGCAGCCCTAGGGGTTGAACCCAGGGCCTGGCTCATGCTCTACCACTGAGCCAGATCCCCGGTCCCCAAACCCTTCCTGGAAACAGAAAAAAAGAATAATAATTCTGGGAAACTCTACAGCAGTGTTTTCGTTAATATGTCTAAGCTCACACCCATTTCCTTAAACAAAGGACAGTTTTGTGCGCTAAAGCTCAGTTCTACGTGCATAAAAGCTGCAAGTTAACTAAGGACTAAGGACTGAACAATGGCTTGCAGGAAGACTTCAGTGTCTGTTTAGCAAGGAATCTATGTGCTATGAGTGGGACTTGGCTGGCACACATCAGGTTCCCCATGCACAGCAGAGGAAGGGATACAGCATTCACTAACTGCACAGCAAATGGCTGAGAAGATGGGCAAGTCCTGCCACGTCAACACCGGTCTAATAAGAGGAGATTCAACAGGAAGCTGGGGACCAAGACAACTGATCTGTATATTTTAGGTCGAAACCACTTTCCATAAGCTGGGCCCTACCCAGCTTCTGTTGCACTTTCAGTGTGAGCCATATGCTCCGAGGAAGCAGGTGCACTATCAGCTACAGGGCCACGCCTTGGAAATATTTTTTGAAATTAAAAAAAAAGAACCTAATAATCAATGGCAAACATTTTAAAGCGAAACTTGCTTCTTGACTGGAAATAACAACCAACATGTTTAAGGATAAACTTTGCATTCTTAGACTTGGCTTGTTCACAGAATCTTCCACCCAGGCTTCTAAAGGGTTGGTCTATGTCTCTTTTGAGGATGAGTTTTGTTGTTAACGTGGCCATGTCATTCTGATGCCCATGTCTTTAGCACGGTCCTTCATTCACCTGTTTCTGTCTGTAAGCCCAGGGATTGGTCAGACTCACAGTCAGGGGACATATCAGCTCATCACAACTGACCTAATTTCTTAAAATCCTCACCATAACTACCGAAAGCTGGTTTTCAACATGAGTTTGGGGCCAAACTAACAAATCCAAATAAGTTAAACAAACCAAAAGTGAGTAAGTAAATAAATAAATAGAATGCCCACCTTATGCCATTATCTCCATACCATGGGCACGTGCGTTTTTCAGATTTGAGCACATACTGTTGAGCAACCTAGCATCTTCCCATCATCTTCTCTTAACAAGAACACGAACAACCATTTTTTTTCTTCCCCCACATACCTAGTCCTCTTAATCCCTGAAAGGAAACTCCATCACTGGCATTGTGTAAACAAAAACATCATCAATCAAAACACATATTTTAGTTGTTTTATTTCTTTCAAATTTTTGAAAGGTCCATTTTAACATTCTGTACATTGGTTTTCATTCTTAGTATCAAAATTTCTTGATGACATCAAGAAAAAATTATGTAAACAAATTTAAAGATTTTTCAAACTATAAATTTCTTGTCAACATTTCATAGCTCTTACCTTCCTCTTCTCTGAATGTGAACTTTAAGCAAGTGACATTTACTGTCAGTTCTCAAGGAAATATCTTTGCTTGAATGTTGGAGTCTGAATGTCATCTACTAATAAGATTTGAATCCACATTATTTAATTTTCTACTCGGAGTCTTGCTCCCACAGGTTGCTAATTATCTCTTGTTTGCATGACCTCTTTGTCCTCATAAACTGTGAATTCTTCAAGGGCAGAATCCAAGAGTCAGGCATATTAAATGTTTGTTGATGGGTTGCTGTATAGTTTAAAATGCAGCTCAGTGAAATCATGCTATTACATTACTTTGGTGATTACAGTTATACCTTCCATTCCAAATACAAGAGATAATGTATTCGCCATGGAATCTGTGAAAAAAAGCACAAAAACATGAGGATAAATACTATAGAATATTAAAAAAATCCCATGTACCATTACTAAAGACATCAAGTTACATAAAACTACTAGCAAAAGTTTCATAATACATAGTGCCTTTTTTTTCCAGAACCACAAAGAAAGTGTATTATCTACCCAAATAGTCTCATAAAGAATTCATTCTGGGGGGGCTGGAGAGATGGCTCCGAGGTTAAGAGTACCTGCTGCTCTTCCAGAGGTCATGAGTTCAATTCCCAGCAACCACATGGTGGCTCACAACCATCTAGAATGAGATCTGTATACATAGTAAATAAATAAATCTTTAAAAAAAAAAAGAATTCATTCTGGTATAATGTACAATGTGCTCTTAGATCAAAGTTTACATGCAGGACAGTTCTACTGTGCTTAGGGAAAGGAGTATCTATCAACTAAGAACTCAGACCAAAATCTAGAGAAAGACTCAACATCTGGCTGGTAATTATGGCTACTATTTCAACCATAAAAGAAGTTTAAAACCTTATTTATTTATTTACCCAATGAGTCTAATTAGTGTTGGCCCTATGTGTACAAGCATGGGGTCATTGACTACACATGGGGAGCCCTCCAGTGACCACACTCCTAAATAAAAGTTATTCTCCCTCTCTCATAACCCTTAACTGCCAATAGTTCTTAAGCGAGGGGAGGGACCTTGGGATCCTTTCCCCAGTGCTTGCTGGAAGTTTTTGCTGGCCTGATCTTGCACAGAGCTTGCAGCCACAGACACTTGGTGTTCACGTGTGCAATGGCCACATATTGCCCTCAGGACAGCACATTTCATAGCACTCTGTATTCACCTGCTTTTATATTTTTTTTCAATGCCTACTTCTTAGATGTTTCTTAGATCTTGAGAGATGGGAACATCAATATATGTATTTTATCTATAGCTGAGCACTCACAGTTATATTCAGCACTTATTTCTAGCACTTTGAACAATAATATATATCTCTGCAGTAACCACCAACATCTTCTCTAAACGAGAAGCAGCAAACAAAACAACAACAAGCCCTTCTCTGACACAGATTGGAACTAATGCAAATCAATAGATATAAACGTAGATATTTAGAAGGCAGTTTGGTAAGACGACCATTGAGGAAAACATCAATATGTTCTCTCCTTGAGCAGATGATTTTCCTAGCAGTGTTTTTTTTTTTTTTTAGGCCATGTTTACAGTGGGCTTCCTCCTGTGCAGCAGGCCTCAAAGCCAATGAAGGGAGCAATTAGTTATCCCATAAATAGTCTTACCACTATTCCACCTTGCCTAGCAATCAGTATTGCACTATTTTACTGTCCCGAGCTACATAAAACCATTGATACCTTTTCTCCCCCTGAACCTACATAGAATCTCTAGCATTATAAAAGCTATCCAGGAAAGAGAATTTCCTGATCAGTTTAAGATTGATTTCTCTGTGTACTTTAACCCTACATGTGTGTGGTGTCTTTAGTAATTGGATCTTATTAGATAGTTATGGTGGGCAGCCAAGACCAATGCCAGCTGCCTGTGCTGTTTTAATTATTTCCGGGGGCCTCCCTGATCAATATCTCATAGGAAAGTAACTCATACCTGGTACTGAGATTTTCATTTGATAATACAGGTCTTCTGGGGGCAGAATGGTTCATAGAAAATATTATTGTTAAGTGAATATTTTATCTGTGTTAAAGAGTAATGACTGGATCGCTAACAAACACATCCATCCCTGAAGTACATTAAATACATACTTTCACAAGGAAAGTTGTTCGTTTCAGGTTTTAAAAGATAGTATCTTGAGCCCATGCTAGTCTCAAACTAGAAACAAGCCTCTTGCCTCAGCCTCTAGAATACTTTCCAACAGTCTTAGGAAACCCCTGTGAAAGGGTCAATCCACCCCCAAAGGATTTTTCACAGGTTCATAACTGCTGCTCTTGACATAAGAAAGGGCAAGGAGTGGCTTCTCTCCCAGAGCTTAGATACAAAGGGAACACAATCCTGGTATAGCTTGGATTTGGCCTGGTGTCAGCCATCCAAGGCTTGTGACCTCTAGAACTGTAAGATAATAAATATCTTAACTCACTATTTTTGTGGTTATTTGTTACAACAGCGATGGGAAAATAATACAAGAGCACTGATCTCTCAAAGGTTTGGCCCAAGTAGTAGCAATGCACTGTGACAGTCCCAGTGAAAGAGCTACGGTACAGGTCATACTTAGAAAAGTCAGTGTAGGTTCTAAGGGGGAAGAGAGTCTTTTAGTGATCTGTAGCTACTCTGAGCAGTTCACCAAATCAGGTCATTTATCAGATGGCTTTTCTCTACCTACTGTAGGTCCAATCCTTACCCAGTTATTCCTGCTCTTCCTTTCTCCTCTGAGCCCTTTTACTCTTCTGAGCTATAAAGCAACAAGTAAAATACAGTCTCTACTTGAAGAATTCCTCATTCCTCAAGTACCTTCTATTCATGAAATATCACTAAACGCTTTTCTAAACAGGCATGACTCTTTAATATTAAAATTTCCCATTTCCTTGTGTAAGGTGTTTACTAAGAATGTAAAGTATTTAAGAAAAGGGTTTCTTCTCTTCTCTCCTCTATAACAGTGGGGTTAAAATTTACACAGTCATTTTTCTACCACATACCTAAGAGTCAGGACTGTTCTGTTTGCAACGCCATGTGTATGCAATTTGCCTTGGCTATGAAATCTAGGTAGAAATACCAGTAAGGTATATATTCATTAATTTGTGCAGTATCTTTCTGTACTATAATTTCATAGGAGCTAAAAGAAGATGTCTTTGAAGGGGTTTGTATTTTGGGGTTACAAACACATCTACAAAATAAAATTCACATAAAGATAATGAAAAAAAAAAAAAGAAAGAAAGCTCACTGGTCTAAAAGCAGTTTATTAAAGCCTGGAGTGGTGGCTTATGTCTTTAATCCCAGCGCTCAGGAAGCAGAGGCAGACAGAGCTCTGAGCTAGTATGGGCTACAGAGCCAAGTTGCAGGACTGCCAGGGCTACATGGAGAAACCCTGTCTCAAAAAGCCAAAAATAAAAGTAAAACAAAAGAGTAAATCCTCTAAAGGAATCTGGACTCTAGCTCCAGGGCCTCCTAAGTGACTGAGTTGAAAAAGTCTGGGCAGTACAGATGGCAAGTGGAAAGGCCTTCAAACTAATGAAAGAGATGCAACTGCGTTTTCTAGAACCTTGGGGATTGGAATAATTGAGCTGAAGTACCTCTTCTGGTGAGCCTCAGCAGAGAAAGACCTGGGTAATTTCCCTAGGAACCCAACGCAGCATGAGCAGGGCTGCAAAACACATACTCAGTAGGGCCACCGCCAGACGATCAGGGCCTGGGCCTTCTTTTTCTTGCACAGGCAAATTGCTTCCTGCTTTAAGAATAGATTCTGCACCATAATAATAACAAATAGGCCTTGAGACATCCCGGCCCTCATTCAACCCTTCAAGGTTTAGTGTCAGTGAGGAGCCAAGAAAAGCTCAGGATCTGGTGTATAGCTATGCTGTCCTTACCAACTTCTGCCCTGGCAGCTCTTAATGGCAAATACTCAGCTGGAAAGCCTCCATCTTCCCTGCCAGGGGCAAACTTGAGCAAGGAGACACTCTTGCAACATTGTAGACATTGAGAAAGAAGGCAAAAGGAAAACTGACTTTCACTAAGCTTCAGAGCTTTTTTAAAAATAACGATTATTAGAATAGGCTTGTTAAACTTGGGAAAATTTAGGAGGTGACACAATGTGGATGCTCCTTTGATGCTTCTTGGCTTTCTCCTTGTTGTCTTCTCTGGTCCATCTCAGAGGTCCCCCGAGGGGTGCACAGATGTGACACAGGTCACATCTAAGAAGTGCTTCCTGGGTCACAGCTTGCTCCTCTCATTGTAAGTGGGTCTCACCAAGCCCCAGCTGACTAGGAAGTCCTGTCAGCAGCTGCCCTCTGCTTGTCAGCTGCCAGTCGTCCTCTGCCACGCACCGTGCTCATGCTGGGGATGCAGTCCTGTTCCAGACCTTGAGAAATGCAACTCGGCGGATTCACTCACTGACAAAGAACCTTCTCAACCAGCAGGAGTCAATATGGTAATCTTCCGTCCTCTCTCAGGAAGCCCTTGTTTCTGTGAGTGCAGCAGGAGGGGGTCAGACACAGAGCCTCGGAGCAAGCAGGAATCAAATGAGTACCACAGGTTTTGTCTATTGACTTGCAAATGAGCAAAGTGTTGGAAGAAGAGTGAAACTATCCTGCCACATGCTACTTCAGTTGGGTTTTGTTGACCTGGGTGCCTCCTCCTGGCTTCCATGGTGCCAGAAGACCCTATGCAAGCTTCCAAAGGAGAGAAGCAAACAGCAGTCCTACCCTGCTATGGTGTCTGTGAACCACAATGACCAGCACTGTCTCTGATTTTTTTTTCTGTGCACCAGGTTCAATTTTAGAAGACCCAACAAATATCTCAAAGGTGCACCTTGCTTCTTTCTACACAGCAAGATTTTCCTGCTTACAGAGACATTCTTTGTCTGCACTTAGAGCTCTGCCTAATAGAATTTCTCTGTCGTCTACAAACAGCTCTGCCCAAGGCTTATTTTTAGTCTCCTTTAATGCTTGCAGTACACCTTTATAACAGAGCTACCTAATTCTTAAAGAGGTGCTGTATATTGTTTATTAAGTGACAGTAGTTTTCAAAAAGACGTAAATACTTATGCTGCTCGGCATATTATGCGGATTCCAAGCATCAGTTTATAAAAACTGGGAAATAATTTCCATAATACAAACAGTACATGAGGCCGAAGGCTGCCTCTGAATGCCTTGGGGTTTGCATTAGTAGGCCAGGCAGTTCAGGAGATGGTTTGTCGATATGTCTGGGGCAGAATACACAACAATTGTTTTTATTGCTATCAGCACTGGGGAGAGATTTTAAAACCACAACTCGGGAAAGAATAAAACATGGATGGCCATCATTGTGGCGGTTACTCATCATTTTAGGCCTCTCTTTTGGGGGTTGCTACTGGCAACAAGAAAATTAAGCTAAAGGCTTTTAATCAAATAAGCGCTGCCTTGTCCTTACTGATCTTATATCTTGTGCACTGTAAAGTGAGTAATAGAAATTGTTAATCTGAGTTCTCGGAACGTTTAAAATCTGAAAGCACAGCCATCAATCATGAGGATGTTAATGTTGGAGGTGGGAAGAAAAGCATCCATTGAGCTTGCAAAGCATCTCACTGCTCCGTAGAACCTGAAGCCGTGAGTTACTCCCTCGGCACTCACGCACAGAGGCGGGGATGAAATTAAACATCCGGTATTTGAACCAGAAAGGGATCTGAGCTCCATCAGTGCCAATGGTAATCCTGGGGGCTTTGATCAACTGGATACATTTGACCTTGTAAATAAAACCTAATAACAAAAATCTCGATAGCACAATGATGAACTAACTGAACTAACTGAGGCTTAACCAAGCCTTCACAGTCCTGTGCAGTGATCTGGATATTGATAGGCCTTAACTAATTTCTTCCTCATATGACTGCTGATCAATCTCCTGCCCTCCTCTAGAGAAACAGAAACTCTAAGGGGTTAAATAATCTGCTGAAAGTCAAAGCACCAATGTATGCCAAGGAAGAGTAGAACCTAGTTATGTGGACTTTTTTTTAAATTATGTTTACGAGTGATTTGCCTAAATGTGTGTATGTCTACCACCTGTGCGCCTGGGACCTGTGGAGGCCAGAAGAGGATATCACATCGGAAACTGGATGTACAGACAGCCATGAGTCACTATAGGGTGCTGGAAATCTAAGGCCGGGTCCTCTGCAAGAGCAGCAAGTGCTCTTAACCATCTCTCTGGCCCCTTGTGAAATGTTAAAGGCCTTGCTCAATTCAGTCAGCCTCACTGGTTCTTTAAAAAAAAGTTTAAAAAGCTGTTTATTGTCCAGCTTCTTGCATTAAAGGGTCCAGGAAGGGTTCCTAGGGGCTAGGCGCTTCACTTACACAATTCTTCAAAAGGACTGCAGGTTACTGTGGCCTTGTGAAGTAGTTATTTAGAATACTGGCATATAAACCCATTAATTGAGGCTGCAGAAACACTAGGGGCCACAGCTGCCACCTGAAACCAGAGCTGTCTGACTCACACATGTTATCTGCCTTCCTATTCCATCACTGACAAGACACAACCTTTCTGTAACAGTGCTGTGTGTGTGTGTATGTGTAATGTGTATATGTGTACATGTGTGTATGTATGTGTAAGGTGTGTGTGTGTAAGGTGTGTGTGTGTGTAAAGTATGTATGTGTAATGTGTGTATTGTGTATGTGGGGGGAGGGGCAGTGCACAGGCATCACTGCAGATGAGGCTTTTGAACTGAGTGCAGCTTGATTTTACAGGCTAGAGTCTGACCTCTGTCATACCGAAATGTGTATTTATACATCAAAAGTTGCTGCATAGCAAAATTATCTTGGATGTTCTACAAGAAAGACTATAGGTCTTCAAAACAAAGATTTTGGCTTCTGTTCACATTAAAGACAAAAAGAAAAATACAATGGGGAAAAGTATATTCAGGTCAAACTGTATAGAAAAAAATGCTGCTGCTCATTTGAACCCTACCTAAAACTCTTACCAAATAACAACAACAATAATAATCCATAAAAAATCTTAAAATTCAAATGGATACATCCAAACTTCATTGGTCAAATTGACATTTTCTATATACAAAATTGCAACTTTTGTCCTGTGCTTAGCTTTATCATAGTATAAAAGACAAATTAAAATTATGTGTATTTAGGAGGTGCAGTACATCTGATGCAATTTTAACTGCTTACCACAGTCAAGATAGCTATCATATTGGATAATTACTTTTTTTGGCATATAGTCATAAGACCTGCTTTAGAAAATTTCAAGAGTCAAAGTTGAGAGGTCCGGGGAATGCGGGTGGGCCTAAAGGAGTTGGGGAAAGTCTATTAAATTCTTAAAGAATTAAGAGAAGCATTTTTCATGATAAACCTTCAAGTATAAAACAGAGGTTTGCTGGCTCTAGCCACCATCTGTAACTGAATCTCCGGAGCCTGTTCAATCTGTACACCTGGAACTTCGTAGCATCTGACCAGCCTCCTACAGCATGAGTCATGCTCAAATTTTATCAGCATGGTGCAGACTGCGGAGCTAGCGGCACAGGCCTGACACCCCATCTATTCCGGAGAGAGCCATGCTAGAGCGAGGTCAAGGCCTGCCTGTGCCTCACCACAACTTTAAAGCTACCTGGGCAACTTCAGAGCTTCTGACTCAGAGCCAAATGTAACAGAAACGAGAAAGATGGGAATATAGCTCAGAGGATGCCTAGTATGTGCAAGGTCCTGGGTTCAACCTCTAGCATTGGAAAGACAAAATTAAAAAAAAAATAAAAGCCTGAACAGACTTTTTTCAAACAAATAAGTTCTCTTGGCCCTGCTCTAAGACTGCTGGAGAACCCAAAGCACTACCCCACGCCCCAGGCCTGGAATCTACCTGGATTTATGCACTGCTGAGGACCAATACAGGCAATGTCAGCAGAAAACCAAGGGGCATTTTCATTCTAAGGCCGCTAAAGCTAAATGAAAAAAAAAGAGAGAGGCATACACAGGTGGTTTTGAGTAAATACTAATGCTTTAAAATTTGAAGTGCTGTTAAAATGATACAGCCTCAGGGCATCTTTTGTAGGAAGGCAGAAATACAATGTAGCACAGCCGCTCCCAGGACAGGGTTCTTACAAGGATGTGATGACCTTGTGGGGGGTCTCTCCTCAGCCCTGTGGAGTCCTCACAGCTGACACCCCAGTTCGCTGGACTCTCCCTGACCATTGACATGCTTATTTTTCTCAGTTGGTTTCCCTATCCCATTGATTTCTGTTCTTACCTTTATTTCTTCCCCTTAGTTATTTTTTTTCCTTAACTTTCCACTTTCTTGCATATGTGAGTGGAGGCTAGTGGTCACTATCAAGTGTTCTCTTTGGTGGCTCTCCACCTTGTTTTTGAGACAGGGTCTCTCACTTTGCTGGTGGCCATTGAGGCAGCTAAATTCAGGGGCAGCAAACTCCAGGAACCCTCTGCTCTCTGCCTCTCCCGCACTTTGTCCCATTTTTTTCTGTGGGTTTAGGGGTGTGATCTCAGGTCCTTGTGCAGACACATCAAACATGTTACTGACTGAGGTATCTCCCCTGTCCCATTTCTGTCTTCTTAAGACAGACTTCAGTTGTTGCTGATGGATCTTATTACCTAATAAAAACATCGAATGGTTTTAAATTCTCTACACATACTGCTTTTCCTATGTCCTGTAGAGTTGAATATTTGTTCATTATTTTTTGTGGGGAGGGTGGTTCGAGACAGGGTTTCTCTGTGTAGCCTTGACTGTCCTGGAACTCACTTTGTAGACCAGGCTGGCCTCGAACTCACAGAGATTCGCCTGCCTCTGTCTCCTGAGGGCTGGGATCAAAGGCATGCACTACCACACCTGGCTATTTGTTCATAATTTTCATTTGAAATATTTTCTAACTTTTTCATTACTTCTTTGATCTGTGGGTTATTTGAGAGTTTGTTCTTTTATTCCCCCCAAATTTGAGCTTTCCTAGATATATCACTATTATTGACTCTTAATCGTGTTCTGTTGTGGTTAGAAAAGAAAGGAGCTCTATGTGATTGCAGTCCTTTCAGGTTCACAAGGGTGTTCAGTAGCCTAGAATAACTGACGTACCAGCCACATCTTAAAGTCGTATGCATTCTGTGGTTATAGGGTACGGTGTTGCTCAGATGCCAGCTAGGCTGTGATAACTTGCTCAGGCTTTTTATTTCCTTAATTATTCCTTTGTCTGGTTGTTATATCAACTAGTGGTAGAGGGGTATTGAAGTCTCCAAATACGGTCATGGAATTTTTAAAATCTTTTACCTTTAATTCTTTTTGCTTCCTATATTTGGATGTTGGATTATTACCAGGCATATGAACATTTAAATTATTACGGCTTCCTGCCCCAGAGATACTTTTATCATGATAGAACATCCCACCGGTGAGAGGACCACATGCTACAGAGCAGCTGTGCACCCACAGCCCGCCACTATAGATTTTTCCTGGGATCCTTCCCTTCAGATAGTCCTCTACAACAGACCAGCCGTTGTTATATTAAAGCCCTTTCTTGGTTTCTGTGAGTAATTCAATGCAATTACTGAACGTGTGGAGGGGTGTCTGGGAATCTCGGAGTTTGTAGTTAGCTGGGAAGCATAGCTAGCCTGGGAACCCCAAAGGAAATGGGGAGCTTTCATGTGGGACTAACTCTTTAATCCACGGAATCTGGTACTAACTCCGCCTATGCAACATCGTAATGAATTCTGCGCTATTGGTTTGGAAGGAGCAGAAAATTTGTTAGTCTTGGAAAGGCAATTTCCTCTGAACTGAAACATCCCCTCCAGGAGGACCGAGGAGGCTCAGGAGACTGGAGAGGTAAAGAAGAGGTCACAAGTCTGGGAAAAGGGCAGCTTGGGACGTCCCCCAGAACGCTCCACCCCGGTTTTATAAAAGGAATAAAGAGTCGATAGGAGAGAGGCTCTGCTGCAGCAGAGAGATTTTGGACGGTGGCCTGCAAGCGGTCCAGAGAGCTCCGCAGCTGCCGCCTTCGTGTGCCTGCGGCGGGCCTTTGGGTGATGCTGCTACTTTTGAGTCATCCCTAGTCTATGTCATAACTGCTCGCCCATACTTCTGTTGGTAATCCTAACGAGAACGCACTGCTTCACCAAGTGGAACATTGGTGTGGTTGCTACTTTGGTCTGTCTTGGGTTCCCTTTCCGGGGTGAATAAACCTGTGTGTCATGTCCCCTCAGTAAAATCTGTCACACAACAATGGGTTTACTATTTTGATTATTTTCTGTTCTGTGTTCCACTTGAATGATACTATTGATCTACTTCCAAGTTGCCTGATGCGTTCCTTTGTTATATGAGCTTGAACTCCATTTTATACTCCATTCCTCTCCTTCATCATTTGTAAGCATATTACTCACTGTCCAAGACTCACTTCAGTGATTTTCAGTTTTTCAAAGAAGTTCCTGAATTCATAGAAGGGCCTAGTTGTTCTCTCTAATAGTCTGTGCATTTTCTCTTCCTGGTGTCTTGAGTCCAATCTCTTCCTCCCAGTTGTTTATGCCTTATTCAGCTTTGATATGCCCTAATGTTATGACCTGTCCTGATTGTGTAGTGGAATTGGTTTTTTTTGTGGGGAGGGACAGGGAAAATCTTTTATTTTTAATGGAGATCCATGAGAAGTACAGCCCACCCTAAAATAAAAATTTTTCTCTGCCCGAACTGGACAGATGTTAATAATTCTATTCTCCAAATTCATCTAACTGGAAAGTTACAACAGAAAGCCCTCTCTGAAAATAAAAAAAAAAAAAAATCCCAAGGACAGCTCATCCTTTGTTAAGTCAAATCTTGTTATTAGATGGAATTGAAGTCCACCTCAATGGAAATAATTCAATCAGCTGAAGAGATTCTGAGTTATAGCAAAAAAGAGTGTGGGATTCCATGAGTAGTTGTGAAATCATCAGGGAAGCATTTGTTACTTACTAAGGTGACCAAACTACTTATTGATATTCCATATAGTGATTACAGAGACACAATTTTTAGCCCAGCAGAGCACACAACAGGTGTGAAAAAGAAAGCAGAGTCTCTCAAGTACAGCAAGCCTAGACTGGAATTCCAAGGCTTCTGTTTGTCAGTTGTGTAGCCTTGGGCATAGTCCTTAATGTCTTTGTTATTGCTGTAGCTAAATCAAATAGGAACAATAGCAGTGAATGTGTTCCTTATTGCAAACACTTAAAAATCATGTACACTGCACAAACAGAAAGTAATACTCTGTCTTCTGTGTCATCATTACTATTTTTATTTCTAATATATTTCTATTGGAGTGCATTGGAAATAGGGAATATGTGTGAAGGCTAACTCAGTAGACACCCTTGGCAATATGCCCAAATTCAAAAGTCTCCAAGGTTTTATTTATCCTAACTATTGAGGAGGCTTCTAAATCAACAGATGTGAAAGGACTTTTGGAACATTTTTTTTCCTGGTGAGCTTATATTCATAGTAAAAAAAAAATGTCAAATGCCAATCACTGATAACAACCCAGGCGTTCTGTGTTAGGTGTATGCAACAGCCATTTAAAATAAGGTATATTGGAAATGAATAAAAATAAAATGCCATTGAGAACTTGCCAAAATACATACAATGAAACACAAAGCTGAAATTTAAAGGCACACCTCTCCAGACCTCACCTTTTGACCTTGGTTAAGCGCTATTTCACAAAAACATCCAAGCTCTTTCTTGTTCTCTCTCTCTTTTGCTCTGATTGGTGTTTGATTTCTCCTTTACAAGTTGCACATAACAGATAAGGGATTTTTTGATAACATACTGTTATCTTTGCTGGAAATGATCATATAACCATTTTAAACAACACGAATGTTTACAAACATGAGACTGTGTGTTCTGTAGCTTATAAACACCTTTTTAGGTTTAAAAAGGTAAAGACCAACATACTGACAATTCAACCGTAACTCATAGGAAAACACCCGTTTCCTTACCAAACATGAGAGTTCTGTACAGGGACCTATCATCCAAGACAGCAATGAGCTCAAGCCAGGGGAAGCCAAGAGCAGCTCCCCACACCAGCTCTCTCGTCCTTGCCTTGTTCACTCCCTTTGTTCACCTGCTCCGTGTCAAAGCCAATATGGGCCAGAAGACAAAGCATCTTGGAATCTGGAAACAATATCATTCTGAAGATGCTATGAATTAAATCTCCTAATAAGCAAGGGATAACCAAGAGCGGCAGCCAACATTCACAAACCTGACAGTGGGTTTAGCTTTTCTTCTGGACACTTTTTCACATCTCTCAGCAAGATGCCCTTGCCTTGGCTACCAATGGGGGAGTGGAGGCAGCTTCCGTCTCCAAACCTCGCCCACACCGAGCGACTCATCCTCAGAGTGAGGTTTCTGCTTCAGTCTCACAGGTGAAAGTCTTCAGGATTAGGAGGAACTGCAGACCCCGATGTCAATTGAGGCATCACATTTTCAAACGCATCTGGGGACAAGAAGGCAAGGTTCTCAGGTGAGGCTTTTAAATGGAAAGAAAATAGAACCTTCTCCCCAAAATAACTAAAAATGGCACATGGTAATTACAAATCAACATTAATATCACGCCTGAAAGGCATGCTATGGTAGCAGAGCTGTAGTCAGGAGAAGCATGTCTTAATTGGCTTGTATGTGGTAGCACACACCTTTGATCAGAAGCAGAGGTAAGTGGACCTCTGAGTTCGAGACCAGCCTGGTCTACATAATGAGTTCCAGGTCAACTAAGGCTACGTGGTGAGACACTGCCTTGGTATGTTTTGATCCATAGGACCATTTTTGGACCATTTTGTGTTTAGATAACCTGAGATGGAGTGTTAAGATGCAAACTTTAAGAAACCTTTTATGAGAAACTATTGTTGCCCTGCTTGAAAAACAATTACTGGTGGGCCCAGGACATGGCTCAGCAGGTAAACACACTTAGCAACAAGCCTGAAGACTTGAGTGTGAGCCCTGGGAGCCACATGGTCGAGGGAGGGAACTGACTCCTCCAACTAGTTCTCTGACCTCCACAGACATGCCTTATCACGAATACAACCATACACACACACACACACACA
>CM053745.1:46727021-46833271 GCA_028658305.1 Pachyuromys duprasi | reverse complement strand
AGTTCCTCAGTTTTTAATTATAGAAAAAGGGAGGAATGTTAGTATTCTGCAACAACCTTGCTTCTGGGTTACCTAGCAACAGTGACATCATGTATCGCCCAGCCAGGTGGCCACACCTGGGGGTGTGGTTAATAATTACCTGACCTACAAAAGGACCACCAGACACGTGTTCTCTCTCTTATTCCTCACTCTTACTCCTCTACCCTCTTATTCCTCTCACCCTCTTACCCTCTCTATGGGGCGCCCCACCCTCCTCCCCTTTCCTCCTCTCCCTCTCCCTTCCCCATCTTGGCCCACGCCTGTTCCCCCTTCTCCCCTAATAAACCCCTTTCATAGTAAACCTGTTGTAAGCCTCATCTTATTTTTTATTTCTAATAATCGCCAAGCCAAGAAGAGATGCCTCAGACAACAACAAATCTAGAGGCACCTGGATTTCAAGTGCTAGCCACCAGGAGACAATAAATCTGTATGAGTATAATACACTGTAGTACCTTGGGCAGTAGTTATTTATACAGTATCATAAAGCCTAGGGCTGACCTCTGACTTCCTTGGATTTAAAGTCTGTGTCCTAAATATGTCTGTTTTCAACAAGACAGTCTAAAGTAATATACATATATATTTATATAACATTATATTATATGGTTAATAAATAGAAGCTAAACGAATACGTTTATTAATGACAAGTTCAGGATTTATTATTACTACCTATAAGCAATAACCTTGAAAACGTGTTTTTGAAAAGCTAATTTTAAAGCTAATTTTAAGGAAAAAAAAATCTTAAAAGCATCATGATGTTCCACTGTGAATAATACCTAGTATGATATTAAGATCTTGAGAGCCCTTTAATACATAATTGCTTTATTCTTATTGCTTCCATAATAAATTACTACAAATACATTGACTTTAAGCAACACAAATTGTTATCTTACAGTTCAGGGAGTTAGAAATAATCAAATCAAACTGCTTGTAGATTTCCCTTCATCTGGAGGCTTCAAAGAAAAATGTCTTCCTCCCTTTTTTAGTTTCTGAAGACTTCCAATTTTCCTTAGTATCTTTTCTATTGCTGTAAAGAGACACCATGTCCAAGGCAACGTAGAAGAAAGAAAGCATCTAACTGGGGACCTGCTTACACTTTCAGAAGGTTAGAGCCCATGACCATCATGGTGGAAGGCATGGCGGCAGGCAGGCAGGCAGGCAGGGCGCCGGGGCAGGAGCTCAGCACCCACATCTGATCCACAAGCGTGAGGCAGCAAGCAAGAGACTGCAAAACCTCAGAGCCCCCCCAGTGACACCCTTCCTCTAACAAGGCACACCTCCTAATCCTTCCCAAACGGTTCTACCAACTGGGGACTCAGCCTTCAAGTAGACGAGTCTGTGGGTGTCGTTCCCATTCAGGCCACCACACTGAGTTTCCAGCATTCCCTCCATTTCCAGGGAGCTGCTATTTGAACCCTGCTCTTGTCACCCATCTCCTTTGTTTGACTGTTCCTCGTGCCTACCTTTTGCAAAGATCCTTGCGATAGCACTGGGCCCCAATGTAATATTTTAAGCACCTCTTCAAAGTCTTTTTCACCAACCAAGATAATATAGTCACACATCTATATTGGGACCATAATATCTTTGAAGGACCCACTCACCAGCCCACTTCACAAAAGCCTAGGCAGGCTGTGGGTTCATTGTGCTGAATGGAGGCAAGTGAAGAGACCAAGGAAGCTGGGGTTGCTGTGCAAAGGAGGAAGAGGTGAAGGATCCTGCTGCTAGGCCAGGATAGCACAGGCATCTGAGCGGCTTGCCTGTAGGGTGACAGACAGACTTGTAGTATGCAGGAGAATAGCAGGCAGAGAGGTATTAACTCCGCTGAGACCAGGAATTCTGCCAGTCCTTCTAGGCCCCTAAAAAGTACTTAAGTCTCACAGAGACACCACAGTATTAGACTGTCTCTTTAGTATCTCATTACTCAGCAGAGATGCTGAGAGATGGCACATTAAACTCCATTTGTATATAATGGACTGAACCTCTTCAGAAGGAGTGTTTAAAGTATAATAATTTATTAAGAGATTGTTATTAATTAGGCACTCTGGGTAGAAATTTTATACAGGTTTAAAAATCAACACAAATGAAAACTAAAGAAATTTCAGTTTTAAAATTATAGAGGGGTTTTAATCCAGTAATATGTCTACTCTGGCTGGAACACTGACACACACTCTCAGCACACACCGTTAATCCCTCTGCCTGGGATAAGACACGCCCCCTCCCCCCAGCACACAAATTTATTCCCAAACAATGAACATAAAGGTAGATTGTAGAAGGAAGCATCCATGTTTGAAAGTGAAGTCTAAATGACAGACAGAATAAGTGATGACTCAGAGAAAGATTTGACAGAATAGGAGATGAGAACAGAGAGTAAAAGGAGGTGACTCAAGAAAGCAGCACAGAGAGAGAGAGAGAGAGAAATGGAGACACAGAGACACAGAGAGGAGGCAGTTATATCCGGACAGTTGTACAGAGACAGGTTGTAGAGAGAGAACAAGCTAGATACAGGTGAAGGCAGAACAAGTCAGAGAAATAAAGAGCCAGAAGATTAGAGCAATTCAGTCAGAAGCTGAGAGAAGGGAGTTTGAATCAGCCAGCCAGGAGGGGAGTTTTAGCCAAAACAGCTGAGTTGAGCCAGCCTGCTAGAGTTCAGAAAGAGCTAGAAAGGGTGAGCCTATTCTGCAGTAAGTCTCAGCAGCTGAAAACATTCTAGGCCTAGATTAGATTGGACAGAGGCCAGAAGCTTCCAGGACTAGGACTTGGTTAGCAGATGGAGACAGTAAGCCTGGAAACAACAGTTACATCAGGTGAATAAAAGTTACTGTTACATAAAATTGAATATATTTCATTTCCTTTGGTTTGGTTTTTGTTAGTTTCCCAGACCTGTTGTGAATTTTTTCCTAATTTGATACATCCTTATAGCCACACGAAATCAATGTGTTCTGTGAACTCCTTGGGTCTTCTACAAATGTCTACTTACAGAGCTTTAAAAGTCTTAGCTGTAAAGCTAAGCCATATTCTTATGACTCAGGAAATGTTAAGAGTGCAGAAAAATATGGAAAGCTTCTCACACCCACATACACTCTTTTGTCATGCCATAAAAACATTCAAAACACACAAAGTCATTTGAATAAATTTGAAGCCCTTAAAATATGCTGTGTATACTAAATGCCTCCAGAACTGTTTTTAAACAGCTACTGTGATCTGTTTAGCTGAGTAAACAGGCACATTCACTATCCTGCATCACAGGGAAGAGGGGAAATTTGTTTTCTCAGTTTCCTCCTTTATAAGCTGTGCAACCACAGGGAATCACCCAACTTCCCAGAACTTCTGTTTCCTCCCCTGGAGAAAAAAAATAATAAATTGCATAAATTTTTTTCCACTCAGTCAATAACTGTTTAAATTTATAGTCTCGACATACACACAGTAAACCCTTATTAGAAGAAATTTGACACAAACTTTATAATTTCTCTCTTAAAAAATGTTAGGAAGAAGTCAGTATTAGGATTCAAACACTGTCCCCATAAAGCCTACAGATGAAAGAGTCAAAGAGAGAAAAGAAGGGAAAAGAAAACCAAAGAACCTTCCTATTAGTAACATCTCTCTTCCTCCCCAACCCCTAGATGCTGCCTGTGTAATGCTACTATGGTAGCTTCCCTGAAATGTATTTTCCAGAAGTTGTGAAGTCCTTATAAATCGAAAAGAATAGCAGTTGCCTGACAGAAGATACTACAACATAGGTGCTAGTTTAGACCCACAATGCAAAGAACACACAACAAACAAGCTTTTTATGTCTACCAAAGACAAACAAACAATGTTTAAAAGAGAATACAGATCCAGCAGTGGATGTGGGCCATCAGGAAGCAGAGAAGCAACTTTGTTACAGCAAATCCCTTTCTGTTAAGCTTTCTTGCCAATACATGTTTAATCTTGATGTCTAATCTGGAAGTCTCCCCTACTGGATCTGAGACCCATCTGACCTGTTTACCTTCCATGATTGCCCCACCACCTACCAGCTGCATATGAAGAAAAACTAAGGCATGTTTGCCTAGACAGGTGGGTGCATATGTCTATAAGCAATCCTGCCTTCTTAGAATTACCAGCTTGTTCTAGCAGAAGGGTGTAGGAAATGGAGCAAAGGAACAAGTCTGTTCAGACAAAGCAAAACATCAACGTTTCTCCTTCTGCATGTACAAGTGAAAACTGCCTGGGTAAGCAGAAGCTGTGTTGTCTTGGACCAGCTGAGAATAAGTTCCATTAGATTTCATATATGGTTAATAGGCATTGAAGCAAAAGGAGAAATCTTGGTTTTTTAATTTATTTTTTATAATTTGTTCCCTTCACACCCCAATTGTAGTCCCCTCCCTTGTCTCTTCCAGGTCCCAACCTTCCTCCCTCTTGCCCCTATACTCTACCCCTACTTCTCAGAAGGGGGAGCCCTCTTCCTCTATCATCTGACCACAGCCCATCAAGTCTCAAGACTGTTTGCATCTTCTTCCTCTATGGCCTGGCAATGCTCCTCCACCAGGCAACAGAGTCCATGTCAGAGACAGCCCCTGCTCCCCTTTCTAGGAAACCCACATGGAGACTGAGCTGCCTATGGGCTACATCTAAGCGAGGGGGGGGGTCTAGGTCCTCTTCATGCATGGTTCTTGGTTGGTGCATCAGTCTCTGCAGGCCCCATAGGCTGAGATTTGTTGGCTCTGTTGGTATTACTATAGAGCTCCTGTCCCCTCTGGGTCCTTTTATCCCCCCACTCTTCCCTAAGACTCTCTGTGCTCTACCCAAAGTCTTAGCATCTGCCTTGAGACCCTGCTGGGTGGAGTTTTTCAGAGGACATTTATGGTAGGCTCCCATCCTGTTCCCTTTCTTCAACCACTTCTGGTTTCTAATCTACTTGCCCTTCTGAATGAGAATTAAGAATCCTCTCTAGGGTCCTCCTTGTTACTTAGCTTCTTTAGGTCCGTGGATTGAAGTATGGTTTTCCTGTATTATATGGCTAATATCTGCCTATAAGTGAGTATATACCATGCATGTCTTTCTGGTTTTGGATTACCTCACTCAGGCTGATCTTTTCTAGTTCTATCCATTTGCCTAAATTTTTCATGATTTCCTTGTTTTTAATTGCTGAGTAGTATTCCATTGTGTAAATGTACCACAATTTCTGTATCCATTCTTTGGTTGAGAGACATTAAGGTTGTTTCCAGATTCTGGCTATTATGAATAAAGCTGTTATGAACATAGTTGAGCAAATGTCCTTGTCTTTTGGTATATACCCAGGAGTGGTATAGCTAGATCTTGAGGAAGCACTATTCCTAATTGTCTGAGAAAGTGCCAGATTGATTTCCAAAGTGGTTGTACAAGTTTACATTCCCACCAGCAATGGAGGAGGGTTCCCCTTTCTCCACAACCTCTCCAGCATGTGCTGTCACTTGAGTTTTTGTCACTTAGCCATTCTGATGGGTGTAAGGTGTCAGAGGGTAGTGGGGAAGGGTGGGCTATGGGTTGTGATGGAAGGGAAGAAGGATGAAGGGTGTGACTGGGAGGAGATATGGGAGGAGAGTACAATCCAGATATAAATGAAATAAATTACAAAAACTAAATTTAAAAAGTGAAAAAAAACAGGGAAAAACAAACAAACAAAAAGGAAACAAAAATACCCAAAGCCTCTGAGGCTGTGGCAGCCTTCTCCTACCTAAGCACACAGGCAAAAAGAAAATACTGCGGATGATATCTAAGATGCTAATTTTCCAGTATATGATTCCGTATAGATGTCACTGTGTTTGCCATGAAATTAATCCATACCAAGACTTTCAAGATTATGATATATATATATATATATGGAATAAGAGAAAAATAGAAAGATTTACTAGTTATTTTTATCATAGATATAACCTGGGCTGCTTAGACCACCAATGAGGGGTTTTTTTTTCTTTCCAAATCAAACATAGAAAGTGAAAAAATTTCAGTAGTTTAAAAAATTTTTTATTTACCTTAGTAATGTTTTTTAAACTTTTTTATTCACTTTACATCCTTGTTGTATGCCTATCCGTTCTCTCCTTTCAGTCTCCCCTCCCTTCATTCCCCCCTCATTCCCCTTTTCCTTAGAAAAGAAGGAGCTCCCTTTCCCATGCAGCCCAGCTCATCAAGTTGCATCAGGACTGAGCATGTCCTCTTCCTCTGTGGCCTGGTAAGGAAGTCCTGCCAGGGGGAAGTGATCAAAAAGCAAGCCAGAGAGTCTGTGTCTGATGCAATCCCCACTTCCGTTACTAGAGAACCCACATGAAGCCTAAGCTGCCCATCTGCTACATCTGGACCTAGGTCCAGTTCATGCATGGTCCTTGGTTGATGCTTCAGTCTCAGGAAGCCCCTCTGGGCCTTGGTTAGTTGGCTCTGTTGGTCTTCTTGTGGAGGTCCTCTCACCTCCAGGTTCTTTTCTCTTTCCTCCCACTTTTCCACAAGATGCCCTATGCATCACCCAATGTTTGACTGTGAGTCTAAGCATCTGTTTTGAGGTGCTGCTAGATAGTGCCTCTCAGAGGACAACTCTGTCAGGCTCCTGCAAGTTTAGCAGAGCATTGTTCTTAGTGTCAGGAGTTGGCACTCTCTGCTAGGGCAGGTCTTTGATTGGGCCCAGCATTGGTTGGGCATTCTGTCAAATGTCTGCTCTATATGCTCTGTCTTTATCCCTGCACGTCTCATAGGCAGGGTAAATTATGAGTCTAAGTTTTTGTGGGTGAGTCGGTGTTCTCCTGTCTCAGTAATGTTTGAGCATAGTAAGAAGTGTGCAGTTTTTCAGGAAAAAACACATTCTCTAGTGAAGTTTAAATAAAATGTCTTCCTTCTGTTAGACACTTGCTATTCTGCATCTCATCACTAAACCATGGAGACAAGCTTGGAAACAAGCTTGGCATATTTCCATTTACTAATGGATAGCTGTCCTTTGGACCCAGTGTACCTGTTATAATACAGTCTTGCGACGGTAAACCAAAAACCATAGAGAATCAATCCTAAATTCTGCTCCTCAGAATCTACTTAAGAAGCAGATAGACAGGCAGACGTCTACATTGCCCAAATATTTCAAGCTTTGTGGTATCGTAAAGCAATAGATGTGGGGTTAGAGTGACTTTGTAATATCCAAGAATGAAGCAGCCAGAGTGCATGCATAGGTTCAGAATAAAGCTCTCCACAGTGAAGCCTGTCCCACTGTAAGGCTGTAGTATGCAAACCTATAGGCATCAAACCATCATCTTATCACAGTTACTCCTTTAGGCTTCCTTTGGGAATATTAAATATTCACATTGGTAGAGTGTGTTCTTCTACGTGTGGTTTCTGAAAAACAATTGAATAGCTTCAAGCTTAAGCTTCAGGGTAGGAAAAGTCTGTCTAGACTGTGCATCTATAAAATGGCAAATCGGTAGCTCTGAAGTTAACTATAAGTGATGCTGATTGCTCTGGGAACGCTGAAAGGCATGGATATTGGATATCTGCACAAAAGACGCAATAAAGAGTTGGGAACATCACCCTTCAGATAATCAGTTACGCACTGAGGTGCTGGTGGCGGCTTTTCTTTATAATGAATTGAAATGCCTGTCATTTCATTCTGGTCTTTTGTCTCTTGTGTGTATGCTTGCACATGTAGGTGGTAAGGTAGTTTGAAAAACCAAGGCCAGAAAAGGTAACAGACTGAACTGAACGTAGTTTCTTCTTTCTCAAACTGCTCTTACAATCTGCACAAGCAGCCAAACAATTTAGTTAGAGCTAGTTGTTCAGATCAGAAGAGAAACAACTAGCTGAATTCCACCAGTTTCCGCTAAAAGCAAAACAAAACCGCCATTTCAGTTATGTACAAAATGACACAAGTCCCAAGTTACAAATTTTAAAATTCCTTCTCAAGAAAGGCTATTTGGCCACTGAATCTACCGATTATTTTCTGCTCAAAGACAGAATTATATTTTCTTCCAAGTGACGCTAGACAGAAATCACTGGAATTCAAAATAAGACAGCTCTGGGAGGTAATCAGATTATCTTAATTGTATAAGCCGAATGCTTTTATATTGTATTATAGAGCAAACAGCAGGACTTCAGCTTTTGTGTGCACACAGCCATATGCAGTTCCTCAGAAATGTTGATGTGGCTGTAAAAACTTAAAAAGCAGGGACGTTGTCCATTTTTTAAAATAGATAATAAAGGGAGGGTGTGATTTTGATCCTATCCTCTGGCCTACCAGTTCAGCTCTCAACTACATCTATCTTTTCAGTTGATTCTCACAAAAACTTTATTTTTAGCTTTCTATGTCACAATCCACACAATGAAAAAGGATTCAAGGTCATAGCATGCTAGGGAGCTTTAAAAAATTCAAATAGCCAAAGATATTTCTTATTAAATATGTGTAAGCTTCTGTTGACATTTCAGTTTCTGTCTGAGAGATGTTATGAAAAGCTGGTTTACAGAATTCCCTTTTCCAAATACAATTTGATTGTACTTTGGTAAATATTGGTTTTCCTGGTTATGTTGCTGGAAGGAAAGGTTCAATATGCTGGGGGAAAATCACAGTACTTAAGCAGATGTTTAAACATCTGTTTCTCAGTAAACAAATAAAAAGAGCGGTCCCTGGTGAAACAAGTGTCTACTGTGTGACATTGCTTATCCTGTGCTGAGCAGTTGGTTACACAAATTAGAGGGTAAAGCCAGGGGCTTGGAAGGAGTCCAAAGATGAGGCAATGAAGTTCCCAATGGCTGCTTTTGGGCAATCACAGTCGGCACTGGGTGTAGAGCCGACTTCACGTGTGTTCAATGTGTGTTCACTCTTAGTGAAAACAGAAACCAAAGGCCCTTGCAGACTGCAGGCGATGGTCATGCTTCAAGTGAAGGAAGGCATTCTGGATTCTGTGGAAACAGCCAGGGAGTTGGGTGTATGTCCCCGGGGAGGAGGCTGATGTAATGGCGCCATTGCCTTTAGCTCAGGAAGCTGCAGAGAAAAGCCCAAGGGGCTGTGAGCAGCCATGACATTGCTTTTGCCAGGCCTCATGTGGGAACACGTAAGTGGGGAATCAGAATTGAAGCCGCTGCCTGCACAGACGGGCCGAGCAGAGGTGCACTGCTCACATGTGAACGCTATCCCCCGAGAGTCTCAGTGTGGTTGGTGCAGAGACGCGACGATGATCCCTCTCTTTCCCAGCTCAGGAACCAACCTGCAAAAAAGTGCTGGGCATCCAAGCTCAGGCTGGTCCTCAGCTGTGGGCCAGAGTTGGCCTCCTTCTGAGTTCTGCCTTCCTTCCAGCTTCCCATCCATTTCTTCTGTCCCTCTGTCTTCCCACTGGGTTTAGCTGTCAAGGCCTTTCTCAGACACTTAAAGTATCATACATTGCCTCCCTTCATGTTTTCAGCCCATCCCTCAAGAATAAACTTTTCAAAGTCACATTTGTTCTTCAAATACAAAAGTATGCACGTCTATAAGAGAGATGTTAAAGAGAAAAAGGCAAAAAAATTCAAACTACACCCCTCCCTTTTAGTGTCAATTGCCTTAAAAAATTCTCTTCTGGCCAGGCATGGCGGCACACACCTTTAATCTCAGCAAGCAGGGAGGCAGAGGCAGGCAGATCTCTGTGCGGTCTAGGCCAGCCTGGCCTACAAAGTGAGTCCAGCCAAGGCTACACAGAAACCCTGTGTTAAAAAACAAAAACAAAACAAAACAAAAAAAAACAAAAGAAAGAAAAGAAAAAAAATTCCTTCTTCTTCTTTGAGGTCAGCTCCATATGTAGCCATCAACAGAAGGCTTTCTATTCTTTTCATTCTGTGCTTACAGGAACATAGATTGTTGTCATTGTTTCTGCACATGATCATAGAATCAGACTATGACTATGGTTTTACACGCCGAATTTTGTTTCATTTGCAATGAGTAGTTTTCTAAATCGCTACATGGGGACCTGCTTCTTCTCTGCCCCAAGAGTTACTTTTAATGAATATCCTGTGACCAACTGTGCTGTTTCCTGTTGAGAGTTCTCCATCATTTTTCCTATCACACAGACAGAAGCCTCTGTAACAAGGACACAATGTTAAAGTAAATTCTGATTTACTTACTTTAAAATGATGCAATTCAACAGTACACACAAAATAATTTTGATTAGCTCTTTTAAAATATTGAAAAGCATATACATTAGTATACATATACATTAGTATACTAATGTATACATTAGTATACATGAATGTGCAAAAACAGTAGGAAAGCATTGCTTTTTAAAGGTCACCTTATCATATGGTTGCTAGAGAAATGCTTTTCATAAAAGCAAACAACTTTCTCTCATTTCTCTGAGCTGAGAAGAAACTATGCCATCACATTTTTTAGAACACTCATTGATGTAACTTCAATTTGGAAACAATTCATTTGGTCCAAAGAGACAAAGTAAATGGCTTGCAGTAGCAGTCATTTTGCAACTGTCAGAGCTTTAATCCAACAGCAATAATTTTTCACAGATGGGTAACTCCCAGGAGACCAAATCTCTGCTGTCTTCTCTCAGAGAATCTGCATTTAAAAAAAATTGTTGCAGCCCAGAAAAAAATTTATATTAAGCTATATTCTAACACCACAGCATGGAAACAAAGCTGTGAAAATAAAGATTACTCAACAATGCAGACAGAGCGTTGGGGTGTAGCACTGAGAGGCACGGTAGATAATAAACCTAGTGCTTCCTCCACCAAACGTTCTCTGCTGCTGAAGCCATGGGTATTCTAAAAAGACACTGTGGAGAGAAGGGGTGGAAAAGATACCTCAAGATTATAGCCTTAGCCCCTTCCCCCCTCAGGTCTTCTGAGTCCCTCCACCTGGCACCTTCTGTATGCAGTGCCAGCGACTTTGTGAGAGAAATGAATGGAAATGTATACAAATCACTGAATTATTAATGTCCTTCACACTGGGAAGCTAAATGACGAAACGTTTCCCAAATTAGCTTGATGTGAAGATGTGGATTTTGCCATCCACTAGGCTGTCACTGTAGCTGCTGAGGTTCTTTCAGGCAGAGGCCATACATAACTGGCTAGAACATGAAAGGGATCTGCCACGCAGTTCCTAAGGAAACTCGTGTCAGCTGGAAAGGGTGGGCATCACCACCCTTGCGAGTCGACACACACAGATAAGTGTTCCCGGAGGAGTACCAGCATCTGTCCACACACCTGAGTATCTGCTCTTTCAAACTGACGAAGGCAATTAAGCTAGGCATAATTTGTGCCTGAGCTATGCAATTATTCTTTGTTTTAGCCGAGAGCTAAAGAACAAGAGGGTATCATTGCTACTAAAACTGCCTCCTTGCCCTTTAAAGATTATGGAAGTTCTCATGTCGTATGCTCACATCTATGTATGACTGTCACACTCTCCCCAAAGAACCATGCTTTACTCGCTGTCTTAACCCATGTTCATTTTTGCATCTCTTACAGCGTGTAGCACAGTACCTTGTACTATGTATACAGTAAACATAATAGAAACATCATGTATTTAGTAATCATAATAGGAAAATTATACTAAGCATCAAATGTTATTAGAGTAATATTATAGGTATCATATATTATATATAGATACATAGATATAATTATATATATAATATAGGATAACAAAATATTCTTATACATCCAATACTCATTTGAAGATGCTGTATTTATTGCAAAGTACATCTAAAACGTGGTCATTAGAAATTTTAAAACCACTACTCAGAAAAAAATAAACAGCTTGATGAGTTTGTATAAACTGAGAATTAGTCTTCTCAAATTCCTTTGGATAATTATAGTTCCCACATCACATACAAAATTACTGTCAAGAAAAATAGGAGGGGCAGAAAAATATGCACAGAATATTGAAATGTACAAAATGTGACATTTTTATTTACATGTATAATTATATAGTTATATATGAATCTTATCTCTGAAAAAATAAGTTTAAAAATCAGTAAGCAGTTTCTAAACTATGTGTGTCCTCATACATTTTTCTAAAAGGCTCTGCAGAGCAAAGCAGGAAATAACAAGTGAAGCACCCCAGGTGGGAGTGGACAAGCTCTAAATCATCTGCTCTGGTTATGGGTCTTCCTTAAAATAAGAGCTCTTAGACTATGGTTCTCAACTGCCCATTTGTTCTCATTGGGTTCTAGAAAAAATTCTCAGAGGAGAAGCTGATAAGATCTAGAAGTATGGCGGCCTTTAGACTGCATTTGCTGGTATGTGGATGTTAGCTGTTAAGTCATTGCTAAACAAGCTACAATCCATATAACCACAGAGGTCAGGTAGAGAGTAAGAGACTAGGGGGAAAGGGATGGATCTCCTGAGGAAGGGAAATAGAACAGATCACTATGGATGAATGGGGGTGGCATGGTGAACTGAAATAGGAGGATCAAATGTGGGGGGTGGAAGAGGAAGCAAGAAAGGGAATGCAAGGAGGGACAACTAAAACCAAGGGTCACTTGAGGGGTAGTATGGACACCTAATACAGTAGAAGCTTCCTATAAATTATATATACATATATATATATGAAGAGGCTCTAAATGAAATTGCCAAATAACAGGGGAGACAGAACCCCAACTAGACATCTCTTGTCATCAAATGAAGCTTTGGTACTGGGAATAGGTTACATCAAATTGAGTTGTTGGCCAACGGGACCCATGAGAACCGCCACACAACCCAGGCTGTTGTCAAAGATGTTAGTGGAACCCCACAAATTGACAATAAGGCCCCGTGGCTGAGGACAACACCTATACAACTCACTGAACATGGAAAAGTCGAGCAGGTGCCTATCTAGATCCTTCACCCCTACTGACTAGTGTTCATGATATTGGAAGGTACCCTACTCTCTACGAAAGGAGAATGGTAAACGTGAGCCAAGCTGCAAGCCTTCGATCCACAAAAATAAACTCTCACCAAGAGACACTGGTATGATAGTGCTACAAAGCTTATGGGAGTGACCAACCAATATCTGATTTGACTTACGGTCTACTCATTGAATTAGGATGCATACCCAGAGCTGCTTGGGTAGCCAAGAACCTGGAACTATGTAGGCCATGGACGTAGGAAAAAAATAAAATACTACTGCTCTGCTAAAGAATGTAGCATAAAATAACATTCTGGTATACTTATTGATCCATGCCTTGCTCGGCCATAATCAAAGAAGCTTGCTTCTGCAACAGCAGTGACACAAATGCAGTGACATGCAGCCAGACAATACGCAGCAGAGAGACACCTTGGCATACTCAGACCGAAAAGGGATGTCTGCATCAAACCCCTCTGCTCAGGACTCAGGGAATTCTGTGGAACAGGATCCAGAAAGAGTGTAAGAGCAAGCTTAGTTAAACAGAAGGGATGGAAGAACCAAGGAATCAGGGCCTTCTAGGCATAATAGAAGAGGTACAGGTGAATTCAGAGACTGTAGCTGCGTGCACAGGGCCTACATACATTTGTACCAGATGGGCCCCCATCCCTAACTCAGAAACTGTCTCTAACTGATGGCCACTTGCAAAGGAAAAACTAGTTTTCTCTAAGGGCGTCTCACCACAGAAAACAAACTCTTCTTACGGGCAGGCTGCATGCCTGCCAGCAGATAGGCAAAAGAAACTGAAGTCACTGGCATCTTTGTAGATTCTTGGCCTCACAATATTAAGTCAGGGCATTGTGTTTCTACTTTATAAGTTGTTTGTGTATATATTACGTTTCTGGTTCCATGGGATTCATGTGTGCATGAACGTGTGTGTGTGTGTGTGTGTGTATGTATATGTGTGTATATGTGTGTATGTGTGTGTGTATGTGTGTGTATGTGTGTATGTGTGTGTGTATGTGTGTGTGTATGTGTGTGTATATGTGTGTGTATGTGTGTGTGTGTGTGTGTGCGAACACATCTATATATGGTCTTTTTGTGCTTCTTCTTTGGCTCTTTTTCTGGTTTGGTTATTTTGTCATATTGTGATTTGTATTTTATTTTATTATTATTTCTTACATGTTTGTTTTTCATCTAAGGAGAGACAGAAAGGGTTTAGGTCCAGATTTGGGGGATGAGGGGTAGAAACGGAGAGGAGTAGGGAGAAGGCAGACCGTAATCACAATATTGTATGAAAACAATCTTTTTAATTTTTTTAAAAAAGCATTTTAGAATCAAAAAGTAGCATCTACTATAATTCCTTAAGCCAAGATCAGTAGCGTGAGTCAGGACACTGAAGAAAGCAAAGAGATCCCAGGATGTATGTGAGACTACTCAGAGCGGCAGAACTGGATCCAAAGCCTCAAATGGAGAAAAACTCAAACCCAGGTTCAGAATGACACAATTCTGAATCATGATACCAAGACACCAGAAGGTCAATGGTGGTTGAAGGTTATCTTTGATCTCTTATTCACTATAGAGGATGTAGTAGCCTAGGTTCATGAGACAGAAAGTGGAAAAGCAGTGAGGATGACAGATGGCACCCCCAAGTCAGACACAACAGCTGCTTGTCGGCACAAAAGGCTTAGTTAAACTTGCAAGCAAAACAATCTACTTCCAAATCTACCTGTGAGTGCATATTCAAAGAGCCCCCAGTAAGATCTTGCTGCTTACCACCCCAATCTATGATCTACCATCATCTCCAACAAGAACACACTAAACATAGATCTTGTCACATCTCCAAACATGGCTTCTCCCTTCCCCTCTATGAACATGTTGCTAGCCATGTCCTCTATCAAACGCTGTCTATCCTGTGTTGTACCTTGATTTACCTAAGCATTCTCTATCCGGTAAGACAAGTTCAAAAGCCTCTTCTCAGGGCTTTGTCATTCATCCATGCTTGAAATGATTTCTTATTCACCTGAACTCTGTGCTTGCTTATTTGATCCCCTACATTGACTTGTATTATTAATTTTATTTCCCATTTCTATCCTTAATGAAATTGCGAACTATTCAAGGAGAGGGTGATTGTACCCAGTCACTTTTGATCCTCATTGTCTATTAAACTGCTAAGAGAAGCAATATTTATTTAGTGAATGAACTTAAAATCTGAGTCTCTGACTTATCTCTATGTCTTCCCAATTCCAGAATATGCCTTGTAAAGTTACCAACAAAGTTACCCTGTACCAACTATGACTCATAAAATATAATCAATTGCTCATTTTATTATTTTCTCAATGTATGTATCATCTTTTTTAAAGCACTATTCTATGGGCAGAATTAAAGAAATTTCTGTCAGCTGGTTGGTATACACCTTTAATCCCAGTCTGGTTTACAAAACAAGCTCCAGGCCAGCCAGAACAACATAGTAAGACCCTGTCTCAAAAGAAAAACTTGAAACAATTCTCTAATAAATGGAATTAGGTCAAAACTACAAGCTACAGAGGTAAAGGTGCCAACAACATTTTATTTTATTTCTAAAATCATATATAATTATAGACAAATCAGAAAATAAAAAACATACACAGTATATAATTTTAAACATTAAATATAAGTTTACCACTCAGAGATAACTACTCATAGTTTTTTTGTACATAGTATTACTTCATTAGACTTACCTTGTGAGGCCTATTTACACAGGCGATTTCTAAGTGAAATAAGCCTCCCAGTAGCTTTCTATTAAGTAAAACTAACTGCTCCATCCCATCACCCCAGCTGTCGGTAGACATCTGCCTAATGGAACTCATCATCATGATGTTGAGAAACTAACACAGATCAATAAAATTAGCCAAGCAACGAGCTCTACCCTAATAATTTAAACTAGAAAAACAGAACTGTAGTTTACAACCAATGGGCTATGAATTGGAAGGACTGCAGTGTGCCACAGCCATGTCAACTGTAACCAGAGCTGGCACTCTTGAGCATGCAGTGAAAGTGGGACAGTCCAGAGAGCTCTGGGCTTCTCCTCACATAATGTTACAGCCCACAAGAAGCTGGAGCAGGAAGATCATAAGCCCCAGACTAACCTGGGCCATCTGGTGAGATCCAGGCCAGACCAGGCTACATAGCAAAACCCTGCTGCTGAATAGTGATGTTACTGAGTCACATGAAAGGAAAGTACTGAATAGAAGCCTCACAAACTCTGATTCCCTGGAGCTCCAGACTCGATGACATCAGCTGTGTAATAGTCTCCACTGCTGGGTTCCCAAGAGATTCCTCTCTTTAAGTTTTCTTCTGGAATCCATCAATCCATCAATGATTGTAGGCATTTTCTATGCAATATATATATTCCAAAATACAGACACGATTTAAAACGTTGCTCCTTTGACATCAGTATACCATAAGGTCATGTTAGGGATTAATGTGCTTTTTCATTAAAAATAAATTTGAAACATCTCATTTTATCAAATCTATTTAATATATCATATTCTCTACTACTGAACACATAGTTATATCCAGCTCTAGTCTAATGTAAATTATTCCTTACTTGCTAATTTAGGTAAATACTGTCTTTTCCATCTATTTCTTCAGGACAAGATTACATTTATGTAATATAATCAGCTTAATGAGGTCACTGAAATTCTATCCTTTAAGTTTTATGCTGAAAAGTATTGATTAAAGTAAGTAAGCTAGAGTCTGAAACCAAGAATGTTATTGTAATTGTGTTCTTTAAGTACAGCCTAGGTTGTTCAGAATAGCAATGCTTGAAGTGAGATTTCAAGAGTGGACTTCATAGGACCCATGGATTCCCTAAATTTATAGCAAACATTTGTGTTCCTGTATATATTTGAATCTTTTCTTATGCAAGTCCATCAGTTTCATTCTAATGTCCATAATCCAAAGCGATTAAATATGTCTGATATGGAGAGTTGGTGAGCATATGAACCCAAATCATAACATAGGATGCATATAATATGCTTAGCATTATACCTAACACATGAAATTTGAAATGTAATTAGTTAAAAATAATTTCATACATCAGATTTTCATTGAATTTGCTATTAAAGTACACCTGCTGAACGGATGATTTCTCAATGGCCAAATATAAAACAGAAACTTGCTGATCTATGTCTAGACTCATGTTGTTCAAATGTAAAATTTTTTATTTCTTATTAGAAAAACAATATATTTTCTGCCTGATAAGGTCAATGATAGTATTATAAGAAAACAAATGATGTGAATAACTCTAATTTTAAAAATTAATCAATTTATTGTTTTCTCTTGAGCAACTCAATAAAGTTGTACTTAGATTAATCTTTATTGATTTTGATTGTGGTCATTTTATCTTTCTTGAGAGACAAATTTTATCAAGAGAAAAATCACTTATTAAAAACTTACTATATTTTATATATCCTGAGCTAAAAACACCTAAACTTTTTTACAATGCACTATGGACTGCATGTTTTCAAACGTAGTCATTTTTATATGCATGACTGTTTCATCCACATGTGTGTATGGATACCACATGTGTGCAGGCCTGACGAGGTTTTCAGATGCCCTGGAACTGGAGTTTGTGGGTGGTTGTGAGCGTCCATGTGCCGGAAATCCAATATGGGTCCTCTGAAAGAGCAGTGTAAGGAACAGACTGTCATGGTTCCTTTCAGTGTGAGATGCTCTTAGGGTCATTGGAGTTACAGGAAGGCATCGGAGCTGGGTCACTCGCACCTAGCTAGCTGCTGGTGCATGCTTGGTGCAGGACTTCGGGAGCTATGTAGGTGATTTGTTATGTCCCTGAGTCCAGGAACAGAAGAGTGGGGCCATCTTATGCCCCAAATCACTCGTTGGACAAAGCTTTGTGTCCTAGGCCAACGAGATGGGGGTTTTGGGAATTGCAAGCCTACACTGTCTTACATTAAATCAACATGTTGGCTATTATTTTTCTATGCTGGTATGAATTATATATTAGAACTGCTTTGTTTTCACTAGTGCCTTGAACTTATTATATAGTTTTCAAGAGTAGCAAGTGTTCTTAACCACTAAATATGCTGTTTTGTTTGTTTATTTGTTTTTTGTTTTGTTTTGTTTTGTTGTAGTTTATTTCATGTGCATTGGTGTTTTGCCTGCATTCATGTCTGTGTAATGGGGTCTGCTCCCCTGGAACTGAAGTTACGTACAGCTTTGAGCTACCATATATGTGCTGGGAATTGAACCTCAGTTCTCTGTGAAAGCAGCCAGTGCCCTTAACCATTGAGCCATCTTCCAGGCCCCCATGTACTGTGCTTTTTAAAAAGACTTATTTGTTTATTATGAATACAGCATTCTGTCTGCATACATTCATGCATACCAGAACAAGGGACCAGATTACATTACAGATGGTTGTGAGCCACCATGTGGTTGTGGGAATTGAACTCGGGACCTCTGGAAGAACAAATATTGTTCCTAACCGCTGAGCCATCTCTCCAGCCCTATGAACTATATTTTTAATGGTGATATTGTAGTAACATTTTTTTAATTGGCTTTTGGTCTCTATTTAAAATATAATTTGATTGTTTTCACCAGAAACATTTTTTAATGTCTTTGTTAATGTCGGGCCTACAGTCTGATTCAGTACTGTTATTATAGACATAAATAATCAATTTACATGTAGAGCAAAATTATTTCTTGTAGTCCATAGGGCAATCTTATTTCCAATGTTAGTATATGCCTAGGAAACACTGTGGAAGTGTTTGACATTGTCTATTGATTATGAGTAACAAGAACCACATAACATACGACATACATTCTCTTGTCAATATACAAATTCTAAGGCTGAGCTCAGCTCCTGCATCTATAAAATGGAATAACACTGTTTCACTGATTTAGAATCAGACAAGGACATACATGAAGTCATTTAATTAGTCCAGTATGTGGTATCATAAGTGTTTGATAAGTACTTATTATGTTTGAATATGAATTGGCCACTCTTTGGGAATTTAGTATAGCTTATATACCAGATTGAAGTCTAAAATAATCTCCCAAGAATTTGTGACAGATTTTACAGAAATAGCACCATTTGTAAAATCCTCAAAAAAAAAAATAGAGAGATAGCAAATTCTCAATATGGGGAGAGATAACAGATTTTTACATAAATAGTTCTATTTGCAAAATCCTCAAAAAAATATGGGGAGAGATGACAAATAAAGTCAAAGTATTTGCTTACTCACAGCACACATAGCATTGAAGACATTAGATAGAAAGAAGACCCTCAAAATGTTCTATTTGTCATAATTCTAAGAATCTAAATTTGGACCAAGTGGATCATATTAATTTAGGTGAACCAGATGACATTAAGAAATAAATGAGTTTTATGAATATCATGCTATCTTTAAGTAAAACAAAAAGAGCTTCTTAAGTGAGTCAGTAGAACTTAAGAATCCTGCTACGGTAGGGACCTGGTTTAGGAGAAGAGATCAATGTGTGGCAGGCGGGAGCATTGGCATGGATACCGAGGCTGGCTCAGACTAGGCTGCAAAGGGAATAAATCTCAAGCTTCTTTACAGTGCTTTTGTAGATTTGATTTGGGGTGTGTGCGCATGTGTATGTGTCTGTAAGCGAGAGGACAATTTTCAGGTATCTGTACTCACCTTCCACCTGTTGCAGCTGAGTTTCTGCGGCACCATATGCCCACGAGCTTCTAGGTGATTCTCCTGTCTCTGACTCTCGTCACTCCACAGAAGTCACGGGATTATAGATGAATGCCACCACACCTGACTCTTTATGTGAGTTCCCGGGATTGAACTCAGTCTCACTGGTTTACACAACGAGAACCTGCGCAGCCATTTCCTGGCCCCCAGAACGATTCTTTTTTTTAATTAAATTTTTTATTTTTTATTAATCACAGGTTATGTACTTTGTATCCCAGCCCTCCCGAATTCCCTCCCTATCCCCCCATCCCTCCCTCATCTTCTCCCTGCTCCTTTCTAAGTCCACTGATAGGGGAGGACCTCCTCCCCTTCCATCTAACTCTAGCTTATCAGGTCTCTTCAGGACTGGCTGCAATGTGCTCTTCTGTGGCCTAGCAGGGCTGCTCCTTCCTCGGGGGCCTTGGGGGGGAGGGTCGAAGAGTCAGCCATTGAGTTCATGTCAGAAATAGTCCCTGTTCCCCTTACTAGGGTACCCTCTTGGATATTGAGCTACCATTTGCTACATTCAAGCAGAGATTCTAGGTTATATCCATACCTGGTCCTTGGTTGGAGAAACAGTCTCATAAAAGACCCCTGTGCCCTGATATATTTGGTCCTTGTGGAGCTCCTGTCCTCTTCAGGTCATCCTAACGCCCTCCTCTTTCATATGATTCCATGCACTCTGCCAAAGGGTTGGTTTTGTGTCTTAATATTTGCTTTGATAGACTGCTACGTAGAGTCTTTCCGAAGCCTTCTGTGGTAGGCTCTTGTCTTGGTACTTGTTTTCTCCTACATCCAATGTCCATCCCATTTGTCTAAGTGAGGATTAATCCTCTTACTCCAGGTCCTCTTTCTTCTTTATCTTCTTTAGGTGTATAGATTTCAGTATGTTTATTCTATCTTATATAATTGAGTATATACCATGTGTGTCTTTCTGCTTTTGGGATACCTCACTCAGGATGATCATTTCCAGGTCCCACCATTTGCCTGCAAATTTCACGATTTCCTCGTTTTTAATTGCTGAGTAATATTCCATTGTGTAAAAGTACCACAATTTCTGTATCCATTCCTCAATTGAGGGACATCTGGGTTGGTTCCAGGTTCTGGCTATTACAAATAAAGCTGCTACAAACATGATTGAACAAATGTCCTTCCTGTGTACTTGAGCATCTTTTGGATATATGCCTAGGAGTGGTATACCTGCATCTTGAGGAATCACTATTCCTAATTGTCTAAGAAAGTACCAAATTGATTTCCAGAGTGCTTGTACAAGTTTACATTCCCACCAGCAATGGAGGAGGGTTCCTTTTTCTCTACATCCTCTCCAGCATGTGTTGTCACTTGAGTCTTTGATCTTAGCCATTCTGACAGAACAATTCTTGATAATGCTGTTTTCTGAAAACAAAACAAAACAAACGACCTTATTTCCTGTATTTTCCTGAATGTAGTTAGCTTTCTTGGGTTGTACTTTACCTTCTAGTATCTTCTGTAACACTGGATTTGTGGGTAGTTATTATTTACATTTGTTTTTGTCATTGAATATCTTGTTTTCTCCATCTAAGATGGCTGAGAGTTTTGCTGTGTATAGCCTGGGATGACATGTGTGTTCTCTTAGGGTCTGCATGATATCTGTCCAGGGCCTTCTTGCTTTCATAGTCACTGTTGAGAAGTCAGGTGTGATTCTGATGGGTTTGCCATTATATGTTACTTGGCCTTTTTTCCTTGCAGCTTTTAGTACTTTTTCTTTGTTCTGTATACTTACTGTTTTGATTATTGTGTGGCAGGAGGATTTTCTTTTCTGGTCTAATTTATTGGGTGTTTTGTAGGCCTCTTTTATGCTTATAGGCCTCTCCTTTAAATTGGGGAAATTTTTTCTATGATTTTGCTGAAAATATTTTCTGGGCCTTGGAGATGGAAATATTCTTTTTCCTCTATTCCTATTATTCTTCAGTTTTGTCTTTTCATGTTGTCTTTGATTTCTTGGATGGAAAACACAGGAAATAAATAACCTCACTACAGCAAAAGTAAAAGTAGCCAAGCACACACACACCACCACCACAACCAACATCAAAATAAAAAAAATCTAACAGCCAATGGTCATTGATCTCTCTCAACAACAAAAGACTAAGCTCTCTAATAAAAAGACACAGATTAATAGAATGGATGCATAAACAAGACCCAAGAATCTGTTGCATACAAGAAACATATCTAAGTCACAAAGATAGACATTACCTGAGAGTAAAGGGCTGGAAGATGGTTTTCCAAGCAAATGGACCCAAGAAGCAAGCAGGAGTAGCCATTCTAATATCTAATAAAATAGATTTTCTACCAAAATTAATCAAAAGAGATGGGTAGTGTCATTTCATGCTCATCAAAGGAAAATTCCAAGAACACATCACAATTCTGAACATCTATACCCCAAATAAAAGGGTACCCACAATTGTAAAAGAAACATTAATAAAGATTAAACAACACATAGATCGCTACACATTAATAGTGGGAGACTTCAACACCCCACTCTCAACAAAGGACAGGTCAACAAAATAGATATTAAACAAAGAAGCAATGACTCTAACAGAGGTCATGAATCAAATGGACCTAAAAGACATCTAGAAAACCTTTTACCCAAACACAAAAGAATTTACCATCCTCTCAGCACCTCATGGAACCTTCTCCAAAACAGACCATACAGTTTGTCACAAAGCGAACCTCAACAGATACAAGAAGACTGAAATAACCTATCAGACCACCATGGACTAAAGCTGGACCAGAACAAAAACAGAACTAGCAAAAACCCTATTCACTTATGGAAACAGAACAACTTGCTACTGAATTACGGCTAGGCTAGGGAAGAACTAAAGAAAGAAATTAAAAACATCCTAGAATTCAATGAAAATAAAGGTACAACATACCCAAACTTATGGGACACAATGAAAACAGAGCTAAGAGGAAAATTCATAGCACTCAGCGCCTTCATAAAGAAAATCAAACATCTTATATAAGCAACTTACTGGCTCAACTGAAAGCCCTAGGGAAAAAAAAGAAGCAGCCACACCCAAGAGGAGTAGACAGTTGGAAATAATCAAACTCAGGGCTGAAATCAATGAACTAGAAACAAGGAGAACAATTTGAAGAATCAATGAAACCAAGAGCTGGTTCTTTGAGAAAATCAACAAGATAGATAAACCCTTAGCCAAAATAACTAAAAGGCAGAGGGACACTGTTCAAATCAACAAACTCAAAAATGAAAATGGGGACATAACAACAGACATTGAGGAAATCCAAAGAATCATTAGGTCTTACTTTAAAAGCCTATATGCCACAAAACTTGAAAATCTAAATGAAATGGACAATTTTCTTGATCGATTCCACTTACCAAAGCTGGATAAATATCAGGAAAATAAATTGAATAGTCTTATATCCCCTTAGGAAATAGAAGCTGTCATCAAAAGTCTCCCATCCAAAAAAAAAGCCCAGGACCAGATGGTTTCAATGTAGAATTCTACCAGAACTTTAAAGAAGAGCTAACACCAATACTCTTCAAACTAGTCCACAAAATAGAAACAGAAGGAACATTATCAAACTCATTTTTATGAAGCCACAGTCACCTTGATACCTAAACCACACAAAGACCCAACAAAGAAAGAGAATTCCAGGCCAGTCTCCCTTATGAACATTGATGCAAAAGTATTCAACAAAATACTTGCAAACTGAATACAAGAACACATCAAAGATATCATCCACTATGACCAGCATGCAGGTGTGGTTCAATATATGGAAATCCATCAATGTAATCCACCACATAAACAAACTGAAAGAAGAAAACACATGATAATCTCCTTCAATACTGAAAAAGCATTTGATAAAATCTAACACTCGTTCATGTTTAAAGTCCTGGAGAGATCAGGGATACAAGGCATATACCTAAACATAGTAAAGGCAAGATATAGCAAGCCTATAGCCAACATCAAACTGAATGGAAAGAAACATAAATCAATCCCACTGAAATCAGGGACAAGGCAAGGCTGCCCAATCTCTCTATATCTTTTCAACATAGTTCTTGCAGTCCTTGTTAGAGCAATAAGACAATTAAAGGAGCTCAAGGGGATTCAAATCGAAAAGTAAGAAGTGAAAGAATCACTATTGGCAGATGATATGATAGTATACCTGAGTGGCCCAAAAAAAATTCTACCAGGGAACTCCTACAGCTGATAAACTCCTTCAGCAAAGCAGCTGGACACAAATTTAACAAAATAATCAGTAGTCTTCCTGTATACAAAAGACAAATGGGCTGAGAAAGAAATTAGGGAAATAACACCCTTTACAATAGCCACAAAGGACATAAAGTTCCTTGGTTGTAACTCTAATCAAGCAAGTCAAAGACTTGTATAAAAAAACTTCATGTCTCTGAAATAAAGAAATATAAGAAGACATCAGAAGATGGAAAGATCTCCCATGCTCATGGCTCGGCAAGATTAACAAAGTAAAAATGGCCATCTTACCAAAAGCTATGTACACATTCAATGCAATTTCCATCAAATTATCAACACAATTCTTTACAGAACTTGAAAGAAAAAGACTCAACTTCATATGGAATAACAAGAAACCCAGAATATCTAAAACAATCCTCTACAAGAAAAGATCTTCCGGAGGTATCTCCATCCCTGATCTCAAGCTGTATTATAGAGCAACAGTAATAAAAACTGCATGGTACTGGCATAGAAACAGACTGGTGGATCAATGGAATCAAATAGAAGACCCAGAAATAAAACCACACACCTATGGATGCTTGATTTTGGACAAAGATGCCAAAATCATACAATGGAAAAAAAATAGCATCTTCAATAAATGTGCTCGGCTAACTGGATACCTACATGTAGAAAAATGCAAATAGATCTATACTTATCACCCTACACAAAACTAAATTCCAAGTGGATGAAAGACATCAACATAAAACTAGACACACTAAACCTGTTAGAAGAAAAAGTGGGAAGAGCCTTGAATTCATTGGCACAGGAGACAACTTCCTGAACAGAACACCCACAGCACAAGCTCTAAGAGCAACAATCAATAAATAGGACCTCATGAAACTGAAAAGTTTCTGTAAAGCAAAGGACACTGTCATCAGAACAAAACAACAGCCTACAGACTGGAAAAAGATCTTCACAAACCCTATATCTGACAATGGGCTAATATCCAGAAAATATAAAAAAACTCAAGAAGCTAAACAGCAACAAATCAAGTAGTCCAATTAAAAACTGGGATATTGCGATAAACAGACAATTCTCAATAGAGGAATATTGAATGGCAGAGAAACACTCAAAGAAATGCTCAACATCCTTAGTCATCAGGGAAATGCAAACCAAAACAACCCTGAGATTTCACCTCACACCCATCAGAATAGCTAAGATCAAAAACTCAAGTGACAACACATGCAGGAGAGGTTGTGGAGAAAAGGGAACCATCCTCTATTGCTAATGGGAATGTAAACTTGTACAACTGCTTTGGAAATCAATCTGGCCCTTTCTCAGACAATAAGGAATAGTGTCATCCCAAGATCCAGCTATACCACTCCTAGGCATATATCCAAAATATTTTCAAGTATACAACAAGGACATTTGCTCAACCATGTTCATAGCAGCTTTGTTTGAAATAGTCAGAATCTGGAAACAACCCAGTTGTCCCTCAACTGAGGGGTGAATACAAAAATTGTGGTGCATTTACACAATGGAATACTATTCAGCAATTAAAAACAAGGAAATCATGAAATTTGTAGGCAAATGATAGGAACTAGAAAAGGTCATCCTGAGTGAGGTGTCCCAGAAGCAGAAAGACACACATGGTATATGCTCACTCATAAGTGGATATTAGACATATAATATAGGATAAACATCCTAAAATCTGTATACCTAACGAAGCTAAGCAAGAAGGAGGCCCTGGGTAAAATGATCAATCCTCAAGCAGAAAGGCAAAGGAGTAACAGGACAGGAGCCTACCTCAGAGGGCCATTGAAAGACTTTACCCAGCAAGGTATCAAAGGAGATGATAAGACGCAAAGCTAAACTTTGGGTAGAGTGCAGGGAATCTTATGAAAGAAGGGGGAGATACAAAGACCTGGAGGGGACAGGAGCTCCACAAGGAGAGTGACAGATCAAAAAATTCTGGGCACAGGGGTCTTTTTTGAGACTGATACCCCAACCAAGAACCATGCATGGAGATAACCTAGAACCCCTGGAATCCCTGCAAGATGTAGCCCATGGCAGCTCAGTCTCTAAGTCGGTTCCCTAATAATGGTAACAGGAACTGTCTTTGACATGAACTCAATGACTGGCTCTTTGATCACCTCCCACTGATGGGGGAGCAGCCTTACCAGGCCACAGAGGAAGACAATGCAGCCAGTCCTGTTGAGACCTGATAGGCTAGGGTCAGATAGAAAGGGAAGAGGACCTCCCCTATCAGTGGACTTAGGGAGGAGATGAGGGAGGGAGAGTGGGATTGGAGGGGCTGAGGGAAGGAGCTACAGGGGAGATACAAAGTGAATTAACTGTAATTTATAAAAATATAATAAAATAATTTTTAAAAAACAAGGACATCATGAGATTTACCGGCAAATGGTGGAAACTAGAAAAGACCACCCTGCGTGAGGTATCCCAGAAGCAGAAAGACACACATGGTATTTACTCCCTTATAAGTAGACATTAGACATATAATACAGGATAAATATACTAAAATCTGTACACCTAAAAGAGTGAAGCAAGAAGGAGGACCCTGGGTAAGATACTCAATCCTCAGTGAGATAGGCAAAAAAGATAGGCTTTGGAAGTCAGAGAAAACAGGAAACAGGACAGAAGCCTATCACAGAAGGCCTCAATCCTATCCAGCAGGATATCAAAGCAGATGCTGAGATTCATAGCCAAACTTTGGGCAGAGTGCAGGGAATCTTATGAAAGAAGGGAGGGATAGAAAGATCTGGAGGGGACAGGGGCTCCAAAAGGAGAGCAACAAAACTAAAAATCTGGGCACAGGGGTCTTTTCTGAGCCTGATACCCCAACCAAAGACCATGCATAGAGATAACCTAGAACCTCTGCACAGATGTAGCCCATGACAGCTCAGTCTCCAAGTGGGTTTGCTAGTAAGGGGGACAGGGACTGTCTGTGACATGAACTCGGTGACTGGCCCTCTGATCACCTCCCCCTGAGGTGGAGGGGAGCAACCTTACCAGGCCACAGAGGAAGGCAAATGCAGCCAGTCCTGAGGAGACCTGATAGGCTAGGGTCAGATGGAAGGGGAGGAGGTCCTTCTCTATCAGTGGACTTGGAAAGGGCAATAGGAGAAGAAGAGGGAGGGTGGAATTGTGAGGGGGCTACAGCGGGGATGTAAAGTGAATAAATTGTAATAAATAAAAACATGTTAATTAAAAATCTAAAACTTTAGTATATTCTGCAAGAAAATAAATGAGATTTTTTTTATTTTTCACCTATTGTCTGATTTTATCACAATTCTTTATTTTTTTTTCTGGAAAAAACATACAAACAAAGAAGTAAAAACCTAACCTTTCAATATACTCTACAATAAAGTGTAAAAGACGTGGAAGAAGGAAACTGCTTTCTGCCCGCTTGCTTGCTCTCTGACATTTTTATTCCTTTACTGGCAATAGAGCCTATTTCTTTGGGATTCTAGCATATATAGAAGACCAGACGAGAAAGTCAGCCTCATGGACTGAATAACTACTGGATTCTTGGACCTTCCATTGGTAGAATGCCATTGCTGACCCAACTGGACCACAGTCTGTAACTCATTTTCAAAAATATCCTTTACACACACACAAACACACTCATTCTATAAGTTCTGTTCCTCTAGAGAAGCTTGACTAATACACCTACCCAACGAGATTTCTGAGACACACTGAGTCTAAGTTTCTGATTACCCAATAAGAGTCCTTCTGTTTACCTGGCAAGACTCTGTTCTGGGTTGAACACATTATCACATTAGGACGCTGTCCGCATCCCTGCCGTTTGGCATCTGCTTTGTGACCTAGCAGCAATGTCTCATGCCAAAAGGTTCTCAGAAGGCCTCACTTTCATACATTTGTTTTTATTGTTATTTTGAAATGGCAATTTATCCATTGTAGGAATATTTGTATTCTCAAAGAATACAAAAGATATTTTGTAGGAGATCCTGACATCCGAAGTTTGTGACTCCAACTTGAGTAGTTGTGAACTTTGCTTTCTTCCTAATTAGGACAGACTCTGAGCAGTAGAGGCCACCATGAGAATATAAGTGGGAAGTACTAGCTGATCTAGATTTATGTCAATTTAAATCTCACTTACACACACAAAAAATAGGCATAGCATTTATAAGTCCCTTATTTCCCATAGGAGACTCTAGCATTAAAACTCCTTGGATTAACATTTGTCAAGCCAGTAGCCATTTTTTAATCGTCAGAAATGTAATATTAAAGCATAGCAATAAACGACCATTCATTATACAACAACAGAAGCTGAAAAGCAGGTAATGCTTTTTTCTAAATTTTATCCTCTTTGGCTTTATGATTTATAGTCTTGCCAGAGCTTTAGAATTAGCATGTAAAATCACAGAAAAGTTTTCATCACTTAAAAAATAGTCAAGGTGCTAGGGAGATGGCACAGTTAGATGGCACAGTGCTTGCCCCTGATCATGAAGACCTGAGTTCTGATCTTAAGCACGAAGTAAAATGCTGTGTGTGGGGCTGCATGCCTGTAATCTGAGCTACAAAGTGGAGAAGGGAAATTTGTAGCCAGACAGTCTGGCTAAATGAGTGAGCTCCAAGTTCAACAGAAGACCCTGTCTTAATAATAAAGTGAAGAACAACTGAAAAGGGTACTGAACCTCTAGCCTCCCCATGCATCTGCACACACTCGTGTACACACACACACACACAAATATAAGTAGTAGAAAAAGAATTGTGCAAAACAGGAATACAATGTTTCTAAATATCTGTTGATGAGTAATTGATTGTATGTTTTTGTATCTCTGTAAACTATATTTAGAACACAGTATTTTAATATATTTAATCAGAAGATGTTGACTGTATGTCACAATATAACACCCAGGTAGTAAATAGGACTAAAGCATATTGATAATAGCCATCCATATTTCTGCTACATTTGTATTCCCCAAATTAAAATTTGCAGATTCTTCAGACTCTTTTAAAAGCTTCCCAGTTCTCCTTGGAAGGCCACAGAATCAAATTATATTTTGCTTGTACTCCCTACAAAAGAGAAGCTACAAAGACTTTGATCTGCAGGAAACAGCTGAATTTCCACAATGTTAAAGGTGAAGAGCTTTGGAGAAACTTCAGTGTGTGGAAGTCATGCTGTGCTATCCCAAAAAAAGAGACTGCCACTGTCTTCTTTGCTTTGTGCATAGAGACCAAAATAGAGATTCTTAGTGTCCACATATCTTCAAGGGATGAGAAAATCTGTGGATACTTTATCCTAGCTGTGAGACCTGGGCCAGAACTGAAAAGTTAACAAGGTGCTATGATCAAAATCAGTGCTCCCTTTTCCTGTTAGTTAGGGCAAGCTTTCTGGCCTGACTTTCTTCCTAAGTGTGACTCGCTTCTTAAGGGACTTCATGTTGTCATGCAGATTGACAACCCTGGCAGGAATCAGACAGCCATGTTTGAATACTGGCAGGAGACACAGCTTTGATTCCAGTAGGGTCCTAAACTGTGTTAAAAATAAACAAATGAACAAAGAACCCCTGCCCCCAAATAAAACCTACTATAAAACCTAGCTGACAGTTATCCTACATACTTAGGGTAATATGAGACTCAAAATGACCTAGTGAAGAGAAAGTAGAAGCAAGGGACATTTCACACAGTGGGCCACAGAGTGATTTTGATGTGAAGATGAACAAATCAGTGAATAGTACAGAATAGAGATCCCCAAAGTCAACATCTGCATATATAAATACCTGACACTTTTTTTACATTTTTAAAATTTTACTAACATATATTTTGATCATAGTCTCTTCTTTTCCCCAAGTTCTTCCAGATTTTCCCACCTCTCTATATACTAACTTTTTGTTCTCCATCTTTCTCCTTCTGACCTTCCCTCCCTCCCCTGAAATATTATCTGAAAAGTGCAGAAAACAATGCAAAACTGCAGGCTGTACCAACAGTGCCAACTTCTGAGGGCATTAGCCAGATTTGAGGCAACTAGCATTCTAACCATTTGATGGGTCAAAAAGTCCATTGACTTAAGGAGAGGATATCACACTTTAATCTCAAGAACATGGGCTATCCTCTTTTGCTATGTTTGCTGGATATAAAAATGTCGTTAAAGGCTCATTTGGTAGAATGCTTGCCTAATGTGCATAAAGCCCTTAGGATCTTGCCCCTCATGATACAGTAGTGGTACATTTGTATTAGTGAAGGCAGATCAAGGTCATTTTCGTATGCATCGCAAGCTCAGATTCACCATTGAATACATGATACTCTATCTCAAAAATAAAAACAAAAACTAGTAAGTTTTCTTATTTAGTATTATCTTCATGTCAACACTGTGCTATCATGTCATGGATATGATTCAGCAAGTATTGGTTATGTAACTTAGCAGACATTGCTGTAATTATGTCTTTGCAGAAATAATAATGTTTCAATTCTATAATAAGTACTAACTTAGGGAAGAAGTTTGAGACTATTTGATTTGGACTCGTGGACATCATGGGAATTCCAACCCAAAAGAGATCAAGCACACAACATGAACAGTGCAAACTAAGGAGGAAATACAGCACTGTGGTTCTCCTGCCTGGAGTGCTATTTCCTACCAGCCCACGACTGCAGGAGGGGCAGAAGACAAGGCGCAGAGCTTGGAAGGCCGGCGAGCACAGCAGAGATCAGACACTCTGAGAATTGCTTCAGGGAGCTGATTCAAGTTTAATTCCAGAGAACAAAGGCTATATATCCTCCGGGGAGTGGGTAGGTTATAATTAGGCATTTCAAGGATGCTTGATTTGTGTTAAACAGCAAGTTCCTATCATAAGAATGGGAACACAGTACCTAATTACCCTATAGGCACAGGGAAGGGAGATCTAGCAGGGAGCTGTGTCAAAGGCCATGTATCAAATGTGGATAGGGGTATCTACGTCTAAAGACATTCTCCAGATGAAGTCAGGCAGAGAGTAGGAGGCCCTGCTGGGAATAGGGAGTCTTTCATCTTAACGCCCAGCTCAAAATGGCTGTCCGGACTGGGAGGACAGAACCTCAAACAACAGAATCCTTCCAACACAACACAACATAGCAAATTACTTCACTAAACCTGTAGGAGTTAGTTCTTTATTACAGTTATGAACCATTTGATAGAAGATGCTTAGGCTTATTTAGTTTATGGTTTGGGGATTTGAAATCTAAAGAGCTTAAATTCTGGGCCAACCCTTTGGCTGCCCTAGCTGGTGTCAGCCAATAGTCATATCTCCATCCAGAAGGGAGAGGGAGCATCCTTGCCTCTTTTTATAACGACTCTTCACAGAAAAGAAAGGGATCACACAATACCAAACTACCAAGGAGTCCCACAAGAACTACCTGAAGCCCCCCAGATATGCTGGCCTCACCTTTTAAAGACCCACTACCTTCCAATACCAAGATGCTGAAATGGTGGATTTTAGTCACATAAACATTTGAGAGACCACAATTAATGTACATCCTAAACTATCTTACTTCTCATCTTAATTTATTTTTGCCAAATATGAAAGCTATATTTTCACATAGAATTTTTTTTGTACATCTGCAAGATGGTTTCCAGGTTGACTCATTGCCTTGGTGACAGACTATTTAAAATCCTATTTCTAGGCTGTCTGTGCAAATCCCAGGAACAGTGGGACACAGTATAAGTATACTGAGTGTGCTTAGGGAGGTCCTTCTCTCTAATTATTTTTCATCTTTTACGATAACCCTCACTTCTATTAACACAGTATTATGTTTCTGCACTTTATCCCACTTCGGCTGTTGTCTGTTCAATACAAAGCAAAATGTAAATCTAGGTAAATGAAGGTGGATTTTAGAAATCTAAGTTATTCCAATATGTAATTCTGACCTATGAAACTTAAATACTCAGCCCTAAATTTTCCTCTACTGAAAAAAAAAAGAATTTGTTTTGGCTAACACAAACTAGAAATAATTGCACAGCGTATCTGTGATTCTTATTCCCATACTTAATTAAGAGGACTCTGGGAATATCATGAGGTATTTTGGCTCACTTTATAGCTTCAAAATTTCCACAAAGTAAGTGAAAGTAAAATACAGTATCAAAGTTAACAGGAAGGAGAATAAACCCGAGCAAAGTATGATGATACATGTATGAAGATGCCATGATGAAACCCTTGGCTTTGCATGTTAACCCCCCCCAAAAAAAAGAAAAATCAAGATTATATCGTGAGTCTAATAAAATGAGACAGCCTATTATTTTTCAAAGCAGTTTTGGTTGGACACCCAATGTAGGTGACAGAACATAACAAATTTCATGCAATAGTTATTTATGCATATTGGCTGTGAATGAGATAGAATGCTGTCTGCTACTCCTGGTGTTACTGAGTATACTAGATGCATATCCTTTTCTTTGGTGTATACCTGTACATACTTACTTGCAGGCAAAACACTCATATACACAAAATTAAATAAACTAATGCCTTTCTCTTTTTTCTATGAAGCAAGAATTATGTCAAATTCACTGTCTTTCAGACTATGCACATAAAGTTAAATTTTAATGATAATTAAAATGATAGTAATGATAATTACTAGAAAATATCAAGTAATCAATCAATTGCTAATAAAAAATAACATAAACTCACAAAAATAATTTGTAGATTTTAAAACGGCAAGACAGGGAAGATATTTAAAGGCATAAGTATGAGTCAGGAAACAACATGATGATAGATATCTTCCTTAACATAGTATTTTTATTAATTATTGGGAAACTTCATACAATATACTCCACTGAACTTATTTCCTATTCCTCCAGGTCCACCCTCCCACCATTGCCCCCCCAAAATACAACAACTCCAATTTGTCTTGCCCATATACTCATTGGAACATGGTCAAACTCCAAGTGGGCAGCCCCTTAGAGAAAACGGGAACCTTCCCCAGCTCCCCATTCCCATCCCCTATAGAAGCCATCAACTGTGAAGAGGCACAGTTCAGCATGTTTATCACAATTTTTAAGGACTCTCTTCAATAGCTTCATTCTGTACTGTTTCTTCGGGGGGGAGGTTGAAGAGACATTGGCACAGAAGCCTTCAAAGTCTCTCACTCTCAGTTATGAGTCTGACACTGCAAAGAAGGCCTCCCAGCCCATAGCAGCCATTGGCTGCACAGATCGAGTCACACAAGTCTTTCAAGGAGACTTAACTGTTGTCTAAAAGAAGAAAAATCCCAACTGTTGTATTTTACCACTAAAGATGCTGGGATGAAAACCTGATAGCTCAGAGAAGAGAAAGTAACCAGGTAACCTTCCTTCTCAGCTCAGGTTCTGGATGGAAAAAAAACCAAAAGGCTCACTAGCTCAGCTGACAGCCCAGGAGCAAAAGGCTGCAAAAACCCCAAGGCCAGAGGCTTGTTAGCTCAAACCCCAAAAAGCCAGGGAGCTGAGAAACCGAAGCTTAGACTAAAACCAGAGCTTGAGCTAAATAGCCCTTTCTTCTTCTCCAAGCTGTTTTAAGTATCCCTCAACTCAAAGTCCCTCCCTACTCTTTAATCTCTGTCAGCTGGTTTCTTGTTCTGCCTCTTGACCTAGGGTTAACTTTATTAAATCCTGTGTACAGAAAGCTCTTGGATTAAAGGTGCATGCTAGGGCTGGCTGAACCACACCATAATCACCTCTTTACAATAAACAGATAGTTCTTGGATTAAAGGTGTGTGATAGGGCTCAACCACACCAAAGAAACAGGGTTCACAGTTATGGGGTATACAATGGATCAAATATCCTACAACGCTTAACCCAGAAAATGAACCATTCTTCATCTTGGAAATCTTGTTTTTGCTCAGAGCCAGGGTGAAAGTGAGGTTGGGCAGTGGAGGCAGGGGGTAGAACATGGGAGCTCTAGGCTGCTGCATACTACTCTGCCTTCAGCTCCAGGAACCCTACCACTATTTCAGGCAAGACCACGTATTGTAGCCTCACTTCCCTGGGAAGGGCAAGCAGCGTCTGTAGCAGTGGCTTCATGTTGTGGGCTAGGCCTGCAGGCCAAGTGGCGCTGTCCTAGCTGGTTGTGATGGGCTGAGGCGGGCCCAGCAGCGCCCCAAGCCTCCTGGCCTGAGGAACCACTCTACTTGGCAATGACATGTTCCCTTGTCTGCATACCTGTTGCCATCCTGTATCTCTAGTTCCACTTCTCTCTGTCACGTGTACCACTCCAATCTGCCATCTCTCTCCCACAGAAAAGCTAACTTACATTGATAGATTTTCATTACAAACATTTTTAGAAAACTGTGAATTTCTCCAGTTAGAATTGAAAAATAAAAGTCAGCATCATGTAAGAAAGACTTATCGCAAGCATAGTGCACAGAAAGGTTAAAAGTAGAACACAGGTAAAACATGTAACACAAAATTTTAATGTGCTTAATTTCATGTTTTAAAGTTACCCTCATTTTCCCCCCTAAGTGAAGGAGAAATTAAAAATTAAAAACAGGCTATCTCAATTCAATGTGATGATCTGAACACATTTGTTATGGTAAAGAGCAAGCAAAAGAAAACCCATTGTTTTTAGATTTTTAGCATGATTAATTAGTCTCATTTAAGTGCTATATATAATACTTTTCCAAGCATATTTTTTCAAGCAGAAAAAAAAGCTATTTGCCCAAATTGATGAAGTATTGGATCATAAATCAAGCCTCAATGAATTTCAACCCATTAGGACCATTAATCTTTGGAAATTAGGCAAGAACTCAATAATAGAAGTAACTAGAAAAGGCCCAAATGTTTAGATAAAAGAAATACACATCTAATTAACCCATTGATCAAAGAATCACTACCCATAACAATCTGGCCACATTATGACAGAAAATGTGTGAGATGCAAGCAAGTCTGTCCTTAATCAGCTGGATTCCGACCGGAGCTGAAGCCTTCTTTGTAGGAAGAGGTCACATGGGTATTGAAGAACTGTGGATGAAAGCTGACAGTCACTAGGGTTGGAGCTACATGTCTTCAGTACTTCTCTATTGCTGTAAAGAAACACCATGACTGAGGTAACTTATATAAGGAAGCCTTTAACTGGGGGCTTGCTTATAGTTTCAGAGGGTTAGTAGATAATCTTTCTGGCCAGGAGTGTTGGAGCAGGCAGGCATGGTGCTAGAACAGTACCTGATCCACAGGCAGAGAGAGAGAGAGTCGAGACTAGGCCTGGTGTGGGCTTCTAAAGCCTCAAAGCTCACCCCAAAGTGACACAAATCCTCCGACAAAGCTATACCCTCTAATCTTTCTTAAACAGTTCATCAACGGGGCATCAAACCATTCAAGCCTATGGAGGCCATTCTCATTCAAATCTCCACACTACTACTGCTATTTTGATAAATAAACATATTGTCAAACTGCTTCCTAAATATCTATATTTATATTCAAGGACAAGTGCTGTGTTCAGCCTTGACCAAAGAAGCCTCTCTTTGCAGCAAATAATGATTAAAGCATAGATGCATGGCTAAAGGTATTTAAAACAAGTGACTGTTGACTGCTCAGCCTCAAGCAAGACACCTAAGAACCTTTCCTGAGTTCAGGGAACATTGTGGAAGAGTGGGCAGAAAGAATCGCTAAAGAAAGAATGACAGGGAAAAGATCCATAGAATGCTGTTTAAGGGCACACCATGGCTGAGACATAAACTCAGGTAAAGCTACAGTTGCCTGCATAGGGCCTGCACAAGGTCAAGCCTGTAAAAATTCAGTCAAAGATGGGGAGGGTCCTGGGAAGAAAGTAGTAGCTGATGGCTGCTGGATGGCAGAGTCATTGTCTTCATGTAACCACTAGTGACTTATTCACATTCCAATGGTTATCTCCACAACCATGCCAACTCAAGCGGCCCTGGTTAAACTCAGTGAGTCACAACGGCTGAGTGCGATCAGAATGTATTGTAAACATGTATGAAATTGTCAAAGAATTAATTTTAACAAAGGATTTTGATAAGAAGAATCAGCCTGAAATGTCAAGGGCTGGGATTTGGTGATCTATGGATCTATCTCGGTAAATGAGCTTACACTTTTAGTATTCAGTATTCTCTACTTTATTAAAAAATAGAAAAATAAGTTCTACAGGATCCATAGTCAGGTTCTACAGTATTGAACAGACCTCCATGTCACTGTGTATACTTCACAAATCAGAATGAGTTTTCATTCTTTCTGAATATGCATTTGCAACTGTGCACACACCCTAATCTCTGAGAGTCTTTTGTTAGCTTGTAATCTTCATTGTGTTTTATCCTAAAGTCAGATTATACTTCCCAGTACCACGCTGTGGCAAAAAGTAATACCCACACGCTGGGTGATTCCAACTCACCCTTCCAGAAACAGGCAAGCACAAGCCTCTTGGCCCACAGACAAAACCAGTTGCTCTACAGGTTTCCACCTCAACACACCCAGACAGCTAGAAATATCTGTTTAGCATCTTCATTATCACTCTGGCCTCAAAACAAGACGGGCTAAATACAAAATTACATGGGCAATATCTTTACAAGGTTTTAGTAAAACATAAAAGTTGTGAGCTTTAGATTATGGAGCAATTAGCTCATTGCTATCATCTACTATAATAAGCTTTATTTATGAGGTGAACAGTTTTGAGAAAACTGTGTTCGGTATTTAGTTTTGGGACTCATCAATTAATGTATCTAAAAGAGTATGTTCACATTTGTAGAAAGTATTCATATTTATTCCTCACATAAATTGAATTGAATTATCTGTGAGTACTAGCTGGAAAGACTTAACTGGAAACAGCTGATTAACATAGTACCAACAGGATAGAATTCTCAACCATATCAAATATTCAAGAGCCTCGAAATTCTCTTGCTTTCTTTGTCAACACTTAGCATGATAGTGGTCCATTTGTATGGCTTCATTAAATAAACTAGAAATTTCTCTGTTGGAAATATTAATTTATTTAGAATATCCTACCTGCAGAGTACTGAAACCAATGCTCTTGAGAATCCAAGAGCTGGATGTACTCCAATGAGTGATGAGGGTAATCAATCAATTTTCTTGAAGATGGAAGAGAAAAGGAACCTTATCCCCTCGGGTACCTAGGTTTCCATGGCAGCAGGCAGCTTTGATAGCCAATAGAAACCATCTCTCCTCTAGCCAGGACAAGAAAGTCAGAAGACAAAACAAATCAAATAACAAAAGAGTGAAAACATAAAAAGACAGTAAGGGCTGCATAGAGAAACTCTGGTATATACGTCTGCTCAAGCACGCACACACACACAACTAGGTTAGTATGATAAACAAATGTTTTATTTCCTTGTTTATTTAGATTTTTGAGACAAGATCTTACTATATAACCCTGCTGGTCTGGAACCCCTACACAGACCAGAACGGCCTCATCCTCATACCACTGCCTCCCGAGTGCTAACATTACAGTTTTACTGCCACAACTTACTTGCAAATTCCTTTCATTTACAAAAGAAATTAGGACTTTGCTAATTAGTGAGCATTATCATAAAATTATTTTAAACGCCGTTCAATAAGTTTGGAGCAATGACTAAGTATTCTTTTAATAAACCTGGATGTCATTCTTTCTTCTTTTCTTTCTTTTTTTCTTTCTTATTTTTTAAAGGAGCTTTTGAGGGAAGGCATGTACTCAGCAGAAGTTTACAACAGCTTGCCAAGCCAAGACTTCTGAAGAGAAACTGGAACAGATAATTAATCCAATTAATTGGGAATTGCCAAATGGACAGAATATCCAAGCCCCTTTTGCAATACATGTGTATCAGGCACCACCCTTTGTTGAAAGCTTGTGAGCATCTACCAGATTCCTCTCCACCCTCATCTGCTTCCTCATTCTGATCTCCTTCACAATTACAACAGGTGTAGTGCTGTTGCTAGTCACTGATTTCAACTCACTCCTTTCCAAGCAAAAATTGCTTGTGTTTTGTAAACTGCCATTAGAAATTACTAATACTTTCATCTGGATCAAAACTTACACTGTTAAAGGCAATTATCCTTCAAAACAAATACTACTTGTTCAGTATTTAAATATGCTGAGTTACAGAGTCAAATATCCACTGACATGTAACTTCAGCCCTTAAACACAGCGAAGGAGCCCAAGTGCTATTCTTGCATTGAGATGTTATTTAGAATAGCCTTTGATGAAATTTTGTCACTTTCTACATTTACTTGTCATTTTTTTTTTACTAAAGTCTAGTACCACAGTAGCCATTCTTATGAAAAAAAAAAGTATTTCAGAAGAAAATTAAAACATCTATTTCCACTAAAAGCAAGGCAAATAGCAACTCAGATAATATTTAATACTATATATCATTCTGATGACTCATTATTTTTACAAGCTGCCTGAGTTTTATGTCTCAAATAGTTACCTGAGGTTTGCAAAGCATTTCAGCACCAGAACAATACAAATCATTTGACTAATACAGTACCTTCTTCATAGTACCTTCTTTATAATTGCCTTTTCAGGCATTCACAGAAACTCTAATATTCTTAGCAATAATTTATCACTATAGATAATATCTGTGAGGTATTAGAAATCATATTTCATTTTTATAATATCTTTAAAACAGAAATAAACATGTCAAACATAAATTATTTGAAGAAGTATAGAATATGAGTCCCAGAGAGAAGCACAAAGCTTGTTATAATCATGTCCCAGAGTCTGCTTTTGGCCTAAACAGGAATGATCCTATATGTATATCCTTGTACTGAGTGAAGGATTTAAGATGAAGAATTACCACAGGTTTACCAGGGCCTGCACGTTTGGGATGTTATTCCACTGGACTCTTATGTGAGGGGTGTTAGAATCTCAGATATAGGCCTATGTGCAAGACAGAGTAGTAGCTTCTTCCTTTACTTCTGATTCCGAGTAACAACACAGGAATTCTAATGAAGGTAAGCTTGCCTAGGGAAGGGCCCAAAGGTTATTAACCACCCATAGCTGGGTGTGGTAGCACATACCTGTAATCCCAGTACTCAGGAGGCCAAGAAAGAGATGGGTTTAAGGTCAAGCTACACAGTGAGACTGCTTCATGATTAGAGCTGATCTGAGAGACCTAAAAGGGAATGGTTAAGGTTCTCTACCATAGCAGAGAAATAGACACACTGATAGGTGCGTGTGTGTTTGCACGTGGATGCGACACTTATATAAGATACTTCTTATGGCTTTCCAGAGAAATGACTTTGAAATTCTGAAGGTTTCTGAATGTTCTCTCAACTCACAAGATTCACACATACCTGAGTTTATACTATATTCTAGCACTTGTCTACTCCCATTTTATCCTTTTGAAGACAGAGCAGTGATCATCTCCTAGACTTCTCACAAAGTTCATGCCCACCACTGCCTTACATATTTTAGGAGGGCCCATGCTTACCTTTATCATGGCTCTTGACAATCTTGATAAAACTCAGTTATTTAGTTTACCAATAGGGTTAAATTATTAAAGAAGAGGAGACTCTAGAATAAAGCCTCTGAATAATATGGCAGGGAAGATGATGGGAGGGAGAGGGGAAAAGGAGGAGGGAGGGAAGGAGGAACAATTGATCCTTGACTCCATCCAAGAGCTGCTTCTGGCCCTTCAGTTTGTAATGCATTTGAATGTTCCCGAACGACTACATTAAGCTAATTTTAGCTCCATCCTTGGTTGTATTTTTCCTCAGCTTGATTCATGAGCTTTTGAACAGCCAGTGCCTGGTGGAACCCTAAAAGCCAGGTCACTTGTGTCTTTCAGCCCAAAAGGGCAAGACAAATATTATCATTATGGGTTCTAATTGCTGTTAACATCACAGTCATTACCAGCCATGCATAGGCTTACCCAGTCCCATAACAAGCTGGATTATACTGTAGGAGTCATTAGTAGCTGCCTCGCTGTTTGGTACTTTGTTTTGCATCAGTTTTCCTACCTGCTCTAAGGTGCTACAACGACTGAATATCATTTCAGCCAACATTTGCTGTTCTCTGTCTCTTTACCACCAAACTAAACTTTTTCTTGCTTTCTTGTGCTTCAGGTCAGGGGCTTGACCCCATTAAGAAGCTGTCCTTGAAATATAATGTATCCCCAAATTCATAATTATATCTCATTCTGTTTGCTTCTCGGGGATTTCCCTGTAACTCTATATTTCAATCTCCATGTATCTTTTAAAACTTTATGATGGACAATTAGTTCTGCCCCTTTTCAAGGACCTGTGCTTTGCTGGATTTTTTTATTTTTGGTTTAAATTCACTCAAATTTGCCCTTTTAAATCCAAATTTAACTTTTAGAACTATGGTCTTCACTGCAGGTAAGAATAAACAAACTAAAGAGCAACACATCACATTATACATTTCTAAGACCAACTGTTCCTCCATGTTCTCATTAAAAGTACTGCTTTGGGAATCTGGGCAATAACATTGAATAGAATAGCTGAATTTTGCAGGACACCATGAATCCATGCAAAACGAACAGTCAGAAATAACCAGTGAGCTTACTCTACAAAACCTCCAATGACCACATTGTGACCATCATGTTTCTTGGTATGTCAATTTTCATGTCTATTTTGTGTAGAAAAAAGGAGCTACCAATGCTTTGGCTTGCCAGCTTGGACAGAGTGCTACTATTTTTTTTTGAGTGCTACTATTTAATCACATTTCCTTTAAAAAGCTCATAACCAACACTTCCAAATTCCCGAGGGCCCAAAAACTGTTTACACCAAGAAAATGTAATGACATATCTTTTGGAAATTTTTGCTATATAAGCCACAACCAACTTGTGTTTTCATCATTATGAACTAAATTCTTAAGGCCCAAAATACCATATCTTATTTACTTCCTCCCTCATCCTCAAGGGTCACTGGCCCCCTGAGTGGAAACACACTCTACACTCTAGACAGCCAGACACCAAAACCAACACATGGAAAAATAAAAGGAGTTACTTGGCTCAACCAAGCCCCTCCTAAAGGTGAAGAGCCTCACTTTTCTTTAAACCTTCATTTTTGAAGAGGCTGTTAACCCACCATGGGGCTAGAGGAACCCAAGGTCTTGGCACCTTAATAAATGATCCCAGAAGTTACCTAAAGATAAATTTTAAAAGAAAGAAGAAAGTTGGTCTGCATGAGAAGCTGCCTATGAGATGAGAGGAAAAAGAAGCCAAGGGTTATTTTCTCCCAATCTGTTTCTGGGATATGAGCCATCCTAGCTACTGATGTCGATCCATTTATTCATGGCTGGTTGCTTTGAACTTAGCGTGGGTAGCCGATCATATCAGATCACCTCTGGGCCCCCGATACTATCTCTTACTTGCCTCAGGCTAGTACTGTCTTTTTCTTCAGTTTCCACCTGGCCTCACAAAGGTCAACCAGCAGTGACCCACATCAGAGCTCCTGGATCCAGACAAGCCAGGGAACACTCAAAAGAAAACTTAAAACACTTGGGTACTTTACCTACGTTTGTGGGCTGACTAATAGTCATAGTTATCCTGGTACCGTGTCTTGGAAAATGACATGCAACTTCTGGGTCAGAGACAAAAAATGTATTATTCCCAGAACACCCAGCATCCTAAGCTGTGTGCACATGTTAATTCCACGGTTCCCTGGAGACCCACAAGGTTTACATGGAGCAGCTTGCTTTGATACTCTTCATGCAATTGAGAGATACTAAGCTTAGAATGTCTTAGATATTTACTAGAAAAGGCTGGCCTTCAACAAAGAGCTTTCCAAAACTTGGCTCCAGAGAGGAGCTTTACTTTCATTGTGTAGACAACAAATGAACCTGCTCCAGAGTTGCATAGCCAGAGGGAGACACTGTCTTTTGTTTAGTATCAAAATTGTTGAAAAGATGATCCAGGAAAAGGGGCTTTCAGTGCCTTCTTAGGCTGTGCAGAAATCTATGGAAATAATTAAAACCGTTACATGAACAAATAGCAAAATGCATGAACATCTCGGAACAACTAAGTAATGAGTACTTGGCACAAATAGTCCACTTATTCTCAACTCCTCTAAAGAACTCCGCAAAGTTAACAGATGTCATATGTGTCCGTACTAGAGATGATTATCATTTTATTTATTAATGTAAATGCTGATTGTTTTTTCGATAATTGGCACTTACTTACATAAATTCTGAAAAACTTATGAGACTTTTGAACATACCAAGTACTACCCACTTCAGGAAATAAGCTTTTAAAAATATCATCCTTTATATAAATTGGTTGTTCATCTCTCGTTTTACATGAGTCGTTCAGTTTTAAGTTTATTTTGATAAGCACGTTCTTAGTATACTTCTTTATCTGTGGCTTTGTGCTTTGCTCGTGTTCATTCAATGTTACCCTCTCTTACTACACACATTTCTTTATTCTGCAAATGCATATCCCAGGACCTAAAATATAAATGGCACACAATTTTAAGATCTAATTTATTCAAAAATGAAAAATGCAGAATATATATATATATTATGTGAGGGGAAAGAAACAGTAAAAAAAAACACTTAAATAGCTGCTCCATGGTTAAAGGAGAGATTTTTAATTGAAGACAAAAGAGAGAACACATTCAGTGGCATCTGGGAATGTTCAGAGCAGAGAGAAAAAGAAGCAGACTGGACATGGTTAGCGCTCTCTTTCAGAGTTGCTGTTCTAAAGACGGGTGGGGGCAATGTAACAGTCTAGAGGACAGCATTTTTCAGGAGGAGTTGGGAGTTTACAAGGGCCAGGGGCTAGCATGGGGGCTTTGAGACATAGAACAGGTACTGGTGAATAGGGACTGAGGTAGCCTGGGCTAGCATGGGCTTTGATACACGACCAAGGGTATATAACAGTGAAGAAACATATGAAGCTCCAAAGTATTAGTCAAGGGGGAGATTTTTATTGTAGGTGTAAGAGAGAAAGAACAGCCAGAGGCATATGAAAGAGTTTAAAACAGAGGAAGAAAGTAGAGCATGGCCAGGGGACTGGACCTGGCCAGAAGAAAAGCTAGTAGGCACCACAGGTTTCCATTTGCCCCTTTGTCAGTGAAAAGGGAAATGACTTTTTTTGGTAGTGGGGAGCCAGCCTCACAAGTTCCTGAGGAATGCTGGCTTTTATCTTACTGCGTGAAATCCTCCTGTAGTCCAGGACTGCCTTTTGGAGTCTGGAGAATTGGAGTTTCCTTTGGACCAGACACTAATACTCTCTCTGCATAATTGTGACATTCCATCACAGGTAGATGTGGACTGTATGTTCCCTGCCACAGAATGTCCTGCTCCAAGTGGATGCTATGCCAGCATTTTGCAGGAAGTTATGTTCAATATTCTATAAATTATATCAGCACATTTAGTCTGTGGCTAAGGACAAAAAGAGAATCATAAAATTCAGATATGTGATCTGTTATCATTCATTTAACATTTCTTAAGTCACTCCTCAAGGCCAGTTGATATTTGATAATTCAATAATAATCTGTAATTACTAAACTTAGTGGGCTTGCTATCTATATGCTAAAATCTACAAAGAAGAATCTCCTCACTTTACTGGTAGAGAGATAGAATTAATAGTATCTGCAATGAATCCAAACAATGGGGAGAAAAGCTATATTCTCCTATGAGCCTTAGTTCCAATCAAAACAAATAAAGGTTACCATTGTTTACATTTTGTTTTCTTACCATTTTCAAGTTGACAGACACATCTGGGTTTCTGATATAAGATAAATCTTCTTGTTTAGAATGGTAGGAGAAAATTCAATGCTTAAAATTCAATGATTAAAAGAAAAAAGAAGCATAAAAATGTTAATAAGGAACTAAATATGAAACTAAAAGACGTTATAACTATTTCCCCAAAACAAAAACATTGGCTGAAAGCTTTGTGATATTTTCTCCTCAATACCTCTGTTTAAAAAATTCACTACATGTCTAGCATATGCAAGAGATTATGGTATGCAGTGATTATAAAGGAATACAATAGTCTTTACCTATTTAAAATTACTAAATTCGAGCAATAATGTAAGTGTGAGACCAAAACAGGAAAAATATTTCTTGCAGGTTAAGGGTCTGTTTGCAGTTAAGACAGTTAAGAATAAGTCCCTGTTTGTCCTGTGCAGGTTAAAGTTTTTGTTTGTAGTTAAAGCATAAGTTCCTTTTGTCCTGTGTTAAGTCCTTGCAATAGTTAAAGCATAAGTTCCTGTTTGTCCTGTGTTAAGTCCTTACAAGTTAAGGATTCTAGTTATAATCAAGAATAAGTTCCTGAAAAAAAAAGAATAAGTTCCTGTTTCTTAGATCTGATGTAAATTGCAAAACATGTTTTTCAACCTTCACTAAACTTGCGACCCCATTCACATGATGCACATCCTTACTTTTGTTCCTCCCTTTTCACATATATTTTCTAATGGTATATCACAGCCAACTCTCTTGCCCCTGTGAACACCAATCTTATATCTCCTATAAAAAGGACCTCCAATGGCTGGCAGGGGCTGCTCTCTAATATTCGGTGGTGTGACATTGCTGGCTGGTCAGCCCTGGATGCACCCCAAAATACAGCCAGCTCTAATCAGAGAATTGTAGATTTGGTCTTTTCTCCTCACCATTCTCAGGTTCAAGAACAGGTGATAACCCGTTCCTCCATTGAAAGACATCTAGGTTGTTTCCAGATTCTGGCTATTACAAACATGGTTGAACAAATGTCCTTATTGAATGGTGGGCATCTTTTGGGTATATGCTCAGGAGTGGTATAGCTGGATCTTGAGGTAGCACTATTCCTAATTTTCTGAGGAAGTGCCATATTGATTTCCAAAGTGGTTTTACAAGTTTACATTCCCACCAACCACAGAGGAGGGTTCCCCTTTCTTCACAACCTCTCTAGCATGTGTTGTCACTTGAGTTTTTGATCTAAGCCATTCTGATGGATGTAAGGTGAAATCTCAGGGTCATTTTGATTTGCATTTCCCTAATGACTAAGGATGTTGAACATTTCTTTAAGTGTTTCTCTGCCACTTGATGTTCCTCTCTTGAGAATTCTCTGTTTAGCTCTATACCCCATTTATTTTTATTTTTTTATTAATTACACTTTATTCACTTTGTATCCCCCCATAAACCCCTTCCTCCTCCCCTCCCAGTCTCACCTTCCCTCCCCCTTCTCCACACATGCCCCTCTCAAGTCCACTGATAGGGAAGGTCTTTCTCTCCTTCCTTCTCATCCTAGTCTATCAGCTCTCATCAGGAGTGGCTCCATTGTCTTCCTCTGTGGCCTTGAAAGGCTGCTCTCCCCGCACCCCCTCAGAGGGAGGTGATCAAAGAGCAGGCCAATCAGTTCATGTCAGAGGCAGTCCCTGTTCCTATTATTATGGAACCCTCTTGGATACTGAACTGCCATGGGCTACATCTGTGCAGGGGTTCTAGGTTTTCTCTATGCATGATAGTTGGTTGGAGTATCAGTTTCAGGAAAGACCCTGTGCTCAATTTTTGGTTCTGTTGCTCTCCTTGTGGAGCTCCTGTCCTCTCCAGATCTTACTATTTCCCACATCTTTCATAAGATTCCACTCTGCCCAACAGTTGGCCATAAGTCTCAGCATCTGCTTTGATATTGTGCAGGGCAGAGCCTTTCAGAAGCCTCTGTGACAGGCTGCTAGCTTGTTTCCTGTTTTCTTCTTCTGATGTCAATCCACTTTGCCTTTCTGGTTGGGGATTGAGCATTTTAGCCAGAGTCCTCACTCTTGATTAGTTTCTTTAGGTATATAGATTTTAGTAGGTTTATCCTATTTTATGTCTATATGAGTGAGTATATACTGTATGTGCCTTTCTGCTTCTGGGATAGCTCATTCAGGATGATCCTTTCCAGTTCCCACCATTTACCTGCAAATTTCATGTCATCCTAGTTTTTTTATTGCTGAGTAATATTCCATTGTGTAGATGTACCACAATTTCTGTATCCATTCCTCAACCGAGGGGCATCTGGGTTGTTTCCAGCTTCTGGCTATTACAAATAAAGCTGCTACAAACATGGTTGAGCAAATGTCCTTATTGTGTACTTGAGCCTCTTTTGGATATATGCCTAGGAGTGGTATAGCTGGATCTTGAGGAGGCTCTATTCCTCATTGTCCGAGGAAGCGCCAGATTGGTTTCCAGAGTGGTTTGTACCCCATCTTTTAACTGGATTACTTGGTTTGTTGGTGTTTAAGTTCTTCAGTTCTTTATATGTTCTGAATATTAGCCCTCTACAGACATACAATTGGTAAAGATCTTTTCCCAGTCTAAAACAGATCCAAAATAAGTGGGCCCAGGGAGTCTGCAGAGACTGGTACTCCAACTACAGACTATGTATGGAGAGGACCTAGACCCTCTGTTCAAAGGAAGCCCATTGGCTGCTCAGTTTCCAAGAGAGTTCCCTTGTAAGGAGTACAGGGCTATATCTGACATGAGCTCAGTGGCAGGCTGTCTGATCACCTTCTTCTGGGGGGTACAGCCTTTCCAGGCCACTGAGGAAGACAATACAGGAAGACAATGTAGATACTTGATAAGCTAGGGTCAGATAGAAGGGGAAGTCCTCCCCTATCAAGGGACTAGGGAAAGGGCATAGGGGGAGAAGAGAGAGAGTGGGTGGGACTGGGAGGAGACGAGGGAGGGGGCTGCAGCAGGGATACAAAGTGAATAAATTATAATAAATAAATATATAAATTAAATTAAAAAAGAATAGATGATAAGACCAACCAGAGAGTCTAACACATATCGTGAAGATACAAGGTAGACCTAGTGGAAATAGAAATGTGTACCATGAAATCAGACTCAATCAAATCTTCTGTCACTTAAAACCATTACATGAACCAATTCACCAGATTCTTCTGCTTCCAATTCCTCATCTGTTATGGTCTGAATGCTGAATGCCACCATAGGCTCCCACATGAGAACACTTGATCCCTAGCTGTTTTGGGAAATCATAGCTCCTTCAGAGTGTGAGCCCTTACTAGTGGAGATAAGGTGGATCTTTCAGACTTTAGCCTTACCTACCTTTTTCCTTGCTTGGTGATTCACCATGGTGTAATGAGCCACAGTATATGCTTCAGTAAGGTGAAGGGAAGGCTTCAGTCTGTATGCCTACCCCCATGATAAAGATTATACCTTTAAACCTATGAAATAAAATCGACCTCTCTTCCCTTTATTTCTCTCAGATGTATCATCACAAAAGTAAGAAAAGTAACTAATGTACTATCTATAAAATACAAAATAGGCCTTTATATTACTTGAAAGATAGGATAAGCACATATGACATAAATTATATATATATATATATGGAGAGAGAGAGAGAGAGCGAGCAGGTATGGAGCAGAGTAAGGGCCTGGTGACAGGCAGGACTAAGTGTCCACTCTCTGACAGTCTTGAGAAGGTCTCTGGTGTAAGGTAAAGACTTGAATTTGTATAGATAATGCAAGGAAAGAAAATGATCTGGGAAAGATGTTCTTTGGAGAGACAATATCCTAGGAAGCATTCTAGTAGCAGCCTAGAAATCTGTGCAGTCTGTTTTGCTGGTTAAGCTACTCCAGGAGTAAAGGGAGTTAAAGAAGATGCTCCTTCCTCCTTATTTTCTTCACAAGTACATTTCCACGAGGAGCAACAATCAACCTTCCTAATTTTATCTCTGTTTTCAATATTTTAGGCAATCAAATAAATAAGTCAGCAGAAGATAGCTTCTCTACTTGAGGTGATTTCAGTAATTCCTCAACACAAAAATCCTCCTTAGTTCTTCAAGACTTTGTTTATGCATGAATGGTATGCCAACAAATATTCCAAATCAGACCCTCCACTGAGCTCAGAAAAGATTTAAAAGGGTTACTCTACAATTTGTACTGGTTCATACATTTTCTTTTGGTTTTGGTTTTTCGAGACAGGGTTTCTCTGTGTAGCCTTGGCTGTAATGAACTCACTTTGTAGACCAGGCTGGCCTTGAACTCACAGAGCTCTGCCTCCCCAAGTGCTAGGCTTACAGGACTGCAGCACCATGCCCCACTATGCATTACTTTTAAGAAGCGTGAGGGTATCTTATTTACTTCTTCATTCCAACAGAAAATTTTCTCCATATATTCACATCATTCAGACTCAAATACACTTCCCAGTGAGATAGTTTCTCTAGGATAGAAAGTTTAAGACTAGTAATAATGATTATACTTTCTGAGACAACAGCTATAGATTTAAACATATAAAGACTGTAAATCCAGTAATGAAAAATAAAACCCAGATCCAATGAAATATTTCATTTTTATTGACTAAAATGATAGTACTTGGCTAACACTCATTTATCTTTTATGTTTTTTCCCCTAAAACAATAATTAAGATTGTAATTTTTTTTAATTTCCTAAGAATACTTAACGGGATCTAAATCACTACTGAGCCTGGTTAATTCTGAGTGTAGGATCAGAATCACCTGTGGATAGATACTCAGTACATTACTTTTTAAGACATAATAATGATGACATTGAGGAAACTTTTCCAATTGGAATAAACAGCTGCATAAAATGGATATATATGTGAAGAAACTATAGTTATAACTCAAATTTCTAGAAAATTATGACAATCTGGGATACCAAAAATGTCAAGGTTAGAGAAGGTGATATTACTGAAATTCCATTAAAGAGTCCCATTAACTCAGGCATCTGTCTGGTTTGAGACACTCTTAAATCAAATAAACCCATAAACTTCCAGATCAATTTGGAACAAAATCAGAACTATCCACTCATTTATGAAATGAGATTCTACACCGACTCTCTCCTTGCCTATGTACTTTACGAGGATATGGAGGACATAAAACACTGTGAATGTCACATGTAACATGCTAAGAGAGGAAGAGGTGATCTTTACTAGCAGGCCAGAAACATTGCTCACAGAAGCCGATTTAGTCCTCACCATAATCTTAGTGTCAATTTACCATTCTGGCAATACTACAAATAGGAATCTAAGGTCAAAAGCTCCCACTGATTACCCCACTGATGGCTGATGGCTCTGAATACTACCATGTTTCACGCTCCATAGTTTATTCTTTATTTTCTATACAAGCAGTTTTTCTACAAACAAACAAACAAACAAACAAACAAGAAAGCCATTCCAAACCAACCAAACAAAACACCTAAAACGGTATTACTCATCATGCAATAAAGTTTTCCATGAAACCCTTTTTATCTTTTTATAGGGAAAAGAAGTATTTTTTTACCCATTACTGGGTTCATGAATTAATGGATCACAGCCTTGCAACAAAAGAAAGTTTAATGAGTGAGAAGCATACAAATATATTTAATATAAATTATAGGCAACGTTAGAATCTTCAAAAACAAACTCCTAAGGAATCAGAAATCTGCACATTTTGTTTAAGTTTGATGAAGAGTAAGCAGCTGGGGAGAACTGTAGGAAGACAAATGGTTTGAAATGTAATAAACTGGGGCCCTAGCAAGGACATCAGATTATTCTCCACATCTTCACAGATGTAAGAAATCCTTTTTCCTAGGCCATAGGGAAGAGAAGCTTCTTGCTGAGAACCCCAAAGAAAAGTTGAGGAATCCTATGTGGCCTGTCTTAGGAGAGAAGGTCAGAGGGCCTGTCCTGTTTCTGCTGTTTTCTGGGAGGTCAGTATGATAGTAAATCTTGATTGCAACTTGATGGGACTTTTGAAAATAATATTTAATTAATTATTTGAGAATTTTACACAATGTATTTTAATCATATTCACACCCTCTTCTAATTTCTATATCCATCCTTACCTCCCAATTTCTCTTTTCTTCTCTTTCTCTCTTTCTCTCCCCCTCAGTCTGCCCTCCCTTCCTCCCATTAAGTTCTATTTGTGTTGCCCAAACACTCTTCAGAGTAGAGCCTGCCTTTGGAGCATGGTGAACCTGTGAGGGGTCACATGCTTAAAGAAGCACTGACTCTTCCTCTCTTGGTAGCTCTCAAATGTCAGTGCTCCTTCAGCTAGGGGTGGGACTTCATGCCCACCTCTCTGTGTTGGGATTTTGTCTGGCCTGAGCTTGTGCAGCTTCTGTACATGCTCTCTACTGTGAATTCATATGTGTAACCACCTTGCTGTGTTTAGGAACCATTGCTTCCAAATGGTCTCCCTCTGCACTGGCTCTTACAATCTTCCTGCCTAATCTTCCATGAAGAGCCCTGTGCCTTAGAGAGAGGGGTTTCACGTAGATGGCCCATTTAGAGCTGTGGAGGAGGTCAGGAGTTCTTCCTACTCAGCTGCCTCTTCCACTCATCTACCTCCCTGCCTTGCAAACACATCAGGAGACTCCTGGGACAGCTCTGTAGAAGTGCTCTTTAGGGTGTACATTAGAGCATGCAGAGAAAAAAGGCACTGTGGGACCCCTTGCTCCCATGTCTAGAAGAGTGTGTAAGAACACAGCAAGAAACAATTGATTCTGGGTAGGAGATACAGGTCTGTGTTCGAAAAATGAGTAAAACGTGATCAAACTAAGAAGAGGCATGGAGTACGTGGAAATGGGGAAGAGCAAGTCAAACACAAATATATCAAAAGGTGGCTAACTTGAGCAATGTTGGAAAGACCTATTTCTGTGACTAATGAATACGAAAAAGTGGCAGACAATGTCATGGGGTCAAACTGTAAAAATGGTGAGATGTCTTTTTAGCCATATTGGCTAGGAACATGATGACATATTATGCATTCAAACTAATTATTTTTTATTATTCAAAAAAATAGTGGGGCACTTAACAAAAAAATTAAGATTAAAACCACGCAATGTTCCACTGAGACTTTCTTTTATAGAAAAGCAAAATGCTAAGCTTTGCTAATGCCAAGAGAGTTGTTGTTATGTAAATTGATGTTCATGTTTCTGCTAATTGGGCTTCTTTCTCAATGAAAAAGGAGAAAATTTTTTATATTTAAAAATAGAAATTAAGCCAATTAAAAATATACAATGACACACAACAAAATTACAAAGTGTGTTTTCCTATAATTAATATTCTTAGTGACCCTGCCTTTTGTATTGTTAGAAGGAGCTGTTCCCCAATGTGTATTGTTGTTTTGCTTTACCATTTGGTAATCAGCAATTTTGTCTTTCAAGAATAGTAAATATCACATCATTATTTAAACTGTATGCAAAAATAAAACAACAGAATTCCATATGCAAAATTTGTGTGCATTTAATATTTGAATTCCTCAACTAAGGGAATTTAAGGCTCAGACTGATGGTATTGCCCAGCTGATTTAATCTAGAGTTAGCTCCATATTTAAGCTTGGAGCACAGAATAAGCATGGGGAATCTATGGGCACTAAAACAGGAGCATTTTCCTTCTTGTTAACTGAAGTTCCTGAAGAGACTGTAGCAAGCATTCTGCAAGGGTGGTTGACTGATTAGAACTTTAGTGACTGGGTGAGGTGGAATGCTGCAGGTCCAGAGCCAAACGAGGTTGGGCTACTTTGTACCTTCAACGGCCATCCAATGTCTATTCCTTTGTGTGACCTAACATCCTCACTAGTAGGATAAAGCCTTTGGAATGTGCAGAAAACTCAAAGACCAAGAATGTCATCTGATGCCTTCTGAGGACCATAGCAGCGATTTCTCTGCTTTGCATAGCTCATGTTCTCATCAATATATTTAAAAGGTGTTTTTATTTCTGAGACTTTCTATGTTCTGTTACTATAAAAACTTCATGGGATTGTTACCTTATTTGGACATATCTGCGACAACCTAGGACAAATTGTTCCTAGACTATGGCCACTGCTACTGACTCCAGAAAAAAAAATTCTTTTTATCTTTGAAGTGAGGACTGTGTTTTTTATTGGCATGTTCAACAATATTTATCCCTGTGACTGGTCTTTGGTTTTGGTTATAAGACAGGAATAGACCCTCATAGGGACAAGAGACCATTGGTCTTCATGTACTGAATTCATAACCTGTTACCAACCCAAAAAAATCTCTCTTCTCCTTTGTCAACAGTGCATGGTATGTACCTCTTCCCCTTTTCTTTATGTTATCCCTACAATAAAACAAACAAAGAAACAAAACAAAAAACAAACAAAAAAACCCAAAAACCAGTCAGGTACAGGGTGCCATGATGTCTTCAAGGGCAAACTGGCTGCCCATCTGTATTGCACATGGAAAAATCTCAAGGGATAAAGAAAATATTTCTTAAAAATACTTAATTGTGAGTAACAGAACTTGCTTTGGCCAAGACTTTGGGCGACTCCTACAACCAGATAAAATGTCTCTTCTTTTCTCTGTCAGGTGGGTAGCCTAAAGGGCTCACAGTCAGAGCTGTTACTTTCCCATTCAATCAAAGCTTCTGTCTGAGAGGTCAGCTGGTACTTCTATGCTCATGGTGCTGAATGTTACTTTGTAGTCAGTATCAGTGGGACACTGGGATGTCCGTTGGGGGCCAGGGAACAGATGAAGTATATGAGCCCTCTCCTGTTAGAACTGCAGCTTTGACAGTCTTGTCCTTCCACATAAGGAATTAAAGAACTTGAAGATTCTGTTGTACAAACAATAAGTCTCCCCAAATCATGAATGCCACATCTGGCCAGAATACTTAAGTGTCCTATTGTCAAGGTAATATTACTTTATAGGCAGGCAAGGACTAGGATCCAGAGGGTACCTGCTGAATTGCATGTTTGTGTGTCTCACCATAAGGAAGTAGACCACAGATAAGTATAGTGGCAGAAACAAAGATAGGTTTTTTGTTTGCTTGCTTGTTTGTTGGTTGGTTGGTTGGTTGGTTGGTTGGTTTTTTAAGAATAGCACCTCTGGGGCTGGAAGTGGACCAGGGTTAGAGGAAGGTCAATCAATGACTAAATGGTTTTTAGGCGAGGCTGATAAGGACATTCATGCAGTGCTTTTTTTCTGCACACGCTTTGCTGCGTGACAGCTTTGGTGGAGTTCCAGTTTTCCCCATGGGCTTCTTCCACACAGGACTCTCCACACCTCTCTCTGCCCTACTCTCTTGCCATTCCTACATTACACTCAGAAGAACAATCACCCTCCCCCTCAGCCCCTTATTTTCTACCACTCTCCTTTTGATTTTTTTCTCTTTTTTATGGTAGTTGCCCTGGGATTTTGGCAAATGACATAGATTACTCACCGAGAATTTTACCCTTAATGAATGTTGAAAAATGTGGGAATTTTGCTTTATGCTTACAATGATATGCAGCCATCACAATGATGTAACCCCAGAGCGTTTCATTTACTCCAAAAGCAAACCTGCACTAGACATTTAGTAGTTACTATCAGTCTTCTCTCAACTTCTGGCAACCACTAAGATCTCTATCCTTCTACATTTTCCTATTCTAGAAATTTCATATAAATAGAACCACACCATATGTCCTTTTATATTTAACTTCTTTCACTCAGCATGATGTTTTTAGGGATTATCTCTGTGTCACATGAATCAAGTGGTACTTTTCAATTTATTGTGTGAATTTTTCAATGGGCAGGATATTAATGATACTATAAAATCATTAATTTTACTGGGACTATTGATTCCTTTTATGATAAAGAAGAACATTCTTGTTCTTGCAAGCTGAATAATAAAATGTTTAACAGTCAAATTTCAATGACTTCAGCTCTCTCAGCAAAAATGAACATATACATGGACATAGAAATATATTTTTTTAATTTGGCACTGTGTTACTACTTGTTAAACTTAGTGGATGGATCATGAATGTTACTGTATCATTCAACTTTACATTTAAAATTTAAAATACAAAGTTGTGAAAATGTAGATTTAAGGTACCGGAGAGATGAATTCAGTGGTTAAGAGCACACATTGTTCTTTCGGAGAAGCTAAGTTCAGTTCCCAGCACTCACATGGTGCAAGAAACACGCAACCACCTGTAACTCCAGAGCCCGGAAACCTGGTACCTCCAGCCTCTGTAAGCACTATCCTCACATATACACGACTTCTCCAGACACGTACACACACATAATTACATTTTTATCTTAAAAAATGAACTTAGTGGGTTGGAGAGAGGGCTCACAGGTTAAGAGTGCTGGCTGCTCTTCCACAGGTCTTGAGTTCAATTTCGAGGAACCACATGGTGGCTCACAACCATCTGTAATGAAGTCTAGAGCCTTCTTCTGGTGTGTAGGTGTACATGCAGTCAGAATATTGTATACATGGTAAATAAATCTTTAAAAATGAATTTAATATTTTAATTTAAGCATAAGTAAGTAAATAAATAATACAACAAATATGTTAGTTATGAAAATTATATAACAATACCAATAAAATCCACCCAACATAAGAATTAGAACAATAACATTATTTTTACATTTATGTCCTTCATTCCATACTCCACCTCTTCCTTAGTCTTGATATTTAAATTTTTTATTTCAAAAAATTTGAGCATGTACAATGTGCTGGTTAACTTTTTGTTAGTTTTTTGTTTGTTTGTTTGTCAACTTGACACAAGCTAGGGTCATCTTGGAACCTCAAGTCTGTGAGTTTGTATCAATAAACTCTTCCCTCCTCAAATTGATTTTGGTCGTGGCGTTTATGACCACAGTAGAAACCTAACCAGGACATACACAGTGCTCTACCCTCAGCGGTGCAGCTTTGCTTTAGATCAGAGCTCTCCATAGAGAATCCTGTTAATCTGTCAAGTTAAGCAATCCTCTGAGATACAGCCCATCAAGAACATTCTGTAAAGGAAGACTCTCTCAGAGATAACACACTACAAATGTCATGATCCCAAACATGAATCTTAAACTTTCTGTGCATGCGCCCCACTTTCAATAAGGATCAAAGCAGGGTTGATTCGGACATATTTCTTTTTACATAAAAACAAATTGAATTTTCATTTTAAAAAAAATGGAGACTATATCTTGTAATTGGCATAACCTGAAAGACTCACTGTGATACTCCATCCAGTTGACTCATTGCTTCTGTGAAAACAGATTGTAATGCATAAGTGAAACTTACTAAAGTGTCTTAAGATTCTAGCAGTGATTAGTATAGAAGCACAGAGGCAAGGAAGAAAAAGAGAGAGAAGGGGGAAGGAACAGAAGGAGATAGGGGAGAGGCAGAATGGGGAAAAAGAAAGAGAGAAGGAGTATGCTGAGTCACCCGAAAGAGAGTATGCTTAAAGAGGAAATGAGAAGAGGATGTGGTTTATAGAAAAGGGGGTTTTACATATTAACTTGAGATGACTGTAGTATCTATTGGCAGCAAACACAACAATCACCATAAAAAGAAAAGCTAACACAGTATTAGAGGAAACTGTTAAAGAAACAAACGATTGTATTTTCCCATGGATCACCTTTCCACTGTGACTCTACTTGCTGTCTTTTGGTTTGATTGTAAAGCAACAGAACAGTTTATGTCTAGATTCCCTCACTCCCATTTAGTTTACACATGCATGCGCAGACGCACACTCAGCAAGCTCTTTAAGACGAGAATAATTCTCTCTGTTTTATGACTGAGTTCATTAGGGCTCAGGAAAGTATGACTACAGATGGCAGAACCAGTAAGGGTTAAAAATGAGTTTGAACTAAACTGTCTGTAGTTACCACATAAAGCTTATTTTCTAGGATAGAAAACTAACTTAATAGCCTAAATAAATTCAGAAGTTGAGCTGAACTTCATAAGGCATGATGTTCCTGAGATCTTAACTGCAAGACTAGAGAAGTTAAATATGAATATGAGTGGATCTGAAAAAGCAGTACTCAATAGAGTGATCTTTTAAAACCTCACCGTAAAGAGCCCCTGAGGCAGGGAGAAGAGAAGGCCTTGAGTGGAGTAAGGGACAGTAGAACACATGTGATTTGAATGTAGACAGGGGGACTTTGGGGGTGGAAAGATTTAAGCTGTGACAGTGGCTGTTGACGGGGGAGAGAGAGGAGGGAATGTTATCCCAGAAATTAACTAAATAATAGGTTTATTAAAAAGCCATATGCAAACCCACTGCTTCATAATTTAAAAATACAATCTAGACAAGAACAATTTCATGGAGGTACCATGCATAAGTGGATAATGCTGTTCTCAAAAAAACCACCTATTATTAGATAAAAGTGTTAATGACAGGAATGAGATATTTACGAATTGATCAGAGAGGTTCTCGAGCAATGGTTCTCAACCTGTGGGTCATGACACTTTGTGTGTGTGTGTGTGTGTATATGTGTGTGCTGGGGGTTGTGAACAACCCTAACATAGGGGTTACTTAAGACCACCCTGCACATCAGAATTTACATTTTGAATTAAAACAGTAGCAAAATTAGTTATGAAGAATCAAAAAAATAATTTTATGGTTGGGGGTCATCACAACATTGAGGAACTGTATTACAGGGTCACAGCATTAGAAAGATTGAGAAGCACGTCCCTAGAGGCATCCAAAACAATACTACTGATTGCCACCAGAAGTACATGGTAAGACAAAGATACCACACATTTTGATTGTAGGACATGCAGAAATCCAGTTGGAACTGAGCCAGAAGCTTCCTCCCTTCAGGCTACCTTTCATAGCACTAAGGTGCTATGCAAGCTGCTGTCTACTGTGGCAGACACTGTGTGCCCTAATACTGACCTTCAAGGCAAGATATGTCCACTGCTGCCATAGTCCCATGCTAGTCATTAAGGTAGCCAGTCACTTTTTCATAGAATTGATGCCTGTTCCACCAGAGGAAATTCATGCTTGTTGTTATAAACCTCATCAAAAGCCCATGACATGGGTCCCTGGTTCTTTTGCTAAATGGACATGTGAAACATCATCTTATTATTTATGTTTATACCCATGAAACTTTGGGGCTATCAATATTGGTTATTGTTTAGAAAAGCTTTTAAAAATTTTTTTTAAATTTTTAATTTTTTTGCTGCAGGCAGGGGTTAGTACAGACACACATAACTGTTCAAAGTACTAAGAATACAAGACTATTGAATGTTCAATCCTAAGCAGGATACCTTTGTATATTACCCTTCTACCCCATTCCAAGCCTCAAGGAACCTTACAGGAGAGTGTGTGAGAGATAAGAACTGAAGGATAGAGAAAGGAGCTGTTTCCTGAGCATGACATACCATAGCACTCGTGGACTTACAGCAGTTGTGGTTACCTGCACAAGACCTGTACTAGATGGAGCCCGTCAATGTTTCAGTAAGTAACCCATACCTATGTCCAAGCAAACAGCTCTAATTAAACTCAGTGAGTCTCAAAAGCAAAACAAAATAAAAACCATGATAGGCAGAGGAAGACTTGTTTGGAAGAATAGATCCAGAGGGAAGGAGAGGCAATGAAAGAGGGCAACGAGGACTGGGTAAAAATGGCCAAAACGCATTCTGTTCACGTAGTGTCAAAGAATGAAGTTTGTTTTTTGTTTGTTTGTTTGGTTGGTTTTTTTTTTTTTAATCAGTATGTGGGGGTTGGCTCAGTGGCACAATGCTTACCCAACATACTGGAAGTCCGCCAAGAAAATAAAAATAACCCAGTAGAAATAAAGTTTAGAGTATGGTTTCTTTTTCTAATATAATTTTTATTTATTACAATTTATTCACTTTGTATCCCAGCTGTAGCCCACCCTAGTCCCCTCCCAATCCTGTCCTCTCTCTCTCCCTCAGCAACTCCCATGTCCCTTCTCCAGTCCATTGATAGGAGAGGTCCTCCTCCCCTTCCACCTGACCCTACCTATCAAGTCTTTCATAGTCTTTCTCTGTGACCTGGTCAGGCTGCTCCACCCTCAGGGGTCAGTGATCAAAGAGCCAGCCACTGAGTTCATGTCAGAGACAGCCCCTGCGCCCCTTATTAGGTAGCACATTTGGAGACTGAGCTGCCATGGGCTACATCTGTGCAGGAGTTCTAGGTTATCTCCAAGCATGGGCCGTGGTTGGAGTATCCGTCTTAGAAAAGACCCTTAGCCCCAGGGTTTTTTTGGTTCTGTTGTTATCCTTATGGAGCTCCAGACCCTTCCAGGTCTTTCTGTCTACCCCTTCTTTCATAAGATTCCCTGCACTCTGCCCAAAGTTTGGCTATGAGTCTCAGCATCTGCTTTAATATCCTGCTGGATAGAGTCTTTAGAAGCCCTCTGTGGTAGGCTCCTGTCTTGTTCCTTATTTTCACCTTCTTGATGTCCATCCCATTTGCCTTTCCCAGAGCAGAAAGACACACATGGGTATATACTCACTTATAAGTGGATATTAGACATAATATAGGATAATCATACTAAAATCTTCACACCTAAAGAAGCTAAGCAAGAAGGAGGACCCTTGGTAAGATGCTCAATCTTCATTGAGAATATGGTTTCTTAGCCAGACAAACAAACAAACACCCTGCCAGTCTTTGGGGCTAAGGATATAACTCAGTAGCAAAGTGCAGGCCACGCAAATACTACCCAATATGCATGAGGCCCTTCTGAGGAAGGTTACAAAAGAAAAATCCATTTCTGAGAGACAAGGATCACACACACACACATATGAGTGCATGCACATATGCACTGTGTGTGTAACTGTGCGCACGCATGTATGCATGTGAGAGAGAGACTCAGCTAAAAGACCCCCCAAAAAGAAAAAAAATCAAGGATCTGTTTTGCATTTAATATTGGCTAATTTATTTTTATAATTGTGAGAGCATTACAACACAGATACTTATTGTTTTTGAGGCTTAAAACAAAAATAATTTCTCTTGGCCAGTGTGCAGCATGTTAAAGTCTTGAAAAGAATATTTGTTTACTTAGTGTTCCAAGTTCTAGCAATGTAGCTTAACACAAATAAAATTGGAGAACATGCCAAGACTTTATGGAGAATAATATACATCGACACACTGTTTAGAAGGGTAAATGTTGGAAACAAGTGAACAACAAAAATGGAACTGTTAATAAAATATATTTTCATATGTTACTCATTAGAGTCATTAAAATTAATTTTTCAAATAATTACATAAAATTATTTTTAGAATTAAAAAGATACAAATGCTAGTACAGTATAATCTTGAAATACCTTTAGAATCATGCACACAAAAGAAGACATAGTAAATAAATTTTTATTTACCAAGATATTAACAGATGTTATTTCTGAGTTATGGAAGTTGTATAATACATTTCCAAGTTTTTCTATAAATAAGTGCATATGTGTTTAATAATCAAAGGCTATAAAATAATTTTAAATGCCATGGTTTAGGTACCTTTTACTGATGATAATGACAATGACTTATAAAAGAGCTGTGTCAATCCTTTGACTCATTTATTTTTCATAATTACTTGCATCTCTTTTGGGTCTGCATAAGTATCATTTTCCTTAAATACATTTTATTGTTGTTATTTTTTTGGGACAGATTTTCTCTGTGTAGTCCTGGTTATCCTGGACTCACCTTGTAGACCTGGCTGGCCTCTATGTCACAGAGCTCTGCCTGTCTCTGCCTCCCAGAGTTCTGGGATTATAGGCATACACCACTGCATACCGCTCCTTAAAAACATTTTGGTCAACAAAAGTGAAAGAATCTTTGTATTTTATTATGTACCAGATTCACCAAGGATTACAGTTCAGTAGCATACTGTAAAATGGTTTTGTTGTCTTTAATCAGCCAGATTCTAGTGAGAGCATCCTCAGTGGATTCCAGCTTCCACAAGGTCCACCCTTGTTTTCTTTGCCTTCTCTTCCTCCTCCCCTCAGTTCAGGTTAGTCTGGTAGAGACTCTAAAACAAGGAGCAATGCAGTCCGTTCACTCTTCTTTCCTTCTTTTCTCTTCAAGGTACAGGTGTAATGAGAAGTGCTACTAAGAGAAATTACATCCAGGTGGTTGGAGTCCTTGGTTGGCCCTCTCTGAATTAGTTTTCAGTCTCTGCACTGGATGCCATGTCAGATGCATTTAAAACACTGGCTTCCACTGGCTCCAGAAGAGTTTTTAACAACTGTGAAGGGCTTCCAAACAACACAGCTCCTAACTGAGGTAACCTCCCTCCAGTCATTCTCCTGTACATCTGTGGGACACCCACAGGCTCCAGCTATTGTAGAAATCTGTTGTGGCAGGAAGCCATCCTCAGTACCACCCCATCCTTCTCACTAGACCTAGAGAAAATCAGTCCTATTAGAAGCACAATCGGATTCATTCATTGCATTCCATGCCCTAGTACTTTGCCCTCCCTGTAACCGTTCCCTTTAATATAACTGCATAGTTTTGCTAAAGACATTATAGGCATTCCTTATTCTTTCAGTTTGGACTTGCCGTGGGATTTCTTTGCCTCTCAACAATATTTATTTCCTTCAATTAATGCTGTTTTAGATTGTGAGATTGTTTTGGTTGGTGGATTATTAATAATCATAGCTTAGATGGTAACTTGGAGATGATTTATCTGGGCTTGCACATTCTTGTTCATGTCATTACCATGACAGAGCTGTATGGTTTTGGTTGACTTGGAGATTAGAAGCGCAGAAGCTATTCTAGTTGAAGACATATAAGGTAAGATTCCCCCCTGCCTCCAAAAAAAAAGAATAAATCCATCCTAAATCATACTCTCAGTTTTGAAGTGCACGCTTGAAATCTCATTGTTGTTATGTTATATTTTGGTCAAAGATAACGTGTTACCAGTCTAATGGTGGTCTGCAAACTCATTACTCAATTTCCTCTTTCTATCTATAATCTTTCTGGTTCATTTGTTCTACGCTCAGGTAAGCACAAAAGAAGAGCATCATGTCCACCACCAAAGCAGACTCTTGGAAATCTGAAACTTTATCTTAATTGCAACAAGTCAGCCTGCCATAGTCTCAAGGCTACTGGAAGGATCCATCTAGGATCCATTGAAGACTCAAACAACTTCTTCTCCCAACAAACCAGGAGCCAGAGACTTAATTTTGTCCTGCTTTCTACAAGTAGTGAGCCAGAGGACATCTGTATATAAAGTGGGTTGCATATCAAGGCAGGAGCTTTGAACCAGGTGTGGTAGTTAATATCTGTAATCATAGAACTTAGGAAGCAGAAACAGAAGGGGTTTTCCAAATTGAAGGCGAGCCTAGGCTACATCAGCCTAAGCAGGAAGTTTACAAATTCAAGGCAAGTTGTCTAATAGTAGATCCCATTTCAAAGCTTAGAGGACTTGAACATTTTAAGATCAGCCTTTGGCAAGCTTAATCTTTGCTTCAAAGGAAATATTTATGTTTTACTACACAGTAATCAATTTATATCCATACTTTGATTCCATAACAAAACAATTGAGGCTGGGTATTCTATATAGAAAAAAAAGAGGTTTATTTATTTTACAGTTTTGGATGCTGAAAATCAAAACAGCATATCAGTCCAAACAATAGTCAAATGTCAATTCTGTCAATGGCCCTTCCCATATACTTGAACTCTCATAGTGGATTGCACCATGATTGAGACTTATATGGGAAGGAAAGATTGCATGGCCAGGTCAGAAACCACAGAATAAGACGGAGCCAGGATTGTTTGTTCCTATCAACCTTATCACAAAAACTGAGGTCCCAGAACTACTTGGTTTCTTCCAAGGTCAGATTCCCCAGTGGCATCCCACTGGGCTTATCTCTTAAGTATCCAACAACTTCTCAAAATTGCTACACTGGGGACTGAGCTTCCAACATAGAAGCCCTTGTGGGTACACACCATATCCAAACCATAGCAAGACTCATACACTATTTCTAACTTTCAAGAAGATTATATAGGAAAAAAACAGTGGTTTGCACATCACTTGATAGACACATGGGTATGGGAGAGAATGTAGAAAGAACTTTTTCCTATTACAGAAACAGATTGGTATCATTTTCTTCTAGTCAGTTATCAGTAATTTTTAGAAGAAACTGGCTCATTCCCTTCCCTTTCCCTCTCCATCCACCAGGCTGACAACTACTCATTGTCTTGTGTTCTCTTGATCCTAAGACTTCTAGTGAAAACTGAAAGATGGTAGGTACCATCTCAAAGACACTTCTGTGGCCTCTAAGAAATCCCAGGTCCAATTCTTAGGTAACTGGGAAGTTCCTGTCCCATTACAAATGGACTAGGTTACCTGATAAGTATGTGGAAGCAATACAAATACCACCATAGAGAAGCCTGCACATCCATGGTTACTACTGCACACGCATAATAGTCAAATGGAAACACCCTAGATAGCCATCAACAGATCAACAGAAGAAGTAAATCACACACGTGATGGACTTTAATTCATCTCTAAAGAATTAAATTACGATGCATGCCTGTAACCCCAGTTCTAGGATTGCCTAGTCTACTTAGAGTGAGTTCCAGGACAGCCATGACTACATAGAGAAACTGTCTCAAACAAGCAAACAACAAGATTAAATTATGTCATATGCAGGAAAATGAATGTGAATGGTACTGGAAGTTATCATGCTAAGTGAAATTAGGCCAGATTGGAAAAGGCAAGTGTTTCATGTTTCTCTTACATACAGAATATACACAAATGTGTGTGTGTGTATATATATATGTGTATGTGTGTGTGTATATATATAAGTATATGCTCCAGGGGATCCAACATTATCTGGGTAATATGTATGTGTACTCATCTGCACATATTGTTCATATATATATAATAATAGTGAAACAAATCTCTAAAAAATGAGAAGTAATACAGTTAAGAAGCTGAAATTTAGCAAAAATTAAGAGACATACAAGTTTTTATGTGTAGCATAAGTGTGTATTACCAGAAATTGACAGCTAGGTACCACATAAATAAATCTTGCAAAAATTTTAAAGAGTTCATCTTAGAATAGAACACATTCTATATAAAATAAGCATAAAAGGCAAAGATGACTCAGAACTGAATTTAGCGAATGATAATCTTTTTGTGACTGGCATTGTAATGGTTAGTATCAATTGAAAAGTTGACAAACTCTAGAATAGTCTGGAAGAAGGGCCTCAGGGCATGCCTGTGGCAGATTAACCCTGAGTGGGAAGATCCATGCATTGGGGGCAGTGCCTATTCCTAGGGCTGGGCTCCTGAGGATTGGAAAATGGAGAAAGCAAACTCTAACAAGGGTGTGCACACTGATTGTTCTGAGTCCTATGGAAGCAGTGTGAGCTGAGTCAAGCTCCTGCTGCTCTGAGCTACCTTCTGTGGCGACTATCCTTTGAACTGCGAGTTAAAGCCCTTCATCCTTAAATTGCTTTGTCAGATAATTTTATGAGAGCAACAGGAAAAGAATTCCTGCATGCTCCACTTTTGGGCTTTGGTTTGGCATTGCTTTTAAGTGCTGCTGTCTTTATTGTTTAGGCTTTCCTTTGAGGGTTCTTTGTTTGCTTGTTTTGTTTTGTTTTTCCTGATTCTTCATTTCATGTTATATCTCATGCTGGCTTTTCTTCAGAAATTTTATCTCTTTTTAAAATTCTACTTTCATATCTTAAATTGTTTTATTGATTTCATTCAACTGTGTTTTTGATGTCTACAGATACCATTCATATCTTGAATTCTTGATCATGTTTATTCTCTCTTTTGTTTTTTTGTTGTTTTGTTGTAGAGAGGGTTTCTCTGTATAGCTTTATTGTCCTGCAACTCCCTCTGTAGACCAGGCTGGTCTTGAACTCAGATATGCCTGCCTCTACCTTTGGAGAGCTGGAATTAAAGGCCTGAACACCACTGCCTGGCTATTCTTTCTCTTTTGCAAACATTGTCTTACATGTTATCTAAGTCACTTTTTGGGAATATTATTATTGGCGGACTAATTTTTGGTAGAGATTTATTGTCTTGGTTATTCATAATTATTTTTATTTTTTGATAGGGCCTAGGTGGGAATCTTGCCTTCCCTTTGTGGGTCTTTGAAGCTCAGTTTGCAGGTACCCCTACTTGTCAGGTTGTAGATTAGCTTTATGGGGCTTAGGATCAGTCTTGCAGAAATTCAGTGTCGATGTTCCAATAAAGTATCAGAAGTAGTAATGGTTCAGCTTAACCTAAGTGAAGGTTCTCAGGTTAGGAGCAGACCTTGCACAGGTTAGCTGTTCATAGTCAATCTTCAGCAGTCTGGGGAGGTTCTCAGGACTTTTCAGTCAATGAGAGCTAATAAAGTTGTCCATGCAAGTCTAATATCTCTACCCAAAGAGATGCAGGCAGAAGGGAAACCACAAGGCACACAGGGGATGCATGGTTGTGTGTGTGTGTGTGTGTCATTCTTGGGACAAGACTCATACCTGGAGAGGAATGGCTTGATAGCAAGTATGGGAGGATTCATGGCATGAGTATAGGGTCTCTTCATAGAGATGGGGCCAAAGGGCCAAAGGACCAAAGTCATGTGGTGAGGATGGTTGGAATTGGCAGTACATGTCTGAGGTCCTTATCTAAAGAGGAGGGGTTGGGGTGGGGCAGGAAGTCAGGAACCAATCATCTGGTCTTCAGGTCACTGGGTGAAGTTAGTAGTATGAATCTAGGGTCCTTACTTAGAGAGGGGAGGCTGTAGTTTGGGCAAAGAGGACGAGAAGAACTGGCAATACGAGTCCTACCTGAAGACGGCTTAGGGAGCAGCTAGAAGGCAAACACAGACATACAGTCCTCCGGCCAGTCATGGTGGTGGGTGGGGTGGTGGTTTGGATCTCGTGCCCCTGTCTAGAGACCAGAAATTCTGCCTCTTTTGTTGATTTCATGTGTGAGTAAAAAGAAGGTTTAAGGGTTCTTTAGTCTGTAGGGTAGCCTACTCTAGAGCCTACTTGGAAAGGATCCACTCAACAGGGGATCATAGCAGATGCTGAGACTCAGCCAAACTTTGGGCAGAGTGCAAGGAGTCTCATGGAAGAAGGGGGAGAGGATAGAAGGACATGGAGGGGACAGGAGCCACACAAGGAAACAAACAAAGCTAAAAAACCGGAGTCCAGGGATCCTGCAGAGACTGATGCACCAACTATACATGGAGAGGACCTAGACCCCCCTGCTCAGATGTGGCAACTGGCAGCTCCGTCTCCATGTGGATCCCTCAGTGAGGGGAACTGGGGCTGCCTCTATAATGAACTCAGTTGACTGTTCTTTGATCACTCGTCCCTGATGATGCAGCCTTGCCAGGGCACGGTGGAAGAGGATCCAGGCGGTTCTGATGAGACTTAACAAGCTCTGGGCAGATGGCAATGGTGGAGAACTCCCCTTTCAGGGCACTAGGGAAAGGGGATGGAGGGGAGAGGGAGGAAGAGTGGGACTGAGGAGAGTTGAGAGGGGGTTTCAATAGGGATATATAATGAATAAATTGTGAAAAAAATTAAAAAATAAACGACTAGGACATGGATTGGTAGGAAAAAAATAGTATGTGCACAAAAACATGTTAATACTTAGAAACAATGCTTCTACTTCAAAAATAATTTACTTTGAGAAAACTTTTTAAGTTTTATTTGTATTTTATGCATTTGGGTATTTTGTCTGTATGTATATCTGTGTACCATGTGTGTGAAGTGCCTACAGAGGCCAGAAGTGGTATGGGATACCCCAGGGCTAAAGTGACAGTAGGTGAAGAACCACCATGTGGGTGCTAGCAATCAACCAGAGTTCTCTGGAAGAGCAGCCAGTGCTCTTAATCACCGAGACATTGCTCCAGTCCCGAAAAATGTGGTTTTTCTCTGTTGAATTCTGTATCTTTAGGAAGTATCGTTTACCTTTTAGAAGTCTTACATCCTTGATATTAAGTAAGAGTTAAAGAGTTTCAAGATATTAACTCAAATTCACTATGCATCTATATCATAAATTATATTAATGAACTGACTTCCAGAATTTATTATTATCTCATTTTCATGATATTTTCTTGATACAAAATTAAACTTTTTACACCATTGAGGAAAGACTTTATCATTTCTGTGGGAAGGCAAACAGGAGACACATGGACATATGACGAAAAAAAAAAACAGCTGTCATAGCCTTCTTCAGTGTTGCATGCTGCCAGTGTTTTACATATTACTGATTAATTCAGTACTTCTTTTACCTTACTAGAAATGGGGCTGACATCATTGACAATACAAAAACTGAGGTAGCTGTGACTATTTGCTTATTCAGGAAATTTCTCTCTGTGGATTTCCACAGCAGTGATAGGATTAACAAATCATCTAGATAAAACCTGATGTAAAAATGGACTTCTTTGTCTTCTTGTGCCCTCCTTGAAATAGGTTAAGAAGGACAACAGATATCTAGCATTTACCTGAGCCTACTGTAGCAACAGTATCCAAGTAATTATGGCTTGCACTTTCCCTGTAATATCCTTTATGCTTGCACCAGTGGTAATGAGCAGAGGCTCATGTACCAGCTCCTGAGTTGATGCTAAGGTTGACTAAAAGGGTGGGTGTAGGTCAAGACATTGCCTTTCTGCTGCCCCAGCAAACGGGAAGTGTAGCACCTATCTAACCTCAACAGAAGAGCAGCATCAGACCAAGATGATATCTAGTGTGTAAAGAGCATAGTGTCTACCAAAGCAGGTGGATAGCAACTGCCACCCAGACCAGGAAAATGCTCCTATTCAAAACCCAAATTTCAACATCTGTTATCAACTGGAAGGTAGCTCCTGTCTACCTTCAGGACCTACCAACAGGAGGGTGACATTTTTCAGAGCCTATAGCAAAAGACATAAAGCAAATTTATTTGGTTTTTGGATTTATATACTAGCTTAAAGATTATATCTTTTCATCAAAATCCATTTATGTTTAATAGTATGAACTATAAATACGTAAAAAACCAAACTCTTGACTCAATCATCAAAGAAACAGATTAAGAGTAGTTATAACTAAATAGAACATAATACATTGAAAAAGGCTATAGGATAAACATATTTGTATATTAACATGGAATTATCAAAAGGACTAATAGTTATATTTTTATTTTTCCATAGGAATAACTGAACTTGAGGTGACATACTTTGGAAAGACAGAATAAATTCAAGAAAATTCAGATATTAAATAGTGGATATAACAAAACTACTCACATTAAGACATAGGAAAGTATAAGCATTGATACCAATATATATCTTCCTAGTAATTTGATCAAACAATAAGTATTTCAGTGGGAGAAAAGATAAACATTATAGATTCTATAGAAGCCATATATCCTAATAATTGGAAAAAATGCTGATGTTGTCTTTGTTCATTCATTTATTTCTATTCTTCATGTTGCTCAGAGGCTTGAGCTGATTTGGGTTCAGAAAACATATTTTTAGCAAATAAAATATAAGCCAAAGTAGAGAGTTAAAACAATGGAGAATACCATAAATTTAGAAACCAAACAGAAACACTTGAGAATTAGTTGTCACTCCCCAGCCTCCTTGTTACTAGGGGCCCTGTGCCATATTCTAGCTGCTGAATTCAGGGGCAAGTGAGGTAAGGCATTTTTAGACTTGGCTCCTAGCATTTATTGCAAACTTGTAACTCACCATTCTGCTCTTTCATTTTGGAGAATACATATTTCAGATGTTAATGTTCCAAGAATAAAGAATGCTATCCATCCTGTATCAGATTATGACATGTGTGATGGGCAAATTTGTGTTAAGATGGTGAGATGTGAGGTATGTTGGCTAATTCTCTCTGAAAACAAGTTGCTGCAGATAGTTAAAATTAATAGATTTTAATGAAAGAACTCTCAGAAGCCATCAGCAGAGTAAGGGAAGTGAAGAGTAAGGGAAGTGAAGAGGAAGTGAAGAGACAAGAAACTGTCACTAGAACTAAATGAACAACAGGAATCGAAGCTCTGTCGGTGGAGCTCAGGAGGAGCTGCCAGGCAAGAGCACTATTGAGAAACTGGCTCAACCATTGCCAGAGGTGCTGATGAAGCAGGGAGTCTGGGAAGAAATACCTTGACAGGCCTGCCTTCCACTATTCGGTCTCCTGAGGAAGCATCCTCAGTAGCTAAACCCAGCATGGAGCCTCCAAGGAGTGCAGCTGAAGCAGCTTGCAGGAGCCAGCCTCCTGGGGGAAAGGAAGTTCAGTCAAAGGACAGAGTAGAGCTGGGAGGTACTGCTTGGGTTATCTGTTGTGGCAACTAGAGTTAATCACTCCAGTAAGGGTTTTAAGCGGACTTTTAAAGCAAGCTTCTCCTTTTCAGTGCTGGACTTTGAACCCGGTATGTCATGAATACTTAGGAAGCGTTCTGCCTCCGAGTCACACCTCCAGGTTCTTAAGTAGCATTTTATCATACATATAGTGTGCTTTCAAAGAAATCCTAAGAGTATCCAGAAAAGACCAAGTGAGCCAGAATCAGAGGCATATATTTAAGTGCGACAATAACTTTTTTTCAGATAAAGAAACAAACTAGGGAACATAAACAACAGCCAGTATGAAGAGCCCTTAGAAAATAAATTCCCATATGATCCAGCAGCCTCATTGCCGAGTATATCCAAATGTGAAAAAAAAAAAAAGCATTATGCCCAAAATTTCCTTTCACTCTCATGTTTATTGTGGCGCTATTCACCATAGCTAAGTTGGGGAATCAACGTAGATTCACACTAGCAGCTTAATCAGTAAAAAAAACAAAAAAAAACAAAAAAAAAACAAGTAGCACATGAACTATTATTCAGCCACAGAAAGAACGAAATCCTGGCATGTGCAGCAACAGGAACAAACCTGTAGACTACTAAGTGATGTGAAGCAAGATAGACACAGAAAAATACCACACATTCTCACTCATGGAAGCTGAAAAGCCTATCTCATAAAACAATGCAGTGGAAGCTGTAGGTCGACAGGGGTAAAGGGAAATAGAAGCAATTTAAGGGATACCAAAAACCAAAACAGACAGGAGGATTCCTTCTGATTTCCTGTGACATACTGACACAACCATTGGTTCAAACGATTTATGATATATTCCAAAATCTATAAAGAGTAAAAACTTCCCAACACATAAAAATGATTAATATGGAAGTGCTTACTATCTGGATTTGATTTATATATATTGTCTACATGTATTATATTAGTATAATGTATCCTATAACATTATATAGATGTCATCTCTCATAGAAAAGAATCACAAAAAGTTAAAATCATAGATATTTAAACCCAATGAAAGTAGTTGGCAGTGGGTATGGAAATATAGTTGTCATTTTGTAGCACAAAACTATTTATGAAATATACAACAATTTAACGAGGTGAAATTTTCATGATAAAAGGCAAGTCATCTAAAAGATAAAAAAGAAAAAAAATTAGAGAAAAGGTTTCTCTGCTCTCTCTTTCCTCTGTTTTTCACTACTGGGAGTTGAAGCAGGTACCCCAAAGATGCTAGGCAAGTGTTCCACCACTAAGCTATACTGCTGGCCCTCTTTTTACACTTTTTCTGTGCAGTTTATTTTGTTTGAGATGGGGTCTCATATGTGTAGCTCAGGCAGGCTGGCCTTGAACTCACAGCAATTCTTCTGCCGCAGCATCCCAAAGTGGGATTATAGCCATGAGCCACCACATGCACTTTACTTTGTTGCTAGTTTTGAGGCAGGTCTCAATAAACAATGAGTTCACTGTAGCCTGGTCTGATCAAGCCAGCAAGCTTCAGGCCAGCCAAGGACAGTGGGACCCTGTCTAAAAAAAAAAAGTTTAAAAAATACAATGAAACTTTATCTTTTTAATTAGAGTAATTTCATAGATTGTGTTCTCCAGGAAGCCACCTGTGAAACAAAAAATCCGCTTAGAGATTATATTTAGGAGCAAAACTGATAAAGAAGTAGGATTAAGCAGCAGTACACACTGAGCTGAAGATTAGAAAGAGGTGCATTAGCTTCTGACTTGGGGTGGTCTTTACAAGCCACCAAATTAATGAGAGACAGCTAGACGCTCATCACTACAATGCCACGTTACTCTGAGCATACAACACCTCTGATATCACCATTGACCAGGCATTAGCTATCATCAGCTACAAACTGTCATCAGTCAACGCTGTGATGGCTGGGAAATAAGAGGCTCAATCCTGATGGGGGTCAAGAATAGTATGCTATATTTCTGAGTCCACTCTTAACATTGCTCACATCCAGCCTCTCTAACAGAGTGTTCCTTCCATAGCCAAGATTCTGTGTGAGTTTTTGTTTCTCCTGCAGAAATCTGGAACAGCTGAAACTCAGAATATTTTTCTTCCACAACTGTACTAGAATACCTTTACCTACTACTTTAAAAACTAGAACTTTTAATAGTCTTGTTGGCCCTGAGAGATCTGAGCCTTTGATCATCTCCTTCAGCCACAGAGATTGTACTTGACTTAATAGTAAAACTAAGTCACAAGCACCAAGAAAACCAACTTGTATGTTATACATACTCTTCTGTACCTTTATGTAACTGCAGCCCCATTTATCTTTGAAGAATAGATCAGTTACTTTTGCTAAGCCAGAGATTACCTCCTTCATTGGGTTCTTGAACTAAGACATGAGTTCAGTATAGCAAGATTCCAGTGGGGGCTCTTCTGGGCTATCTGATGCAAACATGACACTGTTGAGACTCTGGTCTCTGAGCAGGGCATCAGAAACAAACACTCTAAGGGGTCTTGGCATCAGGGTAATTATTTTTCTATTCTGGATTTCTAAACTCCTGTTTTGTTTGAGGAATAGCATTGTTGTTCTATACATGAATTCTAGCAGTCCTTTAGTGTTTAACTATTTACAGTTGAATGTGCTTAACCTTAGTAATAAAACTCAACCTAAATATTACTTGTGATAGTAAACATTTCTGTTTTGTTTTTTCTTTTGTGTAGTTGAAAATGAGCCCACTCTATAGGCCAGGCCAACCTACAATTCGTCAGGTAATCCAAACTCTTCTCAAACTTTTAGCTATGTTCCTGCCTCAGCTTCCAGAGTGCTGTTTCTACCAGGGTTAGCCACTACTCTTGGCTTTATAGTGAAGTGTTCAAAGCTGAAATGCCATGGCTTGACTTCTCCCTTTTGCAGAGTGACTGTCTATCTTGGTCAAGAAAGCATACTCTGATGGAAATAAACCATAAACATGATTTTCAAAAAAGTTGTGATTTACATCCACATATGGAATTTATACACCTGAAGTAATATTTGAAAGTAAGTTTTGAGGAATGTTCAAATGTAACTCAACCAGTTAGAACCCAAGTGATTTATCTGTAGGAATATTTGGAAGATTTAAAAATTAATATAAAAAGAAAAGGCATTAGTCATTCAAGCTTAGAGATGAAAACACCTGAGCGCTACTGTATCTAATTTATATTTAAAAGAATCTTTCACACTTGATGTGGTGGCCTCCTACAGTTCCATCTACTCAGAGGATGGCTTGAGGCCAGGTGTCTGGAGCTGGCTTGGGTAATACAGCGAGACACTGTCTCTTTAAAAAAAAAAATCAGTACACACTGAAGAATTTCAACCTATTAATTTGTGTCTTCAGTTTGGTATTTTTAATGTGAGCTGAAATATTTTAAGTGGAAATATCACCATAGTTGCTAAGAGTGCAGAATTTTATGACCTTTAAAATGTGAAGGTCATCGAAAAAGGAAATATCTTTTCACTCTCCCTCTCCAACAATTGTTCTTAGCTACCAAGCTTGTTTTAAAATGCTTTAGGGTGCCAATGTTGTTTTTAAATGTTTTTGTATGTTATTGTATAGGAAAAAAAACCACAGACTTGTAACCCCACATTTTCAACCTCTTTTGTGCTCAGTAGTATGCATGCTTCCTATATTGGAAACTTGTCATTGATATTTAATTAAAATATATTTTTGTTATTTGGATTTGTGGCAATCCTCCTGCCTCGACCCAGTCTCCTGGTGTTGGGCTACAGGTGTGCATCACTATGTCCACTGATCATCTGAAGGAAATTCACTTTGTTTTCTTATTTCACATGCACATCATGGCTCCTGCACTGAAATTTACGAATTTACTATACTAGCAAAGGTAGCTTTCTTAAAATTTTATTTTTTTTAAGATACCGAAAAGAAAAACTGTTAATAGGGCAAAGTTTTAAAAGCTCAGATTCACAATGTCACGTGGAGAAGAATGGCGACGACCCGTAATCCTAAAAGTGAAAAATGAAGCCACAGTCTCATTACAGGACGGCAGACTAGTCTTTAGGGAAATGAGCCTATCAACCACAAAGACAGAAAAATACGCCCACAATAACCAGGCAAAGGCAGGATCCGCCTTGGCTGTTCGCTCTTCTTTGAGGGCAAATGCGTCACGCACTGCAGCCTTCCCAGGGCGGCCCCCACGCCCGCACCTTGAGGAACAGGGTACACCGGGCGGCACGCCGCTGCAGCTAAGATGGCAGCCCGAAGGACTCGAGCAGCGCACACAGGGGCTGAAAAATAAACCCCAGACCCTCTATTCTTCCATTTCTCACAGTGCTGTGAGGAGCAAAAGACTCCCTTCCCCCAGCACTCAGGGCGCAGAGAGCATTTAGGAGCAGAGTTCTCCCTTGGCTTCGCCTGCCTTAAGCTAAGCAAGCAAGGATCTGCAGGGCTGGCTAAGGCAGCCGGCTTGACTTGACTTGGAGACCCCCGTCCCCTTCTCTTCGTCCCCGTGACAGTGGAATGGTGACTCCAAACACCCTCTCCTCTCTGGTATGTGCCCTGCTCCCGCCATCCCCGGGAAGCCGTGCAAGGTACCTAGCTGCCAAGGCAGTAGCTGTAGCAGTTGCAGGAACCAAGAGAGAGAGAAAAAAAAAACCCAAAAACAACAAAACAGTGCAATGAAAGAGGCAGGAAAAGGAGGAGGGAAAAACCCCGCTGCACTGGCTATCAATTTAGGTTAGGACGAGTGCCGCCGCTGGCGTGGAAGGAAACGCTGCCAACCGCAACAGAACGCCTCCCTTAGATACCTAAGTGAGCATGTGTGGGGCTCTGCGCACGCCTAGTGGTGCAACCCAATGACATCGGGTTTCGGAGGGAAAAAAGTCCAGTTGCCCTGTTTTGTCAGTACCCAGAAGGCCCAGGAAGGGACTAGTCGGGTACTTTAAAGTATTGTAGGGACCTGAGTGAAATTCAGGAAGAGGTGGGCAGAACCCTGAGACCAAAGCAGGAGTCGGTGTCCATTAGAAACTCTTACTGGGTAACCACGGCTATGCCCTACCTAAGCCCTAGCTAGGAAAGCTCCTCTGAGAATGAAAAAAAAAAAAAACCAAAACAAAACAATGAAGGAATGCTCCTAAATATGCTGAAGGAGAAAGTTTATTGTAGATGTGAGGGAGAGCATAGCCAGAGGAAGGGACGTCTGAGAGAGCTAATATTATATAGGCATCCCTGATAGCCATTTGTCCCGGGTTTGAGAGCTAACACTCTGCAGTCAACATTCATTCACTTATATATCTAGCCCCTGACGTGTAATCAATGGGTTAGCTCAGACACCATTCCCACCCTGAGCTAGTTGATTTTGTCCGATGTGTGTTGCCATTCCAGGGATAGATTGTCATGTGACAAGATGGACGTCTTCGATGCTTTAAGAATCTATCCGGTGTCATCTTTCCTTGTCGAGTCTCCCGGCCCCCCTCGCTCTACGTTGGTAGACACTGTTTTGGACATTATTTGAAGAAGGAATCTTACCCAAAGACATATAAGAGTTAAGAAGCTAAGTCAGGATTCAAATCCTTTTAAGTAGTTTATTTTGGCTTCTGCACAGCAGTGACCCATTACATCTCCCAACTGTGCAACCTGTTGGGGCCAAGGGCCACAACCCCAGCATCTTGCGCTTTCACTCGAGAGCAATAGTGGGATGGGACAGGAGTTTAACACTGAAGTTTATAACTTTCTAGCCTGAAGCATCAGGATAGGAATCCGACAATACAGCTTACATGTTTACTACGTGCAATAGGCACAAGAATTGATGTGCGTATTTGTAATATAGGTGAAGGAACAAGACAAATGAAAAACTTGCTTAGCAGGTATTAAAATACTGACTCCTCATGTCTGTCTTCGTCCCTGGGTTTTCATTATCCCATGTTTAGAAAACATTTTGAATATTGGTCTAAACGATAGAAGCCTATCATCTAAAGCTCCGATTAAAACCCAACCTTTTCAGCATCCGAATCATTCCATTTAGCATTAGTGTAACTCCCTACTTCTAGTTTGTATTTTCAAATACTAAGGTGGAACTTTAAGACAAATCCGTTTAAAGAGGCACGGCTATAAAAACCAGCGAGTAGATATTACATTTCCATATAGAACAACAGTCAGGTTTGGCAGCTAATTTAGTCTCAGTCAAGCCTGTAGTTTCAAGTCATATTCAAGAATCAGCTTTGGAAAATTTAATTCTGGGCAGAAAAAAAAGATAAGTCACTATTGAATACTGTCAATATTCAGATAATTCAATCACCTTTAAGTTAAATAAGGAGCCACTAAAAGAATACTTGAGAAAGATACCTGCATGAGGATTTATCTCTGGTAGAATCAGTGACAAGAATTTGGGAATGACTCCGGCTTGCGGATGATGTGTCTAATTACATTTTCACGGGGAGGGGGGAAGGATAGGTGTGCTGATCTCTCTCTCTCTCTCTCTCTCTCTCTCTCTCTCTCTCTCTCTCTCTCTCTCTTCTGTTTTTAAGGTAGGCTCTCAGTGCACAGCTCAGGCCAGGAGCTGGAACTCACTATGCAGCCTAGGGTGGCCTCGAACTTTTTCCTGCCTCGGAGCCCCAAGTGCTGAGGTTACAGGAGCTAGCCGCGGTGACCGCTGGTTGTCAAAGCTATTTTTAATACAGTCAAATATACACCCCCCCAATTCCGAATAAAATTGCCAAAGAGCTGATGTTCGCTGGCCGGCGCTCGGCACGGTTCGTCTTCTTCAGGTTGGCAGCGCGGACCTGGGAACAGGCAGCGGCAGAAGTACAGTCTGGTCCTTAGAGTGACGGGCGCCGCCGTCTGCCAGGTTCGGGTTCTCTCATCCGGAGGGAACCTCGCTACCTGAAGAAGAACGCCTCCGCTGACAGCTTCCCCGGCGCGGTCCAGCTGGGGCTGGGGCTGCTAGTAAAACCCGGAGGCGCGGATCTCGCGTCGCCGCGGCACCACCCGGCCTCTCGACGCCCACAACCCGAAGGCGGAGGGGGAGCGGCGGCGGAGGGGGTGGGGCCGGCTGGAGAGCCGGGGCCGGCCACTGAGCATGCGCGCCGCGCCGCGCATGCCCAGTGCAGCCGGCCGCCTCCCATTGCGGGCAGCTCCGGCGGCGGCGGCGGCGGCGGCGGCACCGCCTCCTCCTCACACTCCGCGGGTGGCGGGGTTAGATGAGCGGCCCCAACAGCGGCGAGGGCGGCGCGGGGAGGCGGAGGAGAAGGCGGCGGCGGAGGAGGAGGTCGCTGTCTTTGTAGTGTCCCTGCTGCGGGCGCCCCAGGCCGCCGCTCCAGCCGTCGTCGTTGGCGGAGGCTGAGAGGGGGCGCGCGTGCCTGCCCGCCCGGCCCGCGGGGACGAGTCGGCGGCGGCGGCGGCGAGGATGATGATGTGCGCGGCGACCGCCTCCCCCGCCGCCGCCTCCTCCGGGCCCGGCGGGGACGGATTCTTCGCAGCCGCCACCATCTCTTCCTCCCCGGCGCCGGGGGCGCTGTTCATGCCGGTTCCCGAGGGCTCGGTGTCCGCAGCGGGGCTGGGGCTGGGGCTGCCCGCCACGGACTCGCGGGGTCACTACCAGCTGCTGCTGTCAGGCCGGGCCTTGGCGGACCGCTACCGGAGGATTTACACCACTGCGCTCAGTGACAGGGACCAGGCCGGCAGCAGCACTGGACACCCGGCCTCCAGGTGAGTCTCCCAGGCGCCCTTCCTTGCGCCCCATGCCGCGTGTGCATCGTGTGTGTGTGTGTGTGTGCGCGCGCGCGTGCACCCGAGCGTCTGTGTCCATGTAATTAGCTCTCGGCCTTCAGTTAGCGCTGGATGGTGGTGGTCGGAGCACTTTGATGATAACAAGAGGGTGTGGTGGCCACGGTGTGTGTGTGTGTGTGTGTGTGTGTCTGTCTGTCTGTCTGTCTTTTGAAGGGGAAGGCACGGAAGATGAGGACGTATCCGGTAACGCTAGAGAGGGTGCTCGTCGGTCATGACACGTGTGTGCATTGTTGAGAAAGAAGGCACGGATAGAGAGGGATAAGACCATCATGCATGAAGAGAATTTGCAAGAGTCGGAAGGGGATGTGTGCACATTTCCAGTGTCTGAGCTGCAATTCTGTTTGCACGACCCCTCCCCATCACATTCCTTTCTCCAGCTGCCCTCCATAGAAGCTGCCTTACACTACTAACCTATAGTGGTTAAAGGTAGTGGTGGCTGTGGGATGTTTAGACAAAAAGCCAGTGGTTTCATTTTGGGAGATTTATGAATAAAGGGTACCGGTGGAGATTTGTGCAGAAGTGTCTGACAGGGATTTTTAGAAGTGTGCTTTGATGAGCCTTTTGGCCTTGAAATGTGCTTGCAGCTGCTGCCTTGTTCTGATGGCCTGTCCATCGAGCCATTTCCCTTCATCTTCTGTTCTGTTTCCTGTTACTTACAGGTTTGAGAGTGCAGGGAGTTTTGTGGGGAAAATCGAAAAAAAATACGGAGAACTTTAAAAATATGACAACCGTCTTGGGTTAACCTGCTATCAGAAAATCTACGTAGTTCTCAGATCTCTTTCTATTAGGCTGGCTACACCTTCAACTTCCTTGATATGTAGTTGACAAATTGCTTTCATTTTCTTTTCTTAAAATATAGGAATGTTTTTTAGCCCAAAGCTTTCCTGTTCTTTTCTTTTTCCATGCTTTAACTTATCATATACCCTGAAGGATGGTGACTGACTCCTTCACCAGCTTTGAGAGTGGTAATTGGGACTCACCTTTGCTTCTAACAGGACATTTAGGAGGCATAGTAGGATTTTATAAAGTGATTTTGAGGTCTTTCCTCCCCCTCACCAAATCCGTGTGGCTTCTTACGCAATGCCACATGCCTTTTTCTCCCATTATGAAAGGTCTTTGGTCCATAAGTCTAGCAAGTGTATCAGTATGTGCTTTGGCTTAATCTGCTGGAGAGAATTGTATAGATGGAGCTTTACTTGCAGTTTTTTTCTAGACAGACCAGTCCTATCTGTTTGTTGACAGGATTGGATGCATTAGTAATTGAGTCATGGATTTAAATGGGTGTCACTACCCTTTTGCTATTTAGAACGAAGGCAAGAATGTCACTAGTATGCTTCTTGCTAATGGTTTTGGAAAGCGGCTCACATCACATTAGAGAATTAACCTTGAAAATTAGGCTTAAGTTTGAGTTGTGTGTTGATAAATTATTGCACTGTGGTACATCTTCACAAATTTCTCTGAAATATTTAAAATTATGTTGTATAAACTATGGTGTATATTCTTGCTTTGACTTTCTACTGTTTTCTGATAAGGACTTTCTTGTATCTAGAACTTTACTGGCAGTAGTAGACAAAATTAAATATAGGTTCATCTACTTAAAATTGGTGAGTTTTAGATTGATCAATTTTCACAAACTGTCCGTAAAATGTGAGGAATTGGTTCACTGATCTCAAGAAATATTGACAGAAACTAATCTTACTTTGATAATGCCTCCTGAGGCTTGTTCATAATATTATTTTTTGTTATAGTTCACCTTCCCGCCATTTCTATCAACACTATTCTTTATTGTGAGTTCAATTAAATTAAGGATGGTAGGGAAGAAGAGTAGGGATTTGGTATTATTTGTATGGGGCATTGAGTTAAAAGAGAGAGATAGGGGATAGGGCTGAAATCCTAGAAAGCATCAAGCTTAAGCATGTGTGAAAAGGGAGACAATGAAAGGAACCAGGAGAAGAGATTAGAAAGCTGAGAAGAGGACCAGGCAGCAAAACCTCAGGTCCTAGGAAAGTAAAGAAAAATTCTTCAGAAGTGCTAGATACTCAAGAAAGTGAGAACAGTTTCCTGGTCACTGATAACTTTTGAGCCAAGGGATCATAACTGAAATAAGCATAAAGGGGGTGGCGTGAGGTTGGAGAGTGCTGGAACAACCTGGGAGGGTATGTAGGAAGGTTATTGGAGAGCAAGTGGGACATTCAAATATGGGAACTTACGTACGGAGGAGGGTATTACAGAGTTGAAAGAGGGAATGATTGATAGAAATCAGGGGAAGCAGTTTTGTGATGACAGGTTAGCCATTGAAAAAGTTGAGTTGAAATACTTTCTTTATTAGAAAGGAAGTATTTCTAAATATACAGACTTGATAATTTATTGAAGGCGGGTACCACATCTCTTCTTTCCTGTGATCTGAATGGGTGGTATCATTTTTTTTTACATTAATTCTGTCAGTATCTGGGGTATACACTATTGTAGATACCAAAGACATAGTAAGTACAGCTGACAAAGTCTTACTGTTGGACTGTGCACTTGAGGGTGGTGGTAACAGCTGGTAATTTCTTGTGATAAGTAATGGTGAAGGAAATACAGTCAGTTTCATGGATTGAGCTACTGGAGTGAGAGGGTCGGTAAAGGTCTCATTGGGAGTTGGTACTTAAGTTGACATGTCATGAAGGAGATCTAGAAGTGCGTATGAGGAAATTAGAAAAGCCTTAAGAGAAGAACAAATTTGTGCTGCGGGGGAAATAAATGTAAGTGGATAATCAGCACATGTGGAACAAATTCAGCACTGTAGATTGTTTTAGGGGAAGGTTCAAGCCTAAGGTAGTATCTAGGATTTTGAAGGCATTTTAACAAAGTGGCTAAGAGCTTGGACTGATGTAAAACTAGACTGGCTTTAAGAACTGACTGTCCTCTGTCATTTACTAGTTGTGTAACTGTGAATGTTACATAAGTTCCTTGCCTTAGTTATCTTATAGGTAGAGTGAAGGTAATAATAATGTTCCCTGTTTTGAGATTAGATGCACAAATATTTGTAAAGTACTTGGCACATTACATTATATTAAATATTAGGGGTTTGTTATCTTTGCTGAATGTGAGAATTTTGAAGATAAGGAGAGAAGCAATAGTCTTGCCTGTGACTCTTGGTTTTTGGATCAATGATTACTGAATATGGGAATAGCTTTTGGAATGTGAAAATGGCTGAAATTATAACATTTTCTTAGGGAAGGTGCTGGCCAGGCAAGGCAGGAAAAAATGTTTGATGAGTTTTCTGAGCGGTAGATCACTTTACACTTGGGATAATGCCACTCTTCTGTGGTAGTCTTTCAGCTTGTAGACTGCCTTGGTTCAAATTCCAGTCAGGCCTTCAATGTGTAATATTTCTGGTGGCTGGAGTTATAGTCCTGTGTTACCAGGCCAGCCCGAACGTTTTATTTTATGTTTTTTTGAGATGAGATCCTCTGTAATCCAAAACAGGATCACTATGTAGCCCAGAAATAAAAATGATCCTCCTCATTTAGCCTCCTGATTGCTGGGATTACAGGTGTGTGTACTACTGCTGGCTGGCGGTTTCTTGTAATATTTTAGGGTAATCTAAAGCATGTGTTGCCACATATATTAAATGCCTTTTAAATGTTAGTTGCTGTTGTTATTAAAGTAATATATACAATTCCAGTCAGCTTATTATAAACCTTACTAGTTAGACGATAAATGAGGAAAACTCATAGTTGACTGATTCAGGCTTAGAGTATTACTGGAGGTCAAAGAAAAGTAGAAATTGAAAGCTTTGGTTGACTGTTTGCTAAAAAGGGAAGTGATGCCAGGAGGGAAGTGATAAGCTGAGATAGAAAAGTGAAGATACTGGGTCTGGCAGTAGCAGAAGAACACTTCTGCTCTAAATACCATTATGACCCAAATGGGTATTTGTGTCCTCTTTTCAGCTAAGCTAGTTACTTCCTTTGCTGCTTCTTTCTTTTTGTTAGACATGGCATTTGACTGGCCTGTTAGTACATTCCAATAATCCCAGAACTTGGGTGGTGGAGGCAGGAGGGTCAGGAGTTCATGGCTAGCCTCTGATACATAACAAGTTCAAGGCCAACCTGTTGTACATGGTACCCTATCTCAAAATAGAACAGAACAGAACAGAAATGGTATTTGAGTCTATCCCATCTGTGCATGAAATTTGGGTTGTAAGAGGCTAAATAGTCACTCCTGTAAATGTTGAGGATTCTTAATTAGAACTTTTTTTTTTTTTTTCAGACTTAATGTTGGAGTTCCTAGTCTTGAGTGTATTATCTGTCTGGGGGGTTAAAGATAAAAGGCAGATACTTAAGGAAAATATTAGATGACATCATTAAGAAAACAGTAACTATTATGACAAAGGGATGACACTCTGGGCCTGCTCAGCTGCATGAGTAGAGGTGAGGAAGGCACTTTGTGTGTAGACAACATTAAAATTTTTATTAATTCTAGAATGGAGAGAACTGACAATTTATTTTAGGATTGGAGAGATTTGCCTAAAAGACAATATCTGGAGGAATAAGAAAAATTTAAATCAGAAGAGTTGGGAAAATCATGGTGGTTTTGTGCCAAGAAGAGATATTGTTGTAGAAGTGGACTAGGGAATGATGTGAATATGAATGATATATGTATCTGTGTTTGTGAGTTGTTAGTATTTTTCACATAGCTGTTAAGTCTGTGGAATCCTATGTGTTCTATAAATACATCAAGACAAAGATACTACTTTGTTGGCATACTAATTGGTAGAAATGTAAAATGAATTAGTCTTCTAGCAAAAAAGAGTAAAAATCATGTATCTTGAAAAATATGTTAATGTAATAGTAATAGTTTAATAAAATATATTAATTTATTTATAATTTTTAAAAATATAATCTGTTTAGCTTAAAATCAACAAAATTTTTTTTCTTGACAATTAAATGTTCATATTCTTTCTTTGGGGTGTTAGGTTAGTTAAGATTTAACTTATATATAATAAAATTAACTCTTTACATATTCACTTAAAGAATCTTGAAACTATCACTAAGGTCAAGTATAAAATATTTCCATCACTTCAGAAATATTTCTTTTGACCTTCCTACTCCTATCTCCTGGCTACCATTATGACTATATCTAGCATTATACCTTTTCTATAATGCTATATAAATCTAGCTCCTTTTAGGACAGGGCCTTATGTATTGTTCATGTTTCTGTCTTCTGTGCTGTATTTCCTGTAAATAGAAATTAGGCCTGAAACCATCATTAGATTCTGTGCAGACATTTTCTATGAAGAATGTTTTGTATATATATTGAGTGCTGCATGTTGCCCCAGTCATCGGTTGCTGGCTTTCCTTACTTGCAGTGGTCCTTACACCAGAACCCATCAGACCTCTGCTGCGTAATTTATCTTTTTCTGTGTGTAATGAGTACAGAACTGTGGGAGTAAGGACTAGCACTCTGTGCCTTTCATCTAAGGGTTTTAGCATCCTTTGATAGTCGTTGCCTGAGTCGATAATTATATTAGAAGTTTATTTTTTTTCTCCTTACAATTCTGTTGACTTTCTGTATTTATTAGATAGTGCTTTTTGGTGTCATAGTCCAGTAGTGGTGTGGCAGGGGCTACAGTTAGCCTCCCAGACTACCCACCTTCCTTCCCAGATTAAGTCATATCCTCTTCTAGCTTTGGGGAGTATTGAGAACCAAAAGAGAAGGTAGCTGGGTTCCCCAGGCACCAATCCTATTCACTTTATTCATAGTATGTTCTGTGCTGATGTTAGTGCCTGGCCTCTTTGCCTTAAGGCAAGACAATTTTTTTCTTCTTTTAAATTATTATTTATTACAATTTATTCACTTTGTATCCTAGCTGTAGCCCCCTCTCTCATCTCCTCCTGATCTCACCCTCCCTCCCTGTTTATCCACTATGTCCCTCCTCTAGGCCACTGATTCCCCTACTACCTAAACCTAGCCTGTCAGGTCTCATCAGGACTGTCTGGATCCTTTCTCTGTGGCCTAATAAGGCAGTTGCCTGCTCTTTGATCTTTATGTACTTGTCTTACTTCTAGTTTCTTCCGAGGTAACCTCCTCACTTATTAACAGATTATCCTGCTGTATGTTAGATCTGTATGTTTCAGACTGTTCACTTTTTAATGATTCTAAGGCATTTAAAATTAAAATGCATAAAAGCAGGACAATTTTAAAGGACCATCTCCACCTGCAACCTTTCTTTGTCTGAATTGCAGTTCAGCTTCTGCTCAAAGTTAACTTTTTCCCTTCCTATTAGTTGATTCACAGAGCACACTCCTCGCAAGGTGTGTGTATCTCCTCTCAGTCATTTCAGTTGCTACCAGGGACGGTCTTTAGGAACCTGGTTATGGGCTGGCTGGGATGAAAACCACACTTTAATGCTGTTAGTTGAGTGCTGCGGCTGCCACTCAGCATGGACAGTTGTGTAACTATGCAAACTTACACCTGGAAGGCAGTGTCTATGAGAGGAAATGCCCTGGCAGGCGCTATACCTCAGGCTTTTGAGAGGCTCAGGGAAGTACTTATAAAGGTAGTATAGTGAGCAGTCTGCTTCGGAGTCATGTTGATAGATGAGGATGATGAAGAAAGGCTGAAGATAGTTAGGCACGAAAGATAAAAGGAATTTTCTTTTTCTTTTTTAGTAACATATAGATTAGCAACATATAGAGAAATATCTGCAATGCGTATAAGAAGCAAAAGACTAGCCAAAGGTTTACTGTTAAGGTGCTATGGTGGCTAGACTTCTTGTCTTCTCTAACCACTGTCAGTGTTCTTGACTGGGTTGAAATGGAATCCTGACCCTTAGAATAGGACCGCTGAATCTGATATTTCTGTAAACCTTTGAACCTCTAACTTTTCCTGAATCTTCTAGGCCTGCAGAAGTGGCTTAATTATGACTAGAAAATGCCTGCTTAAAGACTGTGTAAAAGTCTGTACTGTCTCTCCTGTACTATCTACTGACCTTCTCACTCTTGGCTGTAAGAAATCAATAAACAGAGTCAAGGTGTAGTGAAACCTGCATGAAGGCACCATGCAGGTTTTTCTCTCTCTTTCTCTTTTAGAAACACACACACACAAGTTTCTAAACTGAACAGAAATACTATAAAGTACCACAATAGATATATAGAAATACAATGATATTTGAAGTTTTCAAAGAAAATGCAGCAGTGACTGCTCAAATCACTAGCTTAAAATAGCTAATGGTTTTTATTTTAGTTAATACTACATTTCTTATGATGGCATCCTATTTTTGCAAAGTTAGGCTTTTGGTGGCTATAATACTGATCAAGTATTACTTGTCAGAAATATGAAACTGCACAGGAGGGTGGCCTGTTCAGCCTGACGCCATGCTTGAGAATTGTTACAGTGTCCAATAGTTGCCCTTAGCACAGGGGTTGTTTTAGACTAGGGATCCATTCTATTTATCTATTTATTTATTTATTTATTTATTTATTTATTTATTTATTTATTTATATTAAGAACAGTCTCAGTATTTATTGAATGTTTACGATGCCCCAAACAATTAAGTGGATATTTTATATATATTGTGCACTGATATAGGATCAGGTTTTTATATTTCTGGAATGAAAATGAAGCTTAGAAAAGTAAATACAACCATGTTTACAAGCTTGGGATTAATATTTCATGAGGTCAGAAAAATGAAAACATCTTCTAAGACTTTGTAACAATGATGTTCCTTGAAAAATTCCAGGTTTTCTCTCTTTTTTTTAGATTTTATTATTTTATGTCCCAAGGCTGCCCCCTCCCTCGTCTCCTGCCAGTCTCCCCCCTTTTCTTCCTTCCCCATCCTTTCCCTTTCCCCCCAGAAAAGCAGATCTCCCCTCCCCCATATCAACTCCCCCAGCACATCAAGTCACATCAGGACTAAGCTTATCTTCATCCCCTGAGGCCAGGCAAAGCAGGGCTTCCAGGGGGAAGTGATCCAATAGCAGGCAATAGAGTTCATGTTAGAAACAGCACACCTTCTCCCTACCTCCTCCCCCAACTTGCCAGGCACCCCATATGAAGACCAAACTGGCCATTGGCCATATATGTGCAGGGGCCCTAGGTTCAGACCACGAATGCTCCTTAGTTGATGTGTCAATTTCTGTAAGCCCCCATGGGTCTAGGTTATTTGCCTCTGTTGGTCTTCTTGTGAGGTTCCTATCCTCTCCAGGTTCTTCCATCTTTCCCACAACACTTCTACTGGACCCCCAAAATTCCGCCCCTTGCTTGGCTACAAGTCTCAGCATCTGTCATGATCCCCTGCTGGCTGGAGCCTCTCAGAGGACAGTCAAGTTATGCTCCTGTCTACATTCATAGCAGAGCATCATTAGTAGTGTCAGGAGATGGCTGTCTACCATGGGGTGGGTCTCAGGTTGGGTCAATTATTGGTTGGATTTTCCCTCAGTCTTTGTTCCCCTCTCTATCCATTTACTTCTTATAGACAGGGCAACTTTTGAATTAAAGGTTTTGTTGGTGGGTTGTTCCCCTCCTTCCATTAATCCTGCCTGGCTAAAAGGTGGTCACTTCAGTCTTCATGTCCCCCACCTGTCAGAGTCTCAGTTAGAGTCACACCATATCCTCTGTCGCAGGCTTCTAGCTTGTCAAAGAGATGGCATCCTCAGTTTCCCTTCTTGTACCCAGTCCTCTTACCTCCCACCCCTGTTCTCTCCACATCTGATCCCCACCCTGTTCCTCTCCTCATTCCATCTCTTGCATAGTTCCCTCTCTTCATTCACTTCTGCTGTCTATTCTATATCCCCTCGGAATGACATTCTGGCGCCCTCCCTTGGGTCCTCCTTGCTACTTAGTGTCTTTGGGTCTGTGGATTGTAGTATGGTTATCCTGTAGTATAGGTCTAACATCCACTTATAAGTGAGTATACACCATGTGTGTCTTCCCGCTTCTGGGTTACCTCACTCAGGATGATCTTTTCTAGTTCCATCCATTGGCCTGCAGATTTCATGATTTCCTTGTTTTTAATAGCTGAGTAGTATTTCATTGTAAATGTACCACAATTTCTTTATCTATTCTTCAGTTGAGGGACATCTAGGTTGTTTCCAGAGTCTGCCTATTACAAATAAAGTGGCTATGAATATAGTTGAACAAATTTCCATGTTGTATGGTGGGGCATCTTTTGGGTATATGCCCAGGAAGTGGTATAGCTGGATCTTGAAGGCCCAGAAATAAACCCACAATCCCACAGGACCTCGATTTTCAACAAAAACGTCAAAACCATACAATGGAAAAAAGAAGGCCTCTTCAACAAATGATGTTGGTCTAACTGGATGTCTGCATGTAGAAAAATGAAAATAGATCCTGTGCTTATTATCCTGTACAAAACTTAAGTCCAAGTGGATCAGAGATCTTGACATAAAACTAGAGACTCTAAATCTATTAGAAGACAAAGTGGGAAAAGTCTGGAACTCATTGGCATAGAGACAGCTTCCTGAACAGAACACCAACTGCACAGGCTCTGAGATCAATAATTAATAAATGAGATCTCATGAAACTGAGAAGCTTCTGTAAGTCAAAGGACACTGTCAGTAGAACAAAAGGTCAGCCTACAGATTAGGAAAAGATCTTTACCAACCCTACAACAGACAGGGGGCTAATATACAAGATATATAAAGAACTTAAATCAAACATTAACAAATCAAATAATCCAATTAAAAATGGGATACAGAGGTAAACTGAGAATTCACAACAGAGGAATCTCAAATGGCTAAGAAGCACTTAAAGAAATGCTCAATGTCCTTAACTACCAGAGAAATGCAAATCAAAATGACACTAAAATTCCATCTTACACCCGTCTGAATGGCTAAGATCAAAAACTCAAGTGACAATACATGCTGGGATCCATTTTATATCAAGTGAGGTCCATGAGATCTGTTTGTCTTATATGAGCCAGAAGCTACTGATAGGGCATCAAGTCTTTTGATGGCAATATTGATGACAGTACCCTGACTTGAAAATGATACTCTGTAAGGATGAGTGGCCATCCTTTGGTTTTCCCAGGAGGAACAACAGGTAGGAGTGCTTCTACAGAACATCACTCTCAGTGGTACATTGGGGAGTTTGTGTTTTCTGTCTTTGTAGCCTGAGCAGTAGCAGTTAAGAGATACTTGTTCTTAGAGAAACATTTTAAGAACGACACCCAGAAAAATCCTGTTACAGTTGGGACTTAGAGCTCTAAAGAAGTCTTTCTCTAGGTTGGGCTTATGGACCTCTCTAGAAAGTAGGGCTGTCAGCACAACAGAGCATGGATGTTTGTCACATAAGTGATCCACTGGGTGTCTCTCAGGCATTAATATTAGAATAATCCTCATAAAATGAATTAGGTAATAATTATTTATCCTATATTAAAAATTGCATAGGCTTGGTGATCTTAAATATTTGATAGACTCCATCAGAGGCACTTAATGCGATGTGTCCTCTCTTTAATGGCTTGATAGCTTGTTTCTTTTAATACGTAATGATATCTGTAGTTTGTTCTCTGGAAGAGAATCTTGCCTGCTCTTAAGTTTTGACAATTCATCCATGCGCAGGTTTTTGTGTGGACGTAAGTTTTCAGCTTCTTTGGGTGAATACATTCCAGAATCTGTAATTGTTGGATCATATGGTCAGGATATGTTTAGTTTTGTAGGAACCTGCCAAATTCTTTCCCCAAGTGGTTGTACCATTTATATGTATGAAATGAAGCTTTCAGGAGTGTTTGAGAGTTTGCATTGCTCTGTGTCCTCACTGGTATTTAGTGTCCTCAGTGGTCTGGATTTTGGATATTTTGATTGATGGATATCATTTTTGTTTTAAACTGCATTGCTGTGATAACCCTGTTGTAAAACACCTTTTCAGGTACTTTTTTGTTATTTTTGTTTTTGCTTTTGTTGTTTTGGTAGTGCTGGATTTGAGAGTTCTTGACTAGCTGGGATACCAATCTTCTATCAGGTATGACTTCTGTAGATGGATATTCTCTCCTATTCTGTATCTTTTCATTTTATTGATTTATTATTATTATTGGAAAACAGACATGTTTGATCTTAATAAAGTTCTCAACTATTTTTTCTTGATTCATGCTTTAACATTTTATTTAAAAAACTGTTGCCATACTCAGGGCCATCTAGGTTTTCTCTTATTTCATCTTCTATACATTGTATTGTTTTGTGTTTTGCATTCAAGGTCTATTTTTTTTGTATTTTGAGTTAATTTTGTGAAGGATACAGGTCTGTATTTAGATTCCTCTTTACTGGGTGTCTCGTTGTCACATCATCCTTTGTATATTGCTTTGCTTTGCTCCTTTGCTAAATGCCATTTGACTATATTTATGTGGGTTTATTCTCGGTTCCCTTGCTCTTTGTTCTGTTGGTCTGTCACTTGTTTCTTCAGTACTACATGGTCTTGATTACTGTAGCTTTATAGCAAATCTTGAATTGAGATATTTACCCTTTTCTTTTCATATTGTCTTAGCTATTATGGGTATTTGTCTCTCCTCATAGACCCTTGAACATTTGTCAAACCACCGAAATAGCCAAATAGGATATTTATTGATATTAGATCCGGAATTAATGGATTAGAAAGGGTGATACTGTTTTTTGTTGTTTGTTTTATTCCTAGACAGGGCTTCTCTGTTATAATAATCCTGACTGTCCTGAAATTGCTTTGTACTCCAGGCTGGCCTCAAACCCATGAAGATCCACCTGCCTCTGCCTTCCAAGTGCTGGGATTAAAGGTGTGCTCCACCAAGCCAGGCAGGTGGCATCTTGATAATAATATTGAATCTTCCTGTCTATATTTATGGGCTATTTCTTACTTAGTTTTTCATTAAAATTTTGCTGTTTTCTTCATTTAGATCTTATATGTATTTTATTAGATTTATACCCTTATATTTATATTTGTTGAAGATACAATATTTTTGTATTCTACTTTGCTGTTGGTATATAGAAAAACAGTTGACTTGTGTATATACTACTAATATTGTACCATGCAGCCCTGCTATAACTGCTTATTAGGTACATCAGGGTTGTGGTTTGTTTTTTGTTTGGTCTGTTCTTTTGCATTTCAGACATGGGCAGTCATATCATCTTTACTTTTTCTTTTTTTCTTTTGCATTAACTGTAGTTCTCATAGTGATACAGAAAAAGAGTGGTGAGAGAGCATTCCTTTGCACTGTTTCCGATCTTAGTGAGGAGGCTTGCAGTTTCTCACTGTCAAGTATGAGTCTTTATAGAATCCTACAGAATGTTGAGGAATGGTTCTTGATTTCTACTTTACTGAGAACTTCTGTTACGAGCTGGGAGTTGAATTTGCCAAATGCCTTTCCTGCATCTATTGATATGATGATGTCATAGCTTGTTTTTAGCCTGTTAATTTATCTTCAGATGATATATAACTAGCTGGGATACATTCACTGAATGTTTTTCTATATTTCTGGATTCAATTGGATAAAATTTAGAGGTTTTCATATACACACACACACACACACACACACACACACACATATATATATATATATATATATATATATATATATATGTTCATGAGAGATGCTGGTTTGTAGTTTTCTAATATTTTATTGCTACTCTGAGTTTAATGTTAGGGTTATCCTGGCCTCATAAAGTGGGCTAAGAAGTGTACCTTCTGCTATGTCCTTTAAGGGGAGTCATAGAACTGATGTAGAAGGCTTGATGGAATTCATCAGTGAGCTTTTGAAAGGCTATTTAGGATATCTGTTTCTTATATAAATTCTGGCAGGTTATATTTTTCAAGGAATGAATCTTTTTCATCTCAGTTACCAAGCATATAGAGTTATTACTATACCCTTTATTATTATTTTAATGCTGTACAATCTGTAATAATGATTCCTCTTTCACTTCTGGTAACATTCTTTCTTTTCTCTTAGCCATCTATTTTCCAATTTTGCTTTTAAGTTCAAAGAACCAGCTTTTGGTTTCCTTGTTTTATTTATTTCTTCTCTCATATAATATATCTGACCACAGTTTCCTCTCCATCCATTCATTCTTCCTGGTACTCCCTTCTCCCCCAGATCCACTGTCTTCCCTGGAAAAGAGCAGACCGCATAGGGATATCAGTTGAACACAACATAACAAGATACATTAAGACTAGGCGCAAACCCTCATATTAGTTGGGGAAGGTAACCCAGGAGGAAAAGGTCCCAAGAGCAGGCCAAAGAGCATCATATTACTATGCTGCTTTTGTTGTTTACTTTTGTACTGGCTTTCACTTCAGTACTTTCATTTTCTTATTCACTTTGAGTTTAATTTATCTCCCTAGTATGAACATTTGAAACTTTGAAGTTTTATATAAGTACTACTTTAGCTGCATTTCAAACATTTTAGTATACCTCTCATTTAGTTAAAATACTTTTAATTTTTATTTGTGGCTTTTGTATTTGATTAACATCGTACCTAGAATCATCTTATTTAACTTTCAGATATTTAGTAATATCATAAATATATTGTCAATACTTCTAATACATACTTTATGTAATCTTGATTTTTAAATTTTAATTTATTTGAAACTTTTATGAATGAGTGTTGTGTTTATATCCTTTACATTCATTTGTTCCTCTTCACTTCCAGTTCTTCCTTTGTTCCTTTTCCATCATTCTTAAATTCATCACCTCTTCTAAAAGTTTTTATTGTTATGTATATATGTACACACACACACTCGGAATCTACTGAGTCCATTTAGCGTTGCCCATGAGTTTAGGGCTGACCACTGGGATTGGGTAACCTATCAGTGGGTTTGTTCTTTGAGAAGGCTGATTTTTCCCTCTGTGGGTCAGGCCAAACTAACTAAAAGGCAGAGGGACACTGTACAAATCAACAAAATCAGAAATGAAAAGGGGCCATAACAACAGACACCGAGGAAATCCATTTCAAAAGCCTATATGCAATAAAATTTGAAAATATAACTGAAGTGGGCAATATTTTTGATAGATTCCATTTACCAAAACTGAATCAAGATCAGGTAAATATACTAAATAGTCCTATATCACCTAAGGAAATAGAAGCTGTCATCAAAAGTCTCCCATCCAAAAAAAGTCCAAGACCAAATGGTTTCAGCACAGAATTCTCCTAGACCTTAAAAGAAGAGCAAACCCCAATACTCTTCAAACTATTCCACAAAATAGAGGCCACATTCACCTTGATAACTAAACCACACAAAGACCCAACAAAGAAAGAGAACTTCAGACCAATCTCTATTATGAACATTGATGCAAAAATACTCAATAAAATCCTTGCAAACCAATTCCAAGAACACATTAAAGATATCATCCACCATGACCAAGTAGGCATGCAGGGGTGGTTCAACATATGAAAATCCATCAGTATAATTTCACTACATAAAAAAAAAAACTGAAAGAAAAAAATCACATGACAGTCTCCTTAGATGGTGAAAAACATTTGACAAAATTCAACACGCATTCATGTATAAAGTTTTGGAGAGATCAGGGATACAAGGCATATACCTAAATATAGTAAAAGCAATATACAACAAGCCTATATCCAACATTAAACTAAACAGAGAGAAAATTAAATCAGTCCCACTGAAATCAGGGACTAGGCAAGGCTGCCCACTCTCTCCTTATCTCTTCTTGAAGTTCTAGCTAGAGCAATAAGACAACTAAAGGAGATCAAAGGGATACAAATCAGAAAAGAAGAAGTCAAAGTATCACTATGTGCAGATGATATGATAGTATATATGAGTGATAACAAAAATTCTACTAGAGAACTCCTTCAGCTAATAAACACCTTTAGCAAAGTGGCTGGACACAAAATTAACTAAAAAAAAAAAAAAAAAACTGAAGCCCTCCTGTATAAGAAAGACAAATGGGCTGAGAAAGAAATTAGGGAAACCACAATAGTCAGAAATAGCATAAAGTACCTTGGTGTGATTAACCAAGCAAGTGAAAGACCTGTGTGGAAAAAAGAGGAAAGTCTCTGAAGAAAGAAATTGAAGAAGATATCAGAAGATGGAAAGACCTCCCGTGCTCATGGATCGGTAGGATTAACATAGTGCAAATGGCCATCCTGCCACAAGCAATCTACAGATTCAATGCAATTCCCATCAAAATACCAACACAATTCTTTACAGACCTTGAAAGAACAATTCTCATTTTCATATGGAAAAACAAAAAACCCTAGATAGCTAAATAGCTAAAAACAATCCTGTATAAGAAGAGATCTTCTGGAGGTGTCTCCATCCCTGATCTCAACATGTATTATAGAGCAACAGTAATAAAAACTTCATGGTACTAGCAGAGAAACAGATTTGTAGATCAGTGGATTCGAATTGAAGACCCAGAAATAAATACACACACCTATGGAAACTTAATATTTTTCAAAAAAAGGTTTCTCTGTGTAGCTCTAGTTGGCCTGGAACTTGCTCTGTAGACCAGGCTGGCCTGGACACGGAGATGGGTCTGCCTCCCACGTGTTAGGATTACAGGTGTGTGTCACCACCGGCCAGCTCTCTACATTTTTTTTTTTTTTTGATGAAAGAATTACCTTATGTACTTAGGAGGCTGAAGCAGGAGGTAGTAAGTTTGAGGCTAGCTTAGAAAATAAAGGGACAGTGAGGCTAGCCTGGGTTTTGCAATGAGAGCTTTTATCTTCTTTCACCACCATCTACAATAAAACATATTTGTGACTTAGTTTCTTGACAATGCGTGCACTTAAGGGACCACTAGTTTTTGTTTGCTTCAGTAGTAGCCACCTGACTAAGTGAAGCTCATTTCTTGTTTGTGTCTAACTGTTCCACGTCTTTAAAAGACAATGCCAGTGCTCTAGTTGATCCTGAGATATTCTGTGCTTAGTTGTCTAGTTATCATTGCTTCTAGTGTTTTCTTATGATGGTCTAGTCTCTGAACGAAGACAGTCATATGATCCTGTGTAGTATCTTCTGTTAGAGAAGTAGAAGCTAATAGCACATCATTACACATAGAACATGAAGATAATTTAAGTGCTTATATCAATAAGCGTTGTAATGCTTAGAACAGTTTTTCTGTATTTTATACATACATATTTTTTGATTGCTGTTTTTTTATATTAATCACAGGTTATGTACCTTGTATCCCAGCTGTAGCTCCCTCCCTCATTCCCTTCTCCATCCCTCCTTCATCTCCTCCCTGCCCCTTTCCAAGTCCACTGATGGGGGAGGTCCTCCTCCCCTTCCATCTGACCCTAGCTTATCTTGTCTCTTCAGGACTGGCTGCAATGTCCTCCTCTGTGGCCTAGCAAGGCTGCTCCTCCTTTGGGGGAGGAGGGTCAAAGAGCCAGCCATTGAGTTCATGTCAGAAATAGTCCCTGTTCCCCTTAGTGGGGTGCCCACTTGGATATTGAGCTACCATAGGCTATATCCGAGCAGGGGTTCTAGGTTATATCCATACATGGTCCTTGGTTGGAGAAACAGTGTCATAAAAGACCCCTGTGCCCTGCTATATTTGGTCCTTGCAGAGCTCCTGTCCTCTCCAGGTCTAACTAACGCCCCCTTCTTTCATATGATTCCCTGCACTCTGCCGAAGGTTTGGTTATGAGTCTTATTATCTGCTTTGATACACTGCTATGTAGAGTCTTTCAGAGGCCCTCTGCAGTAGGATCCTGTCCTGTTACTTGTTTTCTCCTATATCCAAGGTCCATCCCATTTGTCTTTCTAAGTCAGGATTGATCATCTTACCCCAGGTCCTCTTTCTTGTTTATCTTCTTTAGATGTATGGATTTCAGTATGTTTATTCTATCTTATAGGTCTATATACGTGAGTATATATCATGTGTATCTTTCTGCTTTTGGGATACCTCACTCAGGATGATCATTTCCAGGTCCCACCATTTGCCTGCAAATTTCATGATTTCCTCGTTTTTAATTGCTGAGTAGTATTCCATTGTGTAAAAGTACCACAATTTCTGTATCCATTCCTCAACTGAGGGACATCTGGGTTGTTTCCAGGTTCTGGCTATTACAAATAAAGTTGAGCAAATGTCCTTGTTGTGTACTTGAGCATCTTTTGGATATATGCCTAGGAGTGGTATACCTGGATCTTGAGGAATCACTATTCCTAATTGTCTAAGAAAGTGCCAGATTGATTTCCAGAGTGGCTGTAAAAGTTTGCATTTCTACCAGCAATGGAAGAGGGTTCCCCTTTCTCCACAACCTCTCCAGCATGTGTTGAACTTAGCCATTCTGATGGGTGAAATTTGAAATCTCAGGGTCATTTTGATTTGCATCTCCCTGATGGCTAAGGGCGTTGAGCATTTCTTTAAGTGTCTTTCTGCCATTCTACAATCCTCTACAAAGAATTCTCTGTTTAGCTTTGTACCCCATTTTTTAATTGGATTACTTGATTTGTTGCTTTTTAATTTCTTGAGTTCTTTATATAAACTGAATATTAGCCCTCTGTCAGATGTATGGTTGGTGAAGGTCCTTTCCCAGTCTGTAGGCTGTCATTTTGTTTTGATGACAGTGTTTTTTGCTTTACAGAAACTTTTCAGTTTCATGAGGTCCCGTTTATTTTCAAGTGAACCATCCTAATACAATATTTTATACAATGTACCTTAGGCCTGAGAGATATTAAATTTTTTCTCCTGGTTTTTAAAAGAATTATTACATGCCCCTAAGCATATAGGTATACATAAATTAAGCATTTACCTGATAATAAATCATTAGGAAGTTTATTTTAGGACAACCTTTGGTATACATGTAGTTTTGCTGTTTACTACAGATGAAAGCAAAATCCCAAATATTCTTCTGTACATTTGAATTCATTAAAACATGGCATTCAAATTAGAACTAAAGAAACAGATTTTAAAAATTGTGATTAATTTCTGTTTAGTTAGAACGCAGATCTACTAATAAGTTAATAGAGAAACTGTTGACCTTGATTTTTTAGCAAATGTATTTATTTATTAAAGAAACTTTATTTAGGGTTATTAAATGTTTCTACCTGCCTTCTAACCCCCCAACACTAGGCAGTGGACACAGGGGCTGGAATTCTCTCTTCCAGTTTGTCCTGCTGGGTAGGGTCATATGATTCTTTTGAGGGCAATACCAATATCAGTTGTCCAGAAATCCAGAAGTCCAGGTAAGCAGCAAACAGCAAAAGCAGCAGCAGTACAAACTGGCAGCAAGCTGTCCTCCAAGTAGCCGCACCTTCTTGCTCTAGGCTGTCATATTTATACTCCTGTGCATGAGACATTTAACAGGTGTGGACAAACTAAAAATTTTGAAATTTTAACACAAACATGTTTACATATCATAAACTAAAACATCCGCAACAAGAAACTAATGGCATATGCAACTTTTGCAGACTCAGTTTTTATATCGCAGAAATGTTTAACTTTCCTTAAATAATATAACAATTGTTAATATAATTTTGAAAGTGTTTTATCTTTATTTTCTGTGTGTGAGTGCTTTGCCTACATGTGTGTATGATGTACATCACATTCATGCCTGGTGTCCACAGAAGACAGAAGAAGGCAATTGATCCCTTGGAACTGGAGCTACAGGCAGTTGTGTACTACCCTGTGGGTGCTGGTGAATCGAAGTTGGTCCTCTGTAAGATCAGGAAATGTTTTACATACTGAGACATGTTTCCAGCCTTTAAGATATTTAGTTCACTTTCAAAGAATTTTATCTTTTACAGTACCTTCATGGGTATGAAGTTCTTTTTGTGAAAAAAAAGTCTTACAAGACCAATTCTAGACATTCTTCTTTGAGCTTTTATTGATTTAATATTTAAAGTCATAAATCATAGTTGAGCAGATGTCCCTTATTGAATGGCGGGGCATCTTTTGGGTATATGCCCAGAAGTGGTATAGCTGGGTCTTGAGGTAGCACTATTCCTAATTGTCTGAGAAAGTGCCAGCTTGATTTCCAAAGTGGTTGTACAAGTTTATATTCCCACCAGCAATGGAGCCCTTTGTCCACATCCTCTCCAGCATATTTTGTCACTTGAGTTTTTGATCTTAGCCATTCTGATGGGTGTAAGATGGAATCTTAGAGTTGTTTTGATTTGCATTTCTCCGATACCTAAGGACATTGAGCATTTCTTTAAATGCTTCTCAGCCATTTGGTGTTCTTCTGTTGTGTGTTCTTGGTTTAGCTCTGTGCCCTATTTTTTAATTGGATTATTTGATTTTTTGTTTAATTTCTTAAGTTGTTTGTATATTTTAGATAACAGCCCTCTGTCTGATGTAAGGTTGGTGAAGATCTTTTCCCAATCTATAGACTGCCTTTTTTTGGTTGTTTTATTCTGTTTTCTTTTTTCTTTTAATTTTTTTTGCAATTTATTCATTATATATCCTGATTGAAGCCCCTCCCTCAACTCCTCCCATTCCACCCCCTCCTTCTTTTCCCCTATCCCCTTCCCCTAGTCCACTGAAAGGGGCAGTTCTCCTCCTTTGCCATCTGCCCATAGCTTGTCAAGTCTCATCAGGACTGACTGGATCCTCTTCCTATGTGGCCTGGTAAGGCCGTATCACCAGGGGAGAGTGATAAAAGAGCAGGCAACCGAGTTCGTAAGAGAGGCAGCCTTTGCTACCCTTACTCAGGGATCCACATGGAGATTGAGCTGACAGTCAGCTACAACTGAACAGGGGGTCTAGGTCCTCTCCATGTATAGTCCTTGGTTGGTGTATCAGTCTCTGCAGGACCCCCTTGGCTCAAAGTTTTAGGTTTCTGGGGCTCCTTGTACGGCTCCTGTCCCCTCAATATTCTTCTCGACTCACCAGCCTCTTTTTCCATGAGACTCCCTGCACTCTGCCCAAAGTTTGGTTGTGAGTCTCAGCATCTGTTTCGATCCCCTGTTGGGTAGAGCCTTTCAGAGAACCCTCTTTAGTAGGCTCACATCCTGTTTCCTCTCTTCTACTGCTTCTGGTATCTAGACTGTTTGTCATTCAGAATGAGATTTAAGCATCCTGTCTAAGGTCCTCCTTAGTGTTTAGCTTCTTTAGGTCTGTGGATTGTAATATGGCTATCCTGTAGTATAGATCTAATACCCACTTATAAGTGTGTATATACCATGTGTGTCGTTCTGCATCTGGGTTATCTCAGTCAGGATGATCTTTTCTAGTTCCATCCATTTGCCTGCAAATTTCATGATTTCCTTGTTTTTAATAGCTGAGTAGTATTCCATTGTATAGGCTGCCATTTTGTTATATTGATAGTGTCCCTTGATTTATAGAAGCTTCTCAGTTTCATGAGGTCCCATTTATTAATTGTGATCTCAGAGCCTCAGCTGTTGGTGTTCTGTTCAGGAAGTCGTCTCCTATGCCAATGAGTTCAATAATTTTCCCCGTTTTGTCTTTTAATAGGTTTAGCGTCTCTGGGTTTTGTTTGTTTTTTTAGTTTAGTTTAGTTTGTTTGAGTGAACAAATCTTTATTAAATGCACACACAATTACTGGGAGGTGGCCATGATGCTGGACACACTGTCAAAGTCTATCTTCTCCATGATGTTCTTGGACTTAATGTTCTCTTCTTGGCTTCAGAGGAAGATCTATCTTGACTCATTGGCATTCTTGCTCATCCACACTTTCAGCTGGTTGTCGGTCAAATCTGAAAGCATCTCAGCCAGCAGCCAGCAGTCGATATGCTGGTATGTGATGCCCACAACATGGCAGATAAATTTTTGGACAGAGTGTTCAAAGCCAGTTATGCCTTCTAGGAGGTCCATGTTTTCATCTAGGGTTTGCCAGAAGGCTTGAAAGTGGCAGGTCTCCAGAAGGTCACCGAGGTACAAAATCTGTCGTATGGGCTGCTCTTCTTGATGTGCCTGGTTGATCATACATATGCCCCCAGTGAAGTAACTGTGGAGCAGGTTGGTGAGGGCTTTCAGCAGAATATGTGCAGTGACTGTGGTCTCAAAGAAAGCTGGTTTGGACTGGTACAATTTCAGGACAGCCAGGTTGCCCTCCAGATCATAGGCCTTTTCATTGGCCTGCGTTTCCATAGTGCTCCAGGGTAGCCAAGTTCTCTGGATTGTGCCTGTCGATACCCTTGAGCAACTTGCCTATGTTTGCTCTCATCTGCTCAAACATCACCATGATCACTGCAGTCTTCTGCAGCCCTAGCTGGAGTCAAACACTAGGCCCGGCATGCAGTTCTCGAGGTGAGTCTTTGCTTTCATATCAAGGTCTTTGATCCACTTGGACTTCAGTTTTGTGCAGGGGGATAAATATGGGTCTGTTTTCATTTTTGTACATATAGGCATCCAGTTAGACCAGCAACATTTGTTGAAGATGCTTTCTTTTTTCCATTTTATGGTTTTGGCTTCTTCGTTGAAAATCAAGTACCAATAGTGTGGCTTTATTTCTGGGTCTTCAGTTTGATCACTCTGTCTGTTTTTATGCCAATACCATGCAATTTTAAATACTGTTGCTCTATAGTACAGCTTGAGAACAAGAATGTTGATATGCTGCTTTGCTTGCAGACAGGAACCTAATTTGACTGTTCACTGGGAGGCTCCAGCCAGCAGCTGATTGTGGCAGATGCTGGGACTTGCAGCCAAGCCTTAGGTGAAACCTCTGGGGGTCCTATGGAAGTGCTGGGGGAAAGATGGAAGGACCTGGAGGAGACAGGCACAAGAAATCCAACAGAGACAACTAACCTAGTCCCATGAGGTCTTTCAGAGACTGAGACATCAACTCAAGAGGATTCATGATCTGGTCCTAGGCCCCTGCACACATGTAGCTGATGGGTGGCTTGGTCTTCATATGAGGCGCCTGATGACTGTGTGTATGTATGTGTGTGGGTGTGTGAGTGTGTGCTGTTTCTAACATGGTCACTATATGGCCTGCTTTTGGATCACTTCCTCTGGCAGCACTACCTTGCTTGGCCTCGGGGGATGAGGATATGCTCAGTCCTCATGTGACATGGTGTGCTGGGGGAGGTTAATACCAGGGGAGGAGAATCCCCTTTTCTGGGTGAAAAGGAAGAGAGGAAGGAGGGGAGGGGGGCACCCTTGGAATGTAAAGTAAACAAACTAATACAAAATTAAAATAAATAAATAAAGTCTTAAAACATCAGAAATTCCAAAGTAAATTGTTGATGTATAAGACTGGTTTCTGAAGTTTTGTCCATTTTTTAGACACCAGGAAAAAATGATTATTTCTCAAATATTGTTAAGGTTTAGGATATTATAACATTGGCAAAAGCAGTTTCATTTTCCATTGTTGGATACAAGTTCCGTTCATATAATCTCCTAAAAATGGCTCTTTGAAAAACTCTTTACCTTTAAAATGCAGACTGAAGTGGCAGAGATTGCCATAGCCAGATGTTGGAAGAGGATGTTTAAGTGTTGTCAGTCTTCTTAAAGTATCTTTAGAGAATGGAGAAGATACTGTTCTAAGTGGGAGAATTGCTCACTTAGATTAGTATCTTTACAACCTGAGTTCTTTTGTGAAGAGTGCATTGAAGGAGGTGGAGGGAATGTGGGGTTACAGAAGAGTGGAGCTTTGCCATGGTCCAGGTGAGTGATAGAGGTCATTTATAATAGAGTAGCTGAAGTAGAGATGCTGTGGACATAATCAGGAGTTACTGTTATGAAATTTAATTGTATGGCTTTTGTGATACTTTTGATGTGAGGAGTGAAATAACAGGCAGTGTGAAATATCAGCTTTTCATATGCTGATTGTCCATGTCCATCTATGACACTTTAGTTACTGAAAATGGAGCCTGGTTTTAATTTTAGCAGATTAACTCTGTTGCCTGACTTCTGTCTATAAATGACCTAGTTAAAATTTTGTTCTTTTAAAAAATTTTTGGCTTTAGAAAAAGGCTTTTATTTTTTGCATAGGTATGGGATCACAATCCAAGATCAATTGTTGTCTCTTCTGTGAGCCTTAACTTCTTACTTTTTAAAATTAATGTTTTATTAACTTTCCGTATTATATGTTTTTATCATATTTTCCTTTACCTCAACTTGTTCAAGATCGGCTCCCCACCCACCTTCATCAACCCAACTTATGTCTACTTCCCCTTTTCAACTTTGTGATTTTCTTGTGTTTGAGCCTGTGTTGGTCTTCTGTTTACCGTCACAGACTTTGTGGATTCAAATGTATGTCATTCCTGTTGTGTCTGGATGACGCTGTTTCTTTGGAGTCGTTTTACTATCTCTGGCTCTTGCAATTTTTTTAACCTCCATAGATCCTGAGCCTTGAGGGGGAACTGTTTGATGAAGACATCCCATTTAGGACTAAGTACTCCAAGTCTCTCACTCTCTGCACATTTCCCAGTTGTGCATCTCTGAGTTAATTATCTTCTACTGCAAGAAGTTTCTCTGATGAGGGCTCAATGGTATTCTGATCTATAGATGTCTTAAGTCACTTAGACACTAAGACCAAGGCAACTTTTATAAAAGAAAGCATTTAGTTGGGTGCTTCTTTTCAGTTTCATAGTCCATTATCATCATGGCATTGTATCATTATGGCATGTGGCATAGTGGTACACATGGCACTGGAGAAGTAGCTGAGAGCTACATCCTGATGGATAGGCTAAGAGTGAACCTGTATGTGCTATAGGCTTCTGACACCTCAAAGCATAGTCCCAATGATAGACTTTCTTCAATAAGTCTACACCTCCTAATCCTTCTAATCCTTTCAAAGAATGCCACTCACTTGGCAAATAGGTGGAGCTAACAACAGTTACCGTGATTGTGGTAACCAGACCCAAAAGAACAAATAGTGCATATTTTTTCTTATATGTGGATGTTATCTTTTAGGCGTTGTGTGTGTGTGTTTCAATTTGAATAACTCTAAAAGTTATTAAAGGGACCAGAGAGTGGAAGGGATTCTTTTTTTGCCATAGCTTCTATCATAGTAGTTATCTGAAAAATTTGACCAGTCTTTATATAATCATTATTGTGATCATCTTTATCTTCTCTTCATCTTCTGCTACCTCTATCATCCTCCCCATTCTGTTCTTCTACCCCCCCTTTTTGATTTTTAAATTATTTAATTATATCCATCAATTTGTTCTATTTCTCCCCTCCCTCCTCTGTGTGTTTGTGTGTGTGTGTGTGATCAGAGAACAACTTGAGGGAATTGGTGTTCTCCCTTTACCATATGAGACCCAAGGAATTGAACTCAGGTTATTGAGCTATCTCACTAGTCCCCCATATTCTATTTTTGTTTTGTTTTGAGACGGTGTCTCTTTGTGATGAACTCATGATGACCTCAAATTTCTGATTTTCCTGCTTTATCCTAACAAGAACTCTGACTGGTGGGATTACAGGCAAAGAAACACCATGTCGGCCCGCTTTTGTCTTTGTTAGAGTAGTGACAATCTCTTACTAGATACCTAAATTGTATTTAAATCTCTGCTCTCATCCAGGGCAAAGCCTTTTTTTATTTTTTTTATGTCTTTGCTACTCAGGAGTGGGTTCTAAGCATAATAAGCAGTTAGAATATAAAGCTATAGGAAAACGCAGTGTTGGGTAGCCTCTTATTCCTCCCACTTTATTCTTTATACTTTGGGGATGGATGGAGAGAAAGGATGTGTTTCTCTGAGTTACTGTGAGGGTTCCTTTTCCTTAATACAGAAATCAGGCCTGGGCCCAGGCACTGAGAACTAGTTGGTAAAGATGTGAGCTCATGTTTTCTTTTTGTTTTTTAAACCTTGATTTATATTTTATGGGTATAGATGTCTTGCCTACATATGTCTGTGTACCATGTGCATACAGTACCTGGTAGATACCAAAGATGGTGTCCAATCCCCTGAGACTGGAGTTACCAATCGTTTGAGCTGCCACATACAGTGCTGGGAATCGAATCCTAGACCCTTGGAACATCAGCCAATGCACTTAACAACTGAGCCATCTTTCTAGCCCCTCAATATTTTCTTTATATTAATAGTAATTTAGTAAAAAGTTCCTTGAACCTTTCTGCATTGCAGCTTTCACTAGCATAAAAAAACAAGGTTTTGATATTTATTATCATACCCACTGGTAAAAAAAAATGTTTGTTCTTTTAAAATTACATTTACTCTGTGTTTGTATGCACATGTGTGTATGAGTGTATAAGTGTGCCACAACATACATGTGGATTTCAGAGACAGCCTGCCACTGTGTGAGTCCCATGGACTGAACTCAGGTTGTCAAATTTCATGTCAGCCCACCCTCCCTACGAGCGTCTGGTTTGTCCTGAGAGAGGTTTTCTTGCTGACACTTCGTTTCCTAGCTTAAATGCTTTACTTTTATAAAAGGCTGTTAACCATCCTTTTTGGAATTATTTATTTAATATGCATTTCCTGACTGTCCAGTGTTGTTGTTCAAAGCTGCTTCAATACTAACATCTCTATGTATATTTAGAGCATATTACTTTATAGGAGATGCAAGAAGTACACACGTATTTATTAAAACTAACCTGTTTTACTGGTTTTGCATGTCTTGATGTAAGTATTCATAATGTTTGTACTTTTTATTTTTAGGAATAAGAAAATTTTAAATAAGAAGAAATTGAAGCGAAAACAGAAAAGCAAATCAAAAGTAAAGACAAGAAGCAAGGTAAAGTTGCTAGTAATTTGTTACATAGTAATTGGAACAAAATTAAAAACACTAAAAAATAGAAGACTAATTAGCAAATCATCTGTTTGTGTGCTAAAGTAATTTTGTAGATGCCTCTTTTTAAAAGTGATTTTTGAATAAATTTTTTGAAATTTTTATACACATCTACAGTGTGTTTCCCAAGGACCCACCAACCCACATCCCTCCAAATTTCATGTCCTTTTAATAGTAATTATTAGTAGCCTACCCAGTCTAATGGATGTGGGCCACCTACCATGGCCACATCTCCAAAAATGTGTCTTATAATTTTTTTTTTGTATATGTGTTTCTTATTAGTCTACTTCGAGATGCTTTTTATTAGTATCCTGGGCACTAAAAACTATTCATTACTTATTCTCACTATATTTACGCATTTCTTAAATGGAATATATTCACTGCTTTTCTCTTTTTCCATTCTCCTTACTTGTTTTTTTTAATAATTTTTATTTTTTTATATTAATCCATATTATTTACTTTGTGTTCCAGCCGTAGCCCCCTCCCTCATTCTCTTCCAATCCCATCCTTCCTCCCTCATCTTCTCCCTGCCCCTTTCCAAGTACACTGATGGAGGAGGGCCTCCTCCCCTTCCATCTAACCCTAGCTTATCAGTTATCTTCAGGACTGGCTGCAATGTCCTCCTCTGTGGCCTAGCAAGGCTGCTCCTCTCTCAAGGGAGGGAGGAAGTCAAAGAGCCAGCCATTGAGTTCATGTCAGAAATAGTCCCTGTTCCCCTTACTAGGGTACCCACTTGGATACTGAACTACCATGGGCTATATCCAAGCAGGGGTTCTAGATTATATCCATTCATGGTCCTTGGTTGGAGAAACAGTCTCATAAAAGACCCATATGCCCAGATATATTCAGTCCTTGTGGAGCTCCTGAACCACATACACTAAATCAGTTAAAAGAAAAAAGTGGGGAAGAGCCTAGAACTCATTGGCACAGGAGACAACTTCCTCAACAGAACACCAACAGAACAGCAACAATCAATAAATGGGACCTCATGAAGCTGAAAGCTTCTGTAAAGCAAAAGACACTGTCATCAAAACAAAATGACAGCCTACAGACTGGGAAAGGATCTTCACTAACCCTATATCTGACAGAGGGTATATCCAGAATATATGAAGAACTAAAGAAGTTAAAAAGCAATAAATCAAGCAATTAAAAAATGGGGTATGGAGCTAAACAGAGAACTCACTGTAGAGGATTGTAGAATGGCAGAGAAACACTTAAAGTGATGCTCAACATCCTTAGCCATCAGGGAGATACAAATCAAAACGACCCTGAGATTTCACCTTATACCCATCAGAATGGCTAAAATCTCAAGTGACAACACATGCTGGAGAGAATGTGGAGAAAGGGGAACCCTCTTCCATTGCTGGTGGGAATGTAAACTTGTACAACCACTTTGGAAATCAATCTGGCGCTTCCTCAGACAATTAAGAATAGTGCTTCCTCAAGATCCAGGTATACCACTCCTAGGCATATATCCAAAAGATGCTCAAGTACATTCTGCTTACTTGTACTAGGAATATTAAGTTTGGCTTGTACACTGGGGTTTGGGATTTGGATTCATTATATGGTTTTCTCGATGAATAAGGAGCCCCTTAATGTGTCTGTACCACTTATAACTTCTTTTGATTAGTTATAGCTGTACAAAAGAAAAGGCAGTACATACTGTTTGAGTTGGCTCTTAAGGGACCAGGTATCTTGTTCCACTTACTATAGAAATCCTGTCATAAAGTCTCTCTAGCTTTTTTTTTTTTCTTTTCTTTTGCTGGGACCAGAACCTTCTTTTAAAAAAAAATCTAATTTTTATTAATTACAGTTTATTCACTTTGTATCCCAGCTGTAGCCCCCTCCCCTATTCACTCCCAACCCATTCCTCCCTCCCTGTTCTCCTATGCCCCTCTCCCAGTCCAATGATAAGGGAGATCTTCCTTCCCTTCCATCTGACCCTAGCCTATCAGTTCTCATTAGGACTGGATGCATTGTCTTCCTCTGTGGCCTGGTAAGGCTGCTGCTTTCTCAGGTGGAGGTGATCAGAGAGCCAGTCCATGAGTTCATGTTAGAGACAGTCCCTGTTCCTATTACTGGGGAACCCTCTTGGACGCTGAACTGCCATGGGCAACATCTGTGTAGGGATTCTAGGTTATCTCCATGCATGGTCCTTGTTTGGAGGATTAGTCTCAGAAAAGACCCCCGTGTCCAGATATTTTGGTTCTGTTGCTCTCCTTGTGGAGCTCCTGTCCCCTCCAGGTCTTTCTATCTCCCCCTTCTTTCATAAGATTCCCTGCACTCTGCCTAAAGTTTGGCTATGAGTTTCAGCATATGTTTTGCTACCCTTCAGGGTAGAGTCTTTCAGAGGTCCTCTGTGGTCCAGAGCCTTTTTTCTATAGATGAATCTTTTCCACTGAACAGCAGTCATGTGAAACTAAATAGGAAGAAGAACATAGTTTTAACTGTGGTTTCTGAACTATTCTATTTTGGGTTACGGAGCAGGAGCTTAACTGGATCTGTATATTGTATTTAGCTACTCGATGGAAATGTTCCTCGCTATTTAAAATTAATGTTTTTGCTGAAGTTAACTGAGCAAAGTCGGCTTCAAAATAATCAAAAACAAGATAGCAGGAGGATGGAGTTTATTCTAGTTTATATTAAACATAGGTGGATGCAGGAATTAAATAATATCAAATTAGTATCTTTATCTCATTTGTTCTCTTTGTATGTTGCTGTGGACTGAAGCTTCTGACTGTCAGCATCATTTTCTTTTAGTAATTGGCAATCACATTTACAAGTTCTAGTAGAAAGTCTTATGACATTTTACTGACTTGCAGTATTCACCTTGGCCAGGAAAATAGATGAATTTAGTTAAACTCAATTGTTATGTTTGTAATTTAGCAATTTCTGGGTGTGCCATCTGGACAAAGCAAGAGTTAGTTACTCCAAGGAAAGTATTACTGGATGAAAGGATAAGTAAAAGTTTTCAATGTTATCATCTGTTGCACATTTTTTTTTCCCGAGACAGGGTTTTTCTGTGTAGCCTTGTCTGTCCTGGACTCACTTTGTAGATCAGGCTGGCATTGAACTCACAGAGATCCACTTGCCTCTGCCTCCCTCAGGAAATTATTCTTAATATATAAAGCACCATTCATAAATATAGTCATTCAGATTTTTAACTTCTGTTCCCTGTAGAGCATCTGAGTTTCAGTGCCAGTACTCACATGGTAGCTAACAACCATCCATATTTCCACTTCCAAGAGATTTGATGCCTTTTCTGGCCCCACTGTGAACCAGGCAGTCACATGGTACAGGTGCATACATGTAACAGAATACACATACATAAATAAACCTAACAGAACAAAATAAACCAAACACCACACAAGTTATCTTACAGTTCTGTAATCCCAAATGGATCTAAGTGGATTAAAATCAAGATGCTAACAAAATTATCTTTCTTTTAGAGGCTCTAGAAAGGGTACATATTGATTATCTTTTCCAGTTTTTATAGACTGCTTCACTCCTTATCCCATTGCCTCTTTGGTGCAGCAAAGCCAGTGCTAGTAGTGTTCTTCCTGCTGTACCATTACGGCAGTTTTCTGCTAAATCTCCTTTTCTCACTCCTCTGTATCTCTCCTTAATGTATGGAGCACATTTACGAATACATTGCCTATTCAGATAATGTATCACAATTTTTCTTTGCAAGGTTCTTAATTTAGTCACATCTACAGAGTCCTCCTTTTCAATGTAAAGGTATGATATTCTCATGGGTTCTTAGATTAGGATGCAGCTTTCTTGGAGGCCAATTTTTTTCCTATCACACCCCATTGTACTTTTATTATAAGTGAATACATACTGTATTTTTCTGGGTCTGGGTTACCTTACTCAGGAAGATTTTTTGTGGTTCCATCTATTGGCCTGAAAATTTTATGTCTTTCTTTTTTTTAAATAGCTAAGTAACACTTCCTTATGTAAATGTACCACATTTTCAATGCCCATTCTTCTTTTGAGGAACATCTACATTGTTTCCAGGTTCTGGCTATTAGTAATAAAGCTGCTATGAACACAGTTGAGCAAATGTGCTTTTAGTATGGTGGAGCGTCCTTTGGGTATCTGCCCAGGAGAGGTATATCTGGGTCTCGAGGTAGATTGATTCTCAATTTTCTGAGGAATTGCTATATTGATTTCCATAGTGGGTGTGCAAGCTTGTTTTTCCAGCAGCAATAGAGGAGTGTTCTCTTTGCTCCACATCCTCGCCAGCATGTGCTGTCACTTGAGTTTTTGATATTAGGCATTCTGACAGGTGTGAGTAGGAATCTCAAACTAGTTTTGATTTGCATTTTCCTGATGACTAAGAACATTGAACATTTGAGATTTCTCTATTGAGAATTTTATTAGGTCTGTATCTCAATTTTTAATTTGATTGTTTTGTTTGTTGATATCTAGGTTCTTGAATTATTTATATAATTTGGATAATAACCCTCTGTCAGATGTGGAGTTGGTGAAGATCTTTTTCCATTCTGTAGTTTGTTGTATTGATGGTGTCCTTTGCCATATAGAAGCTTTCTAGGTTCATGAGGTCACATTTATGGATTGCTGATCTTACCTCCTGTACTATTGGTGGTCTGTTCAGAAAGTTTTCTCCTGTACCAATGAATTCAAGGCTGTTCCCCACTTTCTCTTCTATCAGGTTCAATGTTTATGGTTTTATGTTGAAGTCTTTGATATACTTGGACTTGAGATGTTTTTTGCAGGCTGATAGATATGTATCTATTTACATTCTTCCATACCAAAGTCCAGTTAGGGCAGCACAGTTTGTTAAAGATGCTTTCTTTATTTCACTGTGTATTTCTGGCTTCTTTATCAAAAATCAGTTGTCCATAAGTGTGTGGATTCACTTCTGGGTCTTCAACTCAATTTCATTGATTAGCCTGTCTGTTTTTATACCAATAGCATGTGGCTTTTATTACCATAGCATTGTAGAAATAGCTTGAAATCAGGGATGGTGATACTTCTAGAAGTTTTTTGTTGTTGTTGTTCAGGATTGTTGTAGCTATATTGAATTTTTTATTTTTCCATATGAAGTTTCCATATTGTCCTTTCAAGGTCTGAAAAGAATTGTGTTGGAATTTTGATGGGGATTGTGTTGAATCTGTAGATTGCTTTTGGCCAAATGGCCATTTTTACTATGTTAGCACTCATGATCCATGAGCATGGGAGATCTTTCCATCTTTGATACCCTCTTCAATTTCTTTCTTCAGAAACTTGAGGTCATACAGGTCTTTCATTTGCTTTGTTAGATTAACACCAAAATACTTTATATTACTGGTGGCTATTGTGAAGGGTGTAGTTTCACTAATTTCTTTCTCAGCCCTTGTGTCATTTGTATACAAGAGGGCTACTGGTTTTTTTTTTTATTTTTT
>CM053745.1:46705156-46726521 GCA_028658305.1 Pachyuromys duprasi | reverse complement strand
GATGACAGTGTCCTTTGCTTTACAGAAGCTTTTCAGCTTCATGAGGTCCTACTTATTGATTGTTGATCTTAGAGCCTGTGCTGTTGGTGTTCTATTCAGGAAGCAGTCTCCTGTGCCAATGAGTTCTAGGGTCTTCCCCACTTTTTCTTCTAGACGGTTTAGTGTGTCTGGTTTTATGTTGAGGTCTTTGATCCACTTGGACTTTAGCTTTGTGCAAGGTGATAAATATGGATGTCTACTCTTATTCTCTATCACACAATAAGTCTGTGGCTGCCTATTTCCGATCTTCTTCCCTTCCCTTCACACCTGAAGGGAAAGTGTTCTGTCAAATTTCAGGGCAAATGTATACTTTCAAACAATGCTCTTGGTTTAGCCCTTCTCATATTTCTCATAATTTTTTTTGGCTTGTATCAATGCATATATCTTTATTGAATCTACATTTCGTCTTGGAATCTCTCCTTGAAGCTTTAGCCACACACTGTTTCCCATCTGATTTAAAATTAGGATGTTGAGAGAAAGCTAAATCTCTTCATCATTCTCGCCAGATAGTAATTTTTCTCCAGTCTTCCCTTTTCCCATAGATGGATGACATTGCCACCATGAAACATTGAGAATTTGGTCATTCTGTCATCAACTTCAGCCCTTGGTAGTCAACTAACTACAAAATGTTGCAGTTTGAATAGAAAATGTCACCTGAGGCTTCTAGTAATATTTGGGAAGGTTCTGCAGACTAGGAGGTGGAGTTCCCTTGGAGGAAGGAGGTCATTGGAGGCAGGTTCTGGGCAAGGACCTTGATTCTGAAACTCATCCTGGTTCCTTCTTTGCTCTCTCTTCACCATGAGGTGAATAGGTCTGTCCTCTACATACTGTCAAACCACGTTCTACTCAGGTGCGTGAGGCCAACCAGTCATCGGCAGAACCTTCCGAATCCATGAGACACAATAAATGCCTTCAAGTTGCTTCCTGGGGTATTTCAGTCACAGATACACAAAAGTAGCTAATATACTAATCCTTATCAAGTCTACTTCTTTAACAATTTTTATAGTGAAGACATTGTCATGCAGTATTTTCAACATCAGCACTTCCCAAAAGTGCAATAACTGCCTTCCTGGATACTCTGTCTTACTTCACCAGCCTTTTGTTAATTTGAATAACATCTAAGTAACTTTTATGAACTATAGGTCTGATTATAGTTATCTTGCTTAAAATCTTCAATATTTTCTATTAAGAAGACAACAATCACTTGGCTGACAAATGAAGCCTTTTATGATCTAACTTCTGCTGCCTCTGACCTTCCATCAGTTAGTGCTTTATCCTCTTCCTCATATATTCTATATATTCTACTACACCTAGCACACCCTGTAATTTTCAAGGCTTTAGACAAGTTATTTATTGATTCGCTTGTTGTCTCAACCAGAGAATGCTTTCTTGAGGGAAAGGAATGTGTCTCAACTTTTTATTCTTGCAATCTAATACCACTGCCTACAAATAAAAAAAAATCGTTTAATGAGCCCCATCCAAAAATGTCAGTTTTAAAGAATCCTTGAATTATGAAAAATCATTATGCTTAATAGAGCAAGCAGCCTTAAATAAGAATATTGTAGTCTTCCATTGCATGAGAAAAAAGATGTATATTTTGTACTTAGTGTTTTCCTCTAAATACATAAGCGGGTGGAAATCTTAGTATGTTTTCATTTTCTAGTCTATTCCAGCAAAATAAACTAACACAGGTGAAAAAAAATACAGAAGTGTTTAATGAATTGAAATTTTATGCATAAATTCAGATAAACTTAAGTATAGTCAAGGCTAAGATTTTAAGATAACTTCTGTAAACTAATTCTACTGATTATTTTGACTTCTTACTTATACATCTGAGAAACCTTACAAATGACAGCTAAAACTGCAGAATTTTGTCTGCAACAATTTCATCTTTGTCTAAAAAAATTTTTAACACACAAGTGAGTAGCTAGTTAGATGAATATTAATTATGACTTCACTTTTGCTAAGCACTGAGCTAAGCATAGGAGATGTTCCTTGTCCATAAAGAGTAGGTAAGAGATGAATATAAAGTCAGTTATATTATATAATAAATTCTGTCACAGAAATTTGTATCGGGCAAGAGTTTTGTGGATAGCGCACCCTCCTAGATTAAAAACCTCAGAAAACAGGATCTAGTATATCTTCATATCTCCTCTAGTGAGTTGCAAACACAAATGTTTAGAAGGGTGTATTTAGATGATGTATAATGTTTACATTATGTATAATGTAATTATAATGTAAAATATAATAAATATAAAAATCACAACAGAAAGTATTATCTCACTATTTTATTAATAGAATTACTGTATTCTATTAATATAATTATATTATCTGAAGCATTTCTACTACTTTATCTATTTTAATTCTTAATGTCAACTGCACATAATTGACTACTATCCTGAAGCCATTTCTGGTTCTCAAAATCTTGATGTTGGCTAAGAAATAGAATTTTATTGTCTATTGTTTTATTAGTTATCAGTTTTCCAAAGTTATCATAGTAACTCATTGTAACTTTTCTCTTATAGTTTTTAAACTAAAGATTTAGTTCTTTTGCTAAGAAGAATCAGCGATTTCTTTTTCCAGTGAGGACTATTATAATTAGACTAAAACATCAGTGATAGTGTTGCAGAGCAGTTCTCAGCTCCTTTAAAGATCATCTTGCCCAAATGAAGGGGACACCACCTGTAAATAATAATATTGCGAATTGACCATCATAGGAAGGGGGCACTATCTATAAATAATAATATCGCGAATTGACCATCATAGGAAGGCTGACATGAAACCAGTCTTTTTTTTGAACATTTTTTATTTTTTTTATATTATTTACAGGTTATTCACTTTGTACCCCAGCTATAGCCCCCCCTCCCTCATTCCCTCCCAATCCTACCCGCCCTCTCTCATCTCCTTCCTGCCCCTCTCTTAAGTCCACTGATAGGAGAGATCCCCCTCCCCTTCCATGTGACCCTAGTTTATCAGGTCTCATCAGGACTAGGTGCAATGTCCTCCTCTGTGAACTAGCAAGGCTGCTCCTCCCTTGGGGGTGGTGGAGATCAAAGAGCCCTCCACTGAGTCCATGTCAGAGACAGTCCCTGTTCCCCTTACTAGGGAAACCCACTTGAATGCTAAGCTGCCATGGGCTACATCTGAGCAGGGGTTCTAGCTGGTTCAACTGGATGTCTACATGCAGAAAAATGAAAATAGATCCATATTTATCACCTTGCACAAAGCTAAAGTTCAAGTGGATCAAAGACCTTAGCATAAAACCAGACACATTAAACCGATTAGAAAAAAAAGTGGGGATGAGTCTAGAACTCACTGGCACAGGAGACAACTTCCTGAACAGAACATCAACAGCACAGGCTCTAAGAGCAACAATCAATAAATGGGACTTCATGAAACTGAAAAGCTTCTGTAAAGCAAAGGACACCAGTCTTTGTTGTATGTGGTGTGGTCTTTATTTTTGGTTATAAGTACTGTAACAAAGCTACTTACATACAACCAAGTATACATACACACACACACACACACACACACACACACATATCTGAGGGCTGTTTCTTCTCCATTTACAAGACCTTTTTTTTTTTAATCACATCTTTTTATGGCTTCATTGTATCCAGACTGATCTTTGAATAATGTCACTAGTTCTTAGCCCTGCATATAGCTACATGTCTTTCAAAATATTCATGTTAAAGTTTAAAAAAAGTGTTTTTGTTTTGTTTGTTTCCTTGTTTTTGCTTTTCTACTTAAATATCATAGCACTTTATTCGATGAGATAACTTGTACAAACTGGAGTGTCGAAAGTGTTCACATATGTATTAGAAATTTTCTTTTCATATTAAACAGATTATTGAGGTTGGGCTTTGTGAAGTCTTTGAATTGATCAAGGAAACTCGGTTTTCTCATCCATCCCTGTGTCTGAGAAGCCTCCAAGCCCTGCTGAATGTGCTTCAGGGCCAGCAACCAGAAGGCCTCCAATCAGAGCCACCAGAGGTCCTAGGTAAGAGCTCGTGCCTTGAATGAAGCACTTAAAAGTGAACTATGTTTCTTATGGAACATGCACAGGAGCAAGAAACGCAACTTGCCTTTGACTGGATATGGAAAAGGCAGGAATATAACTTTGCTCTTATTTTGCTATGTTTTACTGGAGTTATAGTCAAGCAGTAATGGTTTGTGCATAGTTGTTTCTTGGTTGTTATAACAATAGGTGAGAAACAAAACATAAATCCTTGAAATCCCACAGTAACACCCAAGCCATAAAAATCCCCCATTAACGTGAATACCCATGCTGAAGTAGCAAATGCACATCTCTTCTACTTACTTGTTACTCTACAGCAGAGGCTTTCGCCTGTGCATCATGACCCCTTTGGAGGTCGAACCACCCTTTCACAGGGGCTGCCTAAGACCAACAGAAAAAACAGATATTTATATGATGATTCATAACTGTAGCAAAATTACAGTTAGTAGTAGCAGTGAAGATAATTCTATGGTTGTGGCTCGCCACAATACAAGGAACTGTATTAAAGGGCCACAGCATGAGGAAGGTTGAGAACCACAGATACAGATTATTAAAATAGCAGGCAGAGAAAGAAAGAAATGTCACAACCCCCAACAGTGCAGTTATTCTGAAGAGAGGACTTCTTTTATTTTTTAATTTATTCATCATAAACAGCAAGAACAAAAATTTGTTTTGGTGAGGAAGCTCATTTAGCATGTTTCATTACATAAAAATACTGGCTTTTCTTTAAATTTATTTAACTTTTAGAATTATTTGCTTTTCATATTAGTAACTTAGGTTTAAGATATAACCATGTAAGGAAGATAGGAACTTGCTTCAGATTGTGATAGAAATGTAGGGGAGCATAATTTTTAGTTGGCTTATTGTTTTTCTCTGGTGCTTACCAGGAGTATCCTGTCAGTGTGGAATTTTCTAGGTGGTTTTAGCAATATAGGTAAATATTCTCAAAGCCATAGAGATATGATCCTTAAACATCAGCTTCTATCTAAGTCATCTGTTACCCAGGTATGGAGTTTCTCCTTCAGTAACTTTAAACTGGGACCAAACATTGGTACTTTGAATAAGTTTCGGGACGTTACTGCTGCTGGTGGCCTGGGGACAGCACTGTTGACTGAGTTCATTTTGATTCCATCTTCTCTGTATCGGGCTTCACTTCACTTTTCTTTCCACCTAAATTTTTTTCTTTTTCTCCCCTCCCTCTCTCTCTCCCTTCCTCTGTGTATCCCAGGCTGGCCTTAAACTTCATTCCTTCTGCCCAGACTTCCCAAGTACTGGGATTAATAGGCATTTACATTTTGAGAACCTAGTTATGTGCTAGATTTTTCTGTCTTTGGTCACAAATGGTATAAGATGATTGTTACAGTATAACTGTTAAGCTATTTTATTTATATATTTTTAATGAGTGAGCTGGAAAAAATGGTGAGAAAAGGTTACTATTGGGATATTAAGTTAAACTAAGGGCAGACAAGTTTCAATATAAATTTATATGGAACCGAATTACTTCCTTGAGTTAATTAAACAAAACTGAAACATGAAATGATAATAAAGCCCTTATATAAAAAAGCAAGTCATAGAAGGAAAAAAAAAAAGAAACATCAGAAATAAAAATTGAAAATAAGACAAGATATCAAAGAAACAAAATAATGGCATTTAAAGTGTCTAAGATGACATTTAAAACGTTTGTGTTTTTAATAGCTGAGTAGTATTCTACTGTGTAAATATACTGTATTTTCTATATCCAGTCTTCAGTTGAGGGACATTTAAGTTGTTCCAGTTTCTGGCTATTATGAATAAAGCTGCTATAAACATAATTGAATAGTGTCCTTGTGGTATAGTGGAACATCTTTTTGGTATACGTCCAGGAGTGGTATAGTTGGGTCTGGAGGTAGATCTATTCCCAATTTTCTGAGAAACCTCCAGATTGTTTTCCATAGTGGTTGTACAAGTTTGCACTCCCACCAGCACTGTAGGAATGTTCCCCTTTATCCAACTCCTTGCTAGCATGAGCTGTTATTTGAGTGTTTAATCTTAGCCATTCTGACAGGTATAAGATGAAATCACAGAGTCATTTTGATTTGTATTTCTCTGGTGATTATAAGGATGTTGAACATTTCTTTAAGTGCTTCTGGGCCACTAGAGAGTCCTCTGTTGAGAATTCTCTGTTTAGCTCTGTATCCCATTTTTAAATTGGGTTATTTGGTTTGTTGGTGTTAATTTCTTCAGTTCTTTGTATGTTTTGGATATTAGCCTTCTTTCAGATGTAGGGTTGGTGAAGATTTTTTTCCATTCTCTAGGCTGCCATTTTGTCCTATTGCTTTTTGCCTTGCAGAAACTTTTCAGGTTCATGAGGTTCCATTTTTTAACAACTTAGTGCCTGAGCTGTTGGTGTTCTCTTTAGAAAATTGTCTCCTGTTACCGGTGTGTTCAAGACTATTTCCCACTTTCTCTTTTATTAGATCTAGAGTGTCCGGTTTTATGTTGAGGTCTTTGATCCACTTGGACTTGAGTTTAGCTAAAATAATTCTACGCAATAAAAGAATTTCTGGAGTTAGCACCAAGGTATCACCATAACTGTACTACAGAGCAATAGTAATAAAACCGCATGGTAGTGACATAAAAACAGATAGGTTGATGAATGGAATTGAATCGAAAACCCAGAAATAAACCCACACATCTACGGATACTTGATTTCTGACAGAGAAGCCAAAACCATACAATGGAAAAAAGAAAGCATCTTCAATAAATGGTCCTAGTCTAAGTGGATGTCTGCATATAGAAGAATGCAAATAGATCCATGTGGTCTTTTATTTTTAAAGCCACTGAGTCCACTTACTGCTGCCAGTATGTGCACGGGTGTAGGGCCATGTAGTGGAGCATGAACAGCCTATCAGGTGTTGTCTCTGAAGAAAACCGACTTTCCCTCCTGCAGAATGCATCAGTTCCCAACAGCACATCACCTAAGGGTGGGGTGAGAATTTTCTTGTTTTTCTATTTAATATTAGAAGCTATTCTGAAGTGTTTATTTAAATGTAATAGTATCTTCAGTACTTGTGTCCTAGTTACTTTTCTATTGCTTTGATAAGACACCATGACCAAGGTAACTTATATAAGGAAAGAGTTTATTTGGATTAGTACGTGAATATCATGGCCCACAGCATGGCAGCAGGCAGGCAGACATGGCCCATGAACAGTAGCTGAAAGCTGAAATCTTGATCCACAGATACAAGACACAGTTAACTGGGGAATGGCTTTCAAAATCTCCATGTCTATCTCCAGTGACACACCTCCAGAAGGCCACATCTCCTAATTATTCCTAAACATTTCCAACAGCTGGACATCAGCCATTAAAATATATGAGCCTCTAGAGGCCATTCTCATTCTACCAGGGCAGCTTGGTATTAGGAAAGTATCATACTGTTACTTTTGTTGTTGACATTGCATGAAGTGATTGGGCATGTCTAATTTCAAATGTGGACAGACAGCATAGAGGAACCAAAACTCTGAGAGTCAGTTCCCTAAAGATATTACATTGATAATTTTAAGATTGAATAAGAAGGAATGAATTCAGTTTTAAGTGTTCAAGGCCAAAAGCACAGCATCCAGTCATCCTGTGAACAAAAGCGAGGCCTTGTGGTGAGCACAGAAGGAAGAAGAGGGTGTGAGTGTGGAGCTGTGTAAATGTCTATAAGGTCTGTTACAGGGCTAGGGAATAGTGAGTCATGTTCTACCTCATTATGCATATTCAAAACATTGTCTAGTGTGGATGGAGAGATGGCCCCGTGGTTAAGGGTTTGTAGTGCTTCTAAAGAGGGCCAGTCACAGCCTATGTGACTCCAGTCTCAGAAGTTCCAATGCTCTCTTCTGGCCTCCTTAGGCACCTGTATTCATGTGTTCATACACACACAGATGCTCACATACACATAATTAAAAATAAAATAAAAAATTTTAAATAATTTATCTTGGGGCTGATAAGATGGATCAGTACATAAAGATCTTGCCACAGAAACCCGAAAGCCTGAATTAGATCCCCAGGACCCACATAGAAGCAAAGAACTGATTCTAAAAAGTTTTCTTCTGACCTTCACATGTGCATCATGGCATGCACATGCACTCATATGTACATGTACTATACACACATATTTAGAATTAGAAATAAAGAACAAAAAAATTTTATGCCATAGAATTTATTATATAAATTTGTTTATTTAAGTTAGTAATAATTTTCTTCATCTTAAATCTAATATTTTAAGGAAAATGACATTCATCTAGAGCAGGGACAGATTTTAAAAAGGTAAAGAAGAAATGATAACATTTAAAAGGAAAAGATAAAAAGAAGTATAGACGAGAAAGACAAGAAAAAAGAAAGAGGGCAGCAAAAAAATCACAAAGGAGGGAAAGGGGAGATGGCAGAATAAACAAAAGAGTGAGAGTATTTTAAGCTGATAACTTTTTTATTTTAAGCAGGTAAATCTTTGATGAAAATTCTCTGACTATAAACGAACAAAAAGGAATGGTAAAAATTATACTCTGAACTCCCCCCCCCTCCTGTTTTTGGGTTGTTCAATAAGCCACTATAGTAGATAGATAATGTGAAATGGGGAGATAGTGATGAGATAAAGAAAAGCAGAAGAATTATTTAGGAAGGAAATACATGGTTTAATTTGGGATTAGGAAACTGAAGAATTAATGCGAAATAACCATTAGGTGTCTTTGAATTACTGAATGAATCACAAAAACCTTCAGATTTTAGAGAATTGAAAATTATTGATTCTCTTTTTTTTTCTTCCTATTCCTTTTTTTATCTTTCCAAGGTTTTCTGTCAGTCTGACTTGTTTATTTCTATCTTCTCTGTTATTACACTTTCTAAGAATTTTCTGTCCTGTGGAAGTAACACCCAGGCAGCTGTCTTGGGCGGTTTGATGTGGTAATAGAACAATCATGCAGTCTTCTTTTTACCTTTGTCACTAAATAGCTTTATGAATAAGGGAAATCTTTTAATCTGTCTGGGTCTCAATTGTATTAGCCATTAAAGGAGAAATACATTTGTCTGTGACGTAGGAGAATTCTTTAAGATAAATGAATTATATACCCCTTCTATTAGTATGATATGTTGTTATGTTAGTTATGATATTTTTATATTAATCTTTTTTAAAGATTATTATTTATATATATTCTGCTTGCATGGGATCTCATTACAGATGTTTGTGAGCTCCCATGTGATTGCAGGGAATTGAACTCAGGACCTTTGGAAGAACAGCCAGTGCTCTTAACCTCTGAGCCATCTCTCCAGCCCCTTTATATTAATCTTATAGCATGTTTTCTGATTGTTTTGTAAATATACCCATGTTGTCCAGATAAAAGTACATACTCCTTCCACTCTGAATGTACAGTAAGCAGTCTTTACTTGAAGGACAAGCTTTGACTCTCAGGATGAGTTTCTTGTATAAGCAAGATTTTTTATATGACCTTAGACAAGTTTTATTACTTCACTTAGTAAGGGGTAGAACTAAATATTTTCTAATTCCTTGCTATATAAATGCTTTAATTGTGGAGGGAGTTAGCTAGACAAAAACTAGTGCAAATAATAGTTCTAGGTTCCTTAAAGTTTTTATATAGTTGAGAAGATATAATAAGCATGTATATTTAATGTTCTCAAGTATGTATATTTAATGTAACTCAAATGAATATAACTGAATCTTGTTTTATCCGCAGAGTCTCTCTTCCAGCTCCTTTTGGAAATTACTGTTCGCAGTACTGGGATGAATGACAGCACAGGACAGTCCCTCACAGCACTTTCCTGTGCTTGCCTCTTTAGTCTGGTGGCTTCTTGGGGAGAAACCGGAAGGACACTTCAGGCCATCTCTGCTATCCTAACCAACAACGGTAGTCACGCTTGCCAAACCATTCAGGTATTTCATGTTTTTAGCTGTTAAGAAATTTAGAAGATGTCAAGTTACACCTTTCTTCATTCTGTCAGTATGGCAGAAAGGCAGAATTTTCTGCCTTTCTCATTATATAGTATCTTTATCTCTCTGTGATTGATATACAAATAATATACACCATTTGAATTAAGCTGTTTAATTTTGTATCATTAAAAATAACAAATGGATTTTGGCAAAACTCCAAATATTTAAATATGATTAATGAATACAATATAAAAAGTAGTCACAATAGAAAAAAATCAAATTGAACTCCCAAGAAGTGAAAAATAAAATAATTATAATTGGAAAAATAAAGACAGAGGTAGCTAATGGTTGTATGGGTGAAGATGCAAATAGTGAGCTAAAGATAGAAAGAAATAGAGAATGCAAAAGAGAAAGGGAAAGTAAGAACCATGAATATAGAATAAGAAAGTTAGTGTATAATAAAGCAGAATATATTAACACAGTCTGAGTTCCATAAAGCAATGATAGATCATAGCAACAGAGAACATAGCAAAATAGACAAGATTTTATAAAAGTAAGGGACAGAATCCTTAAAGAAGTCTAGTTTGCTTGAAGTTTACTTCTTGTTGATAACCTTTAGTTTGTACCTTTGATCAGTCTTTAAACTTATTTTGCCAGACATAATACAAGTATCTTTAGTTTGTCTGTTTTGTGTTTGAAAACAATTTAAAATGTCTTCTCATTTCCTCTCTTTTGTCTAGGTGCCAACTATACTAAATTCACTACAGAGAAGTGTACAGGCAGTTTTGGTTGGGAAGATTCAAATCCAGGACTGGTTTAGCAATGGCATTAAGAAAGCAGCTTTAATGCACAAGTGGCCATTAAAAGAAGTATCTGTTGACGAGGATGACCAGTGTCTGCTTCAGAATGATGGATTTTTTCTTTATTTACTATGCAAGGATGGCTTATACAAGATTGGCTCTGGGTACAGTGGGACAGTTAGGGTAATATGATTTTTTACATATTATTGTAATAGTATTAACAGTAACTCAGTAATCAATTGTGCCCTGGTTATTGTCCGTTTAGTACTGTATAATTTTGATTTTTTACTTGAAAAGTGTAATTAAGATGCATGTATTAAACGTTACATATATTTTTATTACTTTGATTAGCAATTATTAATCTGTTTATATTATAAAAAATCTTTTGTTATTTTTTACAGGGCCATATATATAATTCTACATCCCGTATCAGAAACAGAAAAGAAAAAAAGTCCTGGTTAGGGTATGCCCAGGTAGGAGAATTGCCTCAATAAAGAAAATTATCTTACCTTTTAAAAATATATAGCTTATACTTATTGAATGAATTTATATAAGAATGGTGTGTTTTTATTAAAATGGCTAGGTAATGGTATATTACCATACTAAAATATAGGCTCAGAAATGGAAAATGGAAAAATGTAAATGCAGAATTTATAAGTGGCTCAGTTACAAGTCTGGCTCTGCTTTTTATTAACTGTCTAACTAATGTCACGACAGTTTATTTAGCATTCTGATATTTATCTTTTATGGGGGATTAAAAATGCCTTCTTTAGAGTCCTTGTTTAAGCAAGCCTGTGAATGAGACTCAAAGACAGCCTTTTTTCATTAGCAAATCTGAATTGAAAATGAATGTAACCTGAGGCCAAATTAGACTTCCTTGCCTTAAACTCTTCCATTCTAAGTCTAGCTCCTGTTCCTTCCAGTAAACACTGTTGTCCTGCTCAGTGGACAGCCACCTGCTAGAGGCGTATACAGAAGCTCACAAAGTAACAGAAACAGTAAGCCATGGAGCTTCTGAATGAAGCAGTCTCAACACAGTCTGTCGGCCCTTACTAGCTCAGTGTCATATAGAGTTGCTTTTCCCACTATAGAGAAAAGTAAAGGAAAGACGGACGGACAGAGTCAGAAATACATGATTTTGTTGTATCCTGTCTTTGAGACAAAGTACAGGTCCCTCTGGGAAGGATAAAGTATAAAGATTTGCTTACATTTCATAGCTTCTTGAGCTAACAGGATACTTTGAAAACTAAAGAAGTTGTTGTGTGTTGTCTTAGTTACTGTTCAGTTGCTCTGAATATATGCCATGACCAAGGGGACGTGTAAAGGAAAATATTTAGTTAGGTGTTTGCTTACAGTTTCAAACAGTCATGGTGGTGACAGGCAGGCAGATGATGCTAGAGTAGTAGCTGAGAGCTCATAGCTGATCCTCAAGTTGTAAGCAGACAGCGAGAGCAAGAGGGGATAGGGAGAAAGAGCAAGAGAGCTGGAAATGGCTTTTGAAATCTCAAGGCCTACCCCCAATGACATACCTCCTCCAACAAGGCTACACTTACTAATCCTTCCCAAACAGTTCCCCTAACTGGAGACCAGGCATTCAAACATACAAGCCTATGGGGCCATACTCATTTAAACTACTACATATGTAAAGAATTATTCTACTATGTCAATTATTGAGGTATTTTGAAAATAAAAGTTAAATATTAAAGTGATTGTCTTTTAATATTTTATATTAATTATAGTTTATTCACTCTGTATCCCAGCTATAGGCGCCTCCCTCATTCCTTCCCAAGTCCACCCTCCCTCTCCCTTCACCACCCATGTCCCTCCCCTAGTCCACTGATAGGGAAGGTCCTTCTCCCCTTCCATCTGATCCTAGACTATCAGGTCTCATCAGGACTGGCTATATTGTCTTCCTCTGTGACCTGGCAAGGCTGCTCCCCCATTAGGGGGAGGTGATCAAAGAACCAGTCACTGAGTTCATGTCAGAGACAGTCCCTGTTGGTACTAGGGAACCCACTTGGAGACTGAGCTGCCATGGGCTACATCTGTGCAGAGGTTCTAGGTTATCTCCATGCATGGTCCTTGTTTGGATTATCAGTCTCAGAAAAGACCCCTGGGCCCAGATTATTTGGTTCTGTTGCTCTCCTTGGAGCTCCTGTCCTCTCCAGGTCTTTCTATCTCCCCCTTCTTTCATAACATTCCCTGCACCCACCCAAAGTTTGTTTATGAGTCTCAGCATCTGCTCTGATACCTTGCTGGGTAGAGTCTTTCAGAGGTCCTCTCTGGTAGGTCCCTGTCCTATTTCCTGTTTTCTCCTCCTTCCAATGTGTATTCTGTTTGTGTTTCTGAGTGAGGATTGATCATCTTACCCAGGGTCCTCCTTCTTGCTTAGCTTCTGTAGATGTACAGATTTTAGTATCTTTATTCTTTATTATATGTCTAATATCCACTTAGAAAGTGAATATATACCATGTGTGTCTTTCTTCTTCTGGGATACCTCACTCAGGATGATCTTTTCTAGTTCCCACAATTTGCCGGCAAATTTAATGATTTCCTTGTTTTTAATTGCTGAATAGTATTCCATTGTGTAAAAATATTATAATTTTTTAAAAAATTTATTCCTCCGTTGATAGACATCTGGGTTGTTTCCAGGTTCTGGCTATTCTGAGAAAAGCTGCTATGAATGAACATGGTTGAGCAAATGTCCTTGTTTTGTACTTGAGCATATTTTGGATATATGCCTAGGAGTGGTATAGTTGGATCTTGAGGAAGCGCTATTCCTAATTGTCATTAACTTAGGTATTGTCTAGAAAATGATGTCATGGGAAATGTATTAATTTTTAGAGTTGGAGTTTGTATGTGTATGTGTGTATGTGTGTGTGCATGCATGCACATGTATGTGATATATGGGGCAGTATTCATGAGGCAGTATACAGTATCCATGTGCAGGCTAGCGGGCGACCTTAAGTTCTTCCTCAGTTGCCCTCCATCTGAAGTAGACCCCTGTTCATAAGTTTTAATCTTTAGTATCTTTTAGATAGCATAATTGATTTATTGTACATCAACAAAATATAATATAGACACATACAACTGCTTTTTCTATTGATATATTGATAATGAAAATATGTTTTAACTCAGTCAAAATTGTTTATTACCAGGGTTATTTATTATATCGAGATGTGAATAACCACAGTATGACAGCCATAAGAATAAGCCCTGAAACACTGGAACAAGATGGAACTGTAATGTTACCAGGTATGTTTTAACTACTCATATTCTTCTTCACATGTAGTTTTAAGAAACATGCATGTTAGTATATTTTAAAATGTAAATGGTAATTTTCAAAGAATAATGCTTGCTTACAAATAAGTTTTTAAATATGATATGCAAACCATTTTATAACCTACAGTGAGTACATGTGAAGATAGTAGGCAACAGAAACAATGTACAGTGAGGTTTAATATTTATTGCCAAATTCCTACCCATCTACAGAGTTTAACACCCTGCCTTTACCCAGCAAGACTTTTACAAATTTGCTCAGTTAACAGGGTAATGCTGTTTTGTTGCTTCTTACTGGAACCACTACATTAACTCCCATGTTGCCCTGTGGAAGACACATTCTGGTTATTAGTCACCTCATCAGTGAGCTAGAGGTTTCCTGTGCTTAAAAGGACTCCCAGTGATAGTGCTTAGGGTGGTCAGGAAATTGTTAGCATCCATCATGTGTACTGCCTCCTGAAGCTCTGACACAGAAGAAGGGCACAGTCATTCTGCCACTGTGCACTGTGCTGCCTGGGCTCAGAGGCACTCACAGGCTTGCTGAAACACCAGGTAAATGCATAAATATTCTCTACTGTAAAGTTTATTTATTTTTTAAAGATTTATTTATTTTATTATGTATACAGTATTCTGCCTGCATGTATACCTGAATGCCAGAAGAGGGCACCAGATTTCATTATAGAAGGTTTTAAAATTTCCTTATACCATTAATGCTTTTTTTCTTAAGTTGGTCACATTAAGACTTAAATAGTGTGTTAGTAATCTCTTTGTAAAATGATCCTAAACATTTGATCTCTTGAAGAAGCGAGATTTATTTTTAAGAAATAAAGATCACTTTGAGAGAGATAACTGCTCCCTGCCTGCTTGTCATGCTTTTAAATTTTATTATAGCTTCATTAGAAAATTATTTTGAACGTTCCTACTTCTGCATTTTCCTAAAGCAGCATATAGGCAGTATTTAAAGCAAATGAAACATTTCTGTGTCGGTGACAGAACAGCTTTGGAAAACTGGCGACCTAACAGAATCATTTTGAACAGCTCTTTCAGATTCTACATTCCTTCCCTAAACATGTCTTGGGCTGTGCCATTTGTTTAATAATAACAGCTTAGAAATGTCAGTGTATGTTTGTTGTGTAAAATAACGGATTTCATTAGGATATTTCCACACATTGTGTCATACGCTTTAATTACAATTCCACCCTCAGTTCAAGCGTCCTTGTATCATTCTCTATGTCAGTTTCTACTGATTTAAAAAAAACCAAACTTTATTGTTATTGTTTTGTTTTTGTTTTTGAGATAGGGTATCATCCTGTATCTCTGCCTTGCCTGGCCTGAAACTTGCTGTGTAGACCAGGCTGGCCTTGAACTCACAGAAATCTATCTATCACTGCTTATCTACCTATCTTAGTGTTGAGATTTAGGACATGTACCATCATGTCTGGCTGTTCTAAAAAGAATATTTTTTAATAATATCTATATTCCCATAAAACTTATATAAGTGTGTGTACAATAGTTGTAAAATGATTATACTCTTCATAATACTTTTAAAAACTTTTCATTTTACTTGCTATCCTGAATATATTTATAGGTCTTTAGGCTTTTGCAGCATTATTCTAATGTTAATTATGTTTTATTGATTAATATATATTGAAATGGGAGCCTTCCAGTTTTCTTTCTCCTTTTTTTCTTTGTTTCTTTTAGTACAAAAATTAAAATGGGAAGACCATCTTTATCTCTCTATCTCTGTACAAATTATCTTAGGATAATGTCATCGAAGAAAAAAATTTTATTGGCAAAACCTGTTCTCCTAGATAGATGGTACAAAAGAGAAACTTTTCTCCAGCTCATTCATAAAGACTGTAATTGAAAGCAAAATTTAAAAATGTCTACCTATAGGTGTTTCATTTATTCATCATGATTAAAAATTATTTGCTAATATTTTTATTCAGTTTAAATTCTGCATCATTTAACATAAATGCAAATTTTAACCATGCAAGTGTGGCTTTCTGTGTTTCATAAATATGTGCTGTGCTCACAGTGAAGAACAGATGAAGCTTGGGAGGATAGTCCCATACTGTTTGTCTTCCAAGCTTGCAGATGTTGCTTGATATATTCCTGAAGCTGCTGTCTTAAAGTGTTACACATGGATAAAGAAAGGACCAAGAGAAGGTCTCGCTATGACATGGCAGAAGACTCAGCCCTCAAGCCTTAAGAAGCCTGTTATCATTTGCTCATTTCTTTGACATGGACTACATTTTCTTCAATAAAACCATTCGCTTTTTCCCTGACAAGGGACAATTCTTCTCTATAGTTTTTCCAACAAGAAGAGCAATAATAGTAAACTGTCAGATTTGTAGGTGCTTAAAATGAACATAAATTGGTAATTCATTCAGTTTCATATTCTTGCTAGACTTATAGCTGTTTCTCTGCAGTATGGATGAAAACACCTTGGTTTAATATCATTTTATTGTTTATATTTCAATTTAACTTCCAGGTTGTGTTCTTATGTCATTTTCTGTCCACGTTGGGTGACAGGTAGCCTCAGAATGAGGCTTTCTGCTACTCTTCTTGCGCCGCTTCACTCCCTCACCCCTGCATTTATCTGAAACTATAATGAGTTTTTCTTCTTTGCTTTTTAGTTTAAAATCTTACTGCTTAGAGCTTGAGAAGCATCTTTCTTGCGCCTCTTTGTATTCTGTACAGTGGACTAGGAACTCTTTCTTTCGATTTCTCCTCTCTTTGATTACCAAGTCTCTTGGGCTACCAGTGGGCCTTGTCTCCCAGTTTCTATTTCCAGTTTGTGATCACTGAATTCTCTATTTGGTAAGGGTCTGCCTGTGTTTTGCATATTTATGATAAGGAAGTATGCTAGTATGAAGCTCTTGGGCAAAGATCTAGCTTATTTGGGCGGGTTCCATTGCTGTATTAAAAAAAAAGAGTTTTATGTTTTGTTGACTCAGGTTGAACTAGACATGAATTTTCATTTTGTATTGTGATTAATGGAGAGGTTCATCCTAGTTCTCCATTGTGACTGTAGGAAGTGTGTGTGCTCTTAGACTTGCTTGCTGAATACTTGTTTTCCCAAAGGATACAGTTTATACAAACACTGATTTTTGCTTGTAGTTTTATGTTATATAGCAGCAGTCACTAACACATGTTCCAGTGTCCTTCTGTGATACTGGTATCCCTTGTCACAATTAGCTTGTGCATTACATTGATCAAAGTATACAGCGCACTATTCTGCAGAGATATGTTCAATGCTGACAAATCTGGATAGTAGGTGAGATATTTGTTTTGAGACAAAAAGAAAGAAATGAGTTTAGATTTGTTTGGTATGAGAAGGATAAATGGTGAGAAAGTCTAGAACATTGTAAATAGTATACCTTCTGGAATAGACATTGACTTTCTACATGAGAAATATATGAGTAGTTTTAATCATTTCTTTTGTAAAGCAAGGGATATCTGCAGTTGGACACCATAGACTTCAAATACAGAAGCCTCAGATCTGTCTGTATTTCTCTGTGACACTAATGACTGTGGTGTATGTCTGGTGGTAGTGTTGCCTACATTGCATGTGATTGTACTGAAATGATTATAATCAACAGTGTTTGTTTATCATGGTGCATGTTCAACTCTCAGACTATCTGATACTAATTCATTTTGAAGTTAGGTGGGCTCTCAGATCCTAATTATGCAAGCTTTTTAAATATAAGCACAACATGTGGCCAGAATCCTTAGTGGAATTATTTACTTTTTGCTAATTTATAATTTTTTTAAAGTCTCTTTTTGAGTATAAGTCTATTCTTATTATGTGAAGAACTCTCATTCTGACATCAACAGGAGTAAAATCATTTTGTGAGTTATTTGTTGTGTAATATAATGACTTTTTCTTTCATTTGTATAGATTGCCACACTGAAGGTCAAAATATTTTATTTACTGATGGAGAATATATTAACCAGATAGCTGCTTCAAGAGATGTAAGTATTCAGAATCATCCGTAGCTATTGTAAATGTAAACCACTTAAAAAAATTACTTGGTTTTTATTAAGGAACGGAAGATTGATTTATGCAATGTATTACTCTGGATTTATTTATTATCTATCTATTTATTTTTAAGGATGGCTTTGTTGTCAGAATATTTGCCACAAGCACTGAACCTGTACTACAACAAGAATTACAGCTTAAACTGGCCAGGAAATGCTTACACGCCTGTGGTATATCACTGTTTGATCTGGAAAAGGATTTGCATATAATAAGTAAGATGAAAAAAATGTGTTTCTTTTTTATTCCTCTAAAAATCTCATTGTTTTTATTTCAACTCACAGTTTAGTGGCTGTTGTGTCTATTACTATAAAACAATTTTTGATGAATATATAGAAGTAACTAGGAAATAACAGCCTGTAAATAGGCGAGGTGTTAGAAAGCCCTAAGAAAAGTGACTAATAATACTTTGCAACTATCAGTTTCAATAGGGCAAAACTTACATTTACTAAGGATTATAGATGGGCAATGCTGAGGGTAATTTATTTAATACCACTGAAAATTTATTAGTGCAGTTCTGTAACTTACAATCTCTACTAGATCTGCTTTTTAAATTATTCATATTTGGGAATTTAATACTCTTGACATTAGCTTTTTATCACACATACTTTAATTGTAAAGATGTTTGTATCTTCCCTTTCATGAAAAAATATGCAAAGTTGAACTCTAGTTGTTTATTTTAAAAGTCCACAGAAGCCAGGCATTGTAGCACACACCTTTAATCCAGCACTCAGGAGGCAGGGGAAAGTATGTCTCTGTGAGTTTGAGGCCAACTTGGTCTACAGAGTTCCAGGACAGCCAGGGATACAGAGCAACCCTGTCTTGAAAAACCAAACCAAACAAATAAATAGATAAACGCTGAAAGCCCACAAAATCATTGGTTGCTAGTATGACTGGCCAAACATTATAAAATGTACAGCATAGAAAATTATAATTTATGGTTTGAAAATATGCATATTTTCTAAATTAGGAATTTTTCTTTTATAAAAAGCATGGGACAGAGAATCCGAATTTTTTAATGTAGATATCTTCATGAGTTGTTTTTTTTTTTTTTTTTGAGCAGGGTTTCACTGTATAGCCTGGGCTATCCTGGACTCAATTTGTAGACCAGGCTTGCTCAAACTCACAGAGATCCACTTGACTCTTCCTGCCTGAATGCTGGGATTAAAGATGTGCACCACCATGCGTGGATGATATCTTCATGTTTTAACTTAATCCCAAATAGCTAGAGGTGTTATATGAACTCCTAAGCTTAATATTTGTTCATTTAAACAATGAGCAATGTATGACGATATGACAATCAAATGAGATAACATTTTTACATTTTATGATGTTTAGTACCTGTGATCCTTAACAAAAATATATTTTTATGCCTCAATTCGGTGACTACTGTTGACATTAATTCTTTTAGTGTTATGTTATAAAATGTTGGTAGTAATTTAATACATATCAAGATAAGAACAATTTTATCTCTTTTTGAAGTTGTGGACCTATTGTTATGTCTCTGTAAAAATTCAAGCAAATGCTGGTATTTGTTGTTTTACTTGACTTTGTTTCCTTTCATTTGTGACAGTCTGTCCAGTGGTCTAGCATGTTCCCAAAGGGCAGTTGTCCCCCTGCTTTATCCTAAGTGTGCCACCGTGGGCAGACCATCTTAATCTTTAGCAACACTAAGTGAATTGACTGAAGTGATTTATTAGTGCACATTATACTTGGAAGTATGTATATTGCAAATGCTGTCATGTTTATTACTCGTGTTCTGTTTAAGGCACAGGATTTGATGAGGAGTCAGCGATACTTGGTGCAGGACGAGAATTTGCACTAATGAAAACAGCAAATGGAAAGGTAAATTACACATTTTGTTTCAAAAATTAACTTTTATGATTGAAGAGAAAGTACAAATTGATAACAGTATAATTCAGATAGATTACATATTTAAATATTTTTATAGTGTTTTACATGATGAAATTTTATTTGTGTTGCAAATAGTACTATGAAAGAGTAGTAACATTTAAGACACGAACAATTTGTAACCTGTAAAAAAGGTATATTTTGAAAGTATTTATGGATTTTTATGATTTTTTAATTATGTAAGCTTGTGTTTTATGTTTATTCTGATAAATGAAAAATCAGAAGTTTCTAAAAATACCCAAAACTAATAAAATATATAATTTAAGATACTTCAGAAGCTTGTTTAATGTATAGATTGTGTATATATATTATATATGTATATATTATTTATATAACCTATATAGACTGAAGTCCCTTTTGTATGTAATAAATGTGAAGAGAAATTAAGATAACTAAGGGAATTCTGAAGATAGAAATTACCAGGCATGTCTTTACATGTAGCTTTTTATAGGTTTGGGAAATGAATAACATTTTATGAATTTCTTTCTGTGAGTATATTCATGGAAAATAAATATGAAAATTATAAATATCCAGGATATATATGAAAAAACGACACTGAGTAGGTCAATTGTCTCCTTCAGGTCATGAAATTTGAATAGTATAGAAAAATGTCGAGTTCTTACTTTTACCTTTCATTAAAATGACCTGGAGTACATTCCAATAGCAGTCTAATTTCTATTTTTCTCTTCCTTTTTTTTTTTTTTAACATGTAAGATATATTACACTGGCAAGTACCAGAGTCTTGGAATCAAACAAGGTGGTCCTTCAGCAGGAAAATGGGTTGAGTTACCGATTACCAAATCTCCAAAGATAGTGCACTTTTCTGTTGGACATGACGGCTCGCATGCCCTTTTAGTAGCAGAGGATGGGAGTGTGTTCTTCACAGGATCTGCAAGTAAAGGAGAAGATGGAGAGTCAAGTAAGTCGACTGAGAGTTGGCTCTTCTGAACAGCTAGTTAATGCCTTCCATCTTTGGTTTATTTCAAGGGTAGAATTTTTGAACATAGTAGAGCTTTTAAAATCATTCACATTTTTATTCATTTGTTCTTTTTTGTATATATATATATATATACATATATATATATATAATCTTTATAGTCACATTGACTTGATAACAGCCACTTAATATCTATTAGATGAATGAAAAACTTTGTTTACAGAATTTAATATTAGAGCACAAATGAATTATAATGAAAGATAAAAAGGTGATATAAATGTGTTTATGACCATGTGTGGTTGTGGACTGGAACCCCCGCACGGATGGGGCCCATGATAACTTGGTGTAGGGCTGAAGACCCTATTCAGGGAAACAGGGACTGTTTCAGTCATGATCTTGATGGCTGACTCTTTGACCCTCCCCCATATAAGCC
>CM053745.1:46610055-46705056 GCA_028658305.1 Pachyuromys duprasi | reverse complement strand
GGAGCTCCACAAGGACCAAAAATAACTGGGCACAGGGGTCCTATATGAGACTGTTTCTCCAACCAAGGACCATGTGTGGATATAACCTAGAACCTCTGCTTGCCTGTAGCCCATGGTAGCTCAGTATTCGAGTGGGTACCCTAGTAAGGGAATAGGGACTATTTCTGACATGAACTCAATGGTGGGCTCTCTGACCTCCCCACCCAGCAAGGAGGCACAGCCCTCCAAGGCCACAGAGGAGGACTTTGCAGCTAGTCCTGAAGAGACCTGATAAAGCAGGGTCAGATGAAAGGGGAGGAGGTCCTCCCCTATCAGTGGACTTGGAAAGGAGCAGGGAGGAGATGAGGGAGGAAGGGTGGGATTAGGAGGGAAAGAGGGAGCGGGATACAGCTGAGATACAGAGTTAATAAAATGTAACTAATAAAAGTAAAATTAAAAAAATGTTTGTGGGGGCTGGGGTGGTATGTGTGTTTGTGTCAGTGGTGTGAACAATATAAAAATGAATCCAGATGTCTGTTGGAAACTGGTGTTTCTTATTGAAAATTTCACTGTGCTACAAAAAAGGAGGATCTATTGATGATAGCCTAAGCATTAATTGACTGTGTAAGGCTAGCAAGTTTCTAATTTTAATCTGCATGGTGATAAGCCCAGATCTTTCTGAGACTTAGTAAAGGGAAGTGAAGAGGTGCACAGTATGTTTCTTTTCTTGGTTTTATGTATAAATCCTTGTTCTTACTTGTACATAAATATCTTATGTCCATTTTGTCTGCTCCCTCTAGCTAAGAGCAGACGGCAGGCAAAGCCCTGTAAGCCCAAAAGGATGGTGAAGATGGAAGGGAAGACTGTGGTGTTCGCCGCCTGCAACAATGGCAGCAGCTCTGTCCTGTCTAAGGACGGGGAGCTCTACATGTTTGGGAAAGACGCCATTTATTCAGACAGTTCAAGTGAGTTAAAAGTAGTTTACTTCCGTGTAAAAAGACTCCAGTATGAATCACTAGATGTAACAAAGGAATCTAGAAAATTGACATTGCAGCATGCTTCTTTACTTAGTTGACGTTTTCTTCCACATGTGGGTCTTTGGGAAGATGTTTTCCCTTTTGTTTCCTCACTGGAAGAGCTAGCGTCCATTCCACACAGAGCCAGTCAAAACTTGGTGAGGGAACTTTCCCTTAGCTAGTTTGTCTGGAAAGCTTTTCCTTCCCACCAAAGTGTTCATACAACATGTCTTTCGGTTAATGTTAGTCACTTTTAACAGATAGTTTTTAAAACAAGGCTGATTTAAAACCATTAAATTATCTGTTTCTCCACTTAGAAAATGGGGTAGTGTTGTTTCTTTTGCTAATTACTGGATTCTGAAATACCTAAGTACACAGTCTCAAGACTTATTTATTAGCTTCTCAGGCGCCTGACTGATAAACAGAAAATTTAAGAAGTGGACATGAGGGATAGAAGTAGCTAGAGAGATTTATATTTATGAACTCTAATCTCATAACCTCGTACTATTTGGTTGCTGGATTTTTTTTTTCCTAGTAATTAGAAATGAGTATAGTGAATGAGTCACCTCACTTGGGGGATTTTATATGAGACCTATAATGCCTTTGAATTTTGCTGTAAAAAGAAACCAAAATAATTGAAGTTCTTGACTGAAAAGTGATTATTCCAGGGTGTTTGTATATACATATGTGTGTTATATGACTGAAATTAGTAATTTTTGCTACTTAAATAATTACCTTAAATTTGGAAATGAAGTTTTTGACATATCCTGTAAAACCAGCCCTTGTTTTTACTGTTATCACTACTTTAATAAGGCTAAGCATGCTTTTGTAATTTAAAAATTATTACAAAAATAAGAGTAGCAAATTAATGTGAAAAGCATATTGAAAGTAATATCAGGGAAGTTGAAATTCTTGATTGGACTGTGAAAGAATTAGAGGTTCAAAAGTATTGTTTTGAGACTTGGTGAGATACCTCAGCGTGCAAATTCACTTGCTACTAAGATTGGCAGCCTTGGGACTCAGGTGGTAAGAAGCGAACCGACTCCCACAGGTTATCTTCCCACCTACAAATGTGCATCATGGAAATGTGCATTTGAATGCATGCACAGGAAATAAATAAACATACGTGATTTTACATTGAAAACTACTATTTAGAAAAATCATAGCGGTTTTAAAAAACACAACATTATTTCATTGTACTATTGCAAATGTTTTACTATTTTTCTGCTAAGTTTTTTTCTTCATTAATTTATTTATTCATTTTACATCCCTCCTCTCCTCCTAGTCCCACTTTTCCACCCACTTCCCATAATCCACGCCCCCATACCAACCTACTCTGGCACAACAAGTCCATCAGGACTAAGTGCCTCTTCTTTCACTGAGGTAAGACAAGGCAATCCTGCTAGGAAAACAGGATCCAGAGGGAGGTGACAGAGTCCAAGTCAGAGACATCTCCCACTCCAGGTTTTAGGGGATTCACTTGAGGGCCAAGCAACCCATTAGCTTCATACGTATAAGGGGCTAGGATCAGTCCATCCATGTTATTTGGTTGGTGGTTCAGTCTCTGAGACCCCATGAGCCCAAGTAAGTTGCCTATGTAGGTCTTCTACAAGTATCCCTTGATCCCTTCAGCTCTCTCAATCCTTCCCCCAACTCTTCCACAGGACTCCCTGAGTTCAGCCTAATATGTGGCTGTAGGTCTCTGCATCTGTTTCCATCAACTGTTGGGTGGAGCCTCTCAGATAACAGTTATGCTAGGTGCCTGTCTGCAATCATAGCCTAGTATCATTAGTAGTTTCAAGGGTTGGGTCTTTCCCATGGGGTAGGTCTCAGGATGGGCCAGTCATTGGTGGGCCATTCCCTCAATCTCTTTTCCATCTTTCATTCCTACACATCTTGTAGGAAGGACAAATTTTGTGTTAGGGGTTTTGTGGGTGAGTTGGTATCCCTCTCCTTCTACTTGAATTTCTGCCTAGCTACAGGATGTGGCTGCTTCAGCCTTAGTATCCCTTCCTGCTAGGAGTCTCAGTTAGAGTCACCCCTATCTTACCAGGAGCCTCCTCCATCCCAGATCTCCAGCTTGTCCCAGAGATGCCCCAACACCATTTTCTTTTCTCTCTCTCAGTCCTCTCACCCTCCATCCCTGTCATCCCCATACCTGATTCCTCCCACCCGGTCCTCTCTCCACTCCTTCTCAACCCCCCCCTCTCTCCCAGTTCCCCCTTTCCCTACACTTCTGATGTCTATTTTATTTTGCCTTCTTTGTGGGATTCAAGCAACCTCCCTTGGGCCCTCCTTGATACTTAGTTTCTTTAGGCCTGTGGGTTGTAGCATGGTTATCCTGTACTAATGTCTAATATCCACTTAGGACTGAATACATACCATATGAGTCCTTCTGGGTCTGGGTTATATCACTCAGGATGATCTTTTCTAGTTCCATCCATTTGCCTGCAAATTTCATGATGTCCTTGTTTTTAATAGCTGAGTAGTATTCCATTGTGTAAATGTACCACAGTTTCTTTATCTATTCTTCAGCTGAGGGACATGCTATTTCCTGTTTCTGGCTATTATAAATAAAGCTGCTATGAGCATAGTTAACCAAATGTCCTTGTTGTATGGTGAAACATATTTTGGGTATATGCCCAGGAGTTCTGTAGCTGGCACTTGAGTTGGAGTTACTCCCAATTTTCTGAGACACCGTCGGATTGATTTCCAAGGTGGTTGTTTATAAGTTAAGCTGGTAAATGTACATCAGTGTTTGTGCCTGTGGTAGAAATGTAAGGCTTTTAAAATTTGGTGATAACCTACCAGTTGTATGATCACTTGCTTTCCATTTGATGAATTATTTTGCCTAAGAAATTAACTTCTACATTAAAGCTGTTCTTCTATGTATTTTATGTATTTTTTAGATTTTAATTTTGTATGTTTTTTTCTAGGTTTGGTATCTGATTTGAAAGGCCATTTTGTAACTCAGGTAGCAATGGGCAAAGCTCACACTTGTGTTTTAATGAAGAATGGAGAGGTTTGGACATTTGGTGTAAATAATAAAGGACAGTGTGGACGAGACACTGGTGCTATGAACCAAGGAGGGAAAGGTAGGAGCTTAATTTTTAGATATTAAGATTTATGTTGTTCTTTTATCAGCTTTTGGGACTTAGTAACAAATTTTACTCTTTCCAAAAATGAATGAGTAGGGCCCAGAGGGATGTCTCAATGTACATGCCAAACTTTGGGCAGAGTGCAGGGAATCTTATGAAAGAAGAGGGGGGTGGGGATACAAGGACATGGAGGGGACAGGAACCCCACAAGGAGACCAACAAAGCTAAAAAATCTGGGCACAGGGGTCCCTGCAGAAACTGATGATGTGCATGCATGGAGAGGACCTAGACTCCCTGCTCAGATGTAGCCCAGGGTAATTCAGTCTCCATGTGGGTTCACTAGTAGGAAGAGCAGGGGCTCCTGTTCTGTTTCCTGTTTTCTCCCTCTTCCAATGTACATCCCATTTGCCTTTCTGAGTGAAGATTGATCATCTTACCCAGGGTCCTCCTTCTTGCTTAGCTTCTTTAGGTGTACAGATTTTAGTATGTTTATCCTATATTGTATGTCTAAGATCCACTTATAAATGAATATATACTGTGTGTGTCTTTCTGCTTCTGGAATACCTCACTCAGGATGATGTTTCCTAGTTTCCACCATTTGCCTGCAAATTTCATAATTTCCTTGTTTTTAATTGCTGAGTAGTATTCCGTTGTGTAAATGTACCACAATTTCTGTATCCATTCCTCAGTTCAGGGACATCTGGGTTGTTCTCAGGTTCTGGCTATTCCAAATAAAGCTGCTATGAACATGGTTAAGCAAATGTCCTTGTTGTGTACTTGAACATATTTTGGATATATGCCTAGGAGTGGCATAGCTGGATCTTGAGAAAGCGCTATTCCTAATTGTCTGAGAAAGCTCCGATTGATTTCCAAAGTGTTGTACAAGTTTACATTCCCACCAGCAGTGGAGGAGGGTTCCCCTTTCTCCACATCCTCTCCAGCATGTATTGTCACTTGAGTTTTTGATCTTGGCCATTCTGATGGGTGTAAGGTAAAATCTCAGGGTTGTTTTAATGTGCATTTCTCTGATGACTAAGGATGTAGAGCATTTCTTTAAGTGTTTCTCTGTCATTTTGTATTCCTCTACAGAGAATTCTCTGTTTAGCTTTGTACCCATTTTTTAATTGGATTACTGGATTTGTTGGTGTTTAACTTCTTGAGTTCTTTATATATTCTGGATATTAGCCCTCTGTCAGATATAGGGTTGGTGAAGATCCTTTCCTAGTCTGTAGGCTGCTGTTTTGTTCTGATGACAGTGTTCTTTGCTTTGTAGCCTCTGAGAGACTCTTCCCAGCAGCAGAGGCTCATAACCAAACTTTGGGCAGAGTGCAGGGAATCTTATGAAAGAAGGGAGAGATAGAAAGACCTGGAAGGGATGGGAGCTCCACAAGGAGAGCAACAGAACCAAAAAATCTGGGCACAGGGGTCTTTTCTGAGACTGATACTCCAACCAAGGTCCAGGCATGGAGATAACCTAGAACCCCTGCACAGATGTAGCCCATGGCAGCTCAGTGTCCAGGTGGGTTCGCTAGTAAGGGGAACAGGTACTGTCTCTGACATGAATTCAGTGCCTAGTTCTTTGAATGAGGGAGGGGGCTACAGCTGGGATACACAATGAATAAACTGTAATTAATATACAAAATTATAATTAAAAAAAAGAAGAGCAGGGGCTGTCTCTAACATGGACTCAGTGGTCAGCTATTTGATCACTCCCCGTGGCGAGGAGATCCACGCCACGGGGAGGTGGTCTTATTAGGCCACAGAGAAAGAGGATCCAGACAGTCCTAATGAGACCTGATAGTCTAGGATCAGATAGTAGAGAAGGCGGACCTCCCCTATTAGTTGACTCAGAGAGAGTAATGGGGCGGGGTGGGGGGGGAGCAGGAGGGAGGATGGGGCTGGGTGGAAGTGAGGCAGAGGGCTACAGCTGGGCTACAAGGTGAATAAATTGTAATTAATAACAATGATAATAATAATGATGATAATGGAAAAAAAAGAGAGTACATGATATTCTTTCAGAGGACCCAGGTTTTGTCCCTTCATTCATATGGTGGCTCACTCCATCTATAACTCCAGTTCCAGACATGAGGGTCAAAGTCCTCTACAGAGCAATTAAAAACGTTTTATGAATGATTCTTGATTTCTTATAACTTTAGAAAACCCCTACATTTTTATTTGATACTATTGATAAAGCTTGTAGAAAATCTCCATTTTTATGTGATAATAATTATTGATAAATCTATCATTGCAAAAATAAAATGTTTTATATTTTTAGTTTTTGAGCAAGTATTCTTAAATGTTTAATATTTTAAAATGTACATAAATTAAGACTTATTTAACTTTTACAAAACACTTTTGATGACTAAATTATTCATGGAAAGCTGATTTGTTTTCAAGTGGTTATCACCTTCAGTTTTGACTACTTTTTGGCAGTAGCCTATCACAAATATTACTGTCATTGTTTAATCATGTGTTTTGGTTGCTCTGATGCTTCTTATTCTCTAGCCCTTTGTTAGGGAAAGATTGCACTGTAAACATCTTTCTTCCTAGTGTCTTTTTTCTTAATTCTTCATCTCTTGAAGGGAAGCAATATTTTATTCTTCAGTTTCCCTGCTGCTGTGGTCTTGATCTTTGTTTTTAATGGTATGTTTAGTTAATTCTTGCTTCTAGTTTTTACCCTCCCCCATACATGCCTGGCTAGATCCCAGGGGAGGACATTGCAGCCAGCCCGGAGGAGACAAGATGATCTGGGGTCAGATAGAAGGGGAGGAGATCCTCCCCAGTTGGTGGACTTGGAGGGGGCGGGGAGGAGATGAGGGAGGGCTGGGGAGGGTGGGAGGGAGTGAGGGAGGGGAATACGCATGGGATGCAGAGAACCTAACCTGTGATTGATATACAAATAAATAAATTTATTTAAAAAAATGAATTATTTTTGTTTCATGTAGTTAGGTTGGATCTTTTATTGTCAGTTATGAGTTATAAATTAGAATCTATTTGCATTGTATTGAATATACAAAGGATTATAGTTATACTGTTGACCCTTAAATAATAATTTATGTAAAACTAGGTACAGTAAATGCTTGATACATTTCTTCTATTATTAAAACTAGGCTCTCTCAAACTTCCATCAGGGTTGCTTTTCTAATGCTAGACATAAGTATCCGGTATCTGATTGTCTCAGTTGATTACAGCTGACAAACAAACAAACAAACAAACACCCCCCCCCCCAAACCTGATGTGCTATGTCTGTTTCTTTGGTTGTGAGCCTAGCCTTTTAACAACTTAGCCATCTCTGCATCCCTGAGCCAATTTCTTGATTAGACATAGGTACATTGAGTGCCTGTTCTTCAGGTTATGTATTATAGATAAGAGATAAATGAATAAGTTTGATGATGAATAATAAAGTGAGCAAATACATAATCACTTTGATTACAGCAGGGTTTCATGTATATTTTTTAGTTGGGAAATGTCTTTTAGATATGGAAATAATCCACATAAAATTATTAATTGATCTGTCAAACAGGGTTTGGAATTGAAAATATGGCCACAGCAATGGATGAAGACCTGGAAGAAGAAGTGGATGAGAAGGATGAGAAGTCTATGATGTGTCCTCCAGGCATGCACAAGTGGAAGCTGGAGCAGTGTATGGTGTGCACTGTGTGTGGGGACTGCACGGGCTACGGCGCCAGCTGTGTCAGCAGTGGCCGTCCTGACAGAGTCCCTGGGGGGTAAGACAGAGAGAGCCTTCCAAAGAAAATAAGCGCACTCCCCTTTGTTTTTGTTTTGTTGTTTTTCAAATTACCTCACAGTGTGTCTATCCACTTTTTGTGTGTGGATTTATGGGAGTAGTGTTGTCGAGGGTTCAAACCCAGGGCTTTAAACTAATACCAGGTAAATGCTCGACCACTGAACTGCACACTCAACCTTAAGCTTAAATACTTATAGTTATCTTCTATTTTTGAGTTCTAATTTAGTGTCATATTTTTGTCTTCCTTTCATTTGATTCACTGAAGCCATTATTTAAAAATTGTCAGTTTTTAAATTCTGTACCCTTGTTTTTTCTGTTTTTCTTGTTTAATGCCAAATGTTTATTGATCTTTTCTTAGTAGGATTATCAAATATACTTGAGGAGAAATATATTTTCTCTAAAGTTTCATCATGCTTACATGTCCGTTCATCCATCCATCCATCCATTTAATCAAGAAAGTATTGTCATACATATAACACATTGATATATCATGAATTGTTTTCTTCTACAAAAACAACTTAGCACATTTATTGTGTATTGTGGGTGTGCACACAGCATGATGCACATGTGTTCAGAGCAAGAATTGGAGGAGTAACTCCTCTCTATTGTGTCTGCATTGCCATCACACTCAGGTCATCAGGGTTGTCAGCAAGTATCTTTAGCTGTTGCCCCTAGAAATTTTTCTTAGAGTTTTAGATCTTTTATCCTTGAGTTAATTTTTATATATGGCAAATGGCATTAGATAAAGACCTACTGTTACTGTGATACATGTGGATGTCCAGTCTTCCAACACCATTTTTTGAAAAAGAGTGTCTTTTCCCATTTAGAGGTCTTGACACCCTTGTCAAAAGTCATTTGAATATCACTGTGATGTTTGTTTCTGGGCTTTCTTGGCCGATAAGCCTCTCTTTTGCCAGCATCTTTCATGTTTCAGATTACAGTTATCATACATGTTTTGAAATCACTATGTATAATTTTCCTGCTTTATCAAAATTATTTGTCTGTTTAAGGACCTCTTAATTTTATGATGTTTTCTACTTCTGTAAGAAATATCATTAGGATTTTAATAGGAATATATTGAATTTGTAGGTTTCATTGAGTAGTGTGCACATGTCTTTTAATCCTTGAACTTGGGGTGTATTTCCATTTATTTATCTTAACATTTTTTTTGTTTGGCTTTCATTGTTCACGTCATTAACCTCTTTAGTTAAGTTATTTACTAAATGGCCATTCTTTCTGATGGTTGTCAATACAATTTTTGTTGAATTTTTCTTTCCAGTCTATGTTAATGTTAAACAATATAACTGTCATTCATGTTGACTTTGTATCTTATTAATTTTCTGAATTCCTTTATTAGCTGCCATTTCTTTTAAAGTTTTAGAGTGTCTGTATAATATCTTTTGAGGTTTCTTGGGATGAAGTTATATATGTGCAGAGATGGTTGTACTTCTTTCACATTTAGGTAGCTTTTACTCTTTTTCCCCTGCTGATTGCTCTAGCCAAGCTTTGCTGTATTATGCTGAATAGAATTAATCAAATAGGAATCCTTGTTTTATTTCTAGTCTTAGAAGAAAAGCTTTCCATCTTTTATCGAATGTTATGTTCATTGTATGTTTCATTTGTGGTTTTGAATGTGTTGAAGTAGTTCTCATCTTAGTTTCTTGAATTTCTTAAATGAAATTATGTTAAATTTATTTAAATGGTTTTTTTATAGATTTTTTATAGTGTGGTATATTATTACATTGATTTTCTAATATTACATTCAGGAGTGAACTTCACTTTGTTATGGTATATTCTCTTCTTAGTGCATTCTTTTGTTTGGTTTGTTAGTATTTAGTCAGCTGTTTTTGCCTCAATTTTTGTGAAAGCAATTGGTCTGTAGAATGTTTTATTTGTTCTAATATCTTTGTGTAAAATATCAGTGTAATTTAAGAGATCTCTACTTTTCAGTCTTTTATGGAAATTTAAGGAGGTCCGGTGTTATAAATGATATTTTAAAAGTGCTTTCAGTACAGAATTCAATAGGATATTTTCTATCACACTCATTATTGTAAAGTACATGATCTTCCAGATTGTCAGGGATACTTGTTTTTCAAAGCCTCCAGCTTCACAGGATACCACATTGTTTCAACTGTTGCCAGAAGTATTTAGCTCTTTGTCCCTTTGCAAAACTATGTTATCACAAATGTGACAGAGCTATTAAAGTTTTAAAGGACCAACTAGTGAATAATTAAAGCTATGATTTCTGTATCTATGAAGAGTATTACCAAGAACTTAGTTCTTCACTGACATCGTGACCAACTTCAGGGAGTATTTTTGTCTTTATTTTGTGATAAACACATATTATATGGTTTTCAATTTGTATGAAAGTGACAAAGCAGCAACAGAGGATTAAGCAGTTAGATGCAGTGAAAAGAGAAAAACGAGACACGATACTATATCGAGAATGAGGAGGGAGAGATGTATATGATGCTGATAAAGCTGCCTCAGTACTGAAGGCTGCCAACACCTCCCTCAGCTTCCCTGGAGACAGCTGATGCGTGTTTGCCAGCCCATCCTGACAGTTAGTGGTAACACTGTTGGCACTTATTGAGAAAACCTGTAGGAGAATGTGTGTTAATAGTTAATTGTACAAAAGTAGAATCTATTTGGATTTTATTTAGCTATATATTAGTTATACTCCTTAGAATCATAACAAACTCTTCTAATTATTTTTCTAAAACTTCCTGCTTTTCTTTGAACTCAGTCCCAGAGATTGGAAAAATGGTTATAGAAAAGAGCACTAAAAGACGAGAAGGTTTCAGTTAAGCCTGTGTTTTGTTTGCTTGCTTCCACCTAGGATCTGTGGCTGTGGCTCAGGAGAATCTGGCTGTGCTGTGTGTGGGTGTTGCAAGGCTTGTGCAAGAGAGCTGGATGGTCAAGAGGCCAGACAGAGAGGGATTCTTGATGCAGTCAAAGAGATGATACCTCTAGACCTCCTTTTAGGTAATTTAGTTTATTATGTTGAATGTCTTGCTCTCCACTCAGTAATTCTAATAGTTTAAATACTTTCTATTAAATATATGTTAAAAATTAAGGTAATGGTTAATGCATACAGTATTGCTTTTGGTTACTAATATGACCATAGGGGATATTCTTTTTTTTCTCTTTTATGATAAGATTTTGTTTTGTTTTGTTTCCTTTTTCAAGACAGTGTTTCTCTGTGTAGCCTTGGCTGTCCTGGAACTCACTCTGTAGAACAGGTTAGCCTGGAACTCAGAGATCTGCCTGTCTCTGCCTTCTGAGTGCTGGGATTAAAGGTATGCAACACCACTGCCTGGCTCATATGATAAGAATTCTTATAATAAAAAATTAAGTTTTAGGTTGTTTTCTGCTACTCTATAGGTATAGCTACTATATACTTAACATTACATAACATATGCTATTTTTATTATTTTGGCCAATTATACAGCTGTCCCTGTACCTGGGGTTAATATTGAAGAACATCTTCAGTTACGGCAAGAAGAAAAACGACAGCGTGTCATTCGAAGACACAGATTAGAAGATGGAAGAGGTAAGCTGTAGCTACCAAGAAAAAGTATAGGGAAACTTTCATATCATAACAGAGACAACTGAAACATTTACAGAATACCTTCATTTTGTAAGAAATAATAAAAGTTCGTACTGTCCCAGTAGCAAGTGAACTTACATAAACATATGTATGGCATTTATAATTGTGCTGGTAATAATACATTGAATTCAGTAGAGTGCTCACCGACCACAGTACGATGTGTGCCATGCAGCTCAGCATGATGGCTCATGCCATAGTTTCAGCACTCCACTGCTCAGACAGAAGGATTGCTACCAATCCAAGCTTGTCTACAGTTAGAATGTGTGTGAGAGGGGTGGGGGGAAGATATGCCATTGTAAAACGCAAATACTGCTAGTAATGACAATTGCAAATTATAAGGATCAATCCTTTATTTCAGACTTTGACTCATGTAGATTTGACTATGGGCTAGAATTTAGTTTAACCTAGGCTTTTCATTTCTGTTTTGTTAGTCATGAATGAACATTGTCATTTGACACAATATCATTATGCTTTCCTGCGTCCAATACATCATTGTGCTTTTGTGTCCTTTTCTTTCTTTCTTTCTTTCTTTTTTTACAAAATGATTTATATACAAGAAAAATTAATTGAAAGTCATGTTTATTTGAAAATACAGGTGTATTGCTTATATATTATTTCTTTATTGTTTAGGACAGTTTCTTAGCTTGCAAATATAGTTAATAATAGCTGTATATAAATGACATTTTAATATGTATGCATAAGGCAGAAATAAATATTATGTTACTAAAATTGTTTTTCAACAGAATCTTTTCATTGTACAATTATGACAAATTGTTAAAATCTTGTGTTAAGCAAATTCTTACTTAGAAAAATTTATTGACATATCATATCTTCTATACTTGCTAGAAGATATAGGATATTTGGTATAGAAATAAACCTATCACCATTTTTATACCTTTTTAATAAATGCATGGTAGCCTGCTACCTTCACTGTTCATTTTTCTTAGTTACTTTTTTTATGAAATACACTAAGTCATAAAGTGGTGTACCTGAAAAATCTGTTAAACTTTTGGAATGTACAGATTATTGTTAATAGAAACTTCCCAGCAGTGTTGACTGATGCGATGAGTATTTGACAGTTTGGCTTTATTCATTGCCTTTAAAATATTTTAATGTGATTAATGAATTGCTGTTCTTACTTAGATTTCATAAATGTTTGGGAAGTTTGCATATTTCTGTTGTTGTTCTCTAACATGCTCTTTTATTTCTTCTATTTTAATGGTATTTTTGCCTACAATTATTTTCTCCTTTTTACTAACTTTTATTTTTTGAAGCATTAGCTTGGGTCATATGAATTGATCTTCAAAACCCAATAATTTCATAGATCTTATCCAAAGCAGAGCTTTTACTTATTGCAGTAGGTCTCAAAGGGACCATCATTACATGGGCACTAATCAGAAGACCCTACCCCTGACCTACTGAATCTGAAACGTGGATGTTAGGGCCTAGAAAATTTTCTTTAACCAGATTTCCAGGGGTTTCTGCTGATGCCAGAATGGTAAGATGGTATTTTAGGCTGTGTGGTTCATCATTGATGTTCTATCATAGTTGTATCTGAGTTGTTGCAGGGCTAGTCATCAGTGTTTTAGTGCTGTTCTTGGCCTCTGTGCTACCGAAGGTTGCTGGTTTCTGTTTTACCACACAAGAGCAGTGATGGTAGAATTGTAATGTTCTAGCTCTCCCTCTTACTTGTTCATTAGTGATGAATTTATATGAATTGTCCTTGGGAGTTTTGGTTATTGTATTCTCATCATATTTTAAGCTGTCTTAGTTGTTTCAGAGTTTATCAACATTTCAGCGGTTAGCTCTACATTAAAGCCTTTTTAGTCAGTCTTAGGACTATTGATACAGTTTAACCACTGTTTATATGACACCTGCTGTTGACGGTGCTGTCTCTCTCAGTAGCACTTCAGTTGGATAATAATTCACACCGACAGCATAACTATACTACTATACAAATAAGACCTTGGGGACTTAACCTCCTTGAGCTTCAGGGGTTTTTGTTTTGTTTCTGTTTTTTTTTTTTTTTTACCTTCAGTGTGCTTATCTAGCTAAGGATGTTGGTATATATGTGTGAAAATGCCTAGCATATGCTAAGCTATGAATAATTTTTGAATTGTGATGCTTTCATAGCTCTGGCCTACACGTAATTTCTTTTTTACAGCATTTTGATTCTAATTGTAAAACATTGATTCTGATGATGAAAAATACCCCACTGCTTATCAAGAATAAACCAGATTCCATTTTGATACATCAAAATCTGTTTAGTCACAACTTAGAATATAAAACCAAACTTACTACAGTCTATAATTCCAAGTGACCACGGTGGTATTGCTATTGGTAGAAATCTAAAGTCACTGCTTGATTGATTTGATACATGAAATACAGTTTTAGTTTAAATTTCAATGCCATATAAAAGGGTTTTAAAATTAAAATATATAAAAAATTTACAAAGTATCAATTAAAATATATAATTCTTGAAGCAAAGATACAAATAGAATTTTGCCATATTTTTTAAATTTCATGTATGATTTTGCTTAGTTATCTTATATGATTTTATATTGCAATACATACTGGCATCTGTTTTTCTCTTAATAATGCTTTCTGTGTTTTAACTTCTTTACTGCATATAAAAATAATTAAAGTAATATAAGAAATTAGGCCTTATTCTTTGATTCAGTTACAAATTTTACTTATTTCATTGTCATCTCCTAGTCAAGTTTTATATATTTCTATTTATATACTGAATTTTAAAAATATATTTGCCTTTTGTTATGAACATTTTCATATTTTGATATTTTATTTTCCTGCCTATGCAGTCTTTCCTTATACTAATAAGGCTAATAAGGCTATTCTAGATGTTTCTGTATTTCTCTCTATTGATGTATGATCTATGCAAATTATCTGTACAGACCAAAAAGTATAGTACATATGTTTTGTTATATTTATATTAGCAACATCGTGTTGTAATTTTCTAGTCCAGAATAAATACAAATTAGATGAGTAAATAGAATCTACTATGTTCTACTAATTACATATTATTACTTCTTTTTTTTTAAGTTTCATCATTTTTTTAAAGATTTATTTATTTTATGTATATGAGTGTTCTATCTGCATTTACACGTGCCAGAAGAGAGAATCATTTCACATCATAGGTGGTTGTGAGCCACCATGTAGTTGCTGGGAATTGAACTCATGACCTTTGGAAGAGCAGCCAGTGCTCTTAACCAATGAGCCATCTCTCAGCCCAGTAATTTATTTAATTTTATTTTATGTGCGTTAGTGTGAAGGTTTCAGATTCCTTAGCATTACAAACAGTTGTGAGCTGCCATGCGGGTGCTGAGAATTGAACCCGGGTCCATTTGGAAGAACAGACAGTGCTCTTAACCACTGAGCCATCTCTCCAAACCCAGACCTATTATTACTTCTAATTGTTATTTCATAACAATTGTATCACAAACTTAAGTACCATTATTTGGTTGATTGACATCTGGGATTTTTTTTAAATTTTTTTATTTTTTTTTTTTGCATTTGAGAAGTTTGTTGTAATGAAATCCTCAAACTTACAAGAATGCAAAGAACAGCTATCACTGTTTCCTAGAAATAGAATGCCCGAGTCACAGAGCATGTTGTTGTAGTAAATAAAAAAGATGTTGGGCTAAATAATGTTATTATTATTGGTTCTATAACTATTGCAGTGGTATTTATTATTTAACCCACCATCACAATCAAATAAGACAGATACTTGTTAGATTTATAATTGCTTTATTTACCTTGGGCTGGGCAGACATTCTACCTACACTGTCTCAATAACCTCCACACCCATCTCCCAGCCCCCTTCCAATGCCATCCACCTTAACCATTCCTATCTGAGCTACCTTCCATCCGTAACCCCAAGATACTTGCTTATATTTTTCATCTTTGTGTTTTCTTCGTCCATACCATCCTTGAAGTTGTCTCCCCCCCCCCCCCACGCCATGTGGTTCCTTCTCTATGCTAAGCCATCATCGTGTCCTACTGCCTCCTCCCTTCTTGTCTGGTCTGTCTGTTTCCTGTGATTTTCCCGTTCCCAAAGCCTGGGAACCGTAGTCACGCCTACCCCATTCTGCCCTGCCAGGCTGTAGGCCTCTTAATCAACCAGTCAGGAATAATGTCTTAGGCGGGTTACACAAGGACAGGTGGACCCAGACAGTAACCAGATCCTGAGGGCCAGTATTAGCGTCAGAATACAAGCATAAAACAGTGTGTATTTTAAGTTTTCAGATACTTATTTTTAGTGTTACAGGAATTAATATTTTCAAGTGTAAGAGTCATGTTTTTCACTAGTATTCCTTATTTTAGTTTTTCTTAATTTTTGCAAAGGGTAAGGAACACTATGGTCTCATTGTTAATTTAAATAGCACAAAATAGTTTCTTATACAAAAATGTTTTATAAGTTGCAGTTTAATGTCTGAATGCTCTTCCATTGAGAGGATTCCATAGTTTGTCAATTATAATCTTGTATGGGTTATTTTTAGATTTTTGCCTTAATGAGATAGAATTAAAATTAGCACTGTTGAGCTGAAATTTCTTTAAATTTTTAAAGGAATATCTCTTATGATAAGTTAGGAGTACAGTTTCTGGCTTAAAGCAGATAGGTAGGTAGATATACAGACAAGACAGACAGACAGATAGATAGATGATAGATAGAGTCTCATAAAAATATGTGATGTGTTGTCTGTACGCATTAGTATGAGCAGGAACATGTATCCATGTAAGCATTTATGGAGGTCCAAGGTGAACGTTGGGCTGTCTTCCTCACTTGCTCTCCACCTAAACATTTTTTGAGACAGGGTTTTTTCCCTGAACCTAGAACTTGGCTTTATAGCTTAACTAGCAAGGGAGCTCTGGATACCACTTTTCTGCCTGCCTTACTCTTTGGGGGTTACAGATGTTTTTGTTTGTGCCTGCCTTTTAATGTGTCTGCTGAGAATTTTAACTCAGATCCTTATGCTTACTTGGCAAGCACTTTACCTACAGAACTATCTCCCCAATAATAATTTTTAAAGGTACTGGTAATATCTCTAATAGCTTCTAAAATGCTTGTCTTATTTAATGCTTTTATTTATTCAACATTCTTTTTACATGCCTGTGAATGGACCCCAAATAATCCACTTGATACACATAAATAGTGGGAGCTGTCAGATACCATTTTTTTATTATTTAAAGCTAGTTTTAGCTTCTTCCTGCAATAAATAGTAAGCTTTACTCACTTAGACTTTTCATTTTCTTAGTAGCTCTGAGTTGATTTCGTCTTGAGAACTCCATTGCTCCACTCTTAGCTCAGAACACCTTTTCTTCTCAGAGCTGTAACAAAAGCTCTGTTCAGCTGTTCTCCGTCTCTGCTTCTATCCTTCTAAGCTGATATTCACCTTTTTATGCAAACTGGTTGTTTTACAGTGATGTCCTGATTAGTAGCACTTTTGTGCTTAAACCAAAAGACTCTTCATTGTCCTCATGGTTAATTCCCATGCTTTTCGCTGTAACCTCACAACTATTCCTATTTCCAGCCTCCCCCCCCCCTTTTTCATCACTGAACCTTTGCAGTAATCCATTTGTTTTATCAGAGCTTATGTGGTGTTTCTAGTATCCCCTCAATTCATACTTTTCAAATTTGTTTCTTTAGCTGCCCCTTTCATGTGTTTCCTTTTAATATACCGTGCACATAACTTCTCCATCCCCGCCAGACTTGATGCAGGGTTTGTCTTATTTACTAGTTGTTCCTTCAAATGGATCTCAAATTATAATATCTTTGCTGGCTGATTGAAAACAACTCAGGGATTTCTGACTCCTAGAGAATAGAGGTTGATTGTACAAAACATTGCATGTTTTTTTTGTTTGTTTGTTTGTTTTTGAGCCAGAGCACATTCCCAAGTGCTGGAATTATGGAGGAGTACCATAATGCCAGGCGCACAAGCTAATTTCCCATGACTCTATGCCGTATTTTCTTTTTGGCTCTGTGAGTTTTTAATGACTGAATAATATTCTTTAACATTGTCAAGTTTTTATAAATCTTTTAGCTGTAATGTCTTCCTTTTCTTCTCTTTTGTTATGCCACGTTTTGATACCTCTCTGAGTCAACCAAATTGATATGACTTTTCATCCTTAATGACACACAGACTTCTTTTATTGCATTTATTTTAATATCGTATAGATGTTTCATTTCTAATTTCTTGATGTGGTTCTGTCTATATAATTATATAGTACCTAATATCTGCTACTTAAGCAATAAACAAATGTTTTGTAAACAAATTAATGATCAAAGTCTATACCTGAGAAAAGCTACTCCAGCACATCAAATACAATGCTATTTTGGAGCTTAATTTTTCTAGGCATGATTGTTCATGTACTGCCTGTGTTTATACGTTAGAAGATTTTTTTCCTCTTAAAAATCATTTTATTTTTCATATTTTTAATTTTTCATTATTATAATTTATTCACTTTGTATCTGAACTGTAGCCCTCTCCCTCATCTCCCAGTCTTACCCTCCTTCTCCATCCCCCGCCCCTACTATGTCCCACCCCTAGTCCACTAATAGGGCCTCCCTTACTCTCTGACCTAGCCTAACAAGTCTCATCAGAACTGTCTGGATCCTCTTTCTCCGTGGTCTAGTAAAGCCACCTTACCAGGGGGAGGTTATCAAAGAGCAGGCAATTGAGTTCATGCCAGTGACTGCCCTTGCTCCCTTCACTAGGGAACCACATGGAGACTGAGCTGCATTAGAAGATTTTAAAAGATTGAATTTAGTGAGAAGCTAATTAATGAATTAATAACTGTATTTTTCTAGGTAAAATTATCTCCATTAGACTTCCAAGTCAGAAAAGGGTAATATAACTTGCTATGTTATAGTAAGTTGTTATTACTTTAATATTCATTTTATAGGTAGAAAGTATTTTAGAGAAATTTATGCCAATTTCTTTAATAAATCATTGTGATACAAAATGAAGAAATAAGGCATTGTATTTATGTTTGAAACACGTACTTTCATTCCTTTAGAAGTAGAGCTCAATTTATATAATTTACTGCATTACAGGGAAAAATACTTACATCTTCTAAAATTAAATTTGCATGTTTCTATTTATAATTAATTACAGAAAATATTTTTCTGCCTTTAAAAAGTATTGGTGCTGCTTGTTCTTTTGTTATATCTAGGAACATAATCAAAATGCTTTCTTTTATTCATTTGCTTTATGTTTACTAAGGTAGACTTTATATTTAAACTATTTGTAAAATCTATTATGACTTTAGTTTTAATTTTTCCATTATTAAAAAATTAATTAAAATGAAGACAGAACAGAGCCATGAAAATGCTTTATTAAAAATTCAGAGTATTTTTAAACTTGATTTTGTTAAAAGTTGCTAAAAGGCAAGATTATTGTTCGTATGTCCTTAAAGTATAACCCCAAATTTTTTCCAGCTAAATATTCATAAGAAAAAGTAATCTTTTAAAATTTTTATTAAAATTATTTTGACTGTAGATATTTTTCTTAAGTACTAAATAAGTAGAAGCAAAAATATATATATGATTATTTTCTATAATCATGCTTAAGAAAGAAATGATGTAATGAATGATATTAATGTCCCTAAAATGCTACTTGATTACATAGTCTGTACACTGTCAATATGAAAATCAATTCAAGTAATCCATGTTTCCACATATGTCTTTAAACATATATACATACATATGTATTTACTCACTTGTCAATTTTGGGGTTTTGCTTCTCAATGTCTAGTTTTTATAATACTTTCATAATATGTAGAAATGTAGTAACAATTTTACCTTCTCATAATAAAGCAGTGATCTAGATCTGAAACATCTGGAATACCTCGTTATTGATTAACTTAAAAATTGTTTTATTTAAAAAATTTGTTGTATTTCACTATTTCAAAAGGAAACAAACTTGTTTTCAGTATATGTTTACTAATTTTTAATATGTGGTATTGAAAAATACTTTGAAGATTATTTTAGTAGAACCTCTGTATCTAGTTGAGACTATTGATAAGTGCCAGATTTTCTAAGAACAAAAGATTGGAATTTTACTTTATAAACTGTGCTCGAGATAGTAATGTGTCGAGTAATTGGTTGGGGAATTGGGGAAAGGAAAATATGCAAAACAGTTAAAAAGAAATTTTCTCATGCATTTTAGCTTTAATTATTTTTGTTCATTATAGTGTTTTCATTTTGTGAGCTTTTCTATGCATATACAAAATGTTTCTCCTCAGGCCCCCTTGTATTTGCTGGTCCTATTTTTATGAATCACCGAGAACAGGCTCTAGCCAGACTCAGATCCCATCCAGCTCAGCTAAAGCATAAACGGGACAAGCACAAAGGTATTTGGTCTTCCTTACCACTTAGGTGGGATGCTCTCCCAATTTCTTCCACTCATTTGAATTTTGTCTCTGGGAAAATGCACAAAACTTACTCTTCTGCTTTGCTTCTGTGGTTGTATTGCCTGAGGAGAAAGGTCATGCTCCAAGTAGTACTTCTTCTCTTTTTGGCTATGGTTCTTCTTTCTCTCCTTGCTGCTGTGAACTGCAACAAGGAATATATTTCACAGGGTGTCTTTTTCATTTGTTCCTATTTCATTGACTTTAAAAAGGTAAAAAGTATCATTTCTTTCTGTTTTTAGCCTTCATTTGCTTTTGATTATCACAATGTAGCATTTTAATCCTTTATAATGGTTTAGCATTAACAAAATTATTAAATACATTATGCAAAATCATGTTAAAACTGCCAATGTATTTTTCTGCCATTTTAATGTTAACAGTATACAAGAATGTAGAAATACTTGCTACTTGAGGACCAAGTTTACAAGAATGTAGAAACAGAGAGTCAGACATATGGATGTGTTGCAGTTTGCAAGAGAGGTCAGAGTTCTAAGCAAAGAGAGAGACTCCTGCAGAGTTCTGGCCTAAATTTAATCCCGAAGTATGCTTATGCTTGTTTTAAACAACTAATTACAGCTTGGCCAACAATCAGGAAAGAAAGACAATTTTAATTTATATGTAAATTATATCTTGAATTCTAACATGTGAAATAGGTACTCTTCATTGGCTAATCCAACTTATTTTTGCTGTCGTTTTAAAATGCCCAAGGTAGGGCTGAAGGCAATTAGAAGTTTTGAAAATACATTGTGTATAGACAGGTTAGTCTAGTTGCGATGGATATTTTGTTTTTTCTTTTGCCAAGAGACTTCAACCAAAATGGCTTTCATATGTGACCTGGTAATAGTGCCAGCTTTGCTACTACTTGACCTTCCCAGCTTTTCATTGTGCCACTCAAAGCAGAAACAAAACAAAATAGACAAAACAGGGAGCTTAAACTTTATATGTATTAGTATATGTGTACTACAATATATGATACTTACTATAAAATATATAGTACAGAGTAGAAATATAAGTGTTTTAAATGTAATATTTGTTACAATGGGATTTGTATTTGCTTTATTTACTGGCTAATCAAACAATTCATGTATATGTAAATCTTTAGAGCAGTATTTAGAATAAATTATGTACATTGTATTTGCTATTTGCCAGAATCGGTGGTATTGTAATCCACGTTTATATAGATTTTCTTAATCTCTTTTCTCCATAAATGCATGATGATGGATTCTTCTAACACTTTACCTAAAGTAAAACAAAATATTCCAATTTCATGATATACATTAAAGTCTTAGTATCTTGTGAAGCCATAAGATACTCTTTAATTGTTTTGAGTATAGTATTAAATGAAGACCAGTGTTTCAGATTTAAATCATACTTTTTCTCATGTTGTAGACGTAGTAGCTGTAGAAACTTAAACAAAAAGCTAGCCTTATCACTTTTGCATGCCATTGGATTATTCATTGTAGAGCTGTAACAGTCTCTTCGAGAAGGATGTGATATTACAGAACCAGGTTTGTTCATTTATATATTTTTTCCTGGTTTTATACAGTGAAACAGTTTCATCTGCTTACTCTCAAGATGAATGTTATGAGTTGGTGTCCTTTATGTGTAAAATATTAACTTATCACTCACTACTCAACTATGTTAACTAGTCAGCTCCTTAGTTTTACTTTTCTCTCTATTGACTGCTCTTATACAATAAACTGTATTTTAATACTTTCCCTTTTGACACTTTTGGGTTTTCTTTGTGGTACTTTGGCCTTTAGTTTATTCACTGAGTTCACTGTACTAATTGTTATCTCTTGACTTTTAATTATGTTGCTGGTACAAGTGTAGGATGACAAATAACAGTTTCTGCCCTGTGGTTTTTTTAAGGGTTAAAAACTTGATTTATGAGCAGCAGTGCTTCCTACAATGGAAGCCTAGAGAGCTTCTGGCCAAGTGGGAGAAGCTCAGAGATGCCTATAGGATGGCAGTTTTAATTACAAAACCTCGACTGTGCAAGACTGAGCCACTGAGCAGAATTCTGTATAAAATAGAGCAGCTTATGATCATAAAATAGATTGGTAAAAAGGATTCCTAGATTAATATTTACTTCAGCTACTTATCAAAGTCAGGGGAGTTTTGATATGTCATGCATAGTTAGGAACATCTGAATTATACAAGAATTAGTCTCGGAATCAACTTTCGAGTGACCAGGGTGACATTCTGAAGACATGCTATTAAGCAGCTGGAAGTGTCCCCAACCATTCCTGTTTGGGAGTGTTAGAGTAGAGTGGAGATGTAAACTTTAACTAGCATTCCCTTTCCATTGGCTCATTTACTCCGACTATGCAGCTGTTCTTATTGTTGTTTTTTGTAGAGTCTGTGTCTTTATTTGTAAAGTACAAATAATTTGCTGCCTACATTGCTGTAAAGATCATATTTCATGTTACGTGTATGTATACTCTTCGCACAGACAAATCTTCCAAGAATGCTGGCCTCACCTCTCTTAACAGTACTCTTTGCTCTTTAGTTTAGAATTCTCCTGAATGCACAAAACTTACAATTTCATGAAATATCAACTAATTTATTTTTACTAAATATTTAAGGTATTAGTGATTTGATAGTGAAAAAACACATGAGCCTTATTTATATTCAAATTATAAATCAGTTCTATCTATGACTTCAGAATGCTTTTGTAACCCCTTAAAGTTCAGTAAAATGGTAAAAGAATGCTTGTGTCATTGGACTGCTATGTTGATTAAAGAAAACAGTTATAAGCATTATTATTGGTGAATGAGTACTTTCCATATATTACCCTGCTTAACCCTCCAAAGACTCTTGTGAGGTGTGCACTGCTGTTGCTGCTTTGTAAGTGGGGAGGCTAATGTGAAAGGTCTAATGTCTAGTTACTGCACCGCTAGCTGGGATTTTAATGCAGTCACTTGTCCACTGTGGACCGAAAGTGTTACGATGTTTAGCAGGAATCAGATACTTTGGATATTGCAGGTGCCACTGCTTTCCGTGTTTTATTTTAATGACTTTGTTCAAAGCACTCATTGTGTTATGTGATCATTTTTAGGTTTTTATGACTAAGGTTAGCTGAAAAATGCATGGCCTTAAGTAAAAATTAAACTTCAAGTTTACAGTTCCTTAGATGCTAAGTCTTATTTTCTTCTACAAAAATATGTTCACAGAAGATAAATGTAATATTTATTTAAATATTTGCAAAGACTTCATAGTTTTAATGTCACGTGATAGATACCTGTGAACATCGATTATTTGATATAGATGTATTTATATATATAATTTGAATATAAAGAGGGCACTTGTAAGGTTATTCAGACTTATTTTTTGGAACACAAAATGAAATCTTTTGACTGCTCATTAGTCCTTTTTGAGTAATGAGCATGAACATATTTGACATTGTTGAATTTCACTTGCTGATTCTTGATTTGGACTATATTTTGGATGCTTATTATATACTTATTTGCCAAAATTAATTCTAAATTATTATCATTATATCATTTTTTAATGAAGACCCAGATATATATGTGTGTGTCTTTAAGAAGTCTGCATGTGACTTACTTTTCTTTTTTACTAATGCTTTCACAATCTGTACTTCAGGTATGGCTTTACATATAGGATATTTACATGAACTCTTAACAAAATGTTCCTAGTAGAATTTTTATACCAACTAAAATTTATCATTCTTTTATTTGTATCAATTTTATTTAGTAAATTATTAGGCATTTAAAATTTTCTCTTCTCTGATACTATATGTCTTTTGTGGGATTTGTATCTGTGTTAGCCTCCAACTCATGGGAAGAGAAAACTTGTTAAAGTCAAGGTAAAAGTTTCTAAGTAGATGAAATACATTCATATAAAGTGCAATAATATTTAAAATGTCTTATTGTCTGCTAAAAATCATGTGAAATAACTACTTTGACTTTAAATTACACTTGCTTTTAATAATTATATATTTTACCAGTTATGAGACTTTTAAAAAGTTTCTTTTCCTCTAGTGTTTGATTTAAGTAACCCTTGGAAAACATGTATTCCTTTTTGTGTGAGACCTTTTATGCATTCCACCATCTTCCAAGATGAGAGAAAGCCTTTGAACAAAGGATGTATTTCATCTGGGCTGAAATGAAATGTTGGAACTTTTTAAAAATTTGTTTTTCTTTGATTTAACAGACAAACCCACAGTAGGAAATTTGGCAAAAGAGGTATTATTTGTTATCCTGTTATAGTAAAACCTCTCACTAATTCAGGTGTAGTATTTGTAATATTTTTGAATAAAAATTTCAAAGTAATTTCTTCCTCTGAATTTTCAGGGTCATACTTTTAAGGGGAAACCTGTCTAAAATCACTAGCTTTTCAAACCAAGGGCTCAAGAAATGAAGGATTCCTTCAACGTGCCTTCAACCTCTGGGTCCAGCTGTTAATTCTTGTATGTTAAAGGACTTTCATGTTTATGGTACATTTTAATGTAATGTTGGCCTGTTTTGAAGTCTAATGTAGGTGAACACATTTTCTTTTTTGTAGCATTTAATCTGTAATCTATGATGCTTGAAGATAACAGAACTGAATATTCTGTGATTAATACTTCCTTAGTAAGTCACATGGACCTACCTATTTTATGCTATTCCGAATTAGTGAGGTTTTACTGTCTTAGTGTTAGAAAGTGTTCAAAGTTTTTAAGATGAAGGCCACTTACCTATGGAAAAGAAATCATACTTTAGGTCAAGTTTGTGTTAACTAAATATTAATGAAAGTAAATCAGAGTGAATGAAATGAAAATTAAATAATTCAGTATTTTTGTATTTAATATTTTAAAATGGGTAGTAAAATACAGAATTTAAAATGTGTCTATAGATTCACATATGTATCTGAATGTTATTACACTGGTTTGGTGTTTCTATGACACAATGGAGTGGTTTAGGCCAGTTGACCTGTTGAAATTCCTTCCAGATTTTCATTCACAGTGTGTGAAGGAAATTTGAATATTGATAACATAAAGGTCATATTTTAGTATGTAATGTATAGTTTTTATTTTTAAAAGCAGGCTTTCTGTCTTATTCACACATTTCCAAATTCAGGTTTTAATATTCTAGAATGTGGATGCTATGGTTAAAATGTCAGACAGTTCTAAATCAAATATAGAGGACAGTGGTTGAAAGAAGCCTAAAGAGAGGTGAAAATTATAAAAATAATAAAGATAGAAACATGGAACAAAAGCAGAAAGAATATTTGGTAAGGTGTAGCAGGTGGACCAGGAAGTAGGCCACAAACTAGAATACTGAGAATATGTAAGAGAGAAGAGATGGGTAAGAACAGGCCATTGAACTACAGTGTCATGAATAAAGAAAAATCTTTGGTCTTTATAATTTTTTTTTCAAGTTTAGTTGCCATCCTAGTGGGCAGAAAAGCTCTGAGAGCTGAGAGTCTCCTAGGTTTTTTTTTTTTTTTTTAATAGCAGGTACTAACAGTATCGCTAAATAAAATTGTTAAATGACTTTGCATGTAGTTATTTTTTGTGAAAACTAAATTTTCCCATATCAGATTTAAATTTTACATTAAAGTTAATTGTTCCTTTTTATTACACAGCTAATTAGCTTTATGACCAGATACCACTTTCATTTTTTACTTTTTATTTTTTATTTTAGTAGTCTTTAAAACAGAGGATATATACACTGTATCTATTTAGCCTGCTTCTTTGCAGGCAGCTTCTTGGCCTCTCACTTCTAACCACCACAGGCTCTTCTTGCTCACTCCTTTTAACAGTTTTCTCTTTTTTCCTCCATAGTATACTGATTTAAAATTCATTATGAATGTAAATAATGGTGTAATTATGAATTATAACATTTTCAGATGGAAGTGGAGATAGAGGAGAAAAAGATGCAAGCAAAATCACAACCTATCCTCCAGGATCTGTGAGATTTGACTGTGAGCTCCGAGCAGTACAAGTTGGCTGTGGATTTCACCACTCAGGTAGCAGCTGGGACTTTAGGGTATAACTTCATTTTTACATTGTGTATAACTTGCTTAGAATGGTAATCATTGCCTGTTACCTGCATGTTAGGCATAATATCTTCCATCCATGGGTTTTCTTCACTAGAGAATCTGTTTAAGAAGTTTAGCGTGATGACAAAATGTTGTGCTTGTCAAGAGCTCTAACTTCTAGGTTGTCTTCTGGCAAACTTATTTTCTAATTCTGTTCAGGACATTACTGGAGGTGAAATAATTCCTTAAATGCCTTTCAGTTATATTGTCCACATTATTATTAAAGAGACCCTGTGGTTGTTAGAAGTAATAATGTTTTGTTAATGTTGAGTTAGAAATATATAACATTAAAATAATAAAATGAATAAAATACTTAGATTCTTAATTATTTAACGCATTCCATTAAAATAGCATAAGTTACACTATGTAACCTTTGTAAGAATTAAATGTTAAGTCAATGTGCTTTCTTACTTGATAAGACATTGGCAAACCTTAGGTTTTATTGTTTTGTTGATGTAGACCTCCACCCTTGCTGCTTGCTTCTAAATGTCCTAGATATTAGAGAGCAGTATTTTATGTGTGCTTACCCATTCCTAAGGTAAGCCAACATGTATCACTAAAAGGTAATGTTATTTAGTCGCATTTGTAAGAGTTTTAAAGTACATTATGAGAAGCATGTATTTTATATTCTATAAAATACTCTGCAGAGCTAAAGTTTTATTAATTTTTCATTAAATGTAAAATTATACAAGCCTCTATTAACTATTTTTTATTTATTATTTTTTGAGACAAGCTATCACTATGTACCCCTGACTGCCCTAGAATTCACTGTTCAGATGAGACTGGCTTCAGTCTCGAAGAGAACCACCTGCTTGTGCCTCTCAAGGATTGGGATTCAGGGTGTGCACTGCCACGCCTTGCTTACCCATTTTTTTAAATTAAAATTTTATTCTTTGAGAATTTTGTACAGTGTATTTTTGTCACCCACCACTCTTCCCAGATCTGCCCTACCTCCCTACCCACCCACCTCGCCCCACTCACACTATTAGGTCCAATTTGTATTTCTCAAAGGCTCTTAGGTGTTGGACCTGTCCTGAAGTTAGGGTTTCCACCCTTAAATAAAATTTCTCTCCCTCTCCCAGCAGCTATCAAGTGTAATAACTCAGCAGCTTGTGGTGGGAGTTCATGCCCACCTTTCCTGTGTCATGCTGGGATTTTGTTTGGCTTGGCCTTGTATGGGTCTTGGTCATACTGTCACAATCACTGAACGTCCCTTTGTACATCAGCCCTTTTGTGTCTGGAAAGTGCTATTTCCTTGTAGTCATTCATCATTTCTGGCTTTTAAAATCTTCCTATCCACTGTTCCATCATGATTCACGAGCTTTTGGTGGGAAGTATGTGATATTGCTGTCCCATGTATGGCAGAGCACTCAGAAGTCTTTTATTCTGTGTAGGGTTTGTTTGGTAACTGCCGTCCACTGCAGAAAGAAGCCTCTCTGACAGGAGTTGAGAGATGCCCTAATCCATGTATTTAGCCATAAATCACCACTTGTTTTTATTAAAATAATAATAGTAAGCTTTCCTCTGTGGCCTATGACCTGTCTAGCCACAGGTTGGCCCTGATAAGGAGCCAGGTATGGTCTCTGTTTCATGGAGTAGTTGTCAAATCCATCAGAATTTTGGTTACAACAACGACTACTGCACCAGTGGAGACACCTTGTCAAGGCAGCCATTGCAGTTAGTGTTCTACACTGGGCAACAGTGATGCTTACTTTCTCTTTGGGTAGTGTGCATATAGCACTGTGAAAGCTGGCTAGCAGAGATCAAGATCAATTCCTGTTTGAGTTTTTTTTTTTGTTTTGTTTTTAATGGTTCAAGTATGTACAGTGTGTTCAGCAGTAGGGTCTTACCATCAGGTTCTAGAGATGAAGTAAAAGCATTTACAATAGCTTGTAATATTTCGATGGCTTTATGTGACAGCAGTGAACATCATCATTATTCTGCTAGCATGTGTCCTTTAGTTGTGCTATTGTGCCCCCCACCTATAAGGGTGACCAATTTAAACTCTTTTTATATGTGTCTGTTTCAGGAAGCCTCTGTTCGGTGGGTTTCCACATGGCTTTCCTTTTCTTTTCCTTTTTAATGTTTTGAGACAGGGTTTCTCTGTGGGTCCTGCCTGTTCTGGACTTGCTTTGTACACCAGGCTGACCTCAATCTCACAGAGATCTACCTGCCTTTGCCTCCCAAGTGCTAGGATTAGAGATGTTCCCCGCCCAGCTTCAGATAGCTTTTTCAAGGCCTGTTATGTTTGTTATTCCTCCCTATATTCCTTGCTCTATTTGCCCTCCCATAACTCATCCCATCCAAATCTTTTTATTACCTGTTCTTAAATACTACAGATTTAACAGTGAAAATTACACAGCTTTCAGTATTGCTATAATAGAAATATATAATGCATATAATAAAAATATAAAACTGTCGGTTTCAGTGGTTTTGATGGAAAATGGAGACGTCTATACATTTGGATATGGGCAACATGGCCAGCTGGGACATGGGGATGTTAATTCCAGGTACTGACCAACTTCATTTTGATATAGTGTGTTCTTTTTTTTCCAACCTCCTTTCTTTCTACCTTTTTGATCTCTCTCTCTTTGTGTATTTGTATATCTATGTGCATGTGTATTGAAATAATATACTAATGTTTTTGAAAATATAGCCCAAGAATTAGTGGTGGTTCTTTATTGTGTGGTTCAGTATTTGTAGTTTAATGAGAATAATTGATTAGCATTTTTTGCATTTCAATTACTCTTTTTATCCCAAGCTACGCAAAAGGTAATGAACACACGAAATTGTATTTACAAAAAAAAAAGTAAGCAACGAGACTGGGGTATAGCTTAGTAGCCCGGCTGTTAGGCGTTTAGAGGGCAGTGGTTTTACTCCCATCACTAAAGGAGCTGAGGGGAGAGGGAGGGAGGTGGTTTTGGCTTTGGTAGTGCTAATATTTACATAATGGCATTGTAGTTTTCAAATATTTTTTAATGAAACCTCTCGTTATCTCTTATAGTTGTTTTAACTTACCATTAGTAGCAAAGGCCCAATTATTAGACGTGGCTAATAGTCCCTTAACAATATTCATTCTTCCCTCCTGGGGTTGGTAATAGACTTTGGATTGATAAGACAACCATAGCTAAAGACTACTTTTCTCGGGCATGTTGCATCAGGATGTGACCATGTGAACTAGGATGATAAGTGTAACTTTGACATTGTACTGTTCTTGTAAGTGGTTGGTTGAATTTGTGCATGCTTGCACAATTTGAGATGTTATTCTAGATGTCATTTGGAAACTATTAAGAATAACAAAACTACAAAGTAGAAATAGCTTTACTGTACTATAAATTGGCACACCAGTTCCTTATGAATAATTTTACAAAAGTAAAAAAAACAATTTATCTTAAGTTCCTTTTACTATGGATTTTTTTCCAGTGGCCAGTACATATCTGAATATAGTCAGATGATCTTTTGGATTCCTGTCTTTTTTAGTATGAAGTAGTAGGTAAGGCAGGCAGTATTGGATATGCAGATGATTTTATTTTTATTATTATTTTTTTTATTTTTTAGTGGAAAACAGAAAGAAGAAACAGGCAAAAACCAGACACATAAAGAGAACATTTATATATCTTTCCTGATCCTTAGGAAAGAGAGAGGTTTTAATAAGAAGAATGGAGATTCTCATGTAGCTTTGAGAGTGTGTCAGCCAGAGCAGCAAGGTGTTTCTGAGCCAGGGGAAGCCTTCTGAAAGGGTCCTGCTTTAGGTACAAGTGGTCTCAAGTTTATGCCTTTACCATGCTCCATGCTGGTAAGATTTCAGGAGACAAATAGCTTCATGGATCTGGAGAAAGGATTTGAGACTGTAAGTCAGTTCTATGCTTTTGAAGAAAATTTAAGTTGTTTAATGCTACAGAGAGAAGACTTGTTGATCAGATCTGTAGAGGCAACTTTAAGTCAAACATAACTGAGAGTGGAGTTTGTATAAGAACCTGCTTTTCACTCTCCCTCTATATTCAGAGTCCACAGTTGAGACACTGTCAGAATCAAAGGGATATCCTGTGGGGGAAGAGGGGAAGAAATTTTCTTTATCTTCTACCTATTAAATAAACCCCATAGTTTTCATTGTAGTAACTCACCACAGTGCTCTGCCATGCATGTAACAGGGGCCAGTGATTCAGTAAAATATGTTGAAAATAAGTCAACACTTTGTTCTGTTTCTCATTGAAGACTTGTGGCATAGAAAGGTTTTTATAAAGGATACCATGGCTGTTGCTTGTATTTAACTGGTGATGATGTTGGAGTCTAAGACAGAAAGGCTTTGCAGCTAGATATGGTAGTCGTGTCTAGTAAGGACAAGTACCTTGAAAAGTCAGACTTGGTGCTTGAATATCTTTCTGCAAATAAACACCTGTCAAACAACATATTAGAAAAAGAAATAGTGATAGTCATAACTAGACTAAAATAAGCCCTCTGCTTATTTTAACTTTTGTGCAATGTGAAAAGCAAGCAGCATAAAATGAAATCCCTGCCGTACTTTGGTGTGATTAAAGTTTGTTGAAAGGAAGATTGTTTATGTCAGCTTCTAAGATGAAGAGACTACCTAAAAGTCCCATCTGTTTTCCTGATTCTAGTCACCACCATCCATTATGTTTTAGTGAGTTCCTGAGGTACTTTGATTTTGATAGCTCAAATTGATCATCTTTCAGAAATATTGATGTTGAAACAGTTATAATTTTTTTTAAAACTTCTCTAGTAAGACTATTTTTTAATATTTAAATTTTTATTTATTAATTTATTTTGTGCATGGGTGCTTTGTCAACATGAATGTCCATGTGTCACATGCATGTCTGGTGCCCCAGAGGGAAAGGGAGGGAATCAGATGCCCTAGAACTAGAGTTATATCTGGTTGTGAGCCCCTGTGTATGTGCTGGGAACAAAATCCAAGTCCTCTGCAAGAGCAGCGAGTGATCCTGGCTGCAGAGCTATCTCCAGCCCCATGAAGTTTCTTTAATTTCTCAAAACTGTTCTTTCCTAGCATGAAAGTTTTACTTATGCTTTTATTTTAATGTGTAACTGAAAGATTCAGTACATGTTGTAGGGTAAAAGGCCTGAGCTCAATTTTGGAGCTTGGAATCCCACCAATCCTTGAGCTTGTCTGAAGCTCAGGACTTGAAATCCTACAATACCCACTATGGAAATTTCCACCCTGGAAAACTCCATCCCTAACAAATCCAGTACAGCCTCCCTCCCACTTGGTTCTCCTGCTTTTCTCCCAAGCAGAGGCAACCACCCTCCTGTATTTTTTCCAATAAATCTCTTGTGTGAGGTTTGTTGTGTGACATGACTTTGTGGTATTTCTTGGATCTCAATTGCCAGGATACCTTTCCACTCAAATCTGTCACACTTACACATATGATGTTGGCAGAATTAAAGTGATGATACAGTATAGCCTTTCCTACATGATATCCTAGTGGATTAGAAATTCATCCAGATCACTTCTATCTTAAGTAGTCTTCTTTTGACCTGGAGCTACTTGCAAGAACTTAATTAATTTGGAAGGGAGTTCATCACTTATTAGGAGAAATAATCCCACAATAAACAAAGCCTCTATAGCATACAACTGATTACCACAAAAACAAAGTATGTATTGATGTTTGGCTAAATTAAGGTATATGGTTTGATGTATTCTTTTAATGTTTCTGGTAACTAAGTGCACATTATGAGGAGCACATTAAAAAAATGTTGATTATATAAGTAGACTATTATAATGTATATATAATAAGATAGGAAGGAAATATTATTAATACTCCCTTCAGTGTTTCATTCTGTCATAATGACTTTGCTCAGTGTCTAGGCTGGGACTTTATTTATTTACTTATTTATATATTTTTAACACTTGGTAGTGGATCTAAGTCAAGTTTCATAGCCTGATGCTTGAAGTTTTCCTTTATTAAGTGGGATTAAGTATAACTCCCTCAGATGCGCGCATTAGAATCCAGAGATGATGTGGGTATGTACTTATCTTGAAAGCCTAGTGTGCAACAAGTGTTCAATAAAAATGAGCATTCCCGTTGACGCCTTTTGATCATGTCTCTATTGTAAACAATAGCCCACACTAGAGTCAAACCTGACCCTACTGCCGCAGTGGTTTTCTACTGTATTAATCCCACCCTAGGTGAGTTTTGAAAATAAGCCTTTTATTCATTAATTTCTGAAATGGATCTATTAAGATTTTCAAATTTAAAATTTGTTTTTGTTTTGTTCTTTGTGCTCCTAAGTTTCTGAGTTCCAAACTATTTTACCATCCTCTGTAAAGTTAAATCCCAACCGTGGGAAAGTGTGGTTCTGGTGTTTTATGATGATAATGTTTCTGAGTTTTATCTTTCTCTTCTTGTCTTTACCCCCAGACACACTGTTGATCATAATGTCTGGACATACTTAGAAGTACAAGGTCCCCATCCTTGCTTCAGCACTTCCTACAAGTGGTGTGATTATAATTTCTCTGACCTCTAGTTTTTAGGTCTAAAGTTGTAGAATCTATGTAACATATATAAGTGCATGGAATGCACACATGCACATACTTAGTATAATTTTTATTTTTTGTTCCTTTCCTGCATTTCAAATAGTTTAATAAATGAACTCATGAGTGTCATAGAAAAAGTTCAGAGAACTCAGAAACCTGTAATTAATCTTTGCAGACATCTTGTAAAATCTAAGATTGCCAATACACTCATTTTTGCAATCAGTGAGAGCACTTTATGTGTGTCTGTAAACTGTAATACTTCTAGGAATGCTCCCTTTAGTTCCTGTTTGACTTGCTCTAGATGTGTTCATGATGACATTAACTCTCAGTACATACCTCTCAAGTGGCAATGCTCACTTGTCCGAACTCACTGTTCTCAGAACTAGGAATCACTTACCTTTGCACCATTCTTCCCATTAATATTACTGCATTCTCTAGTTGGAAAAACAAAGTAAGAAACAAACAAACAAAAAACCTGCCATATTTATTTATTCATCATCCATGCATTCATCTATTTATCTATTTAGCAACATGGCCTTTTTGTTCCACTCTTTTTTTATTGCCTTCCTATGCAAAGTAACTTTTTTATTCGTTGAAAATTTAGTGTAGCTCACAGTGTTCTATCATACTCCTTTATTGTGATGATAAGTAACTTCAGTATAGTGTGAATGGTACTATATAGTATTTTTATCTTGATACTCATAAAGTGGTGAAATATATATATATATGTATATATACACACATACAGACAAACTTTTGCATGTATGAGCATGTGTGCACACATGCATACAAGACTTTGAATTTATCAGTACTGTGATTTCCTAAAGTCTTTTACTTGTAGACTTTTTTTCCTTTTCATTGTATTTCTTACTTAATTTAGAGATCATTTTATCTTTTACTCTTACCTATATGCTGCATAAATGTGTCAATCTGCCTATCTTTTTCATAGCTGTGTTTGAGGACCTGTAAAGAATTAAATCATCATATCCATATAGGTAGACATCATTTCAGATTCAGCTCATGTCTCAGCAGTGAGCATAGTTCTGTTTTTGTATGGCTTTGTTGTTGTTTGTTATGTTTTTTTTCAAAACCATTTTAAGATATTTTGAGAATTTGATGATAAGCATTCTTGTCAGGAAAAATTAGAATAAAATTTCTGTGATATATTACAGGTAAATCAAAAGCTCATTAACAAGCTATGTTTTTTTCAGATCTAAAGCTCAGTTGTGGTCTTCTTAAAAATCCTATTGATCTGAAAAGCAGCTCTTTTAGTCCCCGTCTAGGTATTCATCTGTTCCAATCACCGCCTGCTGAGCCAGTTACCTAACTTCGAATTGTTCTGTTTACCAGTTCCTTCCCTGAAAACATGATCTGTATAAACATCACAACAAAAATAAAATAAGGCAGGAAAATTCTTCTGCCTGTTAACCTTATAACCGTACTCTGATGTTATTCCCCCCACTGGTTTCCTTACACTGCGTTGAGAGAGATGAGTTTCATCCTTCCTGGAGCTTTTTGCCTAGGCATGTCTTTAGACTCTGTGCAGTTCTGTTCCTTATCACCTTTCTGACCTCTTAAGTCTGCTTATCTATATGAATTCTTTCAAACTTCCTTGGATTTGTTATCTTAAATGTATACACCTGTTATTCAACTGCATTTTTTGGTTTTAGCTGTTGGTTCTCTTTGTCTTCTTCTTCACTGGTCTGCTTGGAGGGGCTTTGCCCCTTCTCCAGCAGCGTGGGAGCACTGCATGTCTGCTGCAGTGCTTTGCTGCTACCCCGACCTCTGTGCCTCCCTGGCTTCCTAAAGCATTGGCATGCACCAGGTTTCTCCATCTTCAAATTATTTCAGTAATTCTTCTCACTCTCATTGCCAAAGACTTCTTTCTTCTGCCTTTCTTTCTGCCCCAAATGGCAAAACCTCTTTCTTCCCTCTAATAAGCTGCATAGACACATTCTTTTTCTTTAGAGTATTTCTACCATTTATTTTGTTGTTTACTTTCCCCATATGTAACCATTCCCCAAAGCTGAAGATTATGCAATCAGTTACTACATCTAGTTCCTGGATAGAAGTTTTGTTAAGATATCACATGCCATTTAGTTCACATGTTAGTAGATTTCTAAGGTAACACCAGTGTATCTGAAAAATTAACACGATGTGTCTATCCTTTCCCTTTTCTGGCTGTCAAGTGTACCCATCTTTTCACACCACATTGTTCCTAGTTCATATTTTTTTCAGAACTTACTCTAATTTCTTGTGTTTCTAGTTGGTTCCTTTCCAAGTCATTTTTAGTTGAACTCTAAATTAAGTGGATAAATTGTACATAATTAAAGAAATTCAATTTATAATTTGCTCTCAAACACAAAGCTTTCTTATTATGTGTGTTTTGCTTCCATAGTGGATATTTATAGTTACAGATGATGAATACTAAAAATAGTTAATAACATAGTCTATAAAAGTAGGCAAGGATACTAGGATATCATTATCCTAACACTTAGCATTAATTATGTGTTTATTACGTGCCAGGCATGGATCCAGACACTTCTTGACTGTTTCAAGGAACCACATGGGATAGACACAGTTTTTTTGTTTTGTTTTGTTTTTTGTTTTCTGTATTGTTGAGGAAAAAAACCGAAACACAGTGAATAACTTCATACTGTCTTTTGCCATGAATGGAGTAGGACTCAGCCTTAACTGTGTAGCCCTAGATCCTGAGGGGGTAGCTGCTGCTTTAAGGCTTGTAAGTGTGCATGTTCTGAGTCCTTAACTATTGTATCAGCATCAAGATTATACTTATGTGTTAAAAACTAGAACTGAAGATTTTAAAATTATTTCATCTAGTTCCTGAATCAAATTCCTATTGAGGAACCATATGCCACCCACTGCACAGGGCTAACACATTTCTCCTGTTAAAGTTAGAACCAGTATTTCTGAAAAGTTAAAATCATGTGTTTACCATTAGGGCAGTAAATGTCAGGAATCTTTTTGTTGCTCTCTTTGAAGTCATTGTCTGTTTACTTAGTGTTGAGCATGGAGACAGGCGTGTGACACCTAAGCAAGTGACTGCTGAATGTTGCTGTAGTGCCTTGACCTTTCCAGTTCCTTATTTTACTGTTTATTCACTGCTTTATGTTTCAGTTGACTCTTGTAAGAAATTGACTTATTTTTTTCTTAAACCTAGGGGATGCCCCACTCTTGTTCAAGCCTTGCCAGGCCCTAGCACACAAGTCACTGCCGGCAGCAACCACACGGCAGTCCTTTTAATGGATGGACAGGTCTTCACATTTGGAAGTTTTTCTGTAAGGAATTTTAAAAACATTCATAATATTGTATTATACAATTGTCTTATAATTTGCTGCATTAGGTTTTTTTCTGGTTCCAGTAAAATTCTTGTATTAAGATAATTGCATATGCATATTTCCTGCTTCCACCAACACACACAGCACCTAAGTGACAAACTTTTAAATACTCATCTCTAGTTCAGCGTTAGAGTTTATTCAGTTTAGTGACTGTGTTACAATTGGACACGTTTACGCAAAGTGAGAGCTTTTAACAGTCGGTGGAGCTGACTCTGCCACTTGAAAGGACACTTCTCTTCCAATTTACATAAAAAACTCTTGACTTGAACTATTTTTATTCTAGACTTTTTTGAAAGTTTAGCTTGTTTTAATTTTTGTTTAAAACTATACTTTCTTATGGCTTCTTGTCCTTTTGTCTAACATCAAGTGCAAAATTATTTTTCTTTGTTCTCTCCCTTTGTGTTTGTCTGTTGTGCTCTTTGCCTTTGCCAAAACTTGAGAAAAGTGAAAATGCTTTGAGTGTTTATATAGTTTGATGTAATGGATATCGAGGAAAATATTCTTAGGGCTCTATTAGTAAGTTTGTGCTGTATGATGTGGGGGACTGTTCAGAACTCAACAATTTATGTGTTCTTAAGGGTGTATGTTTGTTTGCATGGTGTGGTTGCATGCACGTATGTGAGGTGTGCATGCCGGCACAAATGTGCAGGTTGAGAGGACAATCTTGAATACTGTTCTTCAGGAGCTGTCCACTTTGTTTTTTGAGAAATAATTAAAATGTGAAAGGGATACAGTCTAGAGCAACAGGGAAGGCTTGGCAGCAGGATCATGAGGCTCCTGGTCATCTAGATAGTGTTAGCATTCCATCTGCTTTTTGCTTTCTTTCCTCTTCCTCCTCCTCCGCCTTCTCCTCTATCTGCTTATTGAGACAGACTGACACAGGGAAGTTCTTACTAACTCCGAACTCTCTGTGGCCCAGTCCTGTCACCTCCGCACAGGGAGCTACCTGCCCCGGGCTCCGCCTCCTGAGGGCCAAAATTAAAGGCTGTGCTGCCTCCATGCCCTGCTTTGCTTTTGCTTTTCCTCAGTATGGAATAATGTCAGTGTAATCTCAGCGTATGGAGTGGTGCTACTCCCGGATAGGGTGGCGCTTCTTATCTCAGCTGACCCCATATAGAAACTTTGTTCAAGATGTGCCAGAGGTTTGTCTTCTAATTCTAAATCCTGTCTAGTTGATAATATTAACTGTCTCACTCTCCATCAGTTCATGCAGTTCTTACCTGTCTTTTATAGCCTCTGTAGTAATTTAAAAAACAAAACAAAACATGTCTTTGGCAAGTATTTTAATTTTCTCTGGGCAGTCATTGTGTATTCTGGTTGCTCATTTGCTTTAATGGTACTTGTAGAGAATAAGACATAAAAAAATTTAACTTTCTAATATTCTGGACATATTTTGGCACATAATAGTTACATGGTTATATTTTACTCTATATCCTTTTTTTTTTTTTTTTTTTTTTTTTGGTATTAGTGAGGTAATGCCTTGGTCCTCAGTCCTTCTGCCTCAGCCTCCTGAGTGCTAGGGTTACAGGCTTAACTCGAGTGTACCTGGCCATGGTTTTGTTTGGTATCATTTTCTCACTGAAGCCAAAAGGAAGAGATAGTTGCTCCTTTTTCTCATCTGTGTCTCTCTCTAATCACCTTTGATAATCAGATATATTTTTTTTTACTCTTTGATGTCTGTACCAAATACCTTTCTTTTATGAAAATATTTATTTTTGGATTATAATCACACCATATTCCCCTTTTCTTCCTCCAATTTTTAAAGATGGGAAGTGAAAGAAGAAGGCAGTGGGAGCAAGCTCATGAACAAGCACAAGGCGAGCAAGCGCTACAGAATGGAGCTAGATTTTATCACGCGTGTCTCATCTCTGGACTTTTGTGTATTTGTGTGCCAATTCTACTAGAATTCTACTAGAATTTTTCAAAGACAGTTGGCATTCGGCATATAACTACACTGTGTATCTACTGTAGTTTTTAAGTTTCTATGTTTATACTTTAAATACTTTACATTTTAATTACACAAGAATATTAGATGTGTGTCTTTTAGGTTATTTCTGAAACGTGAGAATTCTGGATCAAAAGTTAATGCCTTGATAGGTGTGTGGGTGCGGCAGTCTGTCTTTTTCACAAGCTGTGTATGAGAGTGGCTCCTTCTTCTCTGGAGGTTTGATGACAGGATTGTCTCAGTTCAAAACTTTGAAGGGTCTGCTCACTATCAAGCCCCTGCCTGAGCCTGGTGCTAAGCACTAACTCTCCTGCCATTTATCCTTTTCCTATTAAGGATTTGATTTTGTCTTTTGGAGGACAATTGTCCTTTTTCAAATCTTCTCTAATCAGTTCTCCTGTTTAGTCTCCTCTTTTGTGCTTATCATTCCCTCAGGCTTGCTGTGCAGAAGGGAGCGAATTCTAGGTATTTGGTTTTTTTCCTCTGATATCTACAGAATATCTAATACAGTTAAAGGTCTCAGACATGTGTTTGTCTGCTCTGTGTGTTGGCTTTGTGTCTTCTGCTGGGAAATGTCAGATCAGTCATTACTGTTTCTAGACTAAGAAATGTAGTTGCAGACTTCTGTGACCCTTCACTATACTTGAGTCTCTATGGGGTTGTGTAGGCATCTATATTTCTGACTGTTTTTTTTTTCTTTACATATTTTTGGGTGGTGGTAAGGGAGTACATGTTTATCATAATAGTCTGTGTGACTTCCTTTTCCTCCCAGAGCAGAATATATTTGAATATTGTGTGCTTTTTCATTGTTCACCCTTTTCTGCTCTTTTTTTTTTTTTTTTGGTCAAAAAATAGACATTGAAAAAGGATAAATGAGCTACTTGGCTACTTCTCTTATTGTGTAACTTCTTGTCTTTCGCTAGGTTGTCTTTCTAGGGATTGAAGCTTAGTTGCTTCAATAGTCAGTCATGTTCTGTTTCCTGGCTGTGATGCTGAAAGAGTAGACTGTTCATCAGAACCTACAAGCGAGTAGGAATTTGTTATGTGCGGTAGTCTGTGCTCCCTCACTCCTAAGTCCATGGCTTGTTGCGTACTCTTGTTGGTGAGGATGCATAAAATGTTTCTGGGACTGTGGGGTAGCCTCTTCTCTCTTCTGAGGTTTCTGAGGTTTCTCAGAGTATGTGAGGGGGATAGCTCCTGAACCATGTAGATTGTGGTCACCTAATCCAGGGTCAGTGTTTTTTCTCTTTTTGCTGCTCTTCATGCTTAGTAGTAAGAAACTCCCTGCTTCTTTTGAAATACGTTTTTAGCTGACCAACTCCCTATAGGTAGCGATACTTTTTAAGTGAGTTAACTTGTTTTAAACACACACCTTATCATCTTATTGTATATTCCTATGATTTATCATAAAACACAAATGAAATGACTTACTAAAACTTTATGTAAGAACTGCTTTGAACATTTTTCTAGGTTTATTCTCAGTTCCTTTATTTATACTTTGGTCTTATCCAAAATATCCTCACACTGTGTGAGCTTTAGAATTACTTTATTTTTTTTAACTGTTAACTTAAATTGTCAAAATGATTGATTTAGGTGAATCATTTGGAATAGTACTTTTCAGGCATTGTATATGTAAGATACTTTTCATTTAAATATTGGTGAATTCAGAGTATTTTGGGAACATTGCTTATGTAGAAAATAGTTCAACTAATACAAACATGTACTTTATTGTTAAAAGGAAATTATCTAGAAATAACAGAAATAATAAAAAATGTTACCTTGAAAATGTTATGTCCAAATTTCACATTGATTTATTAAGAAAAATTAAAAGTACATAAAATAAGATCTTATGTAGCTATTTTTATATATAATTCTCTTAACTTTTAAAGAACCTGCAGATTATTTTTTCAACAGTATGATAATATGATTTATTGACTTTTTAGAAAGGACAGCTGGGACGACCCATTTTGGATGTACCGTATTGGAATGCAAAGCCAGCTCCTATGCCTAACATTGGATCAAAATACGGGCGGAAGGCCACTTGGATAGGTGCAAGTGGGGACCAGACTTTCTTACGGATTGATGAAGCACTTATCAATTCTCATGTACTTGCAACATCAGAAATTTTTGCCAGCAAACATATAATAGGTAAGTAGCTTGTCTATATAATGAAATACAGCAATATTTATTATGTATGTGGGATAGAAAAAATGAGGTAATAGAGAAATTTAAGAACCAGGGTATTCATAATGTAGGCAATGGCAGAAACATGAGCTACGTTATAAAGGGATCAGAGTTATATTGTCATGAGTGATTTTCTACACTAATCCTCGTTAAATAAATAAGTGAAATTTTTGTGGGAGATTATGATGATCATACTTAAACCATGACATGATGAATTATACAGTACAGGTCTAGAAAATAACACTTCTGAGTGTTCATTGCACGATTAATCAGAGGTGTTTGAAAAAAAAAATTCCACTTATACTATTTAGGCATATATCATGTTCTGTATGTAAATGGTGATAGTACTACTATTCCTTGTGGGTTTGGGGGAATATGTAAAGGGAATATAAAGTAAAATAATATTTATATATGTTTTCTTAAGGTTTGGTGCCTGCTTCTATATCAGAACCTCCACCATTTAAATGTCTTCTGATAAATAAAGTGGATGGAAGTTGTAAAACTTTCAATGACTCTGAACAAGAAGATCTGCAAGGATTTGGTGTGTGTCTTGATCCTGTGTATGATGTGCTTTGGAGGTAAGCATATTTCTTTATAAAATACAGTATCAATAAAACAACAACAACAACAACAAAAAACAAGGTACAAAATTTAGTTCTGGATTTGTTCACTAAGTTAGAAATAAAAGTTCACAGTCCGAAAACTTAAAATTCTTTTCATATGCTTACATATTAACTACTTATATGATAGAAAGTAGTCTAGATTGTGTCTGAAGTTATGTCATATCCAGGCCCTTCTGTCTTTAATAGTTCCTGTTGAGAAGTCTGGTGTGATTCTTATAGGTCTACCTTTAAATGTTACTTGGCCTTTTTCCCTTGCTGCTTTTAACTTTTTTTTCTTTGTTCCTTGAGTTAGTGTTTTAACTATTATGTGATGTAAGAAGTTTCTTTTCTGATCTAGTCTATTTGGTGGTCTGTAGGCCTCTTGAATGTTAATGGACATATCTATCTTTAAGTTGGGAAAATTTTCTTCCATGATTTTCTTGAAAATATTTCTTAAACATTTTCTGTACCTTGGAGCCTAGAATCCTCTTTTTTATCTGTTCCTATTATTCTTAGATTTTGTCTTTTCATGGCGTCCTTGATTTCTTGGATGTTTTGTGTTTGGAAGTTTTCTGATTTTTCCTTTTCTTTGAGAGATGTGTCAATTTCTGCAATTATATCTTCAGCACCTAAGATTATCTCTTCCATCTCTTGTATTGTGTTGGTGATGCTTACCTCTGTGGTTCCTGATCTTTTCTCTAAGTTCTCCAGCTCCAGGGTTTTCTCTGTTTCTTTTCTTCATTGATTCTAATTTTGTTTTCCTACATTGCACCATTTCCTTCATGTGTTTGAATGTGAATTCCTGATTTTCCATATGGCCTCTACTGTTGTTGTTGTTGTTGTTGTTGTTTGTTTCCTCTCTATGTGTCCTCTATTTGTTTGGCTGTATTTTCCTTTATGTCTTTGAGACCTTTGTTTGTTTCCTCTTTTCTGTTCCTCTAAGAACTGGATAAGCATAGATTTGAGATCATTTTCCTGTGTTTCCAATGACTTAGAAGACCCATTGATTTTTGGGGTTCCTGGTGAAACCATGATGTCTTGATTTTTGTTAGATGTGTTCTTAAGCCAACCTCTAGCCATGTGCTTGTCTGTAACCTTTGCTGTTTGTTCCTGGAGTCTGTACTTGTACTTCACACTGGGTCCATCTTTCTCTGGTGTCTGGAATATTCTTCAGGACGATGAGAGAAGGTTTGAGAGTGGATGTTGGTGTTTCAGCTGTTGTTAAGGGAGGAAGATTGCAGGCGCATTGTGCAAGTGTGGGAGTGTGTGTGGGAGTGTGTGTAGGAGTGTGGGTTGAAGGACAGAGTGCTAGCATGTAGATGACCGGAAGGGTGGAGCCAAGCGCGGAGCCGGGTGCTGGAGCTGTTTGCGGGTGCAATGCACGTTTGCAGGTTCCCTGACTGCCTCAGTGGTGGACAGGCCTGTGGTACTGCCCTCCTGATATTCAGATCTATCTGGGCTCCAGGAATTGTTCGCCTGGCCTCCACTGGTAGACCCACAGAACAGGAGCTTCAGTGTTGAGAACTCTGTCCCAAGAACAATGGGGGTGTGGGTGGGAGGGATCTGATGTGTATCTGCTAGTGTAGAGGGATTCTGGATCTGGGGCTCTGCATACACTCACTTGAAGGCACACTCACTCACTAGCAGACCTATTCGGAAAGCACAGGGGTTCTCCCTGTTCTCTACTCTCAGATGAGAGTATAGGAGATCAGTTAGCTTGGTGGTGTCCTCTGTTTGCCTTCCAGGCAGGGAGACCAGTACTTGGGGCAGCTGCCTCTGCCATATTCTTAGTCACAGAACAAGGAGGCTCCTGCTTGGACTAGCCTTTGCCACTGCAGCCTTAGACATGGGAGACCTGTACCGCCTGCTGCCTCCTTCATCTCAGTCATCGAAGCAGGGAGGCCTATGTTTGGGGCAAGGGGAAGTGCAGGGTGATAGGATTGGTCAAAAGAGTTACACAGCAGATTCACAGATCACGCCACATGACTGGTTCCACTTGGGAGGTTTATTAGGAGAAAGGGTCGGAGAGATCATCTCTGGACAGGGCAAGAGAAAAAAAGAGAGATGAGGGGCTTTGAGTTCTCTTATAAGGCAACCCAGAGCATGTGCAGGTAGTTTCAGGTGGTCAGCAGGTGGCCTCACAGATAAACAGTTTGGATAACTAGTTCGTCGGGTCCCTTAGAGCTGGCTGTAGAGATGCCTGCTTACTGATCCCAACACATGGGCCTTTGAATGTTCACCACTCTCAGGCCCCAGAGACGCCCACTGCTGACCTGGATCCAAACTGTCCCAGCTCACGGGTTGTCCCATCCCACCTAGGAAACCTTAATGTTGGTGTTCTGGCTTCAGCTGCCATTCTACCCACCCATTTCAGAGTTTTGGATCCTGTGCCCCTCAGATATGGTGTGTGCACTGGTCGCCGGCATCTTGGACTCCAAGTCCAGTTCTTTGTGTATCTTTGATGTCAGCCTTCTGTCAGATGTGGAGTTGGTCAAAATCTTTTCCCACTTTGTAGGTGGCTGTTTTGTCCTTTTGGAGTATTCTTTGCCTTACAGAAGCTTTTCAGTTTAATGAAGTCCCATTTATTAATTGTTGATTTTTTTATTTTTTATTTTTTTATTTTTTGGTTTTTCAAGGCAAGGTTTCTCTTTATAGCCTTGGCTGTCATGGACTCTCTGTAGATCAGGTTGGCCTTGAACTCTTAGTGATTTGGCAGCCTCTGCCTCCCTGAATGCTGTGATTAAAGGTGGGCACCATCATGCCCGTCCCTTTTTGTCCAGTTTTTATGTCCTTGATCTCCTTCAGTTCTCTTATTGTTCTAGCTAGAACTTTAAGTACGATTATTAACTAGATATAGAGAGGGTGAAGAGCCTTTTCCCTGATTTTAGTGGAATTGCTTTAAGTTTCTATGCATTTTATTTGATGTTAGTGGCTTTTTGTATGTACATTGCCTTTATTATGTTCAAGTATTTCCCTTGTGTCCCTTATTTCTCCAAGACTTTTATCTTGAAAGTGTGGTGGAATTTACCAAAGGCTTTTTCAGCATGTAATGAAATGATCATGCAGGTCTTTCTTTCTCTCTTCTTTCTTTATTTCTTTCTTCTTTCACACGCTCTTTCTTTTTCTCTCTCTTTTTTCTCTCTTTTTCTTTCTCTTTTTTCTCTTTCTTTCTCTCCCTCTTTTTCTCTCTCTCTTTCTCTCTTTCTTTCTATATATTGATGGATTTTTGTGTGTTGAACCATCTCTGCATCCCTGGGATGAAGCCTACTTGGTCATAGTGGATGATGTTTTTGATGTGTTCTTGAATTTGTTTTGTGAGTATTTTATTGAGTATTTTTGTGTCCAATTTCATAAGGGAAATTGGTCTGAAATTCTCTTTCTTGGTTGAATGTTTGTGTGGTGTAGGTATCAGGGTGACTGTGAATTCACAGAATGAATTTGACTGTGGTCCTTCTGTTTCTGTTTTGTGGAATAATATGAGGAGTTTCATATTAGGTCTTCTTTGAATGTCTGGTAGAATTCTACACTAAAACCTTCTGGCCATTGGATTGTTTTGGTTGGGAAACAAAAAATGACTGATTCTACTTCCTTAGGGGTTACAAGTCTATTTAGAATGTTTACCTGATCTTGATTTAGCTTTGGTAAGTAGTGTCTATCATGAAACTCATCCATTTCATTTAGATTTTCTAATTTTGTGGACTATAGGTTTTACAGTAAGACCTAATAATTCTTTGGATTTCCTCAATGCCTTTCATTTCTGATTTTGTTAATTTGAATATTCTCTCTGCCTTTTAGTTAGTTTGGCTAAGGATTTGCCTATCTTGGTTGATTTTCTCAAAGAACTAGCTCATTTCATTGGTGTTTGTATGGTGTTCTCTTTGTTTCTATTTTATTGATTTCAATTTGATTATTTTCTGTTGTCTACTCCTTTGGGTGTGTTTGCTTCATTTTATTCTAGAGTTTTCAGGTTTACTCTTAAATCACTGGTATGAGACATCACTAATATCTTTATGAAGCAGCTTAGTGCTATGGACTTTCCACTTAGCATTGCTTTCATTGTGTGGGTATGAAGTGTCCTTTTTCATCTCTTGATTAATTTTGGTTGAAAGTCTATTTTATTGGGTATTAGAATGGCTTTTCCAGCTTCCTTCTTTTTTTTTCCTTTTTAAACATTTTTTATTTTAGTTACATTTTATTAACTCTGTACCCCAGGTGAATCCCGCTCCCTCATTCCCTCCCAAGCCCACCTTTCCTTCCTCCTCTACTCCCTGCCCCTTTCCAAGTCCACTGATAGGGGAGGACCTCCTCCTCTTTCATCTGACCCTGCTTTATCAGGTCTCTTCAGGACTGGCTGCGAAGTCCTCCTCTGTGGCCTTGGAGGGCTGTGCCTCCTTGCTGGGTGGGGAGGTCAGAGAGCCCACCATTGAGTTCATGTCAGAAATAGTCCCAATTTCCCTTACTAGGTTACCCACTCGAATACTGAGCTACCATGGGCTACAGGCAAGCAGAGGTTCTAGGTTATATCCACACATGGTCCTTGGTTGGAGAAACAGTCTCATATAGGACCCCTGTGCCCAGTTATTTTTGGTCCTTGTGGAGCTCCTATCCTCTTCAGATCGTATTAACTCCCCCTTCTTTCATTCCTTGCCATCTACTGAAGGCTTTGATACACTGCTAGGTAGAGTCTTTCAGAGGCCCTCAGTGTCCTGTTATTTGTTTTCTCCTACAGCCTATTTGTCTTTCTAAGTGAGGATTGATCACCTTAGCACGTATCCTCTTTTTTTGTTTATCTTCTTTAGGTGTATAGATTTCAGTATGTTTATCATATCTTACAGGTCTAAATAAGTGAGTATATATCATCTGTGTCTTTCTCCTTCTAGGATACCTCACTCAAAATGATATTTTCTAGATCCCACCATTTGCCTACAAATTTCATGATTTCCTTGTTTTTAATTGCTGAGTAGTATTCCATTGTGTAAAAATACCACAATTTGTGTATCCATTCCTCGACTGAGGGACATCTGGGTTGTTTCCAGGTTCTGGCTGTTACAAATAAAGCTGCTACAAACATGGTTGAGCAATTGTCCTTGTTGTGTACTTGGAGCAACTTTTGGATATATGCCCAGGAGTGGTATAGCTGGGTCTTGGGGAAGCGCTATTCTTAGTTGTCTGAGAAAGGGCCAGATTGATTTCCAAAGTGGTTGTACCAGTTTACATTCCCACCAGCAATGGAGGAGGGTTCCCCTTTCTCCACAACCTCTCCAGCATGTGTTGTCCCTTGAGATTTTAGCCATTTTGATGGGTGTAAGGTGAAATCTCAGGGTCTTTTTAATTTGCATCTCCCTGATGGCTAAGGATGTTGAGCATCTCCTTAAATGTTTCTCTGACATTCTATATTCCTCTACAGAGAATTCTCTGTTTAGCTCCATATCCCATTTTTTGATTGGATTGCTTGATTTATTGCTTTTTAATTTCTTTAGTTCTTTATATATACTGGATATCAGCCCTCTGTCAGTTATAGGGTTGGTGAAGATCTTTTCCCAGTCTAGGCTGTCATATTGTTTTGATGACTGTGTCTTTTGCTTTACAGAAGCTTTTCAGTTTCATGAGGTCCCATTTATTGATTATTGCTCTTAGAGTCTGTGCTGTTGGTGTTGTGTTCAGGAAGTTGTCTCCTGTGCCAATGAGTTCTAGGCTCTTCCCCACTTTTCCTTCTAACCAACTTAGAGTGTCTGGTTTTATGTTGAGGTCTTTGATCCGCTTGGCCTTTAGTTTTGTGCAGGTTGATAAATATTGATCTATTTTCATTTTTCTGCATATAGACATCCAGTTAGACCAGCACCATTTGTTGAAGATGCTGTCTTTTTCCATTGAATGGTTCTGGCTTCTTGGTCAAAAATCAAGTACTCATAGGCGTGCGGGTTTATTTCTGGGTCTTCTATTCTGTTTCATTGATCCTCCTTTCTGTTTCTTTGCCAATACCATGCAGTTTTTATTACTATTGCTCTGTAGTAGAGCTTGAGGTCAGGGATGGAAATACTTCCAGATGATCTGTTATTGTACAGGATTGTTTTGGAAATTCTGGGTTGTTTTTTTTCTCCATATGAAGTTGAGCATCTTTCTTTCAAGGTCTGTAAAAAATTATGTTGGTATTTTGATGGGAATTGCATTGAATCTGTCGATTGCTTTTGGTAGGATGGCCATTTTCACTATGTTAATCCTACCAATCCATGAGCATGGGAGATCTTTCCATCTTCTGATATCTTCTTCAATTTCTTTCTTCAGAGACTTGAAGTTTTTTTCAAACAGGTCTTTCACTTGCTTGGTAAGAGTGCCCCCCAAGGTACTTTATGTTATTAATGGTTATTGTGAAGGGTGTTGTTTCCTTGATTTCTTTCTCAACCCTTTTGTCTTTGGTGTACAGGAGGGCTTCTGATTTTTTTTTTTTTTTGAGTTGATTTTGTATCCAACTACTTTGCTGAAGGTGTTTATCAGCTGAAGGAGTTCTCTGGTTGAATTTTGGGGTCAGTCATGTATACTATCATATCATCTGCAAATAGTGACACTTTGACCTCTTCCTTTCTGATTTGTATCCCCTTGATCTCCTTTATTTGTCTTATTGCTTTAGCTAGGACTTCAAGTACTATGTTGAAGAGATATGGAGAGAGTGGGCAGCCTTGCCTAGTCCCTGATTTCAGTGGGATTGATTTAAGTTTCTCTCCATTGAGTTTGATATTGGCTATAGGCTTGCTGTATATTGCCTTACTATGTTTAAGTATGTGCCTACCAGCTTCCTTCTTGACTCTGTTTTTTGAAATTTTTTTCCAGCCTTTTACTCTGAAGTAAGGTCTATCTTTGATGTTGACATGTGTTTACTGTGTGCAGCAGAATGCTGGATCCTGTTTTCATGTCTGTTTTGATAATATGTATCTTTTTACTGGGGATTTGAGTCCATTGATGTTGAAAGATATTGAAGACCAATGATTGTTAATTCCTGCTCTTTTGATGTTGGTGGTGGTAGTGTGTGTCTTTATAGTAGGAGGATTTTCTGTTTTAGTCCACATTAAGTTTCTTATATGTTTATAGGTATCTCTTCCTGTAGGTTAGAGAATGTTCATCTATGATTTTTTTGAAAACACTTTCTGGACCTTTGAATTGGGATTCTTTTCCTTCTGTTTTTATTATTCTTAGGTTTGGTCTTTTCATAGTGTTCCAAATTTCCTGGGTGTTTGTTTGACAACTTTTTGTATTTAACACTTTCTTTGGCCAATGTATAATAAATATCTTTTATTGTATCTTCTTTGTTTAAGATTCTTTCTTCCGTCTCTTGTATTCTGTTGGTGAATTCTGTAGTTCCTGTTTTCTTACCTAGGTTTTCCATCTCCAGGATTCCTTCAGTTTGTATTTTCTTTATTGCTGCTATTTCAATTTTCAGGTTTTGAACATGTTTGATGTATTTTTCTGTATTTCTTTAAGGGCTTTATTCATTTTCTCTTTAAAGGCATCTATCATCTTTATAAGATTGTATTTAAGATCATTTTTTTGGTGCTTCAGTTCTTTTAGGATATCCACACTTCCTATAGTAGGATTGCTGGGCTCTGGTGATGCCATATTGTCCTGGCTATTGTTGATTGAGTTCTTATCCAGGCCTTTTGCCATCTTGGTTTTGGTTTATTATAGGTTTAGATGCTGATGTCTGGGTTCATGTTTGTTGGGTGTTTTTTTTTTTCAATGTTTTGTTTCCCTTACTTTCTCTTTCCTCTATGTCTTCTGGCCTGAGTGACTCAGGATTCTGGTGACTATGGAGTCTTCAGTTCCAGTAGGGTGTTTTCCCTAGGGATTTTGTGGCCTGTGTGCCCTCTGGAGTTTTGAGTAATAGCCTTGCTTCTTGGTCTCAACTACCAGCACAGCATGTGGTCCCCGTTGCCACTGGCCTCCAGGAAACCAGGTAAAGTTGTAGGCTGGAATATGAAGCACAGGGACAGGGTGCATTTTACCACTGTTGGGTGTGCTTTTAGGCTAGTTGGCAGGCAGTGGATTGTGGGAGGGGGCAAGGTCTTACCTGGTTGTCTCTGGAAATGCAGGCAGAGTTGTGGGAGCTGTAAGAAAAGACATTGCAGAGTTGGATAAGTGAAGAGCTCAGAGATTAAGAGCGATAACAAAGTATAATTCCACCTCCAGGGATTTGATACCCTCTTGTGTCCTCTGTAGGCACCTGCACTCGTGAGCACACATCTGTATCTCACCACACACACACATATAAAGTTATTAAAAATAAAAATAGCAAACACATTAGTTTTTTAGAAAAAGGAACAAGTGGGAGGTTTGCTGGGCTGTGCTCAGCAGGTTATGATGTTTGTTGTTATACCTGACAACACAAGTTCTAGGTTTATCCTAAGTTTATCCCAGGGACCCACATAGTAGAAGAAGAGACTGACTCTGGTGCTGTCTTCTGACCTCCACATTGCACCATATCCACACATGCATTCAAGCACACAGCAAATATGTAGATGCCTTGGTGTTAAATATATTCTAACTGTTAGGCTAGAGAGTTCTAGAACATTTTCATCTTGCTAGCTGAAATCCTACTCATTAAATAACAACTCCTCATGTACTTTTCCTGTAATCTTTTGACAATTTACTTTGAGTAGGAAAATCACAGGCTAATGTCAGGAGGCAATTGTGACTTTACTTCCTTATAGCTTTTATCCATGCTCTACTGATGTTTGTAAAAACCTCAACATTGAGTGTCATTTAATTTTTCTTCCTATCTTAGGGTAGCATTCCATGTCATTTGTTGAGGTTTTTTTTTTGTTTTATTTTATTTTTTTCTCTTGGATTGATTTTTCTCTTATAGGTGTTCTTGTAAATTATGATTATTACAGCTTTTTGTTTATGTATTTTTCACGTTTATCAAATTTTCCTTTGTCTTTAAATTGTTAGTGAAAACTTTGATATAGGAAAGCTTTATTTTTATTTCTGCATCAAAATTAAGTATATAATTGCTACAGTAAAGTTTAATAGTACTGTTTTCAGATTTTTTGTAGTGGTACAGATTACTTTAGGTATATATATATATATACACACACACACACACATACATATTCACACACAAGATGTGTATTTTCTTGTATATGCAAACTATATTATTTATTCTATAGTCAATTGCAATTTAGACATTTTCAAAGTAAACTATGTGTTGAAATGCTGTAATTATCTTTCTCGATAGGTTTCGACCAAGCACCAGAGAACTCTGGTGTTACAATGCAGTGGTTGCTGATGCCAGACTTCCCTCTGCAACAGACATGCAGTCCAGATGTAGTATTCTAAGTCCTGAGCTTGCTCTACCAACAGGATCAAGGGCTCTTACTACCCGATCTCATGCAGCCCTGCACATTCTGGGTAAGGTTGCTCTTTGATGTCAGCTAAATGCATTTGTGTATGTTGTGCTAATGGTCACGATATTTTTTAAAAATACTTAAATTTGTGTTATTCTGCCATATCTATTAAATAATAATGCATCTAAATCATAAAATAAATTTACTTAAGAAGTTTGTCCTCCATGAAATGATACAGGACATCTCAACCAATATCATAAAAGATCAATGGATACCTAACTATAAAGCATCCCGGAATATAATTTTTCTTGATGGATAATGAAATGGCTTGCTTAACTCGAACATATAAACTTTTACAGATACAGACCAAATGCGTTCTTATAGTGTTTAATTACTTTGACATATAGAACTTTTGTAATAAATAGTTCCTAGGTTTTTTTAACCAGTTGTTCAATACACAGGTATATACCTGTGTATTGTGTTGCCTTTAGAAAATGATCGTTCAAAAGTGCTCAGCTCAGAGAAGGGGAGAGCACCGTGGGACAGTTTGCCTTCAAATATCAGACCAGTGTTGATTAGTGTAGAATTTCATAACATCAGTACTATAGGAAATTTCCATTTCAAGTCTTTGAATTTTACTTTTTTATTGTTTTAGGTTGTCTTGACACTTTGGCTGCTATGCAGGACCTAAAGATGGGCATTGCAAGTACAGAGGAGGAGACCCAAGCAGTAATGAAAGTTTATTCCAAGGAAGATTACAGTGTAGTAAACAGGTTTGAAAGTATGTATACTTAGACTTATGAAATATTGTCTAATAACAGAAATATTTGCATATTTAAAACATTGTTTACATCTTTCAGGTCATGGAGGAGGCTGGGGTTATTCTGCTCATTCAGTAGAAGCCATACGTTTTAGTGCTGACACTGACATTTTACTTGGTGGTCTTGGTCTGTTTGGAGGTAGAGGAGAATATACTGCTAAGATTAAGGTGAGTTTCATGGTACTGTAACTGTTTCATCCAAAGACATTTGTTTGGCTTGGTTTGCTGTCTTAATGAATGTTTCCTTTTTCCTTTTTCCTTTTTCCCTTGGTTGACATCAATGGATTCTTTAGAAAAGGGAAACATTGCTAAACTCTTACTCAAAACCATGGGATCACTGACTCTTTAAAAAATTAAATCAGCACAAAAGGAGAAAATGATTTTCAGTAATTGAAAATCAAAAATGATTCCTAGCCAGTCTTACTGTTTTCGTGCTGAACTTCCAAGAGGTTAATTAGCTGTACCTTTTTATGTGGCTACCTTTCCAGAGCTGTTTGAATAATAGGATACACACATGTTCTGTATGTAAAATTCTTCAACATTTTATTCATTCATTCATCCATTCATTCATTATTTATTTACTTATTTATTTACTTATTTATTATAATTTATTCACTTTGTATCTGGGCTGTGGCCCCCTCCCTCATCTCCTCCCAATTTCCCCCTCCCTTCCTCTTCTCCCTCTATGCCCTTCTCCTAGTCCACTGATAAGGGAGGTCCTCAACTTTTTTATTTCAAATACTTTGTAAACAGACACCCTCCACACACATCAGGTGGGGTCTAGGGATAAAGTGAGAAAATGGAAAGGATTTGCCTTATATAAAAATTTAACATTAACTTAGAATCATGGCCTGGTGTGATGACACAGGCTTGTAAACCTAGAAACTTTGGAGATTGAGGTAGAATAGTGCCTGTGAGCTCAAGACTAATCTGCTGTTTCGTGTGATTATGATCTTGCCTCTTTTCATTTTTAATTAATTCAATTTACATCTCAGTCATAGGTCCCTCCCTCTTTTCCTCCCAGTCCCACCCTCCTTCCCACATGCCCCTTCTCCTATTCCTCAGAATAGAAGAGTCCCCCTATCCAGATACCCCAGCTCATCTATTCACATGAGAACTGAATTTGTCTTTCTCCCCTGTGGCCTAGTAGAGCAGTCTCATCATTGGGAACTGATAAAAATCCAGGCATAGTCCATGTCAGAGATATGCTCCCTTCCCCTAACTAGTGGGCCGACATGAAGCCTAAGATGCCCATTGGCTGCTTATAAGTAGAAGACCTAGGTTCTGACTATGCGTTGTCCTTGGTTGGTGCTTCAGACTTCATAGGCCCCTCTTGGCCCTGGTTGATTGGCTCTGATGGTCTTCTTGTGGAGCTTTTGTCATCTCTATCTCCATTCCCCCCCCCCCTTTTTCCAGTAGACTTCCTATACTTTGCCCAATGTTTGGCTGTAAGTCTCAGTATCTGTTTTGAATCTTTGCTGGGTAGAGCCTCTAAGAGGACAACTCTGGTAGTCTCTTATTTGCAAGCATATGAGGGTATCTATAATAGTGATAGGGGTTGCCTTTCTTCCATGAGGTAGATCTTAAGGTTGGGCCTGGCATTGGTTGGACATTCCCTCAATCTCTGCTCTACCTGTTCTATCTTTGGCCCTGCAGTTCTTGTAGTTAAGGTAAGTTGTGGATTGAGGTTTTTGTGGGTAGGTTGGTGATCTCCTCTATCCAGTAGGAAAATTGTCTAGATAAAGGGAGTCCTCCTCAGTTTCCATGACCCCTGCTACTAGGAGTCCCCTTCATGTCCTCCCAGATGCCTATTCTGATTTATTTCTGCAGCTTGTGATAGAGATGCCCCACCCACCATTTCTTATCTCTACAGGCCTTCTGCCCTCCCTCCCCTACTCTCCTCAGGTCTGATCTTCACTCTTATTTCTTTCTGCTCTCCCTCTTTCCACCTTGTTCCCACTCTTCAACCACTACCTCTGTCTATTCTATTTCTCCTTCTGATTAAGATTTACACATCCTCACTTGGGTCCTCCTTACTTATCTTCTTGAGGTCTGTGTATTTTACTATGTCTATTCTGTACTATATGGCTAAAATCCACGTATAAGTGAGTACATAATCATATGTGTCTTTCTGAGCCTGGGTTACCTCACTTAGGATGATCTTTTCTAGTTCTATCCATTTGCCTTCAGATTTCATGTTTTCCTAGTATTCCATTGTGTAAATGTATCACACTTTCTGTATCCATTATTCAGTTGAGGGACATCTAGATTATTCCTAGTATCTAACTAAAGAAATCGTACATTCCCCACACTTGCTTACCTCCTGAATGGTCCAGCAGTTGTCATTTGTAGATACTTGTCCATTTTTGATTGCTCGTTACTAGTGTGGATGCTCTGGCTCTTCAGACATCTCTTTTGTATTTATACTGAAGGTTTTGCCTTAATTCCAATATTATTTTCACAGGAAATTTTAGTTCAATCTCTTTTATGAGAGGAATTTCTTTAGAGTACTCAGTAATATCCCAAAATTAAATGACAATATTGAAGCTTTTTATTAGTTTTGAGGATAGTTTATATGAAGCTCAACCAGAACTGAAAACTTTAAAATGTTTACTTATTTCTAGTATTGATTATACTGTATATACATCAAAGGTTTTAGATACCATATAAGAAGGAATTGGGTAAAAGTTAAAAGTACCTACAGTTATATAGATCATAGGAATAGAATAATGGTTAAAAAATACCTGTAGCATGTCTGTTTATACTAAAAATTCAGTAGTTTTACTCGTGGTTTATTTCAGTGACCATCTTCAAAATGGTTCAGAAAGGCTAAGTCAATACAATAGAAAAGCAAACTAGTGAATTGTGTAGTTATAATGGATAATACCCAGCAAGCTCATTAGATGCTATATCTATAGTTGGTAATTATATATTTATGTATGTACATTTGATAATATCCATCAGCTCTTCAAGATGATGTATATTTCTCCCTTCTGGCTCTAGAGCTTTTTGAAGGGTAGAATATTGACATCATAATGAGTAGTAAGGTTTTCATATTTTTGAGCAAGGATATACTCTAAGGGCTCCACAAATACTTTGCATTATTACTCAAAGTGAGCACTGTTAATATCCAACTCCTTTTTAAGAACTAGGACACTAGATCCTAGGTCTTCACGTCTGTTACATGATGAAGCAAGAGTCTGCCTTCCTTAGAAACTCCTAGTTAACATGCTTTGTTTGAGGCTTTTTTAATCCTTTGAAAGTTTATGTTCCTTTTTTATTATATCAGGTGCCAAATTTCCAGAATAGAGCGGAATTCATACATTTATAATATATTGTATAATGCCTATTATAAATGCACATATGCTTATGTAATTTAGTTATTAAATTTAATACTTAGTAACTAAAATTTTAATAGTAGATTGACATGCACAAAATTATGAATTTACATACATAAAAATGAATGATTGGCAAAATGTGTTTTTCTTTACTCCAGCTATTTGAGTTGGGTCCTGATGGGGGAGATCATGAAACTGATGGAGACCTTCTTGCAGAGACTGATGTTTTGGCTTATGACTGTGCTGCTAGGTAAATGTTTTGCTCATTACTCTGTGTACTTTTTACATTCTTAAAATTAAATTTTTATCTTAATTTAACAAACACATTTTCCTTCTGAATGAGGATTAGGCCTATTACCTAGGGTCCTCCTTCTTTAGGAGTATAGATTTTAACATATTTATCCTATATGGTAAGGCTAATATCCACTTATAAGTGAGTATATACCATATGTGTCTTTCTGCTTCTGGGACACCTCACTAAGGATGATCTTTTTTTAGTTCCCACCATTTGCCTGCAAATTTCATGATTGCCTTGTTTTTAATTGCTGAGCAGTATTCCACTGTGTAAGTGTACCACAGTTTCTTTATCCATTCTTCAGTTGTGGGACATCTAGGTTGTTTCCAGATTCTGGCTATTATGAATAAAGCTGCTATAAACATAGTTGAGCAAATGTCCTTGTTGAAGGGCAAACAGGATAAACATCAGAAGTAGAAGACAGGGAACAGAACAGGAACCTTCCACAGGGGAACTCTGAAAGACTCTACCCATCAGGGTATTGAAGCAGAGGCTCAGACTCATAGCTAAACTTTGGGCAGAGTGCAGGGAATCTTATGAAAGAAGGGGGAGATAGAAAGACCCAGAGGGAACAGAAGTTCTACAAGGAGAGCACCAGAACCAAGAAATCTGGGCCCTGGTATCTTTTCTGAGACTGATACTCCAACCAAGGACCATTAATAGGTAGGACCTAGACCCCGTGCTCAGCTGAAGCCCAGAGGCTGCTCAGTTTCTAAGTGGGTTTCCTAGTAAGGAAAGCAGGGGCTGTTTCTGACATGAACTCAGTGGCTGGCTCTTTGGTCATCTCCTCCTGGGGGTTGCAGCCTTACCAGGCCACAGAGGAAGATGATGTAGCCAGTTCTGATGAGACCTGATAGGCTATGGTCAGATAGCAGGAAGGATGTCCTCCCCTATCAGTGGACTAGGAGAGTGGAATAGGGGGAAAAGAGGGAGAGTTGGTGGGACTGGTAAAAGATAAGGGAGGGGGCGACAGCCGGGATCCAAAGTGAATAACTTAAAATAAATTTTTTAAAAAGGAAGAAAATGAAAACACATTTCAAAAGGAGTTTTGAATAATCTGTTTTTGATAATACGGGAAATTTAACTAAGCTGTGTTTCACTTAGTGATGGAGATACATTCTGAAAATATCATGGTTGAACAGTTTCATCTGCTTGTGAATTTCATAGAAAGTCTCACACAAACCTAGATTGTATGGACATATATACCTAGTACCTTGGTCATATAGTTTAGTCACCATCCATTATATGTGATTTGTTGTCTGAAATGTTATATAGTATATAAATATATTAGGAAGTGCAACTACTCCTTATAATAATGTTATATTAAAGCTAATAATCTTGAGTTTTTGTATAGTTAGATGATTAACTCAAGACTGAAATAGGAATATATATGAATATACATGAAAAAGTATATATTTATTGTACATATGTAGCTTCATTAAATTCTTAGAGAATGTCAGTATACTAGTATTCTAGTGACTGAAACAATCATTTGTTACCTGTAACATATATATATATATATGTATATGTATATATGTATGTATATGTATGTATATATGTATGTATTTAGACAGGTAGTTATAGTAGGCCATATCTCAGATCCCACATGTATTCTGATATCACATTGGTAGTGTATGCTTGATAATGACACACTCAAGGATGTTATCAGCTTTTTGGAAGGTTCTTGGGAGATTACTTGGATAAGAGTATTTATAAAAGTTTATAAGTATAAAGAGGCTTAGGTTTTACAGTCCTTTCTGGAATCCTAAGAATTGTCTCACCACTGCACTATAATAAAATAATGTTTTGATCCAGGGAATGTTATGATGGTAAAAAAAAAACATAAACTGAGCTTTATAATAATAATAGTACACTATATTTCCTAGTTGTTGGCCAGGGGGAATGGCTGTTTTTATAGTACAGCACTTATCACACAAACACAACAACCACCTTAGTTCAGATCGCCAGCATTCACATAAAAGCTAAGGGAGGGGGGATAGGGGTGCAGAGATTGATGATCCATGGCACTCACAGGCCAACAATCTAGCAAAATTAATGAGCTTCAGCTTCAGTGAAATAACCCTATATCAAAAAATAAGGTGAAGAACTATTGAGGAACTCCCTTCATTGCCTATATTGGCAACCAGGAGTGCTCATACACAGACACACATACACAGAACACACACAGGCACATACACACCACCACCACCGAAAAGTAACATTAAAAGGTGTATAAAGTTTTTTTGGTGTTTTTGTGTGTGTGTGTGTTAAAAGCACATCTTTCATAAATAAAAGCAAGACATTGGTTTAACCTTTATTACCAGAGCCATACTTTTGAAAACTGGAGTATATCTAAAGAGAAATTGGTCTGTTTCTTTACCTTAAGCATTAGACCAATGGTTCTCAATCTATGGGTTGTGGCCCCTTTGTCAAACTATTTTTTAAAATATTTACATTACCATTCATAACAGTAGCAATATCACAGTTACAAAGTAACAATGAAAATATTTTTAAGGTTGGGGGTTGTCACAACATGAGGAACTCTATTAAAGGGTTACAGTATTAGAACGGTTGAGAATCACTGCATTAGACTATTATGATGTTGTTACTTTCTATTTGTCAGTATTTATACAAATTCATCTAAAAGAGACATTTCAAAAATGATAATTCTCATAAAACTTTAATGTATCATGATTTTCTATTTATTTTTGAGCAGAGGATTATAATTCTAAGATATAAACTGTGATGAATTTGATAGCAAATCATCTAGATTTTCTTCATTAGCTTGGGGTCAAGAGACCCCAATTTTATTGGGTAGTATTTGTATTTTTTAATTTTTATTTATATATATATATATGTATTTATTTAAGCTTTCATAACAATGTAATATATTTGTTTTGTTTTAATTTGAAAGTTTTATAATGTTTAAACATGTTGTAAAATCCATAAAAAAGAAATATAATTTGATTTTCCAAACATAAGGAACTGAAACTTGTTTTAGTGTCCAAACTTTAAAATAAGATTCTTGTCTGACAATAATTTATTTTAAAAAATCCGTTTCATGGGTTTTGACATAAGGTAGTTGGAAGTAAGTACATGTGATGGATAAGTGCAAAGGTATTTGGTATTTGACTTCTTAATTTCTCTAGAGAAAAATACGCAATGATGTTTGATGAGCCAGTTCTTCTGCAAGCTGGGTGGTGGTATGTAGCATGGGCTCGAGTGTCAGGTCCCAGCAGTGACTGTGGGTCTCATGGACAAGCTTCTATCACCACAGATGATGGGTAAGCATAATGTTGAACTTTGACTTCTACAATTCTTATTATTCTTTGTGAAATATTCTAAAATCTTCCAGAGCATTAATAAAGTTGCTAAAAATTAAATTTATGTAACATATAACCAAATATGTTTAGTTAGTCTAGACAGAGAAGGGAGAAAAGACTGCATGATTCCTATCAAATGGCATTTCTATCTTTCTGGGTATTAGAGTGCTTAAAAAATTAAGGAATTTTCATAGAAGAAGGGTGCAGAATTAATTTGGAACCATAAAAGGTTATGTATGTATACACAAATAGATTGCATATGCAAACAGTTTTGTAAGATACAAAGCTTCTGTCATGAAATAATATTATCTTAATGAAATGCAGAGAAAATTATTACCCCTTTCAGACCAGCAGGAAAGCTCAGTCAGTAAAGTCTCCCACATAAGCATGAGGATCTGTGTCTAGTGCCTAGAAACTATATGAAAAATTGGGATGTGCTAACATGCACCTATAATTTTGCACTGGGGAGGCAGAGCCAAGTGCATCCCTGCAGCTTGCTAGCTTACTTGAAAAGTTCCAAGCCAGTGAGAGAGGGGAAGTTCCAACCTCCAGCTGGAATGTAAGGTAAATAAGTAAATTAATTAATGGAAAACAAACAGTGATTGGTTCTGCGGAGGCAGTACTTGAGGTAGACCTCTGGCCTCCATGTATACACATACATGCACATACATACACACATGCGCTAAATAACTAAACACACTAAACACTTCCTTTTGTATTATTCTGTTTGGTTTTTGTTTTGTTTTGCTATGTTGGTTTGTCAAAACTGGGTTTCCTGGAACTCACTCTGTAGACCAGGCTGGGCTTGAACTCAGAAATTCCCCTGCCTCTGCCTCCCCAGTGCTGGGGTTAAAGGTGTGTGCCACCACTGCCTAGTAAACATTCTTTTATTTGGTTCCCTCAACAAGTATTGAAGCAGTTTTCTCACTCATACTCAGGAAATTAGAGAAATAAAATGGGAAAGTGATATGCTTAGAATAATGATATTGTTACCATGTGCAGAACTAGCCTTCTTTCAGTGCTACTAGTCGGAGTCTAGTGTTTGAAAATACTGAGAATTTTTTGAAAGAGAAACTAAGTTCATTTTATTCCTCCTGAACATAGTAGTATAAAGGTACATGCTAATTTATGAGGTGAATTCTGTGTTTGAGTATTTAAGGGAAGTTAAATCTGCCATAGGATGTTTCTCTGTCAATTCTTGAGGAATTTTTGCTAGATCTAAATTCACCCTGAATTGAATGGCTGTTGTATATAGTTTATTCAGATTGGAATATCCTGACACTTGGAGCTGAAGGTCCTAACTGTAGCCAGTTATGCTGCGTTTATGCTCTGCAGTGGAAATCTTTAGGTCAAAGCTGACTGGACTGGGAGGAACTGGCTCCTCATCTAGGCTCAGTCCTTGATTTCCTTCATAAATCAGGATGTTACTGGTGCAGTTGTGAGGTTTTCGTTAACAAGTGAATAACTTCCATTTGCCTAAAATTTGAAGGCATTGTTATTAAATTCCTTATTAACTTTAATGAACAGAGCTTAGAGCTTATCATTTAAGGTGTCATACTATTCCTTTTTTTCTTTCTCTCTTTTAGGGTTGTTTTCCAATTCAAGAGTTCAAAGAAGTCAAATAATGGTACAGATGTAAATGCTGGTCAGATACCTCAATTGTTATACAGGTATTAAAACGTTTTTATAGTTAACTAATACAATTTATTCTTTTGCTGTGCTGAAATAAAATCACTATAAAATATTCATAACAGTGGAGAAATTATTGTAGCATTGGTAGAGTTATAGCTAATTAAACAATTGACATAGTATTCAGTATACTCTATGAACATTTTTTATTTAGACCTAATTCTAAATTTTGCATGACTCGGTATTAGTATTATAACAATAGCATTTACTAGCAGCTGTTTGATTAATCTTCTTGTTGATTTTAATACCAATTTCGGAGTGTTATAAAGTAATAAGTATGTCTTAAAGAATGTAAATTAGGATGGGAAAATACTTTAGATGTATACCTCATCAAGTTATTACAATCTTTCTTTTTCTATGTGCTGGAGATCAAACCTAGAGTCCTACACAGGCTAGGACACACCACAATATTTTGCTTTATTTCTAGACTGATAATCTTATATGATTTTTTTGTGATAAATACATTGGAAAATCTCTTACCATTAATTTCCAATTTTGTTGAAATAGCAAATTGCTCATGTTTATTAGATTTTTTAACAATAAGGATTTTAGTTACTTCAACATAATTAAAAATGTAATGAGACATATGACATATATCAATGTATTTGTCTATTTCTAGATTACCTATAAACCCTAATTAAATGTTTTTCTTGCTGTACATAGTCCCCAAAAGTAGAAAAAAATAACTCTCTTCTTCCATATTTTCTCTCTTAGTAATTACTGAAGGAATTTGAATGTTAGAGACCTCCCCTTTCTCTAGACAGGATTTTTGGTTTTATATGATATATTATCTATCATAACCATTGTTTTTTTTTTACCATTTTCAAAGTGCATTTAATTTATAACTTTATTTTAATAATCATGGATTTTCTTTTTTAAAATTGGTAATTTTTAATTAAATTTTTATTTTTTACATTAATTACATTTATTCACTTTGTATCCCAGCTGTAGCTCCCTCCCTCATTCCTTCCCAACCCCACCCTCCCTCATCTCCTCCCTGCCTCACTCCAAGTCCACTGGTAGGGGAGGTCCTCCTTCCCTTCCACCTGATCCTAGCTTAACAGGTCTCTTCAAGACTGGCTGCAATGTCCTCCTCTGTGGCCTGGCAAGTCTACTCCTCCCTCAGGAGGGGTGGTCAAAGAGCCAGCCACTGAGTTCATGTTAGAGATAGTCCCTGTTCCCCTTACTAAGGAACCTACTTGGAGACTGAGCTGCCATGGGCTACATCTGTGCAGAGGTTCTAGGTTATATCCATTAATGGTCCTTGGTTGGAGTATCAGTCTCAGAAAAGACCCCTATGCCAGGTATTTTAGTTTTGTTGCTCTCCTTGTGGAGCGCCTGTCCTCTCCAGGTATTGTTTTTAATATTAGTATCATTTTATCTATTTGGTTGGCCTTGAACAGCTGAGCCATCTCTCTAGCCCAAAAGTACTTTGTGAATATAACAAGTTGTACTAGATTGCTTTTGTGGACTACTATTGAATAACTATGTGTGCAGTACTAGGGAGCAGGACTTTTATGTTCTTCATGGTGATGTTGAAGTTGATTGTTTCACTATGGCAAATGTACATATTAGTATGTTATTTTTATTAATTCTTTGTGAATTCACGATGTATTTTGATAATATTTACCTCGTGCTTGTCCCTCTCATCCGTCTCATTTCAAATCCACTCTGCCCTCACCATAGCCCCACTTCATGGTCCTCTTTTGCCTTTCTATTCATCTGATTTCTTAAGATATATATTTTTGAAGGTGAATTTTCATTCTTTCTAACATATGCACTTAAGCCTGAAATTTTATCTGTGATTCATTGTTTGGCTGAATTTTATAACTTTTGATATACACTGATTTTAATATTGAATTATTTAGTATTATATATTTCATTAACATATGAATACTGTATTTCTATAATCTTTAATCCTCTTCCCTTTTTTCTCCTGTGCCCACCACACCCTCTTAAAATCATTACCTTTTTAATTATTATCATTACATACACACATACGCATGTGTGTATTTGTGCGTGGATGTAGGTAGGTAGGTAGATGATATCTTGTACTGAGCTTAGTGTTGTTCTGAAGTGTTTAGTACTGACCACTTGAAATTGGATAACCTATCAGGAGTTCTTCCTGGAGAAAACTGATTTCCCCACTCCCAATAGCCATTATCTAAAGCATTTCATGTGTGGTGGGATCATGGGAGATTTCTTCCACCCACATTAGCTTGTCATCTGGTGTCATTGTGCAGGCAACCACAGCTGCTCTGCATCTGTGCGTGTAGCCTTCCAGTCCAGTGCAGAAGACACTGTTTTGCTCCTGTCCACCCAAACCTCTGCTTCTTAGAGTCTTTGTTCACTCTTGTACAGTGGTCCTCGAGCCCGGGGAGAGTGGAGGCTGGAGGCCTTCCGCTTGCACCTGAGCACTCCACTGACACCAAAATCTTACACTAGAAAACTGTCTTGGACATTTGAACATAGTATATTGTTTATCTTCTACCATTAGACTCCCGACCAGTGATGGCAGCGCTTCCAAAGGCAAACAGCAGACTAGTGAGCCTGTGCACATTTTAAAGAGATCTTTTGCAAGAACTGTCTCAGTGGTAAGCCACTTAACCATTTTTCAGCTTTGCTACTCAGTGCTGAGTTTTAATTCGAAGGTGTAAGTTTGTTTGTTTGTTTTGGTATTTTGAGACAGGGTTTTCCTGTGTACCCTTGGCTGTCCTGGACTCGCTTTCTAGACTAGGCTGGCCTTGAACTCACAGAGATCCACCTGCCTCTGCCTCCCTGAGCGCTGGGATTCCAGGTGTGCACCACCACGTCTGGGGCCAGCACAGTTTTATGAATCAAACTCTGCTGCTGCGGTGTGTATAGTCTAGGCAAAGACAACGTGTAGTTCCAGCAGTGGAAAAGCCAGGGTGTTGCCTATGACCTTACCGTGCCCAGCTTAACTGGCTTTTCTATGTCTGAAGTAACGCACAGTTTTTCTGTTGGGACACATGCCTGCTAAGCAATGAATTTATCTTTTCATTCAGGCCATACTGTTCTTCTTCTTTCAAATAATTTTTATATGTGTATATAAATGGGTTTGTGATCATTAGGTAATTGAATTTGTTTATATATTCAGTCATTTCTTTATTTTAATTTTTTATTTTTTTATATTATGTGAGCTGTTATCTGGGCCTTGGTGAGGATTGGAGAGCAGATATCTCCATTCTGAGATTCCATAGTGTTTACCATAAGTGTGAAGATCTCCAAACCTTGTAGAACTGCAAGGAAAAGCAACCCTGTAACCCATGCTTGAGACTTTTTAAAAATCTAAATAGTAATTTTGGTAGTATAAAAAACTTCAAAAAAATTGATTGTAGTCTTTATTATTCATTTTAATATATGGGTAATGTATATGTAGACAAAGATATCACTGTTATAATAATTTAATCCTACTTTAAATTGTCATAATATATTGATTGATCAATTTAAAGAAGCATGTAAATATGAGTTGTTCCTTTTTCTTCCTTCATGTTTATAAGATAAACTAGCGAGGCGGGTAAAAGAAAAATGTAAAATGTATACAGGTATTTTATTTCAGCTACCAAAACTCAGCAGAAAGTTCAAGTTAGCCTTAAAGTGGCATGCCATTGTTGTGGTCTTTTCTTCAAACTGTGCCATTCCGCGACTGACTGGTGTGTGCTGACACTGCGTTAGGAGTGCTTCGAGTCGCTGCTGAGCATTCTTCACTGGAGCTGGACCACCCTCGTCCTAGGCGTTGAAGAGCTCAGAGGACTGAAAGGCTTCCAGTTCACAGCCACTCTTCTGGACCTAGAGAGACTGCGCTTCGTGGGAACCTGCTGTCTACGGCTGCTGCGAGTCTACACCTGTGAAATATACCCAGTATCCGGTATGGTGAAGTTTTAAAATAGCTTTGGAAATAAAATTTTTCAGATATTTAGAAAATCAATATGGAGATAGCCCAGTGTTTAAGAGCCCAAGATATCTATGAGTTGCTCCTAAAATTAAGAGAGAAAAAAAATGTTACTTTTGAAGTATTTTTGTCGAATATAAAATATTTCAATCACTACTTTAGACTTAAGTACTACTGCCAGTTCTTTTCTCTACATATTTTTTTTAAATCATTTCGTAGCACAATCTTTAAGAAGTTTCATTTCTGGGTATTTTGGTGTTTGATTTTTATCTATACAGTAAATGACTGAATTATTGTTGTCATTGGTTTATTGGGATTTTTGTTTTCTCAAAGCTACAGGAAAAGCAGTTGTAGAAGAAACTAGCAAATTAGCTGAGTGTATTGGGAAAACAAGAACTTTGTTAAGAAAAATTTTATCAGAAGGAGTTGATCATTGCATGGTGAAGCTAGATAATGACCCTCAAGGATACCTCAGCCAGCCCCTGAGTCTGCTAGAAGCTGTCCTTCAGGAGTGCCATAACACTTTCACTGCCTGCTTTCACTCTTTCTACCCGACCCCTGCGCTGCAGTGGGCTTGCCTTTGTGATCTGCTCAACTGTTTGGATCAGGTAATTTAAGTTATAAAACATTGGTTGAAAATAAAATACATTGCTTAATATTTTTCAAGAAAATTAATTCAGATGTTTTTATCTTACTAATTACTAGTGATCAGTTAGGAAATCTGCTTGGTATGCACCACTTTTATAGCTAAAATGTAGTTTTGTTTCATTCTCTCATATTATCTATTTGTTATTAAATTTCCAGCCATGTTTATGTAACTGCTTCTTTCTGTCTCTAGGTGAGCTTATTTGAGAGTGGGTGAGGGGCAGAATGTAGTGACTGTGTCCAAACAAAGCAGCACCAGATGGCCCTGGGTGTTTTTATAGCTGTAAGAACAGGAAAGAGGAAAATGAGTGAAAAACATGCTAACATTATTTACTCACTCATGAAGATGCCACATCCCAGAGCTTCAAAACACTTGCCGCAAATGCTTGATAGAGCTGTAAGTCAGAAAGAGATCATTGGAGACTTCAGCGCTCATGTTACAGTAACTACTGAAACAACTAGACAAAAAGATGAAGGATATAGAAGATTTGAACAATGATTCAAAACAATCTTGACCTTTGATATTTTACTGTTATTTTTAATTGTGTGTGTGTGTAGAGGAGCCAAAGAGGGCTGTTGGAGCTGGAGTTATAGGCATACGGATCCAGAGAATAAAATGTACATCCTCTAGAAAAACAGGAAGTGTTCTTAACTGCTGAGCTGAGCCATCTCTCTAAAATGTTAATCCTATTGACCTTCATAAACTATGATATGAAACTAGAGAATGTATAGTTTTTCCAGTACACATAAAATGTTCACCAAGATAAATCATATACTTGAACATAAATAAATCTAGCAGAATTTTTTTTTTTACTCTGTGAGGGTCAGTTTATGGGTAGCCTGTCTTTTTCCATCACATGGCTTCCTCCCCGTTCCCGACATGGTTTCCCCTGAACTAAAGGATAGGCTTTCCATCCTGCAACTCCCCACACCAACCCATATATATAGCTATACACCTTTATGTGTGTGTGTGTATGTACATCCATTTCTTACTTGCTTCATTGTAGACAGATGGACAGTAACATTTCTACTTTTGCACGTGCCTTTTCTTCTATACTTACTCATTGAAATTCTGTCATGCCCCTGACATTGGTTTACATTCTAGAAATACAGTTTAAAAGAGATTTTAGAAAGAACTTAATCAGATCAGATATTTCATTGGCAAGGCAATCATGTAGAATTATGTACTGTCGTGTTTTAAGTTCAAGTAAGCACAATTATGTACTGTACAATCCATGGTGGACCACATGGATAATGGTGCCCTCATAAGACTATAATGGAGCTTAGAAATTCCTACCACCCAATGATGTTGCAGCCACCTTAACTTTGTGAGGTCACAGCTCAAAGAATTGCTCACATGTCTGAGATACTAATGGCAGGGTTCCCTCGTAAGGGGAGCAGGGGCTTTCTCTGGCATGAACTCAGTGGCTGTCATCTGATCACCTACCCTTGGGGGGAGGGGGGGTGCAGCCTTGCCAGGCCACAGAGGAAGACAAAGAAGCCAGTCCTGATAAGACCTGATAGGCTAGGGTCAGAGTTTGGAAAGGGAGGAGGACCTACCCTATCATTGGACTGGGGGAGGGGCATAATGAGGGAGGGTGGAATTGGGAGGAGACAAAGGGTGGAGAAACCACAGCCAGGATACAAAGTGAATAAATTGTTATAAATAATAACAATTAATAAAAAATGCAAAAAAGTATAATATAGCTAATATCAACCAGCAACATGCTGTTTTTAATTATTTTATACTGTACGTAGTTGTATGTGCTACACTTTTATGTAACTGGCAACACATTCGATTTGTTTTATGCCAGTAGTATCTCACACATGTGAGCAAATGTAGCAGAATTTGAAAGATTAAAATTGTGAAGTCAGGCCTGGAGAGAGGATGGCTTCACAGTGAAAAGCAGTGACAGCTCGTCCACAGGACCCAGGTCCAATTCCTTGTGCTCAAACGAGTTCCAACTCCCAATTCCAAGGCCTCAGACATCTTCATCTGGTTTTCTGAAGCTTTAGTCTCTCCTGTGGTATGCAGTCGTACATGCAGGCAAAACACTCAGACATACTTTTTAAAAAATGACTTTTAAGAGTCTAGTCTATATAGCAACTTTTAGGCCAATCAGGGTTAACTAGCAAAACCTTATCTTAAAAATAGGTAAAAGGAGGATCTTAATTGCCTTATGACCTTTGAAAAACAGAATTCATTATGTATACTTAATCAGGAACAAGATTTCTAACACATATTGTCATTCATAGAGTCTTTAAACATTTATAAAAAGTATTTTAACAGATTCCTTCAGAAAACATAGACGATAACTGATTATATGCCCAATACCAAAACCTAAGAGATATCAGAATAAATGGTGGACAAATATCACTAAGACACAGGTATTCTTATAATACTGTTATACCCTAGTGGTATTTATCTTGAAATTCAGGATTAACATCTAGAAATCAATAGAATTAATTGGAATGGGATGTTTCAGAGGTAAAGTGCTTTCCTAGCATGAGTGAGAGTTCAGTTCCCAGCACTGAAAAAGAGCAAAATAGAGTTCATCATATTAACTAAACAGAGAGAAAAATATACTTTCAATAGCTATTCAGTACATTTGACAGGGTTAGCATTTAGAAAACTTTGCACACAAGCATGGAGTGAAACATTCTAACCTGAAAAAGGATCTCTAAGAACAGTCTGTAGCTAATATCTTACTTAATGATAAAATAGTGTTGCATCCCTTCACAAGTTTGGAAACAATGTAACAAGTGTTGTAGAACAGTCTATAGCTAACATCCTAGTAACAGTGACGTCTCTAGTGCCCCTCCCCACCGACACTCGCCACTTTTCAACATTAGATCAGAGTGAACTATTGCTTTATGTTTATGCTTGACTGGTAGCACAGCTGTTTGTAAGTGAGCATATTTTGTGAGTTAGGATTTCCTCGGTTGAGAATTTTAAAAATTCAGAAAAATTGTACAGCTGTACTGAGATTTGTACAGAAACTGGGGTATGATAAAAAAAAATTTTGTGACCTTAGTAAAGTGGTGTTACAGAAGTGCAATGTGTTTTGTTCATTTTTGTCAAAACAGTTTCAATACTTACAGAATGTGTTTTACATAGGTTCTAGTGGGAGTCCTTTAACATCTCACATTGAAAATGATGCTAGGAAGAACTGGATATTATAAAGATGCACACATATAAAAATGGTGCTTTGCTATAGGATTCTTGAGTCTTGTTCCCCTCATCATTACTAAATAATAATTTAAATATGTTTTAATGTGTTGCTGTGGTATTATCCTATAGTAAAGCCACTTAAATGACTGAGTGATACTCTTGGTGTATGTGAGGAAACTTGGTTTACATTGATGGAGTATTTGAGGATTACTTTTGTTCTTAAAAGGATATCCAGGAAGCAAACTTTAAGACATCTAGTAGCCGGCTCCTTGCAGCTGTTATGTCAGCTCTGTGTCACACATCTGTGAAGCTGACTTCTATCTTCCCTATTGCATATGATGGAGAAGTGCTGTTGCGATCGATTGTTAAACAAGTCAGCACAGAGAACGACTCAACACTAGTTCATCGTTTTCCGCTTTTGGTGGGACATATGGAGAAGCTCAGCCAGGTACGTCTGTTTGGAAACTCTTACAGTGGAGAAGGAAAACAACAGTTAGGTGGAGACATGTAGTCTTCCTTATTGGTAACTGTACTTGATAAATGATTATTTATTTTATAATAAGCTGTTCTCTAACTGTCACGTTTATGTGAATAAGTGTCTCAGTTACTATTTTATCGCCATGACAAAGCACCATGACCAACACAACTTACAGAAGAAGCACTTACTTGGTGGCTTGCTTAGTGTCAGGGGATTGGTTAATGGTCATCATGGCGGGAGCAGGTGTTCGCACTGGAGCAGTAGTGGCTTAAAGCTTGAGTCAGCCCCAGGAGGCAGGGAGACACGGGCCTTGGTGTGCACTTTTCTTTTCAAACCTCAAAGGCCAATCCCCGTGACAGCCCTAACCCTCCCCTCCCCCCCCCAAAGCTACATCTTCTCATCTTGTCCAAATAGCTCCACTGGCTGGGACCCAAGCATTCAAGCACAGGAGCCTATGGGGGCCATTCTTATTCATAGCACCATAATGAGCAGTGCTAATTCACATGACACCTCACCTCTAAAAAATGTAGAGTGTACAGTAAATACCTACATAATTGTTTATTGTTGTAGCATTTGAAAGGAGTTACTGAGAGCAGAAGCATTTTTTTCCGTTCTAAAGTACGGTTAGCAAAATGGCACAGCACTTAAGGGTGCTTGTCACCAAGCACAACCAGACCTACACGGTGAAGGAGAGCCAGCCCTGCTCCTTGTCCTCTGCCTCCCACGTGTGCGCTACACACACCTCCACGCACATGCATACACAAAATAAATGAAATACATGAAGAAATAAATAACATTTATGAAAATGGGCTTATAAAATATTCTGTCGTGTTAAAATAAACATTGTAAAACAAAAGGCATAGTAAACATTATTTAGGAACTGCTTCTACATTGCTGCAAAGCACTGTAGAAAAAAAAAAAGAAAGCCACATATCTTTGTAGGGTCCCATCACTGGAGAACTGCAGCCTTACTAGCAATTATTAATGAATGCCAGGGAACAAAGTGCTGAGATAACAATATGTTCCTAGAAAATTTAAAACAAGTTAATTTTTTTCTTCTAAATTTCAGTGCAGGTGAGATTATAAAGAAATATACTAACCTTATAGATGCTTTTTGCAATTTAAATTAGTCTAAATATCTCTTTTTTCAAACTTTCAGCAAATATTTATTGTGCACCTATTTACTGTAACTTTAATTATGTTGTAATGGGTAAAAAAATTTACAGCCTTTGAATTGAGTGTCTACAAATTACCAGATATTTTTAGATAACTTTTCATTTCAACACTGCATGTTGTCAGTGTTTTCACAGGGAAATATTGGAATATTCAGAAAACTAAATCTCTGTGTGTTTGCCAAAACAAAGGCTATAAACCTTAATTAGACCTTGTAATGTTCATTACTAAGCGAAATAGTATGTTAACATGATAGAACATGATTCAACCATTCCAAATGGTAAGCTTACATTTAACATCAGGACCACTTTTTAAAAACTGTGAGTGTATATACAGAGTGGGGACGATATAAACTGTCTAGACCAAAGGCTAGAGAATACTGAGATAAAGTAACATGAGCAGTAAACCTAGGAGTGAACTTAGGACTATTCTAGTGCTTTTTTTAGGAATTACTATCAGAGTTGTATGTTTTAATACTAAAATGTAGTGATTAATAATTAACTGTGTTTAAATTAAAATATTTAAAAATGGACTGGCTGCATCCTCTTCCTTAGTGCCCCTCCATGAGAAAATTGTAAATTTTTTTTTAACATTCTTAATTAAGATTGAACTGTATCATTTTTCTCCTTCTTTTCCTCCTGGACATTGTACATTTTAACATTTTGCCATAGAGTATGATTAGCCATACCCGTGCATACATTTAGAACATATATTTAGAACATTTCAAATATGTAAGTATTTTATACAGTGACTTTTCATTTATGGTCGTGATTGTTTTTCCAGTATAACTTTCTTTGTTTTAATTTTTGTTTTTTATATTAATCACAGTTTATTCACTTTGTACCCCAGCCGTAGCCCCCTCCTTCAGTCCCTCCCAATCCTGCCTTTCCTCCCTCGTCTCCTCCCATGCCCCTTTCCAAGTCCACTGATAGGGGAGGTCCTCCTCCCTTTCCATCTGACCCTAGCTTAGCAGGTCTGATCAGGAGTAGATGCATTGTCTTCCTCTGTGGTCTGGTAAGGCTGTTCCCCCCTCAGGGGGAGGTGATCAAAGAGCCAGTCACTGAGTTCATGTCAGAGATATCACCTGTTCCCCTTACTATGGAACCCACTTGGACACTGAGCTGCCATGGGCTACATCTGTGCAGGGGTTCTAGGTTATCTCCATGCATGGTCCTTGTTTGGAGTATCAGTCTCAGGAAAGACTCCTGTGCCCAAATTTTATGGTTCTGGTGCTCTCTTTGTGGAGCTCCTGTCCTCTCCAGTTCTTTCTATCTCCCCCTTCTTTCATAAGATTTCCTGCACTCTGCCCAAAGTTTGGTTATGAGTCTCAGTGTCTGCTTTGATACACTGCTAGGTAGAGTCTTTCAGAGGCGCTTTGTGGTAGGCTCCTGTCCTGTTTCCTGTTTTCTCCCTCCTGTGATATCTGGCCCATTTGTCTGTCTGAGTGAGGATTGATCGTGGTTCCCAGGATCCTCCTTGCTTAGCTTCTGTAGGTGAACAGATATTAGTATGTTTATCCTATATTATATGTCTAAAGGTGTTGAATTCTCCTTTTTATCCTATAATTTAAGTTAGCTGGAATTTGTATCATCCTGACTTAGTTTTCCATGTACTAGAACTATTGGCATGTGCCATTATTTCTGATACAAAATTGATCAAGTCAAAGGAAAATAATGTTGAAGATTTGTTAGAAATTGCCAAAAATCAGTTAGAAAACAAGTATCATCTTTCATTTGACTGACATGTTGGTCTCTAACATGTCATATTGACAGCCTTATTAAAACAGCCTCTTCTATGGTTTTTCTTATTTGAGCAGCTTTTTATATTACTCTTGACAACAACTAATGAGAAACTAAATAGACATAGACTTTTCTGCTGCAGGCATTTTGTAATGGAAGTACCACAAGATTCTTGGTTACAAAGTTCTATTAGTGATTAAGTGTTTTTTCAAAGCAGATTTTCTGAGAAAGTGAAATTTCTGGAGAATGGAAAGATGGAAGGCATAAAATAATTTGAGTGTTAAATTAAAAGTAGATTATTCTAATCCCCAAAAATCAGTAAATTAGAAATTAACCAAAATATCATAGTAATTGTACTCCCATGTTACTAGATGAAGTAAAATATGAAAAAAATTGTTAAGTCACTTTTATGGATTGCATTAAGACTATACTTTAGGTAGGAAGTAAATAGTGAGTCATGCTGATGACAGTTTTAACAGAAAAATTGTATAATTTCTGAATGGATTATTTATTTACATATTTGATTTGAGAAAATTACTTAGCTTCTAGGACTCTGTTACTCAGACTGTATTTTTCATGAATATTTTTATGTATAAAGTAGTAAGGAATATAATTATTATGAAAGAACTTATCCAGGGACTAAGAATGTGGTTTCAAAAATTGAGTCATAGCAACTAATACTCCTGATTTAGGAAAATTGAGGCTCAATGAAAAAAATTACAACTAGATACCAAATTGTATGATTTCCTAATCTTGGGTGAAACTGAGAGATTGATTCATTAATGTGACTTCCTAATGAAATTAAATGCTTATCACTATGTTCATAGTGGATTATAATACATGAGAGTGTGATTAAGGACAGAACTTTGTATTAGCTATCATGTGAATTAATAATCTTTTAAGCATTTTCTGGGAATTTTTTTGTTTGGATTTTGATGAAATTCTAATTTTTTAGAACTTGAAATTCTAATTTCAAGAATGGAGTTTTCTATTGGTATAGACTGGATTTGTCCCCCCCCCCCAGAAATTGAATATATTAGTAGTTGTAAAAGGAGTAGCTGTGTAAGAAGTAAATAAATTCATGAAACATTTTTTATAGACTCAAGTTCGACTGAAGTCTTACCTTGTAAAAAATAATTTTAAACTGGATAAAAACTGTGTCCATCATGTAGACAGTTTTTAAACTGTCATATAATTAAAATAAAAGAGCCTGTGAAAATGTCACAAAGCTAATAAAAACATATCTTGTAATTATGAGTCAAAAAGAAAGAATCCATGTCTAGATTTTTAGGGTATCATCTGGGAAGAATTTTACACAGACAACTTTCATAGGGGAGCACAAGGCAAATCTTTGCCCTCTCTCTCCTTATGTGTCCTGTTGTAGAGTGAAGAGAACATCTCGGGGCTGACAAGCTTCCGGGAAGTGCTGGAGAAGATGCTGGTCATTGTTGTGCTTCCAGTAAGAAACAGCCTTCGGAGAGAAAATGAGCTCTTCTCCTCACACCTGGTCTCCAACACCTGCGGACTGCTGGCCAGTATTGTCAGTGAGCTGACAGCATCAGCCCTAGGGTCTGAGGTAAGGAGCTCTATTTCAAGCACGCACACACCACATGTTAGCTTATTTCTTTTGTTCAGGTGATTTCAGTGAAGATGCTTCTCTGGGCTCCCCGAGTCACCTACTCCCATCATTTGTGGTCACTTTCTCTTTTATTTAGTCATCCTAATCAAGCTCCTTTCCAGATTTTAAAGGAAGCTCCTTTCTCCCTTTAAGTCCCCATCATATTGTCTCTGACACGATACACCTTCTTTTTAATGTTCATCCACCTCAAGGCCTGATCATGGCACCCATGATCATAATGCCTTTGGCATTAATAAAACTTTCTTCTCCAAACAAGCCTCATTCTCTTATCTTTAACAATATCATTCACTATAATATATGCCTATAATCCCATCCCTTGATAAGAAGGAGCAAGTTGAAGCTAGTCCGGATTATTTAAAATAAAATATAATAAAATAAAGAACAGTAACAACAGACATTTAGCTTTTCCATGCCATTTCTTTATTTATACATTTTGGGTTTTTAGAAACTAATTTCCAGATCAGTCAGGAATATGTGTTTTGAAAGGAGAATTTTCTTGGGGGAAAAAAAAAATGAAATGCTGGGAAGATCTCCCAGCAGGTAGGTAAGAGTGCTTGCTGTGTTAGCATGAAACCCAGAGTTAAAACCCCAGCACTTCAGGGGCAGAGACAGGAGGGTCTGTGGCTCTTTCGGCTGCCAGTCTAGTTCCAGTTTTAATGAAAAAGTTTTGTCTCGAGTAAATAGAGAGTTAATAGAACACTACAGCATATCCGTACATACAAAATAATAAATTAAAAAATACCATTTTGCCTTACTGTTTTACATTTTAGAACTAATTCTTACTTTCTCATACTCTGTGTCTGTGTGTACACGTATACATGTGTGGTGCATATGCACATGTACATACAGGTATACCTCACTATATGTGTATATGTGTAGAAGCCAGAGACTGATGTTAAGTGTCTTCTTCAGTCATCCTTGACCATATTTTTTGAGACACACCTCACAGTGAACGTAGAAACAAATCTATTGGCTGGACTGTTTGGCCAGAGAGCCCTAGGTTGTCATCTGCCTATGAAGCTCCTACTGCCGGGTTACAGATGTGCCGCCTTTGCATAGTTCTCCATATACTCCTCACTGGGCCATTTCGCCACTCCAATCCCATCTTTTAGCTGGTTCTTCATTAATATACCCATATCATCACAGGGTATTAAAGTATATGTTATCTTCTTAGACTAAGTTCTTATCTGCCACATGATACAACTCCATGAACAGTACCAGTTGTTCCATTGCTAAGTGATAAGTAATGTTCAGCAGTCATGCTGGCAATACCAAACACATGGTGTTTAAAGAACAAAAAACTCTAAACCTTTGCTCTGTCTGTAGTTATGTATATAACTGAGCAGAATCTCTGTCTCACTTATACATTAGTTCTTGCAATTGTGATAAGTTATGTATAAATTAAACTTTATCATTGTAACAAATCTCATCTGTATTAGTTCAGTGGTAGCAATCACACATCTTGTTCTGTAGCCATTATAACAAAATTTAAGTATCAAATACGTGTTTAATAAGGTCACCTTGAAACATATCTTACATTTTGTAAAGCATGATATTATTTTTCTCTGCCTTTTTTTTAAGCTTTTAAAAGAATTTTTTATTTTTTAATATGTGCATTACAGGAAACAAAACACAAGAATCAAAGAGCTAAGTCACCCAGTCACAAGCAGCTCAGTGTGTCCTTCTAGATCCTGCAAGCATACATACACTTAGGTAACTGAGATTATACAGGAAGTGCCATGTTTTGCCCCACATCGTGAATGTTCACCAACTAAAAATCCCACGCTATACGAGCATCTTGATAACCAAGAAAACACCATGCCATCTCAGTCTGTCAGACAAAATTGTAATCCTGGCGTCCTTGGCTACAAAATATTCATAGGCGACAAAAATGGCAGCAGGCCTTTAGAGAGTGTACTGGCGAAGTCACAGTTGAATTCTGCATTCCCTCAGTGCTCAGCTCACAAGGAGACACAAAGCCACAGACCACACTAAGTTCAGCACTCCTAAATTCATCATCAGATCTGTATACTAACATTCAAGGAAGGGGTGTCCCCGCTCAATACATGTGTTCCTATAGAGCAGTGGCACACATGCTCACATTAGTTCATACATGTACAAAATGTACAACATGGTGAAAATAGAGGCTAACATCACCTTTAAGTAGTTTTGTTATTTCATAGAAATGGTTACACTGTGGAAATAGAATTGTTGAACTTGGTCTTTGAGCAGATGCTGTTACCAGGGGGTGGTAGTGGGCTAGGGGAAAGAATAATGCTCAGAAAAAGGTGCTGTTCCTGATGGCTCAGGTTGGCTAGCCATTGCTTAGATTTGCATTTCAGCTAGTGTTGCCAGGTTAGAGGGTAAGTCCCAGTGCCCAGAGGATGTCAGAAGGAGCAAAGCAATCACTAAATATCCTGCTAGCCTTTTTGGCAGACTGTCTTTTGGGAGTGGCCCTTGTTAATCCTCTCACCACATCCAGAGGACGGTTTGCAGCTGAACCTAGGGGTCCATATGTACATTTCTGGTAAAATACTTGTGTTTATTGTGCGGGGAGTTTATTCCACATCAGAACTTTGTAAGTGTCCTCTGCCTTTCTTAACCATGGTTTATAACTTACCTGAATGTTTTAACTGAATTTATTGCTTATGGGTTTTTTTTTTGTTTTTCTGCACAAGAAGATTGTGGTTTGATTTTGCAAATCTTATCTTAATATGAAATACATCATTCAAATTACTGTTCAGTCTACATTAGATATTTTCTTTCATTTGTTACTAGTAATACTCAGGCTAACAACTAGGAATGGAATTGTGTGTGTTGTTTACAGGTTGATGGACTTAATTCTCTTCACTCTGTAAAAGCCAGTGCTAACCGATTCACAAAAACAAGTCAGGGAAGAAGTTGGAATACTGGAAATGGGTCCCCTGATGCAATCTGTTTTGCAGTAGACAAACCTGGAATTGTTGTAGTTGGTTTCTCTGTCTATGGAGGAGGTGGTATCCATGAGTATGAATTAGAGGTGTTGGTTGATGATGTAAGTATCACTATTACACCATTTTTCTTGCTGTGTAGTTATGAGAGTTTATCATTAACATAGGATGATGACTTTAAACCTTCAGAAATTTAACAGATCACCTGTGTGTAAACAACATTAAATCAGAATCAAAAGATTTGTTTTACATGGTTATTTGGAGCGTCTTGGCACACTTCTGCCTTGTTTAGAAGGGTAAAAGATTTTTAAATGCGATTGTAAACTAGAAAGTGCATAGCTTAGCCTTTTATACAAGTTGTGTGTGTGTATGTGTGTGTGTGTATATATATATATATATATATATGTATTGTATATATATTGCTATTTTTATTTTTAATGGTCCTAGAAGAGTGTGGGTACTACTTTTCTATCAGAGGCTACATAATTTTGTCAAACTGCTAATAGAAAATTCTTACTAACTAAATATAGTATTTATTGATTGATATAGCTGTATTTTTCTTTATTATCAAATTTATTTTAATCACTTGAATTTTTACAAAGAATCTTTGCTATAAGACACAAACATGAAAATAAGTTTCTTGTAAATAGCATCTGCTTGATTCTTTTGAGCAACTAACTTTAATTAACATTTACCTCATTAGGCTCAGGGTCATGCTCAAATACTTCCAAGACATAAGATGATGGTAGTGAATTTATGTTTTAATTTCTTCTGGGAACAAGATAAAAGTGAATAGCTTAGATTAGCAAAATCTTTCTTGAGAATGTATAAAGTACTAATGACTAATTCCAGTTTTAAATATATTTATTTGTGTATGTGAGTTTGTGTGCACACATGCTTCCACATGCTAAGTTGTATATGTGGAGATCATAGAGCAACTGTGGGAGCCATTTTTCCCCACCATGTTGTTGGAGATCTCAGAGATCAAACTCAAGTTACTAGGCTAACTGACAAGCTTGTTTACCTGTTGAGTTTACCAGCCCATGAGTAATTTTTTATACAAGGCAATAAACTACCTAAAAACAATCAAGAGTTATAATCAGAATTATTCTTACAATAAAGGTAAGCATCTTATAAATTTTGTTTTTATATCTTCATTAGAGTGAACATGCAGGAGATTCCACTCATTCTCATAGATGGACATCTCTTGAATTAGTTAAAGGAACTTATACAACTGACGATTCACCCAGTGACATAGCTGAAATCAGACTGGACAAAGTTGTTCCTTTAAAGGTAATTTCAATCACTTAAAAAAAAAAAACTAAAAGGTAACGTTATATAGTTAAAAATAGTGAAAAGTGGGGCTGGAGAGACTGCACAGTGATTGTGTGTGCACTGCCCTTGCAGAGGACATGAGTTTGGATCCTAGCACCCATGTTAGGTGGCTCACAAGTACCAGTAACTTCAAGTCCAGGGTACCCAGCACCCTTTTTTGACCTCTTCAGGCACCTGCACTTACATTCCTATACTCCCACATAGATATGTATGCATATACATAATTTAAAAATAAACACTTTAAAAGTATATTGAAAAGTAACCAATGAACTTTCCTTAGCTTTGTCTTCTCCTAAATTGTTAATCTGTTGTGCTGCTTTAACTACTTATGTTTATACCAAATACAACGTAAGCCTCTTGGAATTATATTCTGTTGTGCTCTGTTTTTGCACATATCAAAGTCTGGTATACTAGGAAGAATTGTTAAGTTCTATAGTCAGACAGCCTTATATCAGGGTAAGACAGTCTTAGCTTTTTAAGAGGATTAGTACAATGTAAGTAGAAAGATACAGAGTAGTTTTTATTCAGCTTCAGTAAATGCTACATCATTCTCCATTGTGAGATCTCTTAAATCTAGACTATCATCATTTTCCTGCTTTGAGCCTCTTCTGTTGGTGAGGAAGATCAATATCCACACTGTAGAGCCTCTGTGTAGAGTATTGAAACTGATCAAGTATTAATCTCAATCTTTCCAACCTATACTGCACTGAAAATGCTTTAAATAAAGACAAACATGATCTTAAGAATTAATATTAATGGGGGCCAGAGAGATGGCTCAGCAGTTAGGAGGATTCATTGCTTATCCAGATGACCCAGGCTCAGTTCCCATCGTCCACATGGTGGCTCCAACCATTCATAATTTCAGTTCAGGGGATCTGATGACCAGGGATGCACATGATGCTCATACATGCATGTATGTATGCAAAACACTTATACACATAATATAAAGTAAATGTAAAGAAAAGAATATTTTAGAAAATAAAATGCAAACATTTGCAAAGTTAGATTACGTTAAAGGAATTCTTAATGTTAAAGTAACATTAAATTATAGCTGAAGAATAAATATTATTTTGAAATCGAGCTTAAAGTAGACTCATCAGAGACTTCATCAAAAATAGCTTTAATGGTTAGAGAGGTGCATCAATGGTTAGAAGCATTAATAGTCTTATAGAGGACTGGAGTTCAGTTCCCACATGCACACACACAGAGAAGATAGATCTTAAAAACAAAATAAAAAAAACCCAGACAGCTTAGATATTGTCTTAGGGTTTCCATGGCTGTGATAAACACCTTGATTAAAACTGCTCCGCGGTGGGGGCAGGGAGGGAGTCCTACATTTCTCTTGTGCAGTCCATCACGGAAGGAAGTTGGGGCAGAAACTCAAACAGGACAGGAACCTGGAGGCAGGAGCTGATACAGAGGAAGAGTGCTGCTTATTGGCCTGCCCATCCGTGGTTTGCTCAGTCTGCAGAAACCAGGACCACCAGCCTGGGAATGGCCTCCCCCACAGAAGACTTGACTCTCTCACATCAGTCACTAAGAAAATGTCCCACAGGTGTGCCTGCAGGCTGATCTTATAGATGCATTTTCTCAGTTAAGGTCCTCCCCTCTCATAAGACTACATAAAACTAGCCACCATAGAGCTGAAAAAAAACCAAAAGAAAACAAAATCATCAACCCAACAACAAGCCTTCCGGGTCATAAAGCATGAGTATCTGAATCTCTGTGTATCTCTGTTTTCTTCTGTCCATATTCTGGATAGTTTTGCATGGATTTATTTTCCTGTGCTTGTGTGCATATTATTGACTCTTGAGTAAATTTCACCCAAAATAAAAATGTAATTGACTTCACAGTTATGTTTTTACATACTTAAAATAATTTTAAGAATTTAAACTCAGAAAAAAATAGCTTATGTTAGTATTTTTAGAATAAATATGTTATACATGTAATTAAACACAGGCAGTGCTTGTAGTTGTTGATGGGTGATGACTAGTCTCATTGCTTACTAACGGCTACAACCTGCTGGGCAAGTTGTTTAGCAACTGGGCCTCAACTCCTTCATCTATCAAGTGATATCTTACCGACTGAGGACACTTGAATAATTCAGTTAGATCAAAGAAAGTATTTAGGACAGATTTGTTATTCAAAAAGTAGTCAGTAAGTATTAGCTATTAGATTCATTGCAAGGTCATTTAATGATATTATTTATAATGAAAACAGTATATTTGAGTAGTTTACTCTTAGAATTCTTTCTGTAGTTTGCTTATGTTATGAACAGATAAACACGCTTTATATCTTTATAATGAAGGAAAATGTTAAGTATGCTGTGCGCTTGAGGAACTATGGAAGTCGTACAGCCAATGGAGATGGGGGAATGACTACTGTTCAGTGTCCTGATGGAGTGACCTTTACCTTCAGCACATGCAGCTTGAGCAGTAATGGTACAAACCAAACCAGAGGACAGATTCCCCAGATACTGTACTATAGGTAGGTGTGTTTATAATTAGAAGTGAGTATGCTAAAGTGGTGTGTTACGTTTACTATTATATAAAGTGTGCCAAGTTGGTAATGTAACTACATTACACAGTTTACCTTCCTAGTACATACTTAGTCAAATTCCTGTGAAGAATCCTCCTTTATAAATGTAAATTCAGTATATTCTATGAAGGTGAATGCTGTTCAGTTTTTGTTATTATTTTTTTAATATCACTAAAGACTTTGTACTGGAATATATGTTGCTGATATTATATTTTAATTTTTTTATTATTCACTGAAATACAAGTAGAATTTACTCATGTTTTAAATAATTATTTAAACAAAGTGACCAAGCCAGGTGGTAGTGGCTCATGACTTTAATCCCAGCACTCGGGAGGCAGAGGCAGAAGCAGAGGCAGGCAAATCTGATTTCAAGGCCAGCCTGGTCTATGGAGTTCCAGGACAGTCAGAGCTATTACACAGAGAAGCCCCATATCAAAAATAACAACAACAATAATAAGGGACCAGCCTATGTTCAGGTAGTTGTATTACCTTGGTTCTTTCATTTAGCCTAAAGAATAGTTTTACCAAGGAGGACCCAAAGGAAGAGGCTTAATCCTCATTCAGAAGGACAAGCAGGATAGACATCAGAAGTAGGAAAAGACAGGGAACAGGACAGGAGCTTACCACAGGGGCCTCTGAAAGACTATCAGTCAGGGTATCAAAGCAGATGCTGAGACTCATAACTAAACTTTGGGCAGAGTTTAGGGAATCATATGAAAGAAGGGGGAGATAGAAAGATTTGGAGGGGACAGGAGCTCCACAAAGAGACCAACAGAGCCAAAAAAAATCTGAGCTCAGAGTGTCCTGCAGAGACTGATTAATCAGCCAAGGACCATGCAGGGAGAGGACTTAGACCCCCTGCTCAGATATAGCCCATGGGCAGCTCAGTCTCCCTGTGGGTTCCCTAGTAAGGAAGCAGGGGCTGTTTCTGACATGGACTGAGTTCCCCTTGGGGAGGTGTCCTACCTAGGCCACAGAGAAAGAAGATCCAGATAGTCCATGAGACCTATAGGCTAAGGCCAGATAGTAGGGGAGGAGGACCTTCCCTATAACTGGACTAGGGGAGGGACATAAGAGGGGGAAGAGGGAGGGAGGGGGTGACAGCCAGCCTACAAATTGAATAAATTGTAATGAATAATAATAATGAAGCAAAAAAAAATAGTTTTATATCTGAAACTCTTTTACCTGCTCAGGTTAGCCTCTGGAACTCTGGACAATACAATGGTGGGAGGTGGTTTTTTTTTATTTTGTTTTTGTAGTATTTTACTGAACTATTTGGTAGGTAAATGGTGGAAAAGAGAAAATTATAATCTTTTGGAAAACAAACCTACATACAAATTTCTCATTGTGCCTGATTATTTGTGTAATAAGGTACCTATGGTCTTAGTTCCATTTCTTCACTCAGTATCATTAATAGTATCAGGTCACTAATGTTGCATATTTAGTGCTGTCTGTTATTGCCTTGGCTAGTCACACCGCAGGCACTTTTCCTGTCCCTATTTCACAGAAGAGGGAGCCAAAGGATTGAGTGGTTAAACATCTTTCCCAAATCTCATTTTTATTAACTTGTGATAAGGGGGTTTACAGATAGGTTAGGTTCCAGGGAACAAAACAGTTCAATTTCTCTGAAGTTGGCTGATAGGTGTTGTGGGCTTAATGTGTCCACAGTGGTCCCCGGTTGTAGCCAAATACCTTGCTGCTCTAGGCCTCTTTCTCTTGTACCCTGCATCTAATTTGATAATTTGTAAAATGTTCTACATCTGACTTTTTCAATCATTTCTGTGATCAGACTGCTGACCACAAATCCCTTTTTCTGCAGGGAAGAGATGAGGAGGGATGGGGAGAGTGGGAGGGAATGAGGGAGAGGGCTATGGCTGGGATACAAAGTACATAACCTGTGATTAATATAAAACTAAATAAATTTAAAAAAACAAATCCCTTTTCCTATAAAATAATCATAGCCTCTCTATCAGCTTCTTCTTTCTCTGTTGTCCTTTACAGAAAGTTCTTGACAGCATACAGTTAACTGATAAAAATGGGAAACCACACCCACTGAACCTTTACTCAGTTATCTCTTGACTATTTTTCAATGAAATATGAAGTTTTAACATTTATTTAATCACTTTATAGCCTGATTGAAGACCCCTACCTTCTCACTTCTCAGTTCCACACTCACATTCCTTTCTCCCCATTCCCCCTCCTCCTCTCTTCAGCGAAGAGTACCAGAGTACCAACCCACCGTGGCATATCAAGTCTCAGAAGGACTAAGTGCTTCCACTTCCGCTAAGGCCAGAGAAGGGCAGCCCAGCTAGGGGAAAGAAATCCAGAGGCAGGCAACAAAGTCAGAGACAACCCCTACTCCCATTGTTAGGGGACCCACATGTTGACCAAGCTGCACATCTGCTACACATGTGTAGGATGTCTAGGTCCAGCCTATGCATGCTCATTGGTTGGTATTTCAATCTCTGTGAGCCCCCATGGGCCCAGGTTAGTTTACTCTGTAGGTCTTCTTGTAGTATCCTTGCCTCCCTCTGGCTCCCTCAATCCTTCCTATAACTCTTTCACTGGACTCTCCAAGCTCTACCTATTGTTTGGCTGTGAGTCTCTGTGTCATCAGTTGCTGGGTGAAGCCTCTAAGAAGGCAATCATTGTAGGCTCCTGTCTGCAAGCATAGCAGAGTATTATTAATATTGTCAGGGGTTGGCCCTCTTCCATGGGGTGGGTCTCAAATTGGGCCACTCATTAGTTGACCATTCCCTCAGTCTCTGCTCCATCCTTATCCCTGCACTTTTTATAGGCAGGACAAATTTTGGGTCTTAGGATTTGTGGGTAGGTTTGTGTCCCTCTAACTCCACTGCATGTCTATCCTGGCTCTGTGGTGTGGCCACTTGAGGTTCTTTATCCCCAGCTGCTAGGATTCTCAGCTAAGGCTACCTCCATAGAATCTCAGGACCCTCCCTTCTTCCTAGAGATGGCCCCTATTGAGTTCCTTTCTCTCTCCTAGCCCTCTTCCCACGTGATCCCCACTGTTGTTCTTCTCTCACCCCCTCTCCTATCCAGTTCCCTCCCTCCATCTACTTAATATGTCTACTTTATTTCTCCTTCTGAGTAAAATTCAAATATCCTCCCTTGGACACTCCTTGTTACTTACCTTCTTTGGCTCTGTGGACTGTAACATGGTTGTCCTGTACTTCATGGCTAATACCCACTTTTAAGTGCATACATACCATGTGTGTTTTTCTGGGCCTGAGTTATCTCACTCATGATGATATTTTCTAGTTCAATTCATTTGACTGAAAATTTTATGATGTGCTTGTTTTTAATAGCTGACTAGTATTCCGTTATGTAAATGAATAAAATTTTCTTTTATCCATTCTTCAGTTGAAGGGCATATAGTTTGTTTCCAGTTTCTAGCTATTATGAATAAAGCGGTTATGAACATAGTTGAGCAAGTGTCCTTGTGGTATGGGGAGCATCTTTTGCATATATGGCTAGGAGTAGTATAGCTAGGTCGTGAGGAAGAGCCATTCTCAATTTTCTGAGAAACCTCCAGATTGATTTCAAAAGTAGTTTTATAAGTTTGCGCTCCCACCAGCAGTTGAGGAGTGTTCCCTTTGCTCCACATCCTTGCCAGCATGTGCTGTCACTTAAGTTTTTGATCTTAGCCATTCTGACAGGTGTGTAAGATGGAATCTCAGAGTCATTTTGATTTGCATTCCCTGATAACTAAGGACATTGAATATTTCTTTCAGTGTTTAGACCATCAGCATTTGTTGAAGATGCTTTTTTTTTCTTTTTCTTTTCTATTATATGGTTTTGGCTTCTTTGTCAAAAATCAAGTGCCCATAGGTATGTGGGTTTATTTCTGGGTCTTCGACTTGATTACATGTCCTACTTGTCTATTTTTCTGCCAATAACCATGCAGTTTTTATTACTATTATTTTGTAGTATAGTTTGAAATCAGGGATAATGATACCCCAAGAAGTTCTTCTGGGTTTCTAGTTTTTCTATATAAAGTTGAGAATTCTTCTTTTAAAGTCTATAAAGAATGGTGTTAGAATTTTGATGGGAATTGAATTAAATTTGTAGACTGCTTTTGGTAAGATAGCCAATTTTACTATGTTAATCCTACCAATCTATGAGCACGGAAGATCTTTCCATCTTCTAATCTCGTTTTTCAATTTCTTTATTCAGAGACTTGAAGTTATTTTCATACAGGTCTTTCACTTGTTTGATTAGAATTACCCCAAGATATTTTATATTATTTTTAAATATTGTAAAAGGTGTTATTTCCCTAAGTTCTTTCTCAGCAATTTTTGTATATAGAAGGGCCACTGATCTGCTTGAGTTAATTTTGTATTCATCTATTTTACTTAAGGTGTTTTTCAACTGTAGCAGTTCTCGGCTTAGAATTTTGGAGGTCACTTACGTATATGATCACATCTATTATTTTGTTGGTGGTTTTGGTAATAATGGTTGTGATAAGATGTGTGTGTGTGTGTGTGTGTGTGTGTATGTGTGTGTACGTACGTGTGTGTATACGTGTGTGTGTGTTTTCCTTCTTTTGGTTTTACTGGTGTGAGATTATTTATTGCCTGTATTTTCTTGAGTATAGTTAACCTCCTTGGGTTGGAGTTTTCCTTCTGTTATCTTCTCTAGGGCTGGGTTTGTGGATGGATATTGTTTTATTTGGTTTTGTCATGGAATACCTTGTTTTCTCCATCTATGGTGATTGAATGTTTTTCTGGGTATAGTAGTCTTGGCTGACATCTGTGTTCTCTTAGAGTCGGGTATATCTATCTGCCCAGGCCCTTCTGGCTTTTAAGAGTCTCTGTTGAGAAGTCAAATGTAATTCTGATAGTCTGCCTTTGTATTGGCTTTTTTCTTTGCTGCTTTTAATATTCTTTCTTTGTTCTGTACATTTGGTGTTTTGATTATGTGGCAGGAGGAGTTTCTTTTCTGGTCCATCTTAGGTGTTCTGTAAGCTTCTTGTATGTTTATAGGCATCTCCTTACTTAGGTTGGGGAAGTTTTCTTCTGTGATTTTGTTGAAAATATTTTTGGGGGTTTTGAGCTAAGATTCTTCTCTTCCTTCTATTCCTATTATTCTTAGGTTTGGTCTTTTCATGACATTCCAGAGTTTTTTGGATTTTTTTTGTTATTTGTTTGGATAGTTTGGTTTGGTTTGGTTTTGGTAAGGAACATTTTACATTTAATGTTTTCTTTAATGGATGTATCAGTTTCTTCAGTGGTATCTTCTTTGCCTGAGATTCTCTCTTTGTATCTCTTGTATTCTATTGGTGATGCTTGCATTTGTAGTTCCTGTTTTCTTCCCTACATTTTCCATCTCCAGGATTCTCTCAGTTTGTGCTTTCTTTATTGCTTTTCTTTCCATTTTGGGGTCTTGAACAGTTATATTCATTTCCTTCACTTGTTTGATTGTATTTTCCTGTATTTCTTGAAAGGACTGATTGATTTCCTCTTTAAAGGCTTCTGTCATCTTTCTAAGATTGAGTTTAAGGTGATCTTCTTGTGCTTCAGCTGTGTTGGGCTGTCCAGGGCTTGCTGTAGTAGGATAGCTGGGCTCTGGTGGTGCCATATTGCCCTGGCTACTAGGGTGTTCTTACACTGGCCTTTAGCCATCTGCCTGTCCTTGATACTGGCTGGATGTTCCAGATACAGAACTCCTCAGACTGCAAATGGAGCCTTGGGCCTCTGCTGGCTGTGTTCCAGGTGGATTAGGCAGGCAGAGAATTGGAGAGGAAAGACGTAAGCTGGATGTTTCTGGGGCTCCCCACATGTGTCCTTGGGAAGGGTGATGGGGGTCCAGGAATAGTGTGCAGCTCACTTCTGCTGGCTATGCCTCAGGATCAGGCAGGAAATATAAATTTGTTACCATGGCCTCTAAATGCCCACATCTGAGCCATGTTTACTGCTCCTTTAGCTTTTACTCTTTATCTTTCCAAGTAGCAATATTTGTCTACATTCTCTTCTTGAACTCAGCACCTGGCTTCTTTTGTCTTGATACTTTTTCTTCTCTTGTTTTTCATGGGCCCTTTGGTAGTTTGATTTTTAAGTATAACTCACTCTTCATTAGTTCATCAAAGAACAACTTAATATAATATAAAATAACACAATTTATATTTTCTGCTTTGTTTTTGTTCAAAGCGTTTATCACTTCCTAATCTGACATAACTACGTATATACTGTCTTAACTGTAATTTTTTTTTGCTCGAAGTTTATTGAGAATCTTTGATCTGAATATGACTCTAAAGTTACCAGTGCTTATTCTTTCATGCTTATTCTTGTCACAGGAGTGAATTTGATGGAGATTTACAATCCCAGCTTCTAAGTAAAGCCAACGAAGAAGATAGAAACTGTAGCAGAGCGCTCTCTGTGGTAAGCACTGTTGTTCGGGCTGCTAAGGACCTGTTGCACAGAGCTCTTGCTGTGGATGGTAAGATTGTCCTTCTCCTTTTTATGTATATATATAGTTTAGAATCTGTGTTTTTTCTCTTGCGCATAGTTAGTGATGGGGAGCCACCTTGTAGAGTGCTAAAGTGTCTAGTCCCTTATTCATTTATACAAGTGTTCATTTTGGATCACTTACATCCCTGTACTCTGACAAAGTGTGTCTGTCTGTCTATTATCCGTTCGTTATTCCATCCATCCATCTATTTAGCTTTAGAGTGAGCCAAAAAATTACTTTATTACTTTTTTTAGTTCACACAATAAGAAAAACATTCCATCTGCTTAAATTCATTTTTTGTTTATTACATTGTTGTTGTAGGTTTTTTGTTTTTGTTTTTGCTTTATTCCTTGTAGTAGTGAAAAACAAAATTTTTTTCTGTGCATCCTGTTTCCATTAATTATCACCAAATGTCTGGATAGCCTACCGCCTCAGATCCATTTGTTGAAATTAAGTTCTATGATTATTCCTTTACTGGAAATTCTACAGTTAATATTTTGCCCTTTCTCTGTTCCTCCAGCATCTAGTTTAAGTTACCCTAGTGCAACCACTTTTTCCTCAGTGGAAATGTTCAAATAATCACACTTCTACCATTCTCCTTTTATCCACCTAGGTATCCAAGTATCCTCTATACTATACGGAGAATTATTAGTATAAAATATTCAGTGTTATCCTTTACCCTAAAACTTTCATTCATCCCAGAGGTTTGGAATAGGTTAAAAAAAGTATTTTCTTAATATATGTTATTTATTCTTATGCAGCAGGTATAGAAACCCATATTTGAAAGAATAATTGACCTATAATGTAAATACGTAGGCTTAGCTAATCTTTTAAGCATTCTTTTCAAGAACAAATGACTAAAATGACTACCAGCAAAGTGTTTCATGAGAAACCAAAGTCACAATAGCTCAGTTATAATAAATATGTTTTGAATGTTTATATTAAAGACATTGTTCTAAATGTTTTATATTATGTGTTGACTCATTCAGTCCTAACAGCATTCAGGGAAGAAATGTTATTGTTATCCTGCTTCTCAGATTAAATAATTTCCTCAGTGCCGTATAGCTGTGTTTAAAACCATTGCTCTAGGTTCTACTTTCTCTAGCCTTTTACAGGTACATATTCTTAGGACACATTAAGGAGTATCTATAAGATATACAAACACTGTGTACCTTGGCTTTCCATTTAAGAAAATGAAAGTATCTACTAGGCTAGCAAATCCCTTAGAATCAATTGAATCAGTCCTTTGTGAACATGCAGTTAGTATCAACCATAACTCTCTGAGGCTCTAGGTGGAGGATAGTGTCGCATGTGTGCACTATAACAAAATGACCTTCTAATTATAGTTTTAATGCTTTTTTTAGCTGATGACATTCCAGAACTGCTTAGCTCTTCCAGTCTGTTTTCCATGCTGCTTCCCCTTATTATAGCCTACATAGGACCAGTAGCTGCTGCTATTCCCAAGGTGTGTAATTAAATTCTATAACTTTGAATCTCTTACCATTCATACCATTCCATAGGTTTTATAGCTTCCCCATAGAAATATGTTAATCATTGAAGACTAGGATTGTAGGGTACAGATAAAGCACCTTAAGTAGTAGAAACTTAGTTTCTTTGTTACTTAGTGACTTAGTGTACATATTGGCTTCATACTAAAAGAATTTGGGAATAGAAAATTTATTTTATAAATATGACAAGAAGGAATATTAAAGTACCTGATTTTTTTTTTTTAAATCTGAACTTGATGCCAATTCTCCAGCTTAAATAAAAATATTGGTAGAAAAAGAGTGTTTTACAGTAGTGAGTTAAGACAAGAAGAAAGTCATAAACTGTTGAGTCTTTGGCATGATTAAATATTGAGAAAAGCTATTGTTTTAGATTATAGAAAAGTAACGGTTTTAAAATATAGATTATTTTCATATAATAATTGATAAAATTTTTACCCACTAAAAACTTATTTTTGTTAAAAAATTGTAGAAATTCTGTGTGAAAATAGTTATTTATAAGATTACCAATAACTAAGATAGTTCCTAAGTAGAATGAATTTCACATTTATTCATGTATTTTTTATATCTACTAGGTTGCTGTAGAAGTTTTTGGCCTTGTTCAACAGTTGCTTCCCTCCGTTGCCATTTTGAATCAGAAGTATGCACCCCCTGCATTCAATCCCAATCAGTCAACTGATAGCACGACAGGAAACCAGCCTGAGCAAGGTCTCTCTGCCTGTACCACATCTAACCACTATGCTGTCATTGAGAGTGAGCACCCGTACAAGCCTGCTTGTGTGATGCACTATAAGGTAGGCACCATTCTTACCAAGATTCACATTCAAACCTTGATGATATTTTCTTTCTTTTAATTTTATTATTATTTATTACAATTTATTCAGTTGTATCATGACTGTAGCCCCCTCCCTCATCTCCTACCGGCGCTTTCTCAGAAAATTAGGAGTAGTGCTATCTCAAGATCCAGATATACCACTCATGGGCATATATCCAAAAGATGCTCAGTCGTACAACAAGGACATTTGCTCAACTATGTTCATAGCAGCTTTATTCATAATAACCAAAATCTGGTAACAACCTGGATGTTCCTCAACCGAGGAATGGATACAGAAATTGTGGTACATTTACATAGTGGAATACTACTCAATAATTAAAAACAAGGAAATCATGAAATTTGCAGATCTGAGATTTTCTAATGCTATCTGAAAGAGTATTTTATATATGGTCAGAAATGTTACTTCTTCTATAGTATTTAAATAAAGAATCCACAGAGATAATTATATACCTTTGGATTAAGAAGACCTAAAGATATAGAGTCTTCCTTAATGCAGGATACCCTGATTACATTGTCCTCTTCTACTCCTCCCAACTTTTCTCCACGTACCCTCACTTCCTTTCTGCTTATTAGAAAAGAGCTTCTAAAAGACAGCAACCAAAGTGACGCAATAAAATATGATTACATGAAAGAAAAACTGTCACAGCAGAAGTTGGACCAGCAATCCAACAGAAGGAAAACAACCATAAGAGAAGGCACAAGAATCAGATATGTAGGCTTAAATTTAAGATTCTTAAGGGCCTCTACCTCCCTTCCCGTGCCCTGACCTTAGTTAGGTAGATTAGTAGGGAAAGGGGCTATAGACCTGTTTTAGCTACTTCCTGTTGATTAGGGTCACTGGGTACTATGGGGACATACCAGTCGGTCATCAGGATACCAGCAGTCTATTCAGACAGCAAAACAGCAAACCAGAGCAGCGGCAAACAGCAAGCCACAGAGGTGATACCACTCAGCAGAAATGGCTTGAATCTGCCCAAATGGCCTGAGTCCAGGAAAGGAGCACACTCTTCCAAAGCAGCAAGAAAAGTTCTCTGGAGCATCTCTACAAAACCCAGCAGAGCAATGCTAACCATTGTGAAATACAAAGATGTAAAAAGTGCTGTCTTATTGTGTGTGGGCTTCTATTTATCCCTTCTCAGAGTCCACAGGAGGATATTTTCTAGCTCATAAAACCCATGCCCCTCAAACAAAGTAGTTTCCAACTGAGAGGGGACTGTTTCCCATGTTTTCTGTGTGTGTGGGAAACCCCATATCCCACACTTGGGTGGGACCAAAACAAAAATCATATTCACATGACACAACTAAGTTTCCAAAGAAATCAGAAATTTCCCGTTCACAGAGAACCACCCATTTACACATACTCTATAAAAATACTAAACTGAAAGCTATAATGCATATATATCAGGGGACCTGGTATAGACCCATGTCAGCCCTGTGCTTGCTGCTTTGGTCTCTGAGGGTTCATATGAGCTTTGCTCAATTGATTCAGAGAGCCATGTTCTCCTGATGTCATCCATCCCCACTGACTCTTAGGCCTCCTGTTCCATGTTGTTCCCTCAGCTCTGATGGAAGGGAAACACATTCCATTTAGATCTGTATGTTCCAGGTGTCTCTCTCTCTCTGCATATTGTCTGGCTGTGGGTCTGAATTTGTTCCTGTCTGCTGCAGGAGGAAGCTTTTCTGATAATGGCTGAGCAAGACACTCATATATGACTATAGCAGAATGTCATTACGAGTCATTTATTGCAGCCACCCCCCATTTTTAATATCCAGTAGTATTTGGTTTTATCCTATGTCTCTGGCCTATCTAGGAATATAGAACTTTTACCTTACAATACAGATTTTATACTTTGGTAGGTTTTTTAGAGTATTTCAAAATATGTTTTCTAACAGTATTGCAGTATAAAATGCTAAACTCTGTGCTGTATAATTATCATGAATATAAATCTTAAAAATTGTAAGTAGTGTTTTTATATGTGTTCCTATGGACATGTTTGTTCATTGTCAGGAGAAACCATATGTTATTCCTTAAGCACTGTCCACATTTTTTTTTAAATAGTCTCTTATTGACCCAGAAGTTGGTAAACAAACTAGCCTGGCTGCCTGCGAAGCTCTGGGAACCCTCTGGTCTTCATTTCCCAACCCTGAGAGTAAAACTTGTTCCACCATGCGCAGCTTTTATTTATTTATTTTTGCACAGGTACTGAAGACTAAACACTAGTCTTCAAACTCTTTACAGGCCAGTCTATCTCCCTAGCCTACAAATCATACTTTTTTTCACTTTTTATTAAATTCTTTATTAATTACACTTTATTCACCTTATATACCCCTGTAGTTCTCTCCATCCTCTCGTCCCAATCCCTCCCTTCCTCCCCGCTCTGTACCCATGTCCCTCCCCAAGACCACCGATAGAGGTCCTCCTTCCCTTCCCTACGATCCCAGTACATCAGGTCTCGTCAGGAGTGCCTGCATTATCTTCCTTTGTGGCCTGGCAAGACCCTCAGGGGGAGGTGATCAAAAAGCAGGCCAATCAGTTCATGTCAGAGACAGTCCCTGTACCCATTACTATGGAACCCGCTTGGACACTGAACTGCCATGGGCCACACCTGTGCAGGGGTTCTAGGCTACCTCCATGCATGGTACCTGGTTGGACCATCAGTCTCTGGAAAGACCCTTGTGCTCAGACCACTTGGTTCTGTTGTTCTCCTTGTGGAGTTTCTGTCCTCTCCAGATCCCACTATTTTCCACTCCCCTCATAAGATTCCCTGCACTCTGCCCAAGTGTTGGCCGTAAGTCTCAGCATCTGCTTCCATAGCCTGCAGGGCAGAGCCCTTCCGAGGCCCTCCGTGGCAGGCTCCTGACCCATTCCCTGCCCTCCCCTTCTTCCGATGTCCATCCCCTTTGCCCTTCTGGATAGGGATTGGGCATTGTAGCAAGAGTCCTCCCTCTTGATTAGTTTCTTTAGGTGTACAAATTTTAGTTGGTTCATCCTATAGTATATGTCTATATGAGTGAGTATATACCGTGTGTACAAATCATACTTTTAAAACTGGCATTACTTTACCATCAGATCTGAAATCTGAAAAATTTATAGTGGTTTACTCAGAATATTGACAGATCTGAAAATTTAAAGTAGGTTGCTCAGAATATTGACTCATAGCCATACTTTGGGCAGAGTTCAGGGAATCTTATGAAAGAAGAAGGAGATAGAAAGACCTGGAGGGGACAGGAGCTCCATAATGGGAGCAACAGAACCAAAAAATCTGGGAAAAGGGGTCTTTTCTGAGACTGATACTCCAACCAAGGACCATGCATGGAGATAACCTAGAACCCCTGCTCAGATACATACCATGGCAGCTCAGTGTCCCAGTGTGTACCCTAGTAAGGGGAACAGGGGCTGTCTCTAACATGAATTCAGTGTCTGCTCTTTGATCACCTCCCCCGGAAGAGGGGGCAGCCTTACCAGGCCACAAAGGAAGACAGTGCAGCCAGTCCTGATGAGACCTGATAAACTAGGGTCAGATGGAAGGGGAGGAGGACCTCCCCTATCAGTGGACTTGGGGAGGGACATGGGAGATGAGGGAGGGCGGAATTGGGAGGGGACTACAGCTGGGATACAAAGTAAATAAATTCTAATAAATAATTTTTTTTAATTTAAAAAATATTGAAAATAGTGAAAAGTATAAGGTTATTATATTAAGTTATTTTAGTAAAAAATCATGCAGTTTTTCAATTTAATTGTGTTTTTATGCTTGTAAAATATTCTCTTATGCAAATAGGAGATATATAATAATAGATAAAACAGTAGCTTATTTACTTACTTATTTGCTTATCTACTTATCTCCTGATTCAAGTCTTAAGTCAAATCCATTCCGTTTGTTTTCTACTTATACCTTTTCTTTTATATTATTGTAAAATAATTAATGATATTTTCTTCTGCATTTCTCTTACTATAAGAACTATTTAACTTCTTCAGTTTTTCATATATTCTAGATATCAGCCCTCTGTCAGATATAGGGTTGGTGAACATCAAAAATCCAGTCTGTAGGCTGTTGTTTTGTTTTGATGAGAGTGTCTTTTGCTTTATAGAAACTTTTCAGTTTCTTGTGATCCCATATATTAATTGTTGATCTTAGAGTCTGTGCTGTTGGTATTCTGTTCAGGAAGTTGTCTCCTGTGCCAGTGAGGTCAAGGCTCTTCCCCACTTTTTCTTCTAACAGATTTAGTATGTCTGGTTTTATGTTGAGGTCTTTGATCCACTTGGACTTCTGTTTTGTACAGGATGATAAATACGGATCTATTTACATTTTTCTACGTATAGACTTCCAGTTAGACCAGCACCATTTGTTGAAGATGCTTGTTTTCTTCCCCCATTGCATGGTTTTGTCTTCAAAAACAGACAAACAAACAAACAAACAAACAAAAGAACTATTTAAAGTAACAACGTTATAACCCTTAAAATGAGTAATTCCTTTATATATATATATATATATATATATATGTTTGTTTGTTTGAATTTAAGTTCATATAAGATGAATATATTTGGGGTGGTTTGTTTCTTCAGTCCCCTTTAATGTTAAATCCATTAAACATTCATCCCTCACCATCTTTGTCTTTTGGTTTCCCTAGCTTTTGATTGTTAGAGAAACTTGCCCCATGTCTTTGCTCAGTGTGAGTCTCTTCCCCTTTAGATCCCACCTCTAATTTTCCTTGCATCTTTGTTCCCTCTAATGAGCAAATATTTTGAGTTATATTTCCTGCTTCAGCTCTGGAATAAGTCACTTGTAAGAAAAAAGACTCTGCTTCATGTTATACAAAACACATTTAATGCATGTTTTAAGGTAATTTAGAATTATTATATTTTAAGGAAGTTGGATATCCTATTTCTATGTGATTTTATACTAAATTATATGTGTGTTTATATTTGAATCATTTGTTTTATGAATTGGTTTAAATTGGATTTTGTTTTCTAATTAATAAATAATTATATACTCAAAAACTAAATTATAAGACAGTCTCGATTCTTTCACTTTCCTTCTCCTTCATTTCTTCATCTTTTGTAGTGTTATCATTCTTCTCTTTCATTTAATAAAAGCATACATATGCGTAAAACTGATATTGGTGGGTGCATGTATATTCATGTCCTTTTATCTACTCCCAGGTGACATTCCCAGAATGTGTTAGGTGGATGACAATTGAATTTGACCCTCAGTGTGGTACTGCACAGTCAGAAGATGTCCTCCGTTTGCTTATTCCTGTCAGAACTATTCAGAACTCAGGATATGGACCAAAACTGACATCTGTTCATGAAAACCTTAATTCATGGATAGAATTAAAGAAATATTCAGGATCTTCTGGATGGCCTACTATGGTTTTAGTGTTGCCAGGTGAATTTTCCCTTCTCTGTTTTGTGGGTAAAATGTATGTATATTAAAGATGCATTATGGAAAGTGTTTAACTTCAAATAAAATACGGATCTTGGTTACAATTGAAAATAAATAAGATGTGCTGGGCAAAGAATATAGTGCTGTCTAAGTTTGTGAAGAGAGATTGTTCTGAAGATTTTGTGGGGAAAAAACTAATAGTGTTAATACTGAGACTTCTGTATAGTTGAGACCAACCTACCAAAAAAGTGCGAAAGTGGGCTTGATTTCCTATTTTTTCAGTAAATGCTATATTTTTTAGGAATAGAATTCAAGTTCTTCCTTTGAAAATGTGTATGTGCACTGTGCATACTCATTTCTGATATGTATGTCTTTCTTTAAAAGAAAGTTTAGTTTTTAAACTCTTTAATCTATGAAGTATTCTAAATTTAACCAATTAACAATAAATAGTTTTTCAAATACTTCAAACCATAGAAGGAAGCTCTGTTGTCTTTCATGTAATCTAGCCTTGATGAATTTCCAGTTTTTCCTTTGACTCAACCCACTTTTGTTGGTTTGGGTGATTAATTGTTAAAAGCTCAGAAAAAGATACCTACCATGGTAGATTACTTAACTCAAAACAGAGAAGAGTAGCCTAGGTACTCAATAATTGATAGATCATTAGGGAGAAATACCTATATTAACTTAAAGGTAAGATTAAAGAAATTGATTCAATTATAATGGAAATTAGCAGCCATTCAGTAGAGGTGGTTCTGTTGTTGATAGTGTTGCTTTTAACATGATTTGCTTAAGTCAATAAAGGACTGCCCCTTAAAAAAGTCCTCTGTCCATTTTAATAACTGGTTTGAAGAGTTATTTATATTTATAGTAATAAATGAAATTTTATCAAGTTCTTTTGGATTTTGACCTTAATAACAGAGACTGATGCTTGATCACACATACACTTTTTACTTTTTAAGGAAATGAAGCCCTTTTTTCCCTGGAAACTGCTTCAGATTATGTGAAAGATGACAAAGCCTCCTTCTATGGGTTCAAGTGTTTTGCAATTGGATATGAATTCAGCCCTGGACCTGATGAGGTAAGAACAAATTATCTTCCCAGTCTGTTAAGAATGACTGGCTCCTTTAAATGTTTCTATTGATTTAAAATGTCTTGCAAGCTAGAGGTTTATAATTAAAAGTGTTTTGTAGTTCAATTATGTGTGGTAACTTTTGCTACTATTCGTACATGGGGATAAGTGAATTGATGCTGTACGGCTCCATTTTACTGTAGTGTACTGTGAGGCATAACTGCAAGCCCCATGCCAAAGTGGTTTAACTTCAGCAACAGCAGAACCTGGCTTCAGCAAGTGTGATTTAACTCACTCTGGGTTTTCTTAAATGTTTGAAGTCAAAACTAAATAAACCCAAGGTCCTAATTTTCCTAAATAATGAATTGAAAATGATTTGAAAAATGAAGGTGTAAACCTAAACTTCTAACAACATGGGGTAAAATGTTAAATCTTTTTCTCTCTCAGATGCCAGCTAGTACATGTCTCTAGTTTCAAATACAGAGCTTGACTTTGAATTACAGTGTTTTTATACCTCACATTCGAACATTTTTTAAGTAGTGAATTTTTTGTAACACTACAGGGTGTTATTCAGCTGGAAAAAGAATTAGCCAATCTTGGTGGGGTTTGTGCAGCAGCTTTGATGAAGAAAGATCTAGCACTTCCTATTGGTGAGTCTACTTATTAAATAGATGTTAATGTGTCAGAAAGAAATTTGAAAGTAAGCTTATGTTTATTACAGAACCTTTCAACATAAATTCTGTGGTCACATATTCATATGTGCAATAGCTGATATAGTTTGGCATAGCTGTTCGATAGTTGTTTGAATGGACACAAGTGTTTCCTATATTCTTTATTCAAATTCACACACA
>CM053745.1:46475412-46609555 GCA_028658305.1 Pachyuromys duprasi | reverse complement strand
CCACCGCGCACCCGTGGGTTGAAGCAGAACCCAGGTCCCTCCCAGACTTGCCCGCAGACCGGCACATGGACTGAGGTTTTGCTGGTGGGAGCATGCAGTGTTGGCCCTCAGTGTGTGGTCTTGTCAAAACGGTCCCCCGCCTTTCTCAGACTGGGGTGGTTCCGGCGATCGGTTCGTGCCCGCCGCACACTCGTGGGTTGAAGCAGAACCCGGGTGCAGTGTGCGCTTGCAGGGTGCATTTCGGTGAAAACGGTACCTGGTTCCTCCTCAGACTGTCTGCGAGTCTGTGTGATCCAGTCTATAATGGCGGCTGCGGCTGCTCGTTCAGATCAGAGCTGTGCGCCGCTGGTCACCCGGAGATTTTTTCCAGGGAATAACTGGGTGTCCCTAGGGTTTTCCCACTTGATTTTCTCACCGTGGGAGTTTTGCTCACCTGGCAATCACGGATGCTGGCGTTTTAGGTCCCAGAGTTCAGTCTCCTGGTCGTTGTGTTGTTTCTGCTCTCCTACTCCTCAGACACAGTGTCCTCTAGTGGCAGCCATCTTGGATCTCCGAGGATGACTATTGATCTACTATCATTATTTTTCTTACCTTTTTCTTTGTCATTCTTCTTATGTCCCTTTCTTGCTCCTTTTCAATTTAGAGTTCAGGGTCAGTTAAGCAGGATCAATTTCCTTGATCCTGCTTAATATTAGCCCATTTGTGAGAGATGTACTCACCTGTTCTGTTCTTTTAATATCTTGATATTTTTATGTGAAGAGAATTATTAGCACCACCATTGGAGGAATCTAAGTTTAGTTGCTGTTAAAATTTTGCGTTTTGAGGTAGCTGGGTTTTTTTTTCATACTTAACAAAAACAATCAAAAGAAATTTGTTGAATGAAGGATGAAGATAACAGTGCCTTTGACTACCAAATTTAGCTGCAACCAAATCTATCATTTGGAATCAAGTTAGATAGCCAATGGGGTTTGTGTAGTTGATAAAGTATAACTGTGTGGCCTGAGGAAGAAAGTTCTCCAGATTATATTAAATTTAAAAAGATAAGTTATAGAAAAGGTCACATTCTTGGTGACATCATATTAATCAAAATGATCTTGTTTATCAAAGTGATCTGTTTATTTTTTGTAAAAAAAAAAGTATATATAAAAACTCCACACATAAATACATTTACAAAGATATTTTCTCTGGCCTATACAACCTTTTTATATTGAAACATGAAGTTGTCTTATACAAAATTCATACTTGAGAGCCATGGTACTGACTTACGCACACACGTATACACATTAATTTCATAGTGCTATGTCTATGATTTTGTGTTGGGCAACATTCATAGTTGTATTAGGCTGCTTGCAGCATGTGGACTGACTGCAGCTTGAACATGCCTAATCTTCACATTCTTTGGCTGAATGAGACTTGATCACCAGCCTAACAGTTATAGTTTACATTACATTAAAAAAAAAACTCTCTACATTTTAAAATCTAAACTACTAGCTCTATGCAGAATTATAAATTTTTTCAATCAATGACAAGATTACAAAATCATGATGAATACAAAGGATTGGAAAGGTTATTAGTATATTTTAGTGTAACTTTTTAATTTGCATAACAGGTAATGAATTGGAGGAAGATCTTGAAATTCTTGAAGAGGCTGCATTACAGGTATTGTCTGAAACATTTTAAATTTTGTTCATGAGTTTAAAAATGATATTTTGACAAGATGATTCTTATTTTCTTCAATATAAAACTCAGTGGTTAAGTATTTCATTCTGTTTATTGGCACTTCTAGAGACACATAACTTATAAGGGTCTTCTGGATGAGAGGGCCCATATGAACATATTGTCATATACAGGGTGTTGTCATTGAGGGGAAGGAAGAGGGAGGGTACAGGAATGCTGTTCAGAGCTATAGACATTTCATTTGTGTATGGAAAGTCATTTTATCAATAAAAAGGCATTTGGCAAAGAACATAAGTTCCTTTTATGAAACTTTAGTTTCATAACATCACAAAACCATTTGGCTCTAACAGTTGGAATCCATCAGGTTGTTGCTCTTATTATTAGCTTATATTTTTGCTTGTATTCATTAAGTAGAACATATGATATTGAATGTAAATACATTGACATTTTCATGGAAGTTCTTCTTTTGAACCTCTTATTTCAATCTGTATTAATTTGTAACTTTATATTGCTGAGACCATTATATTCTTTTAGCTTAATTACTCTAAATTTATATAGCTAGTAGTCACTGATGGAATGGGAGGAGTCTAGTAAGCAATGTTTTCAAATTATAATGATGCCTGCTTATCCTAGGCTAGAGATTTGATGGAATAATTAAGCATCCCTGTAGACTGTATACTGAGACCATCACTGATGGCTTTGTAGTGAAACAGCATGTAGGTCAAAGGCAGACTAACAATCAAGAATTTGAAGCCATAGTATCTAGACTAAATTTTCATGAATTTGGTTGCCCAAACACCTTTCCCACAAATAATATTATTTATATTAAGGGAAAATACTATTAAAAAATGAGATCATCAGTATCTCAGAATGATCATTTAATATCCCAAAACATAAAGATTGTATTTTTAGAGTTCAAGATTCATATTACTATGTCTACTTTTTTCCTATTTTATCATGTACCAGAGAATATTGAGTCCACATTAGTGTAGCACTGATTTAGACTGGGACTGTTTCCTGCACTAGATATGTAGTTAGTAGTGTACTTACCTACACAGATTATCTGTACACTTTGTAGTTTACGCTCCCTTAATATTATTTCCCTAGCTTTACAATTACACCTGGAAGTTAGTATTGTTTTTTGTTTTGTTTTGTTTTGTTTTGTTTTGTCTTGCACCTTTTACAGAACTTACATTCTAAGAACCTGGATAGTGATTCTAAGAGTTAATATTTTATACTTATTTCCTGAGATTAACTGATCAAAAAAAAATAAAACAAACATTAATTTGTGTTAATTTATCAATCCTTATTTCTAAACTTTTCATGTGTTTTTAGCTCATTTAGTTGTCACATTCCCCTGTAAATCAGAGATTCTTGTTTGACTCCAAAGATAACAATTTCAAAATAGCATAGTTTGTGGAATGTAGATGTTAACCGTAAATAAGTAAATAGCTCTGGAAAGCGTAACATTTTCCTATTACTTTCTAAAACTTAATATTAACATTTTTCTGGAGTTACAGCACTTCCAGCAGATCTTCCAAAAACAAAGATTTTAGTTATCAGATGGGTGAAAACTAAAATTTTATTTTTATCTTCTTATTTCCTTAACTATCATTAGATGTAGATTCATGAGTTATATGTACTATCAAATCAGCTTCTACTTACATTTTGTTCAAAACCTTGGGATCAAGGTTATCTCTCCAAGACAGTAAACACAGCTTACCCATTATTGTCAATAACGGAAACTGAAAATGAGAGAAATTTCCACCATTGCCCTCAGGCACTGTGGTCCTGCCAAATGTGCATGGGACAGAGCATAGGAGGTGTGCCAGGCCATCTACCGTGGAGATTTTTGAAGAAGACAGGCAACTGGTAGTGTTCTCCTATATATTCTTGCTATAATTTGTACTTCATGAACTAACAACAGTAAGACCAGGGCATAGGAGAAAATGATTTTCCTTAGTAAGACATACCTAAAGTGTGTGCATATTGAAAAATTCATGGAAGTGGTTCTATTTTAATATATTTGCCATGTAGAGTGGCACACATCTGAAACCCCTTATTTTCAGGAGGCCAAGACAAGAGAATCCTATATTCAAGGCCAGCCTGGAGTATGTAGTGAAGCCTTTTTATAAATAAATATAAAAAATTAAGAGACAAGTAAGATATTTTCTTTTTTTCCCTGATAGGTGTGCAAAACTCACTCTGGTATTCTTGGAAAGGGTTTGGCTCTTTCTCATTCACCAACAATCTTAGAGGCACTTGAAGGAAACTTGCCACTTCAAATCCAAAGCAATGAGCAGTCCTTTCTGGATGATTTCATTGCTTGTGTTCCAGGATCAAGTGGTGGAAGGCTTGCAAGGTACTTTTAATATTACAGTTAATTTCATTTAAGGCTTCATCTCTGAAGAGAAATGAAAGGCTAAAATGGCCATTTTGGTGTTAAAATGCTTCCTTTAATAAGCCAGATTATATATTTTGTACTTGAAGAAGTAAAAGGTGATAATATTTTAAAATATATGACACCTATTAATTTATTATCTTTTCCATTTTTGTCTATATTAGAATGAAAAGAAAAATATACTAGCTTATGTTAAGTTAGTAATTAAGAATAAAAATCTGACCTTTCTGGTTTTAATTTTTAAGTTTCAGAGATTACAGTTGTCATTTAAACCCCAAATCTTGGCCAGGAAGTAATAGCAATTCTTTCTAAGTCAGCCTCACTTTCGTGTTTTTAGACACTTGTGTATAATGTACAATAGAATTACTTACCCACCTCACAAGACAAGTTGGATGTAAATTGTAAAATGGGTTCAGGAGTGGGTAGCTCCGACAACAGGGAATGGAGAAGTTTTGCAAGTAAGGGGAGGTATTAAAGAGGCTAGTGAGAAGTTGTATAAAGAGTGGACAGTGTACCCAGCTGCTCCCAAGCAGCTCAACAGTGTTCTGTCTTTGCTTTCGTAAGGAAACTGTTTTTCCAGCTGATAGTAGTAGAAAGCTGGTCTCCCTCAGTAAGAATTCATATTAGCTGTATATTAATGTCATTTTTTGATATCTTAAACATGATGGAAATTTTAATATATCTTTAAAATTATTTCATAGTGTATATAAACACAAGAAACTTCAATTATTTTTGTATATTTATCTAGTGGGTTTTTATTAATTGCTCCCCAGGAAAACACTTGTAACTATCACTGAATTAGAAATTAAGTTACTGGCTTAGCATTTTGTTGAATACAAATTTAGTTTATTTGGCTCAATTCCATGTTCTTTTGTTTTCGTTCTTTTAGATGGCTTCAGCCAGATTCCTATGCTGATCCTCAGAAAACATCATTGATCCTGAATAAGGATGATATTCGATGTGGATGGCCCACCACCATAACTGTTCAAACAAAAGACCAGTATGGGGATGTAGTTCATGTTCCCAACATGAAGGTAATTCTGTGTGAATTAGAAATGTCTGCACACTGACAGGTGTACCTGATAGGAGTTTGAGAATGGCAATTTTTCATGGTCCACTTGCTGTTCCCTCCTTGTCTTTGTATAATGGAGGACACTGAGGAGTTGCTTAGGTGATTTTTATATTTAACATTAAATTGATTCCCTAATTTCTAAGCTGTAAGTCAATTGTTACAGTGGTTTCAAAAAAGGTGGTTGAAATTGTCCATGGAAATTGGTGTGAGGCACATATAAGGAAGGTCTCTCATAAAGAGGAATTAAGTGAATGAATGATACATTGTTTTACTTTAAAAGACTCGTATATTCTGCACTTCACTGAAATTTATTTTACCTCTTTTTTTTTTTTTGGTTCTTAGAGATAGAGTTTCTCCCTGTAGCCTTGGCTATCCTAGACTCTCTTTGTAGACCAGACTGTCCTCGAACTCACAGAGATCCACCTGCCTCTGCTCCATGAGTACTGGGATTACAAGGCATGCAACACAGAGCCCAGTTTGAAATCTAATTTTAAAGATAATAGTTATAGCTTAAACTTAATTGATAGATAAAAATATAAATTTAGATTGTAAAATAATGACTAACATAAATAGGTATATGCTAATGAATAGAACATTGTTTATATACTTCTTAAATGACATTAGTTGATAAGGATATTTATATTATATGGAATATAATTGGGTCTTTAGTAATACAATCTATTGGTACAAATATTTCATTTAAACCTTTTTTGTGTTTCTGAAATTTTTAAACCAAATGTAAATTTGTGTAGGTGGTCTTATGTCCTCTTCCCTTCTGAAATTGAGTTATGGGGTAATTTGGATTTTGGAATCTTAGAGTGAATTTAAATACATAATCTTTTCTTCATAGAGCACTAATTTTTCTAGATCAGTTTAATAAAACTGTTTCAGCTGTTTTATAACTTCTTAGACATGTAGCATGAGCAAAATGGAATACCAATGTAATCTTTTACTTGACTCAGTAACAACAAAATTAAAACTCATTGTTTATACCAGTTAAAAACAAAAAATGAACTTTATACAAAAGTATCTGACTCTGATACTAAACAAAAGTCAATATTTAACACGCCTTTAAAATATTTGATTGCCACTAACATTAAAAATTTGTGTCATGACCCAAACATGGAAGCAAAAAGATGGTATCTCATATACTATGTAGCACTTACGGCGTGGTAGGTGACATACATATGTACTCAGCGTGATATCCTATGCATTTTCTTTTCTTTGTTAAGACAGAGCCTTGGCAACTTAGCACCGTAAAAGTTCACAGTATAACAAAGAGGCAAATACATTCAAATTTTAAGACATTTGATTATAACCACACATGTACACATATATATCCATACAACATGTGTGTGTATGCATGCGTGTGACTTACTGGCCAAACAGCCTGCTGTGGTTAAGTTTCAAGACATTGAAGAATATACCACCTTAACAAACAGACAAAACCATCGGCTGACACCTGAGAGATGACCTGAAGGGAGCTTATCCCCTCCTAACCCACTCCCAGCCCACACACTGGGTAGGAAGAGCCCTATTGCTGAATTGCCTATTCTTGGTAGACTCAAAAGTAGTAGCCATGAAGTCGTATGCTTGTTGTATGTTATAAATGTGTAGCTACATATAGCTCGTGTTCTTTTACAGGATACAAATAAGCAAGCAAAAGCCAAATGAAACCAGTTGTAATTCTTGGCAAGCACTTCCTTTTTCTTTGGCTCTTGCATACTAAATGTGCTATCCCAACAAACTATGTTCCAGAATATTGCTGGGAAGTTGTTAGCAGCAGTTAATATTTTCAGTATTTATCATTGTAGAAACTGAGTTGTAAAGAGTAGATTATTCAAATCAGTGGCTTAAATTATTAAATGTGGTATATATACTTTTCTTCTTCAAAGTGAACAAATATAGATTCCTGGTATGTTTTAAACCATCAGTTCTAAAAGTTTTTATTAATGACTATATTTTCTTTTGTAGACAATTGCAGCAGGAATTCAGATAAAGCTTTACAAATATCTTCAATTGTGAAAAGTATTTATATTTGAATTATCTGATAAAATAATACTACTTTCTGAATGAATAAAATTTCTTTTTTTCCCAGTACCATACTAATAATAGATTTAATTTTTATGCTTTGAAATATGTGATTATTTGTTCTGAAATAATGACAACTCTGTTTTTCACTGTTAGTTTATAAGATGGAGGTGAGGTCATCCTGGCCCAGGAAATAAGCAGGTGAACCAGTGTTAACACAATTTGTGCCACTGACTTTGTAATTGTGAATTACTTCTTTTGATATGTCGAGGATAATTATATACATTTGGTTTTTATATTATTGTGGATAGGTTGAAGTGAAAGCTGTACCTGTTTCTCAGAAAAAAACATCTTTACAACAAGAGCAAGTAAAGAAATCTCAAAGGATTCCTGGCAGTCCCTCAGTAGCAGCAGCATCTTCTAACACTGACATGACGTTTGGTGGGTTGGCATCACCAAAGCTGGATGTTTCATATGAACCAATGATAGTGAAGGAGGCACGGTACATCGCCATAACAATGATGAAGGTAATTTATTTTTACTTATCAGAAAGTCTTAACTTTCACCATTGATTAATTTAGCATTTTAGTTATTCAAGTATTGTTATAGTATTGCAAGTCTAGAGAGTTACTGATAGATAGTAAACTCGCAGCATATGTTTAAAAATGCTATTCCCTTACCTAGAGAGGCTTTGTATCAGTTTGTTGACATATTTTGAGGGACGCACCAGTTGAAGAACAAGCTAATGCAGCCAGGGGTTTGAATGACTCAGTGCTGCTTTTGTTCTCTCAAGTGCTTTTCTGCCAGCACACCGGTCTTCAGGACTTCAGGCTTTATGTAGGTTCCTTCAGTTTTTATGGCTCCCAAATATTAGGCCATCTCTTCAGATCTCATACTTCTCTGGCTTATCAGTTTATAATTCTTCTAGTTGTGGTTTTTGGTTTTTTGATGTCCAGCTTTTTACTTAAGAGGCAGTGTGAATTTAGGCAGTGTCAAAAAGCAGTGTCTACATTCCAGTAGCTGAAAGGTATGCTTGTACTGATAGTTTATAGAGATTATAGTACCCTAATATAGTGTCAGGAAGATAGCTGAGTAGGAAGCATGGCTACTTTAACTCTCATAGGAAGACTGTTGACTTCCTCTGATGACACACACCAGGAATGTGGACTAGTGAGTTAGTTATCAGTCGAAATAGATTGAAAATATTAAAGATGTTGTATCAGCACAACTTCAAAACCAATGAAGCATGGAATGAAGAGAGGAAGTAGAAAATAAAAGATGAAGTTAGAAACAGAGAAATAGGGTATAGCAAAACAGAAGAACTCTGCTCTAGGCCTTAGATGCTGTCTGAGAGTGTTCTTAGCCCTTTGGTTGGCAGAAACTAGGGTTTTGTTAAAGTAATACGTTTTCTCTGTTAGTCACAGAATATTAAGTTTCACTCAGAGGTGGACAAGGAATGACTATTTAGAGGGCTAAAGATGGACCAAGATAAATTATAACATTTTAAACACTTCACAGTTAATCAACCATGATGAAGGCGACGATTTGAAGGTATACCTTCTTTGGAGAGCTTTAATTCAAACATGCTTCAGAGAACCAGTTACCTGTTGGGACTGCTGGATTTCAGGAGGATTCTGAAAAGATCCATGGTTAGAACAGTCACAGAGTACTATTCCCAAGCGGTCTCTCTGAGCTGTCCACTCATGCTCTGGGCTGATATTCTTTACTAGCCATTCATAGATAGTATAAATTCACTAAGCAGTAAGCTGCATGTGGTAGGATGGAAAAATAAAATATAGTCTTGTAGTTGAAAATGGTGAAGTGAAAACAGAGACTGTAGAGTCTGGAGACCTGGGTTCCTAGCTATTAACTATCGTAGAAACATGGCAAAGTCAACCTTATGTTACATATATCTAATGCACAATCCCTGGATAAGTGAAAGCAGCTAGATAATTTCTGAATCACAGTTATTGTAAAGGAAGGAGGGGGTAACTGGTGTGCTTTTCATTATAAGTCCTGGGGAAGCTACAAGTGTATGAGGAATTGAAGATCTTGAATTGAGCTATAAAAAATGATTAATTTGGTAATATTGCAAGTATAAAATGTATCAGGTATAATGTGCTAAATTTATTGTACATGCTACCCATTTTTATCTTTACATTTCCTGTATCTTTTGTTAAGATTTTTTTTTTTTTTGCTATTATAAGACTGACACACTACCCTCATGCTAACTAGGCTTCTGCCAGCTTACAAAGAAACATTTTTACAGTCACAATCCATTCCTAGGCCCCTCCTGTTATTCTCTATTTGGTGAGAACACTTTCAGTGGGGCCTGGAACTGAGCTTCCAGATGGAGAAAGTTGTTGTTTCCTCCCTCTCTCTCCTAGGAGCAGCTAGAGCCCTTTAGGGCTGAATTCAATGGGCCAAAACATGGAAAGAAATTTCCACTGAGTATTACAGCTTTGCTCTTTTAGAATAAGATCATCAGTGGCAGTGGAAACTTCGGTGTTCCAAAGACTATGGCGATAGCAAAGTGTTTCAGCTCTTGGTTAACCTACTGAATTAAGGAAGGCAGAGTGGGAGCAAAAGCCCATGCCTGCTGGGCTTGCCACTGAAACGAGACACAGGCCTGGTGAGGCCCAGGCCCTGTGGTCCAGCGAGCAGGCTTGGTAAGATGCAGCCCAAGGGAAGGGGAGAAATGATGATTCCTAGGCAGCCATGGTGGAAAGCTGATGGTACTACACAGCACATAGCCAGCCAGCACGTTTATTTGAAAACAGGGATTTATAAGCTTCTGAGTACTGGGTAGGATTTTGAAGGTAAATGTATTTGGTTCAATGGGGCCAGGCGGTCAGGGATACTTGATTTGCATGTAATGGTACAGTGTTTCATTTTCCATGTAGTAGCATGGTCCCATTACAAGAAGGAGAATACTGTACTTAATTATCCTATGAGTGGGCGAATCTCTAAGTATGTTGAAGGTTAGTGCTAAAACTAAGATCCTTAACAGGGTGCAGCATTTCTAGGAATGCTTTCTGGAAGGGTTTTGTTGTTTTAAATCAGGAAAGGGTTTGGCCTGTAATCTTCCATGAGAGCTATGTGATGCTCCTTATAAGACCTGGGGTATCCAGATTTGGGGGGAGGGGAGTATTTTTAGAACCTTGCTGAGAAGAGGGAGTCCACCATCATAGACCAAGTGCAAAGTGCAAACAAATGGCTATCCAGAGATGTCAGATTTCAACGTAGTCTAACAAAGCTCCACACCATCCCACACCTGTCTCAGAGGATATATTTCTCTCTCCCTTCTCTCCTCCCCACTCTCTGTGTTGCATACTGTACTTTTAGTAAAATTAGCCATAAATAATACTTTTATTTATTCTATATCCCAAAACTTTGCAGAGTGGCATTATATTTTTTATATGTCCTGCTAGGATATCTGTCCATTAACTGTTTCAAGTACTTAGTTGCTCACTGTTCTGTAATTTGTCCATTTTCCTTTTGCTGGACATATAATATAAACTGTACTGAAATAAACATCTTTCTTTTGTGTTATTTTGTACATGAAAAAGAGTAAAATATATTCCTAACAATATAATCTAAGTTGTAGGAAAAGCATGTCTAAAATTTTGTTAAACATTGCCAAAATTTATCCTCCTGCTGCTAGTCACAGGGCTCGTTGGCACTTGGTACTGAACACCAGTTGTGACTGTGCTATTTGTGCTTTTCATTTGCCCTTCCTTGTTTTCTATCTTAGTTAAATAACCTATGCAGTGTTAGGTGAGCTTTGCCTTTGTTCTTCAGTCTTCTGCTGTGTTGTATCTGGATATGGAATGATGTGGCTTATACTAAGGATGCATGACCCACTGAAGTTACATAGTTTAAAATGCCCTTCTTCCATGTGAAGACTTTGTAGTATCTTGAGAGATTTAAAATGCTGATACATCTGAAAAGTTTCTATCTTTATATCTTTTTAAGCAAAATTTTCATTGCTATGGCAGAATGCTGGGTATACAGTTTAAGGGAAGAAGGGTTTACTCTGGCTTACAGTTCCAGAGGCGACATTCCATATGGTGGTGACAGCACGGTTGCAGGCACAGGCAGTTCCTCATTCAAAAGGAAAACAGAGATAAGTATTCCTGCTTGTGCCACTCTCTCATTTTTATGAAGTTCAATACGCAGAGTTGCTTTTCCTGTCTCAGCTAACCCTGCCTAGAAAATTCTTCACAGACAAAGCCACATATTTCTTGTTTTAGTGATTCTAGACCCCGTCAGCTTGACAATATTAACAATCACATCATAAAATTACTTTTTTTTTTTTTTGGTTTGAATATCTAGCACATCAGAGATTCCTTTTCAGGTGGTCTTGCCATTTTCATTTCTTGTGTAGATGGACAGTGATCTCAGCTGATTTATTGGATATTTTGGTATTGCACTAAATGGAAATGTTCATAACAAAGGTGCCAAAGTTCCTTGTCTCTTTCTTAAAGGTATATGAAAACTACTCATTTGAAGAACTGCGTTTTGCCTCACCAACTCCTAAAAGGTAAGAATTGTTTTCTTAAAGTGTTGCTAAAACTTAATCATCTAGACTAAAGTAATTAAAAAAAAAAGCCCATCCATATTTTCTTTTATTTTAAAATATTTTTACCAATTTTTTGAGTTCATATGTGCCACTGCCCTGTTTGTTCCTGGAAGTCATCCACCACTTCACGCCTTTATCATTAATCCAGACCCTGTTCCATGAAATTCCTGAGCCCTGAGTTGAGCACTGTGATAAAAGCAGCCCATTTTAAGCTGATCACTACGTAGCCTCTTGTTTCTGCGTGTTAACCAGTTGTGAATCTCTGTATTAATTGTCATCTACTACAAGAAGCTTTTGGGGAACGAGTTGAGATCTATGGGTATATCAGTAGTCAGTAGTCATTTCAATACCATGTCCATTTAGCATAGTAATAGTAATGGGTTCTCCTCCCTGTGGCTTATGACTTTTCTAGCCACAGGCTCTTGGCCTCTTTAATGATGCTGGGTCTGGATTTCATCTTGTAAAGGAGGACTTAAATCCAATCAGAAAGGGTTATTTCCATGACTTTCATGTCACTAGTGCACTGGTGCACTATTGCATATCTTGCCATACCCTTCAGGGTTCACAGCTGGATCAGACTGATGATTATGCCTTCCAGTCTGTGAAAGCTAGTCAGCAGAGATGGAGCTTCTAGGTCAGTTACAATCTTGATTTCTCTGTGTTTTATAACTCAAGTATGTGATGCCTTCAAAATAGGGTTTTACCATTAAGTTCTAGAAGATAAGGAAAGAATGGCAAGAGTAATGGCAGTAGCCTGTAACATTTATGGGTCTGCAATATGCTACTGGTCAATAGTTCAAAAAGAGGTAGAGGTTAAAAAATTAGTAAGGGCCCATGAATATGGGGGAAATCACTGAAGAGAAGGGACATAGGATACACTAAAATAAAGGGATAAGAGAATAATAGAACAGGAAGGCTTACACAAATGGGGTAGAGGCAGAAGGGAAGGGTAGACAATCTAAATGGGAAGATAACAAACACTAAAGACCTTTTGAAAAGACCACGTGAAAACCTACTATTATGGAAGTTTTCAGTCTGTGTGTGTGTGTGTGTGTGCGTGTGTGTGCGTGTGTGTGTGTGTGTGTGTGTGTGTATTTTGAAACTGATTTTTGTCCTTTAGCTTAAGAAGCCTCAGAATTTGTGGTGTTCCTGTTATGTGATCCCGTGGGTTTGGATGATAGGCATGAATCAGCATTTCTGGCAGGAAAAGTACTTTTAAAAATAGATCTTGAGCAGAATAGCCACATGGTACTTAGCGCAATCACCTCCATAAACTTTGGAAGAGGCTCTGAAGCAAATCTGAAAACGCACAATTACCCATAGGCTGCACTGTGTTGCATTTCATCCAGCCTTATTGGAAATTGACACTAGTTTGAGTGAAAATTAGAAATTGACTTAGGTTGGTTTGACTTCATTTTTGTTTGTACTCAACGTACAGTATACAATCTACAGTACTTTCTGTCAAATTTGCAAAGTCCTAAAACTGTGCCCTTGAGAATAGGAATGTAGTGTTTTGTTTCTGCCGTCATTATAGTCCCAAGCTTGTGCTACAGTAGAAACAGCTGACTTTCATAAAATAAATGTGCACATTATACATTTATAGAAAGCTGAATAAGAACAAAATTAACCTGAGTGTAATAGATATAATCCAGCATTTAAGAAACCGAGGTAAGAGCATTGGGAGATCCTAGCCAGAGTGGTCTCTATAGCATGTTCCTATCAGCATTGGCTACAAAGCAAGTCTTTGGGTAGCCTTAACTGTATAGTAAGAACCTGTCTCAAATAAGAAAGAGAGGAAAGATGAGGACATAAAGAGAAGACAGAGGAAGGGAGAAGAAGAAAGAATGAAGTAAATCGTATGCATTATTTGTTTGGAACCTAACAGAAACAATGACTTATCCTAAGAGAATCACATATTCATTCAACTGTTGCCGGTGACCATTATTTTATAGGTCATAGGTATACTTATAAACAAGATAGACATGATACCATTTTTCTGGTATTTTATTGCTATACAGAACAACTTATTAGAAAGTGAACAAAGTGATAAGTAAAGTTATTTGATATAGACAGCATTGGGATTGTGACAGATTGCCAAAATACTGCAAGATGGGACAGGCATGGTTAAGAACTATCATTTAGATGGCGGGTGATCATGTGAAGATTTTGAGAAGTTCAGTTTAACTATAGAAAACATGGACTAGTTTGAGCTTGATGTCTTTGGAGAAGAAACAGAAAAACAGTGGGCCTGTAGGATACTGAAAAGGGCATGTTTGGCGATGAGTCCAAGAACTATATGAGATATGTTTTACTTTTTTTGGCAGGCTGTGCTTACATAGGCTGAATTTTCTTATAAGCCAGTCAATTTCATGAGTATTAAATGAAAACCTTAAAGTTTTTAGCAGATTACTGTGGTAGTTTTTCAGAGGTAAATTATGGGAAAGCAAGAATGGCAACACAGAAATAAGTTAGGAATGATTAGGTAATGTGGACTGGGGTGGGGTTGTTGAATATCGAAAGTAGAATAAGTACTCTGTCAACAGAGAGTAGTCACTCTGAAACTATAAATACACAAACAACAAAAACAGTTTGACAGTGTGTATGTGCATGTGTGCATATATTGCATATGTATACATGTTTGTATATACATACACACATGCTTGTAATAATGAAAGAAGTAGTAGCTATAAATTTGAGAATGGGGAGCACTGGAGTGTTGAAGGGAAGAAAGGGAGAAGGAAAGCAATACATTTCTATTTCAGTTTAAAACATTTCTTAAGTGACTACCTAATTATCCTTTGGCTTTAACAGCTGCATAGAATAGAATCATTCCAATTTAGATTCACAGACCAAATTTTACCTGCTGCCTGTTTTTATTAAAGTTACTATAACATAACTTTGCTCCTTTTTGGTAGCTACCTTTACACTACAGTGATCAAGTAGTTACGACAAAGACAAATTGGCCTAAGAAACTAAAATTGTTACATAAAGTATTTACTAACTCCTGGTATAGATTATCACTATTTTTATGAGGATCAAGAAGTTCTAGGAACAAGCAGGTATTTATGTTCTTCTGTAGTATATTGTTCTGTAAGGGATATGTTAGTTAGGAGGAAATAGGAGCTTTTTGTTAGACATATTAAGATGAAATTCCAAATCATTCCTCAGATAGTTCACATTTAAGTGGGGATACAGCTGTGCGGGTGCAAATAGTTTGAAGGTTAAGCTAAAAGTGAATTTCAGAATTGTCTATATAGAAATGGGTAATAATAATTGAGCAATTAAAAAGATGATTCAGGAAATAAAGATCTAGACTCAAACCGTGGGCATTTTATAAATGAAGTGGCAGTCATAAGAGGAGAAGCCAGCACAACACTTGAGAAAGAATGACTAATGAGGCATGAGGAAAGCCAAGAAGAAGTCAGAAACAAGGAACCTGTGTTTCAGGGAAGCGAACATCACCAGTTCTTACACGTTCGAGACAGCTGAGAAAGAGGAAATGACTTTCAGACTAAGGATGTGATGGCCATTAGTAACTGATGTCAGCAGTTGCCATACGATGTTAGGAGCAAAAGGCTAGTAACAGAAGTTTAGAAAAGAAGTAGACGTGAAAAAGGAAGAGGGGCTGTCTTGGTTAAGTATTCATGTGCAGGGATAGGGGTTAAAAGACTTTATTAGAAATGAAGGAGAGAAATATTAGAGAGGAATAAGAATGAAGATGGAAAATTCTAAAGTTTTTAACAAGAGAGAAAATGAGATAGAATAGGTTTAACAATCTGATTACTGCATGGAAGTTATAGACAATTGTTTCTATTTCCTCAGAAGGGAAAAGTGAACTCACTCAGATGAGAGTAGGAAGGAGGAGTGATGGGCCTTTAAGGAAAAAAGAGTGAAACTCAGTTGTTTGTAAGTTGGGAAACATGCTATGACAACTATGGAACTGCCAGGCAGTGTGATAGTACTCACATATTCACTGAGATAGCAAATGATGTTAAGTGCTTAATCAAAAGTAAAATTTTTTGTATCCATCTTGTTTTTTTCCAGGCCCAGTGAAAATATGCTGATTCGTGTCAATAATGATGGAACGTACTGTGCAAACTGGACTCCAGGGGCTATCGGTCTCTACACTATTCATGTTACCATTGATGGCATTGAAATAGGTAAGTATAATTTTAAGTAGTAAGTTCCTGCAAAGAGCTAGGATTAAAATCATCCATGTGCTGTTTTTGCTCTTTTGTTATACTTATAAATAGGTTTCATAACTTCTTTGTGACTTCATCTCTTCCTTTATAATAAGTACTCAATTAGTATATTGCAAAGATCATTTCATTTGAGGATAATTCATGCTGTCTATCACTCATTGGAGCTGTCATGACTCCTCCAGTTTTCTAGTATGTCAGTGAAGTGTGAGGCACTCCTCATCCCTGCATTGTCCTGTGCATGCTATACCTTCTCCTCGTCAGTCATCCTCTGTTGGTAGGAGCAGGTGTCATACAGTTCATGTGTGATATCCCAGTTTCGGTCACTGCCTAACCGAGTGGCTGCTTAGTAGATACTGTTATTTAAAAGATATTATCTCCCGATAAGTTTGAAAAAATAGTTTTTCTTTTATGTATTAATGCTTCATTGTATAATTTATGTGTGAAAGGATAACAGTAGAATAAAAGCTGTCATGTATTAATGTCATTAGAGGGTAACTGTAATAGTAACATAACATCATAATAACCGTTGGGAAGCTGAACTGTAGCTGTTTATTTTTAGATTAGAAATAAAGAAATTCTTTTCATTTTGGCATATAGAGTTAATAACTGCTCAATCAGGTGTATGAATTATAATAGGCCTTTCCCACAGTCCCTTTTATTTCACCAAGTTGCTAAAACCTTTTAGTTCAGCAAACATTTAATTAGTTCTTTGCAAAACTTGGTTCTAGAAAAAATAATTTTTTCAAGCAGTAAAAATATATGTTGCTGAGATTAAATAGAAAACAAGTTATTTTAAGTAGAATAGAAAGACTAGAAATAGAAATTTTAGCAGGAACTTCAAAGCATTGGTAATATAAGAGATGCTTGTACTTTCACATTTATTTCAGCATCATTCACAATAGCAAAGAAATGGAATCTGCATAGATGTCTATTGATGGACATGAAAACAGTGAGGCATGTATTCACACAGTACGATATGTGGTCTAGCATTATATGGTCTAGCATGAGAACTTCATCTTTCTTTTTTTAATTTATTATGATTATTCACTTTGTATCCCAACTGCAGTCCCCTCACTCATCTCCTCCTAGTCCCACCCATCCTTCCTCTTCTCCCCTTATGGCCCTCCCCTCATCCACTTATAGGGGAGGTCCTCCTCCCCTTCTATCTGACCCTAGCCTATCAGGACTCATCAGGGCTGGCTGTATCTTCTCCCTCTGTGGCCTGGTAAGGCTGCTCCCCACCAGGGGCAGGTGATCAAACAGCCAGCCACTGGGAGAATGTCATCTCTTAACTACTGTATTATCATACTGCCATCTGGACATCATGCTGTCATCCATGCCCTGCTGTCTCTCAGTCAGAGAGCTTACCACTGTGGTGATGAATAGTGTTCTGACCTATTGCTGTTGGATAGCACTTGTCACAAAAGGGGTTCTTTTTATTATTATTTTGAATTTGTTCAATGTATTCCAGTTAAATAATGGGAACCCCCTCCCCCCACACACACACATTAAACAGTGAGGAAAACACTATAACCGTTCTTTGGCAATCTCAGGACACCATTTTTTAATTTTTTCTATTTTTCCTGTGCTTAGTATCAACCACCATTTAAAACGAAAAGCAGAATTCAGGTATTTGTCTTAATTGTTTAAAATATGAGTGGAGAGATGGCTTAGCAATTAAGTATACTGAATGTATTTCCAGAGGACTCAGTTTCACTTCCCTGCACCTATGTGGTGGCCCTGTAACCATCTGTAACTCCAGTCCCAGGGAATGTGATGCCCTCTCCTGGCCTCAGTAGGCAACAGTCATGAATGGCGTGAACACTTATCTATGGTGGCAAAACACCACATGTACATAATATAAAAATAAAGTAGTCTACTATACGCTTAGATTTTGCAATCCTCCCACCTTTGTAGTCAAATGTTATAATTACACTGTTTTAATTACAGATGCTGGACTTGAAGTAAAAGTAAAAGATCCACCCAAAGGGATGATTCCACCAGGAACTCAGCTAGTCAAGCCAAAGGCTGATCCTCAACCAAATAAGGTTAGCCTAGGACAAAAAGTAGAATTGGTCAAAGAGTTAAATTTTTCATTCATACCTCAAAGTAGCTCTCAAATCCCTAATGTTTTACTTCGTTTATTTCAGTATTTTATTCAGTGTCCCTAAATCAGTCTGAAGAGTAGTTCATAAGAATTAATTTTTTCAAATTGTAGAATTTTACTTTGTGGCTTCTTTATGTATTCTTTACTAGTTCATTAGTGTTCTGTACTTCCTGATACTAAAATAAATAAATAAATAAGGAATTGCTATTAACAAAAAGTCTACTGAAATTACATGTGAGTTTTTAAGGTTAAAATATTCTCTGTCATTAAAAGAAACATTAATCTTGTTATACCTAAAAACTAGCTAAAGGAATATGGCTAAACTATTTGTTAAAAAGAAAATAATGATATTGCAATTTATATCTTGCTCTTCTAAAAAGTCACTGTTTATATTTTTGTTATATGTCTTCAATACTTAAAATGAGAAATCATAAATATATTTAATAATATTGATATAAAACATTCTTCAGTACATAGAAATATACTTTTATTGTTATAAATAACAGAAGGAAACTAACTACAGATGATTGTGAGGAGTTTTTGGGGGATTGTACTTTTAAATCTGCTGGTTTTCTCATTTGCTACATAGGAAATAGAGTTCACATTTTCTCCATCACTATAATATCTTTTCTCAGATTCGAAAATTTGTCGCCAAGGACAGTGCTGGTCTCCGCATCCGGAGCCATCCTTCCCTTCAGAGTGAGCAGATTGGAATAGTGAAAGTCAATGGGACGATTACTTTTATTGATGAGGTAATTAATAAATATGTATCAGTAATTCATTTTGGACAGAATTTTTCTATAATGTTTTCACAGTAACAAGGAAACTAAGTTTTCATGTTACTAGGCTCTAACAGTCTGTGGACCTTTTATTTAATTTTTTTTTTAATCAGTTTCTTGAGACATTTTTACAAAGTATTTTGATCATATTCATTCTCTCCCCCAACTCCTCCTAGATACATTGCCCCTTCCTAACATACCCAACTTGCTATCTTCTTTTTTATATATATTTTAATCATTTTGTATTTGCCTGTATGTATGTCTATATACCACACGTGTCCCTGGTACCAGTGGAGCCCAGAAGAGGGCATCAGATCCACTGGAACTGAAGTTACAGATGGTTTTAAGACACCAATTTGGAGCTGGGAATCAAACCAAGTTCTAGTGTAAGAGCAGCCAGTGCTTATAAACCAATAAGCCATCTGTCCAGCCCTTCTTTTTGTTTTTGTTTGTTTGTTTTGTTTTGTTTTGGTGGTTTGGTTTAGTTTGATTTGGTTTTTCAACCCATCAATTTCCAAGTTGTGCTGGCCATAAACTCTGATGATCTTCACTAAAAGCGTTCAACCAAGGACTGTGCCTGTAAAGACAATGACTCTCCCTCTCCCAGAAACTACTAGTTGCCAATAGCAACTTAGGTAGAGGGTTGAGCTCTTCTCTATCCTAGGATTTTGTCTGGGTTTAACTTGTACAGGGCTTGTTGATGTTTTCTCAACTACTATCAGTTCGTGTGTGTCAACTGCACTGTTGTGGCCAGAAAGCAGTTTCCTTGGTCATCATGTATCACATCTGGCTCTTACAGTCTTTTCTGAATAGTGTGTTATCTGAAATTTTACTCATGACATGTGACAACAGTAACCTGTAATAAAATACAAACAGAATTATTTACAAATATGTCAGAAACAAAAGAGACTGGAGAAGCTTTGTTGCATAATTAATAGTTGAATGCCAATTTTTATCCATTTTGAAAGGCATATATTTCAAAGTTTGGGAAATCTTTTAAAAAGTTTTATATGTTCATTGAGGTATACATTTAATTTATTCTCTCTTTAAAAATGGAGGAAATTGCACTTTAAGCATGAAAAAACTCAGTTGAGCATAGTAATCAGAACCTATAGAACAAGTACTACTTTCTAAATATAGATGTATTTTAAATGAATTTTAGAATAGTTAACTTTGGTAATTCCGTGGAATATTTTCCTGCAGTGCAACCAAGTAGCTTGAATAAAAGACATATTTTTTTCGAAGCTGTTAAATTACTTATCGTAAGTAGGATTTCTTTGTGCTTTTAACTCCTGAGAGAGTTGCTTTCACGATATCACCATGAAAATTATCATATTGCTTTGATGTCATGCATAAAATTTCAGATAACACACTAGAAGTTCCCACATACTGTCTTCTCCTGACACTAAGTACAGCATCTCCACTTCCACCCTTCCTTGCCTGCTTAGTTTATTCTCAGTCCTCATTAGCTTCCTGGTAGTTACAGGAAGATTGTTTGTTTTTTTTTTCCCCCTAGATCCACAATGATGATGGTGTGTGGTTGAGACTCAATGATGAGACAATTAAGAAGTATGTCCCTAACATGAATGGTTACACTGAAGCTTGGTGCCTCTCCTTTAATCAACATCTTGGCAAGAGCCTTCTGGTCCCTGTTGACGTAAGTGAAAGATGGTTTTTTAAGAGCATCATAGTTGCCCTCGGTTCTCACTGTAGATCTTTCTTTAATTAAGGCTTTTCAGTTCTGAGGTAATCCATACCTATCACTTTTACTTCAGAAGTGCTTGAATGCTTAAGGGCTTTAGTGTAATGAAAGTGGAATTTGGCAGGGGTAAGGCTCTTAATGCTTATTCTGATCCTTCACCAACAGTAAGTAATAAGTTAAAACTAAACCTACTGAATTCCTGTTAGAGGTAAGAAATTAAAATTGTTATACTTCATTTTCTTATTCATTTACACTACTATTTACAATGAATTTCAACCCAGTATTTGAGAAAATAAAATTACTATGCATTCAAGAACATTACTATGAATTCAAGAATGTCGTTTGTTTTTCTGACAATTATTTCTGTTTGTGTACCTCAGGAGCCTTTATGTTTTGATTTACATTACCATTGTGTTAATATAAGATGTGATGTTTAGACTTGTACCTGGTGATACTAACCCTTAGGCTGAAAGTATATTAAATACAGCTCTTTAATATTGCAGTAGAGTGGTTAAGTCATTATTGACTAGAGTGCTGTATCATTAAATAGGTGATAAACACAATACTTAACTACAGAGTAGGAGTGTTTTCCCCACTAAGTGTTCATATGACATTACTAATAAATAGCATTGGCATGAAGTACTCGGGAGCTGATGAGTAGTTCTCAGCGTGATAGAAAGCAAAGAGGTACTGTGCAAAATACGTCTCCCTCTTTTTTTTCAGTAGCACATTGTTAAGGTGGAGAGGGCTTTCTTCTTCCTCCCGCTACAGCTATTCACTGCATTTAGTCTCCTTTAGTTACCTTCAGCCCACAACCCATGTGTGTGTGGGGGGGGGGGGAGGTTAAGAGACAGAGACAGACAGAGAGACAGAGACAGACAGACAGAGATTTTAAGTTCATTAGTGGTAAGGGCTAATAAAGATTATTTCTCATGTCTGTTGCTTCTACAGTCTTTTAAGTACTACACTTTACTCATAGTAGTCCTTCATTATTGATATCTAATTTTAGTGCTTTTGTCTGATTATTTTGCTTAAAATAATTTCTCACACATGTGTGCTTCTTACCTTGCTTGTTTCTTGTCATTCTTATTGTAACACTGTCTTGTTAAATGTATTCTCATTTTTCCAACATTTTAAGTATTAGTAGAACTGGTACTAGAGCCTACTTGGTGTTATTCCAAGGTATATGTTTTTATGTTTAATTTGGTAAAATGAAGCGGTAAGTGTAAGTATAGTTACAGAATGATAAATAATCACATAATTAATGAAGTTGCTTTGTGCTAGGCTGTTGAATGGCTTAATTTAGGAGGTAGCATCTAAGAGGGATATGAAGAAAAAAAACACATTAAAGTAGTGTAATTCAAAGTCATTTATTATAAAATCATTATTACTTGGGATAAACAGCCAATTTAAATAAGTATGAATATTTGCAGCAGTAGTGACTAAATGAAAACAATTATTTTCATTTATTCTGAAAGCAAATAAGTCAATTAAAGTATTTAAAATGAAGTTTGTTGAAGTGATAGCTCAACCAGTAAAGTGTCTTGCCCTATGGGAGGTACTGAATTCAGTCTCCAGAACTCAGATAAAATTCAGGACAAGCTGGTAAATACTTGTAATCCCAACTCTGGGTTGGCAGAGACAGGATGCTGCTTCAAAGGAGGCAGCTAGCAGTCCTGAGGATGAAGCCTGAGGTTATACACATGAAAACGTTGACAAAACACATACATAACCCTAAAAATTAATTAGTAAGTAACTCCTATACTTTGAAAATTATAAAGCAGTGGCTCTCATCCTTCCTAATGCTGGGACCCTTTAATACAGTTCCTCGTGTTGTGGTGACCTCCAATCATAAACTTATTTTTTTGCTACTTTTTAACTGTAATTTTGCTGCCATTGTGAATCGTGGTGTAAATAACTAATATGTAGGATATCTGATATGAGGCCCACAAAGGAATTGCAACCCAAAGGTTGACAACCACTGCCGTAACGTTAGTTACAACAAAACTTTATATGGTTGAGAAAACAGAGGTAACGAGAGGTGCATGTGACATAAAGAGCTATCATATGACTTTAGAGAGATTTGCCTGCCTAGAATGAAAAGCTTAAATTTTGAAAATGAACCAGGCAGTGGTGGCGCACACATTTAGTCCCAGTACTCCGCAGTCAGGCAGGCAGATATCTGAATTTAAGGCCATCCTGGTCTTCAGAACGAATTCCAGGGCAGCCAGGACTACACCAAGAGAAACCCTACCTCAAACACTACAAAAGCAAAAAACCACAAATTGATTCGATGAGTTTATTTTTATAATGGGAGATTTTCATGACTTAAAAATTCTGTATCCAGTTCTTCATGTACTTTGTCAAAATGTCAGATATATATTGTATGGAATATTGAGTAGAAAAGAGAACTTACATCAAAAAAAAGGTAGTGACTATCTTCTGAATTCTTCCAGAGCCAGCAAGGGTGTCTAATATGTACATCCACTTTCATATCACTTCCTATCCAGGCTAATTGTTACTCACCTAAAGAAAGTACACTGATATTTTAAAATTAGGAGTACTAAAGAGTTGGAGTAGATTTAACAGAAAATTTGCTATCCTGGGATGCCCTTGTAGCATCACCAATTGGTACTTAGCAAATGTTTCTTGCATTTTATAGACATTCTTTTGAAATGTCTAAATATTATTCATAATATCTGGCAGCACAGGTTTGACATGCTTCAGATTTCCTTGTCTTAGTTTGTGAATGGGTTTGTGTTTATGTGTATAGGTAGTCTGTTTTTTAATATTAGTAATAATAAGTAATTAATTAATACAGCATGAATAAATATGCTGTCCCTAGATTATTATAATCTGCTTCTTCATTTTATTTTTTAATGATTAATTTTCTAAATGAGAATGAGAACACAAAGCAGTTAAAATAATATGGTAATATTTTACATATATACAGTACTGATTTTCTTATTTTTTTCTGCTTTAAAATGAGCAGCTCTCAGCTTTGTGCTTTTCTGGCAGATTGATATCTTTTCACAAGCATTTGATATATTTCATAATGTCTTTTTACTATACTAATTATTAATTTATGTAAAGTATTCTGTGCCTTGAAGAAGCATTATCTTAGAATGGTACTCTGTCGCTGGTTAATTTTGTTATGTTTCTAATATGCAATTAATATTCTAATTCTCCAGAAAAAATACTGTCTTTCAAATAGGATTTCAGAATGAACTAATTAAATTATTGTGTATGTGTCTCTTTGTTGTGCCATATTAACCTTTGAAGTTATGTAGTGTGTAAACTTAATTCATTTTTTGTAACAATCAAAAATGAGACTTTAGATAAATTACTATTTTGATGAATAATCAGACAATTAGATAAAATATTTCTAGAAATTTTAGAAATAAAACTGATTTCTATTTGTTAAATGTCTTAATAGTTGATAAATAATTTAAATTTACAGTAAATTTTTGTAGTCTGAGAATTTTCCACAACTATAGGAATTAAAGCAAAATGTATAAAATTAGAACTTTCATAATATAATTAGAATAAACAAAATTTATTTCATTGGCAATCTGTTGCCATAGCTATTAGTGACATCATTTTTAATATAATTTCATTGTTACTGAACCAGCAAACATTTAGGTTTGCACAGTGATTTAAAGAAAGATATAAGCTTGAAGAATTAACTACATCGCTCTTTAATGCTAAATCAATTTACATTGTTTTTAATAATTGCTTTTCATTTCTTTCGTATTAAAGTCATATTTAATAAATGCGAAAATAATTTTAAAATTTTGATTTTGTTTTTTGTCAAAATGTTTGCAACACAATTCTCAGGGAGAACAGCCACTGAACAAACACTCAAAGATTTTTGTATGCATTGATCAAGCAATATGGAGATCATTTTCTTCAGAGCAGCAGTTTGGAATGCTTTGTAAAGGTTTTACTTTTCCTAGATAGAGAGGATCTACTGGCCATGTATTCTAAAATTGGGGGATAATGGCTTTGGTTTCAGTTTTGTTTTAAATGTATTTGTAGGCACATGCCTAGAAACTTGTTATTACATTCCTTATATATTATGCCTTATTATCTTATATAATTAATATTTATAAGTATATTTATAATTAGTATTATAAGTATCCACCCTCACATACTTTAAAGAAATAAAGCAGCAAATATCACACATGGTATATACTCACTTATAACTGGGTATTAGACATATAATATAGGATAAACATACTAAAATCTGTACACCTAAAGCAAGAAGGAGGACCCTGGGTAAGATGATCAATCCTCATTCAGAAAGGCAAACAGGATAGACATCAGAAGATGGAGAAAACAGAGAACAGGACAGGAACCTACCACAGAGGGCCTCTGAAAGACTCTATCCAGCAGGGTATTAAAGCAGATGCTGAGACTCATAGCCAAACTTTGGACAGAGTGCAGGAAATCTTATGAAAGAAGGCAGGAGATAAAAGACCTGGAGGGAACAGGAGCCCCCTAAGGAGAGCAACAGAACCAAAGAATCTGGGCACAGGGGTCTTTTCTGAAACTGATACTCCAACCAAGGACCATGCATGGAGATAACCTAGAACCTCTGCACAGATGTAGCCCATGGCAGCTCAGTATCCAAATGGGTTCCATAGTAAGAGGAACAGGGGCTGTCTTTGACATGAACTCAATGGCTGGCTCTTTGATCACCTCTCCTTGATGGAGGAACAGCCTTACCAAGCCAAGAGTAAGACAATGCAGCCAGTCCTGATGAGACCTGATAAGCTAGGGTCAGATGGAAGGGGAAGATGACCTCCCCTATCAGTGGACTTGGAGAGAGGCATGGGAGGCAAAGAGGAAGGGAGGGTGAGTTTGGGAGGGGACAAGGAAAGGAGCTATAGCAGGGATACAAAGTGAAAATTGTATAATTTTTTAAAATGTAAATGTAAAACAAAAGTATCCATCCATGCACACTTTAAGGAAATAAGGAAATAGAAAGTAGCAAATATCTTCTCATTGTCTAAAATTTCATAAGTGATCAGGTATTTTAATGTTTATTTCATCTTAAAGTCTTCAGTGATATATACTTCAATTAACATTTGAATGTCCTCTTTTGAATAACTTGTTAACATAGTCTTTAAATAAGCAATATTTTTGTCGGATTGCTGCACACTGAATATGTATGCATGTATGTGTAAAACATGCATTACGTAAATTGTCATTAGAGCGTTTGTGAAAAAATAGGGCCATGTTGTCATTAATTAATTGTTCTTTAACAAAATACTTTTTGGAATTTAACATAGAAATCCTGAGTGTTTACTATTTCCTAAACTTTGAGATGAACCAGTTATTTGTCTTTTGATAAAAGATTTAACTGTTTCTTTATGATTTTCTTGAAAAAATATTTTTTGCTATTTTTTAGAAATATTTCCTATGGTCTTTCTTTGTTTCTCTTTTTCTTGTTTGTTTCTTTTTTTTTCATTTATAGAAGGTAGGAAAATTTTAATGAGCTATTTTTCATTTAGGTTAAGTTTTTTTTAATTTTGATATGAAAAGGGACGGTTTACATACATGCCATTTTTATTTATAAGAGTTGCATTGTCTATATAATCTCCATTGTTGACATGTTTATGAAACAACAGATTGTTTTCTGTCATAAAACAAATCTGGATTGTACTAGAACAAATAATGTTCTCATTTAAGGGATTCAAGGTTTTCTTCCTGCACTGACTCTTAAGTCTTACAGCGAAGTCTGCTGTAAGTAAATGGCATGACACACTATATCTATGGAGAGCTTTTGACAAAACCTTGTTTTTCAGAACTTTGATGTGTGGTTTACTCAGGTGGCTTCAGTTTCACTTTAGCAAAATAATATTTCCTATTGGTACTGGAGTTCAGAAAATGTTACTGTGAACGCATCTTCTCAGATGATACTCTGTTCCCTTTCCTTGTTGATATTTTCTTTCTTAAACTTTGTCGCTCAGAATATCTTTAATGCTAGCCAAGGAGTCAGGGATTTGGACGTATTTTCATGGACTACCAAAGCTTTTTTCCCCCAGGTGAGTTAACTGTAAGGAACAATCATGCATTGTCCAGGTATTTCATCATGTGCAACAGGTTGTACATTGTATCTTTGAAGCTTTGCTTAGAATTAGTAAACTGGAATTTTACCAGGGGGAAAAATCTGTACAAAATTCTGCATTTGAGTTTTTTTCTCTCATTTTCCTCAAACGTGTTACCACTTTAAATGAAGTGAACATTTTCATGGTTTCACAGTTGCAGTGGTTTTCTGATAAGCTTCTCTAACCGTTTGCTCCAAGTTACTTTATTCAGAATAAGCGTACATAGCTGGTGGTGGTGCGGCCTCATAACTCTTTTATTCTTGCCCAGCCTACTCTTTTGAATTGACCTTTCAAATACTTGTTTTAGATGAGGAGCTGGGAATTGAATGGGAAATAAATATATATGTTAATATGATTGAAATTCACCAATTTTATATTCTGGTCTCATTTCTATATTGAAAAACTTACATCCTAAGATTGCTTAAGAAGGACAGGCACAGTCATGATTTTATGTGCATCAGTTATTTTTATACAGTCTAATACAAAAGAACTTTTATTTTACATAGCTTTATTAATGTTTAGATAAAATATCAACTGTCTCAATAAGGCTTTAATATATTACCTTTGGTGAATAGGTTATAATTATTATTAGTTTTACTGTGACTTACTCTCCCTTGTTTCCCCCTTGAAATTGCGATTACTGTTAAATCTAATAAATGTTGCAAGCCCTGAAGTTATTTTCAGCTTCAGGTTTTGCACTTTGCTGATATTTTCAAAGTCAACATGCAACTTTAAGAAGGACTGGTAACTAGCCCTAAAAGTTTCCTCCTCTATTTAGTATTTAGTGAACTTTACCATTGAGAAATAGGAATTTTAAAATGTTCATTCAAAAATCTTGTGACTGTGCTAACACTGCTCAAAGTTTATATCCTATTATAATTTTAAATGTATTTTTATGTTCTGTTTATATTCACTAAAGTGTACATACAAATGTTTACAAGTATATATGCATGGTAATATGAATGCTTATTTTTATGGTTAGTTTACTTACAAACCTAGTATTTTTTCCAAGTCACTAAAGATCTTATTTCTAATAAGTTGTCAATATGTAAAGAATATTGATATAAAAAGTATAATTATAATAAATATAAATAAATTATTGCTCTGGTATATATTTGTTTAAGTAAAAAATTATGGTCTTTTATTACCATCATGTGATTTTAAAAGTATTGTGTAAGGAACTTAGATTATAAGTACATAACTATAATCCCATCACTTAGAAGACTAAGAAAGGAGGGTTTATTAAGTACTGTCTAGACAGGACTACATAGCAAGACTTGGTCTCAAAACAACAACTAAAAAGCTGATAATTGATTCTTATTATTACTGAGGTTCAAACCCATTCTTGAATCTACATATATCTTTGCCCCAATATTTATTTTTAATAACTATTGTTTGAATATATATGTATCTGCTAATATGGAGATACTTATAGAAATATGCTATAAAAGTTTATCATATGTAATTATAATGTTGTTATTATTTACATAATTTATTCTTATCTTTTCTAATTTTATGGATGCTTCCCTATGGTTATTTTTTACTCTATGTGAACACAATTCATAGTTTTCATACGTCTATACGTAAAAGTAGTATTAATTGTTTTTGAGGAAGTGATAATTGTAGACGGGAGCTGTAATTCAGTATTTGCATAAATCATGCAAGGGCTTGAGTTCAATTCTCAACACCACAAAGAGAGCAATAATAAGGCCAATGAAGAACCCCTAATGTGAAACAAAGCAAATACATGACATTGCTGTATCTCCCTGTTGTATTCTCATAACAGGAAATACAGAACAGAATAGCAGGATCTTTGCATTTAAAAATAATGCTCTTCAAAAAAAAATAATAATGCTCTTCAATATATAAATTGAAATAGGTTGTTTAAAATGTGTCTTTAGTGCTATTCTCTCCTCTTTACTAAAAATTTGCCTCTTTTCTTTTTCTGCCACTAGCATTGATATGTCATGTGGTAGTGCTGGCCTAGCAAATCTAGGAAGATGTTTTCATTTGTGCTGTGGCTTGCTAAAATGTTGTAAGCATTATTTCATATGCTATAGTACTGTGTCTCTCAAATTTGAAGGTACAACAGACAGAAATTTATATAATTTCCTGTTCATGCTGGGTTTTTTCCTCCTCAAATTTATTTTGAATACCAATGTTAAAAATTGAATGGTTTCTTAGCAGTGGCATTAGCTATTACTTTAATTATATAGTTTTAGTTGGAAATATTGTAGACTTGTTCCAGAAACTCTTATGGGATTATGAAAGTAGTAACCGACTGTATTTTGTTCATTTTTCGTCTCAAATTTTCAGGAACCTAAAACTAATACTGATGACTTTTTCAAAGACGTAAACTCCTGCTGCCCACAGGAAGCAACAATGCAAGAACAAGATAATCCATTCTTGAGAGGCGGGCCAGGCATGTACAAGGTAGTGAAGACGGGACCTTCAGGTCACAACATCAGAAGCTGCCCTAACCTTAGAGGTATCCCAATTGGAATGTTAGTTCTGGGAAACAAAGTCAAAGCAGTGGGAGAGGTATGGATTCTTGTAGCTTCATGACTTTTATGATACTCATTTTTAATCTAATATAATCAAATATCACTTTCTTCCAGATTGTCATTTCCATCTCGGGTTCTTAAATGTTCATGTTGTTGACTTTTACTTGTACTGGAAACACTAACATAATTTTCTGTGCTTTTAAAAATTATTCTCATAATTATCTTGTGAAAACAATACTTGCATCGTTTCTATTAACAGATAAGTTGTATTGTATATCTAAATGCTCTGTATTTGGATATATGTTTTCATTATTGTAACTATATTATGGGTTGTCAGCACTTAAAACATTTTCTATGGATCGGTATGGATATACAACCTGCCAAAAATTTTCACTTGTTTGTTCCCATTCACAGGTCTCACTGAAGTCCTGAGCAAATAAAATTATTCTTTAGACCACTGTGGCATTTGCCTCCGCAGATAAGCTTGAAGATGTAGTGTGTCATGCTATTTCTCAGGGTCAGGGTCATTTCACTGTAGGCACCAATACCTTAGTAATAATGAATATGCTTTGTTAGGACACTTTAGGTCTTTAAAAATGAGCCTTCTTCAGTTTGGGATATTCTTGAAATTATTGAGATGACCTTTTTTGCTTTAAAGATACTATTTTAATTAAAGGCGTAAATAAATAGTACTTTACAGATGTTTTAATTCTGTCTTACCTCAGGCTGTGGTCTTAATTTCAGAAACTAATTACACAGTAGAAATTTGTTGGAATCATTACATTATTCATAAACACTTAAGCTTTTATTGGTTTTCGGTCTGGATGTCCTGAAAGAATTAAGCCAATCAATCATGCTTTCTGTTATGTACCAGGTAACCAATTCAGAAGGTACGTGGGTGCAGCTGGATAAGAACAGCATGGTAGAATTCTGTGAGAGTGATGAAGGAGAGGCATGGTCCTTAGCTAGAGACAGAGGCGGAAACCAGTACCTTCGGCATGAAGATGGCAAGTTGGCTTAAATTTGTGATTTATATTGATTAAACTTTAACATACAATCATTTTATGTTTATTGCATTATCTTTTCCTTTAAAGAGGTTTTTAAATGTTTTTAATTGATTAAAAGATTTTCTTTTAACCAAAAGAAAATCTAAAGGTTTAAATATCTTACAGCTAACAAAACTGACTTGTAAAATATTAAATGAATGTCCATAAAAGAGAAAATTCCAAGACTACTGAAAATACACCTATCTTTGTTGAGCTATAAGAAAAACTTGCTTTTGTTTCATTAACATGAATTTGGATGCCTTAATCATCAGTGCATGTCTGGGCCTGAATTTTCATTCCTACCATGAACTGGAAGTTCAGTTTTCAAACCAATTACAGTATTATGTGAGGAAACCTTATTTAGCGGAATGATCTCTCAAGAAAAAGAAAAAGTTGAGCAAATGTATAGCATCTTTGGTGCAGGCCTATTTTGTTGATAGCCATTATCTCTCAACATTGACCTCACTACAGTTTCCATTTTATCCCCTTCTCTTTATGCGGATGGCGAAAAACTTTATTTTTCAATGTCTTTCAAACCAAGATGCAGTCTCTTGTGAGCAGATATACGACAATTCAGATGCTTACTAGCTAGCATATGACAAATGTATGCAAATAGAAGTTAATTTATAAACATCATAGTTAGAATATCAGTGTAAGGAGAATTTTTGAAGACCTTTTCTACTTGAGTATATGTATGTATATATATAAACTTATCTTTATCCCTAGTTTAGTGTCCAGTTATTTTTAAAATGCCCTTGTACAAATTGTTTGCAATAAGATTTACTTACCCAAAAATATAATCAATAATATACCATGTCATAATAAGAGGGACCACATAAGAGCATAGATCTAGTTTGTGAATTCCCCCCTTTATTTAATTAACAAAAGCAACAATTTGTCATATGCCCTGAAATGTTAAGCCAGTCTGACTGAGAGTTAATACTTAGCTCAGATCTGTCCAGTCACTTTAAATCAAACCATTACAAACTCTTCTTAGAATTTTCTCTGATATATGAATAGGGACTAACATATGAAATTAACTTTCTAGCTGTGACTTTTGTTGTAGAACAAGTTCTTCTGGATCAGAATTCTCAAACTCCTCCTCCAAGCCCTTTCTCAGTACAAGCTTTTAATAAAGGGGCAAGTTGCAGTGCCCAAGGATTTGACTATGGCCTCGGAAATAACAAAGGTAGGCATCTGAATGTGAGTCTTTTCCTTGTTAAGACTTAAGTAAGGTTTTGTTGCTTTTTATTCATTTTTTTCCTTCCCATATATTGTCATTAAATTAAAATTTATTCATACCAAGATTCAAAATGTTTAAAAGGTGTTTTTTTTCACAATAATTGTTTTATACCAATTTTAGCTTAATGTCACTGGGGTTCTTACTCATAATGCTTCTACTTTAAAGGCATTCAATCTAAACTTGTTTTCTAAGAACTAAATGTTACGTGTAGTAAATAATTTGTTAACATGATCTATTACTCGGAAAACAATTTAAATGAATGAGTAAGAATTTTCTTAAACATCCCATTAAGAATTTCTCTTAGTAACATTATATGTGGGCTTTATGAGTTATATGTGATTTTAAAACTAATGTCATTATGTTAGTTAAATTACAGTTATAGGAAATAGTGCATTTTAACATGGTATGCATAATGAGCTAGGAAGCTGTAAAACAGAACAAACTAAACTTTTTGAATATTAAAGTATGCACAGATGCCCAACTTCATAGAGAGTCTAACAATTCTTCTGGGATAATTTGCTCCTGAAATTTATTCAGAATTGCCCTTATGGGTAAATTCAGATACGTTCTTTCTAATGTACCTAATCTTGATTCCTTGAATATGTGCAATATTGTGGGAAGGGGGCAGACCACTGAATAATGGGTAGGAAGATCTATGCGGAAGCAGTTTTTTAGTTTTAAGGTTCATTTAAGCCAGATATATTACCTTAGTCCAGTAATCTCAGCATCAGAGAGAGGGAAAGAGAAGGCCAGCCTAGGCTATATACTTAATTTGAGGTCAGGCTAGGTTACATACACTTCAAGCTGTGCTTATTTTTTTAATTTTATTTATTCATAGGGATTCATTTCTAGGAACACATATAGTGTGATTTTACCTGATTTATAGTTATTAAAAAATCTAATAATGAAAAACACAAAATTGTATTGATGTATGAGAAATAATTAGTTTAAAGTAAAGCCACTTTTATAATTAGCTTCATTAATGTTCACAGCTTCCTTTCCTCTCTCAGTTTAGTCACTCAAATAGGCAGAGGTTTCGCCTGTTTGCACAGTTCTATTCACTCTGACTTCTTACGCTGTCTTCATACTTACAAAGAACTTATTGGGTGGTGATTCCTTTATGCCTTTTCTCTAGTATTGTCAACTCTTCAATGAAAATATCAGTATTTAATACTGCCACTGACCCAATGAAATAATCTGTCCTAAAGCCACGTTTTATTTAAATGTGTGCCCTTACCCTGAGACTGTTGCTGTCATTCTAATGACTGCTGTCACTTTAAGTCAGGTCTTTAAAATGGAAATCAATGAAACACTGTAAAAAGAAACTCTCTTTTTAAGAAATACAGGTGTGACTGTAAGCATTTATGAAATGGAAATCAAAAGTGTTTTTGTAAATATTATTTAAAAATAGCATGCATTTGGGGCTACTTATATTTATATTAAGAAAATATTACGGTTAAATTTAATAAAATAGGTCTAACTACTATTTAGCTTAACAGATGTTCCCATTTTCTCTTCTCTACTGCACAAGAGCAAGAAATAGTTTGCAAAAGTATTTTGATATAGAACAGTTCTTCATAAACTATAAAATATTTTCTTGAATCTAAAGTATTTATCTTAAAAAATCAGAACTTGTATAATTTAAATACCTAATTACATATAAATCTTTGCCACTTGGCAGTTCAGTTGAGATTTTTCACGTATATTTAGTAATTATAGCTGGAAATGCCCTGTCAATCTCTGCATCAGCCTACTTGAGTATGAGGCTTTCCCCCTTCAGTATCATGTAAACTACTTGAAATGAATATGTTTATAAATATAGTTTTTCAACTAATTATATTCTTTGTGTCCTTAAGCTATTTTATTTATATCCTTCATGTTTAATTATAAGGAAAAATACCAATTAAATTAGGTAACTCATTCTTTTAGTATAGGAGTGAAAATTTTTTATATTATCTCTTTAAGCAAAAGAATTCTTGTTTTTACGAAAACACAGTTTCCTTAGCAGTGATCATTTTTAAACAGAAGTATTGATTGTTGACTGTGCTGTAGTTGTGTTACATTTTGTCCCATTGATACATTTTAAGAAAGTGAAGTTACAAAGTGCTTGTTTTTGCATGAAATACTCTTCAGATGAGGCTGGATGGCATTAGTTCTTAGTGAGCGCTGTGGAATATAAACACTTTTTACCATTCTTCAGATCTTTGTTTCTCTCTCTCTCTCAACGTAATGTTGAATGAACTTACATACATTCTTCACAGATCCTTTATTCTGTCATAAATAATGGGGAAAGTTATATATGAATTTTAGATTTATTTCTGTGGACTACTGTGTAAGACTGATGTAGTATGTCCATTGAAAATATCAAAACTAAGCAGCGTGCAGATCAGATTGCTGAGCTGAGGACGGTGGTCCTGAGCGCTCCCTTGTCTGCGTTAGCCTGGTCTCATTTACTGTTTAACTTACCTGACTGTTGCGAAGCACCATTTACTTTGCCATTTTGGATGTTAATGAGTAACAAGTTGTAGTTTTGACTGTTTTGCCCACTGCAGGTGATCAACTGAGTGCCATATTGAATTCCATTCAGTCAAGGCCCAATCTCCCAGCTCCTTCCATCTTTGATCAAGCTGCAAAACCTCCCTCTTCCCTAGTCCACAGCCCATTTGTGTTCGGACAGCCCCTTTCCTTCCAGCAGCCTCAGCTTCAGAGTAAGTCTGTCAGCCTTACTTGCCTCATCAGGATTTCTGAAGCTTTTTTTCTGACTTATCGATCAGTCTGTTAGTTATGAACTCACCTGACTGGTTTTATTTAATTAGTTGTTATCCCTCCCATATTTTTGAAGTATTTAAAATATTCAGAGCTAAGATGTTCTGCAGCTAAGACATTTGATTTTGATTAAATATTTTTAAATTAAGTGGATTTATTAAATTTGACCATTGTTCAATTCTAATTCTAGTAAGTTCATAATATAAAACATGTTAAGAAAGGCATTTTTATTTCATTTTTTTTAATGCATGGCTTTGGTAAGCATTAGTTACAGTGATAACTTTCCTTGCTTTCATTGAGTTTTTGTTATTTGGTACATGCCCCAAAACAATAATTCCGTTTGACTGTAGCATTTGGGTAGAAATGGGAGGTACTTGTTCATTTCTTCTACATGAACTTGCTATCCATGAACTTTATCACAATTTGGATTTCCATTTTTTCTTTAAGTTATTCCTCATCTCCTTTGTCTTTTGTTCCTCATACATGATCTTAGTCATTTGATTCCAGTTTTCCTGTCTAGGGTTTATCCATAAACATTGGTTTAGAACAAAAATTGAAACAAATTACACCTAAGCCAGTGTTCATTCCTGAGCTTTTCCACATAAATAAATTCTAAGCTACAACAATAGATTCTTTTGGCATTCAGATTCTCTTGTCCAAATAAACACATTGACTGAGAGTTTATAGAAGCATCACTTTCTAGCTCTTTTTCTTTTTTTGTTGTTTGTTTGTTTGTTTGTTTTGATTGTTTGAGGAGATGCCTGGAATTCAACTCTGAGTGTTACGTTTGCCTCGATTTATGGACTCATTATGGTTTTAGAAGCATGACCTCTTACAGTACATTCACATATAAGCCAAAATTACTATTTTACAAGACTTTGGTACCTCTTATTAGGGATAGATACTTAAGAGAATACTCAGATTCTAGATAAAGGTGATATTATACATTGTTGTAGTATTATCAACATAAGTTAAAGAGTATACAAGAGTATGACCCTTCATGGGTTATATTACAGGAATGTTTAATACAGGTAAATTACTATTACTCTCTACCTTATTAACATGTTTATTCCTGTATCTCTGTTAAGACTCTCAAGGGAAAGACTAGTGTGAGATACCTTTTTTCCATCTATGATAAGCAGTATTTCAGAAGAATGAAAGACAAGTGAAAACTTAGTCTTGCTTACTAATTTTATGAGGCAGCAGATGTTTTACAATTAGATGTGCTCTGGTTGCAGAATGTTCTAAGGGGGAAAAACAGTACAGTCAGACCAAAAAATTCTTATTAGAGAAGTTCAGACTCATGCATACTTGATTTTAATGAGATAAATTTGCCTAATAATGATGCCATATGTCGGACGAGGGCAAGTGTGTCTTGATGATAGAGCACTTGTCTTTTCTGGGTAAGGCCCTGGAGTCTCCTCATGAAGAATGACGTCAGCAAATTTGGTTTGTCTAGCTGTGCCGTAGTTCCAGTGTTTCTATGCCAGCACAACGTCATGCACACTGTGCGTGTCGTTAGTGCCAGCTGTTCCTTAACTCCACCTCACAGCAGATTTGAACCACGGCCCAGGCAGATCTTACGACCCATTCTCAATCGTTACTTTCCTGTACTCCTGCGATGGCAGGCTCTTAGATCATTTTCCATTTTTTAATAATTTTACTTTTCAAGTATTACATTAGAACAAAAGGATAGCAGATTTTTTAACTGTTCTAACTCAAGTTTTTAGTTAACTGGAAAAATTTAACAGAGACAAACTGCCCACATTTTAACTTAAGTATTTCTGTTAGCATTATTTTTAGTACTATCTGGGATTTTTGTTGTTATTGTTCCTGTTTTCCTGAAGTATAGTTTTTTTCACTGCCTTTAGAATTTAAAATAATCTATGCATTAAATTATCATTTTCATATAGTGTAGGTTATGGATAGTTGTCTGGATCTGTGCACACAAACACACACAGGCACATGTGTGTAGAGGCTAGAGGTTAGCATCAGGTTCCTTTTTGCAACAAAGTCTCTCACTGTACCCTGAGAAAACTCAAAAGATTGTGCTAGGCTCTCTGACATGTCTATGCCTCCTCAGCTGGGTTCAGATATGTGCCACACCACCAAGGGTAACATGCTAGAGATCTAGAGCTTACTGTTCTACAATAGACGTTTTGCCGACTGAGACATCTCTCAAGCCCCCAACTTGATGATTTGTAAATTGGCCGAATTATTTTATTTTATATAAAAGTTATTTTAGATATCATACTATTACTCTTTTCTAGACGCATTGTTCTAGAAGAAAAATATAACAGATTTCAAATGTGTGTGTATACCAAGGTTCAGATTTTTCTTTACTGTTCTGCAGTTAGTAACTTCAAACTTAGAGAGTTTGAAAAAAATAATAATTGCTTTAGAAATATGGTTCCAGTGGGCTAAGCGGAGAAAGGTCGACTGTGAATAAGAATATTACATTCCTAAAATGATAATAATTGCTTGCTTGCTCTTTTCTTTCTCTACTTTCTTTTTCTCTCTTTCTCTCTCTTTCTCTTTCTTTCCTTCTTTTTCTCTTTCTCTCTTTCTCCCTTTCTTTCTCTCTCTCTCTTTTTCTCTTTCTTTATTACACTGTGTGGTCCTGGCTGGCTTGGGATGACTTTCTATTCCAGTCTAGCCTTGAACTCACAGAGATCTGCCTGCTTATCCCTTCTGAATGATGGGATTAAAGGCATGTGCCACCACTGCCCAGCAATAATTACTTTTTTTAAAAAGGATTTATTCCATATTTTTATTCTTTTAATTTTTTAAGTATTGTTTTTTTCCTGTAACTTCAAAAAGTACTTTAGGCATTCATGGAGAATTTATTGGCTAAATAGTTCAGTCTTCACAATTACAGTCCTGTTTTACCTGCTGTGTTGTGATGAGATATGCCAGAATTCACTCAGCCTCCTCCACTCTCTCCCCACCTCTCCTACTCTGCACAAGAATGAGATCAGTTGCTCTACTTCATTAGTATTCCACATTTTTTACTACCTTGCAGCAGCAAGATGATACTTGCCTTTGCCCATTCTCCATGTGCTTTACATTAAGAGTATACCTTTCTAAAAGATTTTTGCTTGTAATGCCCATTTTGCTTAATTGTTGACTTACTTTTGTTGTTGTCTTTATTTATTTATTTATTCCCTTTACATAGGGTAGCAGGGACTCTCTATGACATAGATTCTCTTGCCAGCTTTTCAATTACTTCTCCCTGGAGGAACTGCCTTGCCAGGCCACAGGGGAAGAGGACATGCTCAGCTATGACTTGATAAGCTGGGGTGGATGGGAAGGGGGGCTCCCTTTTGCTGAGGAATAGGGGAGGGGAATGGGAGAGCTAGGGAGGGAGGGAGTGTTGGCCTGGGAGGTGAGGAGGGATATGAAGTCAGTGTACGAATGAACGAATGAATGGATGAGTATCACTTCAAAGGGGAAATAGAATAAACAGAGGTAATGGTTGAAGAGAAGGAGCAAGGTAGGGAGGAAACAGAGATATGAAGGTGACCTGGGGAGAGCAGGGATGGTAGGACAAAAGACCTGTGGAAAAGACAGAAACTGCAGGCAAGGGCATCTCTCTGACAAGCTTGAGACCTAAATCAGAGTAGGCCCCTGGGGAATATGAGAAGGACTCTAGCAGAGGCTCCTAGCAGCAAGGGCCATAGAGATGGAAGTGGACACCCTGTAATTGTTGACTTCCTTTAAACCACAGTTAATGCCAATTTTTTTCACTTCTGAGGACTGCAGTTTTGTGCACTTGCCACAAGAGGGCGACAGATGCCGTGATTCTTTGAATTTGTTCTCAGCAGTGCCTTAACTTTTCAGAATGCTTTACTTAGTAACATATGAGCATTTTTGCTGTTTACTTAGTACTTGCATAGTAATTTTACAGTAAATAAAGTGATCAGGGAACTTGGTACTTGGGATTCAAAACCAAGAAAGACATGTTAGTAAAAAGAAAATGTTTAATTAAGGCTAAGTTTTATGTTAAAAGTGGATTTGACGTTTAATATTGGAAATGAGGGACTAGTGAAACCCACAAGTACTTCTACATGGAGTGGAGAGCATGAGCCTCAGGTGGGCACTGGAGAAAATGAATGCTTTTTCATTATTTTTATTGTCACTGTCTCTAGTTAAGTATTTGGTGTCCAAAAAAGAATTAATGTTGTAGCAATTAATTAAATGATTGATTGCTTTACTTGTAGAATTGAATTTTAACTACTTATTTAATCTTCATTATGTGTTTTTTTTCACTAACCTTTTGTGAAGAGGATTAGCATATCTTTAGTCACAGTTAATTTTCTTTAACAACATTTTTCAGACTGAGAAACTTCCATTATTCTGAGCGATACATAGCAATACAGCTCGGAGGACATCAAATACTGAATTGACTTTAAGAAATTTTTATAGATATTTGTCCTTAAATTTGTGACATTTTGTCTTACAAGTCTGCTACAGTTCTATTTATGGGAACTTCAGGTTAATATGGTATTCTTTGGAGTTGCCATCCTACCCATCTTCCTAATAAGCCTGCTTCCTACAGACTGTAGCCTGCCCAGAAGGAGACAGCATTCACAGGCTGACAGATTGGTCCTGATCAGCAGCTGACACTTTGTAGTTTGTCTCTTTGCTATTGGTTCCTTTTAATACTGGGGTTGAACATAGGGCCTTGAGGCTGACAGACAGGCCCTCTACCACTAAGCCTTTTCTAGTCTCTAGCTTTGCTCCTGAAGAAGAGAAAAATGTCAACACATCACCCTCCTGACATTCTCAAAAATGGCTAGAAACTGCAGCTAAGATTTAAAGGCGTGAGAAGCTCTTTGCAGCAGCTATTGATTTTCATAGAGTTGTGCAAAAAGAAAAACATTCAGAAATGATGTGTAAAGTTTTAACTTAGTTTATAGAGGTTTTTATCAGTCTCTGTCAACTTTCCGTTCATTATTGAACTCATGGTGTGAGCTTTCCTCCTGAGCCATAGGAAATGCTCTGATTTGTCTGAGCTTTGGCAGCCCTTGTACTTCGCACTTCTCCCAGAAGCATATTCATTTACCTGTTGATATGCTCTCTCATCAACTACTCATTTCTAGTCTTCTTTATATATCCTTCCCACAAGTGTCCTTGGCTTTGTGCCATGACTCTAACTCCCTGGAAGTTTTATCCAGTGCTGGGATGCTATCAACATGATATGCTAATAACTTCCATGTCTATTGATACCTACCTTTATGTTTCCATTCTGTATCAACTTTCACACAAGTGCCATATGAGTGAGGGATTCTTGTTATCATTGTATTTTCAGTGCCTAGAATAATCACTCATAATACTCAGTATCTTTCATTGAAGTGGGTTTTTCTTAATTTGTACATCACACAGTTTTAAAATCAACTATAAGAATTAGTCAAAAATATCACTCGTACTATTCTAGAAGTATATGTTATATGTAGATTACTTTATTTGTGTATGTATGAATATGTATGTTGTTTGCTGCTGTGTGCATGTATCTGTGCTAGTACACATGCATGGCCAATTATAGAGGCCAGAAGTCTTCACTGGCTGTCTTCATCTGTGGCTCTCTGCCATCATTTGTTTAATGGGGCTCTGATGGACCTGGAGCTTACTATGTCCTCTAGGGCCTTTGTCAGTGAGGCCCCAAGATCCTCCTGTCTCCAGCTTCTCAGTGCTGGGGTTCAGGTGCACACTGCCACATCCAGCTCTTGTTTTGGTGCTGGGGATTCAGACTCTGGGCTTCCCACCTGCATAGCAAGCACTTACACACTAAGCCATTTCCCAAGCGCCCTAGATTGTTATTTTCAAAAATGTATTTAAATGTTTTCTTATTACCAAAGTGTATTTCTGAGCTACTGATTAGTTGTAATTGCGATGACTGAAATGCAGTGTTGGAGCATGGTAAAAATTCAGATTTTTTTTAAAGCTTATTCTGTTTTAAAGTTTCTATTATTTAATACTGCATGCATCATTTTCTGCATGAAAAATCATTAAAATGTGTAACGTCTCAATGAGTTTTAAATGTGCTTTATTTATGTTGTGATACTTTTGCCAATAGTATTTAATACCTTAAATAAAGGGTCTATTTAAAAAATAGTAAATACTGGGGTTAGCCTTAAGAAAAGTAGATGAATGAAAATTCCAACATGGGGCCATTCTGAGATACATATATAGGAAGTCATAATAGTGATTCCATTCAGAAAACCAGGAGGCAATAGTTAAGCTACAAGTAATATTTCTTTCTCTACCACTATTATTCCTTTATAGAAACCCATATTTACAGGTAAGCAAGCACAGAAACTTAAAAAACTTAAAAAAAAAATATTAGTCTAATAAAAATGTTCAAATTTGATGTCAGCCTTAGTAATAACATATTTAAACATACTACACATAGAGTTCATCTAAATACATTAATTTGACCTTTGTTTTAAGTCTTAATTTTATATAAACCCTTTGAAAACTTGAGAATAGTTTTAAGTAAGTATATAATTGCATACCATTTGAAATGCTTTGTTTTTGCTTGTGTTCTCTAAGCTTTTTTTTCCATTGAATCTGTGCCGCTTCTTTGCCAATGTTTTCCACTGTAGAATCTCCATCTCGCAACCTTGCTTCTCGTGAGCGCATTCACAAAAATTTTGGTGTAGCTGGGCCTGCCTCTGCTCTCTCATCTCTGTCTCACAAACTGAAGGGTGGGTATACATGCATCCATGAATGGGCCATTCTTAGTGAGTGGAGGATGAGCCTAGAGACTTTCATTTCACCTTTGTCATTTTCATCTCATGCCATTTTTTTAAATGAAGGTTTATCATTTTATTTAGAATTTTACGTGTTTGAAGTTATATATTATATTGTAAATCATTCTAGTTGTTGTGCATGTTTATCATATCTGGGTTACAGAGAATCATCCTTGTTAGTTGTTAAAGCTTTGTTAGGTCTTAAGAATATTAAAAGAATTGCCATACAATAACATGTGTGAAACATAAAGCACTTGGGTAAATACTGTTTCTTATGTACAAGCTTGATCTCAAACTTGGATTACTATATGTAGCCTGACTAATCACTCTATCGTTCTAATTTTAAGAGAAATATTTTGAAAATTAAGTTAAAAGCCTTTAAAATTTTTGATTATTAGGAAGTAATACAGGCATGTGTATATACATATACTAACCCTCTTCTATCATGAATCTTTCTTATAGTATTTTTATAGTGACTTAATTTTAATATTTTAAATTTAGAAGTGTTAAATAACTAAACACATTTCCAAAATATTTTAAAATGTGCATTTGGTCCTTTAGAGTACTGAAAAAGGCTTACTCAAATATTTTTGCCATAAAGTAATCTTTAATTAAAGGTAAGGACACTTGCTGCCAAGTGTGGCAACCTGTATTCAATACCTGTAACCCACATGATGGAAAGAGAGAACCAACTCCCGCAAAATGTCCTCTGACATCCAAACACACACATACATACAGAGGAGTAAGTGTAAAACAAAAACTTTAAGAAAAAAAGTGAATGTGTAAATAGTAAATATAAAATACAATAAATAAGTTTACAAATCAGATCCATTAGGCTATGGATCATAACATAATATGACGTTTCGCATAATAGGTCATTTAACCAAATATATGCCACATATTGTGACATATCATATTATAATGTAGTATTATTTGTATTATATTCTAGCATGGTAGCATATGCCCTGATTGTGACTTGTCTAAGAAAAATCATGTTGGTGACTTAATGGACAAATCCTTCCTTTTTAACATGTTCAGTAACATTTAAATTGCTTTACTGTATGAAATTTTAAGCCCATTCTTCGTAAGGATTCCTTAGATTTAAAAATGTTTTGCCTACTGCTTACATTTACATACTATAAATATAATTATTAATCCTAATTAAGTTTCGCATGAGAAAGTATGTGTTGTCCAATAATTTTAATGAAGTATTTGTTCATTTTGATTGTTGTTGGGAAGCATCCACATAATGATTTTTAATAACGCTTAATACACGTTGCAAAATTCTTTGCAAATCACATGAAGACCATAAACAAAAATTAGCTTACAGGTTTACTGCTCTTAACATTCTTTAAAAATATATTTTTTAAATATTTTGAGGACAAAAAGGATTTGACTGTTATTTGATAAATACGTCTTAGGGAGGAATCCTCTACATTGTTTACATGCTTGAATTCCAACAGATATTTAGCTATTGTCACTTTCAGACAGTACGAGAATATCACCTCTCCTAGAGGCACAGAAGTAGAACATACAGATGCCTATGGTTTTAACCCTATCAGTGTCTGCACAAGCACATGTAGGACAAATGATGTTGCCCGTGCTTGGCAGATTCTATCATTTAACCGACTTCAGTGGGTGTGTTTATTGTACAACTGTCTCAACATTGTGTATCCATGTGCTCCTGGGATAGGTGTATTCACCATGCATGTCAGTCAGTCCTTCGCACACACCTGGAGCGATCGTAGTCAGTCTTGCCACACCCCTTCTAAATAAGAGGGAATCCTAAAATAAGTTGCTATTTTCTGTGAATTAGAAAATTAAATTAATAATTTATTTGGGAAAGACTCTGAATATGAAATACACTACTTACCCTGACTCCTTACCTTGTATTGTGCAGCTCCTAAATAAGTATGATTTAAAACTCCCACCTCTTATGTGAAATACAGCAACAACAACAACAAAGGCCCTAGCAACCCAACTGTAGCAAGCTTAAAGTTAGTGGCTAGAGTTAGACTGATGCTAATTCTTCCAAATTTTTATAAATTTTATAAATGTTTATAAATTTTGCTTTGCACTAGTATTAGGTTAGTAATAGAAAAGAACAGCAGCTTCTTAGACCACTTGGGAACAATTTAGGAGTACTTATTGGTCAGTGTTACATCTGCTCATCTTTCTTCTCCCAGTTAGCACTGATACTTACAAGTTTTGTGATTTCGTTTTATAAATGTATTCTGATCACAAAATATATTTTGATAATGCAATAAAATGAGCACATAGGGCAAATAGCAAAACAAAGGAGAGACCAACTTCCATGTTTAAGAAAGAAGAAAGTTCTTATTAGAGTAGAAATAGATAGTGTTCAAAATACTTAGTGTTATTCTTTCAAAGAGCTATACTTGTTTGCCACGGATTGGAATGTTGCAACTGAAGTAAATACTTGTTGCACCACTATGTTCTCCATGGGCTGTTACATCCTCTCCTTTGTTCATTCTAAACTTAAAGGATGACTGCTGTCATCTCTACCATAACTGTTAGAGTAGATTCTCTGAGAATCTCAGTGTGTTAGAATACTTAAAAGGAACAAACACTATATTCCAAGACCTTAGCACTGTATCACTGAAGGAGAAATGACACCAACCAAACCTGTATGACTTCCCAGGAGGAGGGCAGATTCTATAACACTTACTGCTCTGACATGTGAAAACTACAGTGTGACCTCATATACGTGAACATCAGAACACTTTTCTACATCACCTACACTAAATCACATACCTGTTGGAGAGAACAGACTGCATTTATTGCCAGATAGCCAATTCAATTTCCTAGAACCTCTTTTCCAAAAGCATGTAATTACATCTAGCTGTTTCTGTTTTTTTCATAATAACTTGAATCACTTGGATCAGATTTCTTTTCTTCTAAAACAGTTTGCACTATGAGCAAGAATGGTTTTGTTGTTTGGTTAAGGAAGAAAAGTAACGTTACAAAGCCTGACTTTATTGATTCAAAGAAAGCATAATACACAGGAAAGAAAACATAAGAGAAGGCAAGGATACCCAAACCAATTGGTATCCATGTAGAATTTTCTAGTGATTAGAAAGAGTTTTTGTTTGTTGTTCTCTGTCATTCACCAGGCATGAAGAGCCCAGTTCAGACTTGTAGTACTCGTGGTGAATATTCTTCTGTTTTGTTCCGTTTTGTTTGTTTTGTTTTTTGTTTTTTGTTTTTTGTTTTTTTTATCTGCAAAGGCCTTCAGCGTCAAGTTCTATCAGCTAAGCTACAGACATCTTAAGATACAAACTGTTTTTAAATAACAGAGTATCTTACTTACATGAAACACACGTAGGATTTCCATATTTTATTTTGTCATTTTAATCAAAACATTAAACTAAGATGTCTTCTGTAAGGAGCTCTTCATTTACCTAATTGTATTTAATTTTTACAATTGTATGCAGAAATTATATAAATTGAGTTTATTTGTTTAATAAGATCTGCATTGTTACCTTAAGTATCCTACGTTACATTCTCTTGAATATCTTAGCTCGATTATTTCATATGGAGGATTTTTTTCATAATTTTTAGTTTTTAAAGAGGCTATTTTCTTTCTAGTTGCTTGCTGAATTTAAATTCAAGGGCTCTAATATATATATATATAGTTCATTCAGGTGAATAGATACTCTGTTCAGTCTGTTTTGCATCTATAAACATACATAATAGTATTGTGTATATAATAATAGACACTTTATGAGAAATATTTATTTTATTCTTAACATGTTTTTATATATAAGTGATGTAAATTTATAGTTTATTTTAGTGTCTAGTGTTAAAGTTATCTTTACATTAACACTTTATTAACAAGTTCACTGTGAACTGGATCATGCAGGTGATAGAGGAACTCTCTCAACATCTTCAAGACCAGTCTCTACATCAGGAAAGTCAGAGCTGCCCTCTAAGCACAGCAGGTCAATTAAGCCTGATGGGCGCGTGAGCCGGACTACTGCTGACCAGAAGAAGCCAAGGGGGACAGAAGGCTTATCTGCTAGCGAATCTCTCATATTAAAATCTGATGCTGCAAAGCTGAGGTCAGATTCCCACAGTAGGTCACTGTCCCCTAACCATAACACCTTGCAGACACTGAAGTCTGATGGAAGGATGTCTTCTAGCTTCAGGGCTGAGTCCCCAGGACCAGGCTCGAGGTCCTCATCTCCTAAGCCCAAGACTCTGCCAGCTCCCAGGTCTAGCCCGTCTGGTGCTAGCTCTCCACGCTCTTCCTCACCGCAGGATAAAAATCTACCTCAGAAAAGCACAGCGCCTGTTAAGACAAAACTTGACCCTCCTCGGGAACGTTCCAAGTCAGACTCATATACACTTGATCCAGATACCCTCCGTAAGAAAAAAATGCCCCTCACAGAACCATTAAGAGGGCGGTCCACATCACCAAAACCAAAACAGGTACCAAAGGATCCTAAGGACTCCCCTGGATCTGAAAACAGAGCGCCTTCTCCCCATGTGGTACAGGAAAACCTCCACAGTGAGGTGGTTGAAGTCTGTACTTCAAGTACTTTAAAAACAAATAGTGTTACGGATAGTACCTGTGATGAGAACAGTGAATTTAAGAGTGTGGATGAAAGTTCAAATAAAGTGCACTTCAGCATAGGAAAAGCACCACTGAAAGATGAACAGGAAATGAGAGCATCACCCAAAATAAGCCGAAAATGTGCTAATAGACACACCAGGCCCAAAAAAGAAAAATCTAACTTTCTTTTCAAAGGAGATGGAGCCAAATCCTTAGAGCCAGCCAAGCAAGCCATGTCTCCGTCTGTGGCTGAGTGTGCCAGAGCCGTCTTTGCCTCTTTTCTGTGGCATGAAGGCATAGTACACGATGCAATGGCTTGCTCTTCATTCCTGAAATTTAATCCTGAACTTTCCAAAGAACATGCTCCTATAAGAAGTAGTTTGAGTAGCCAACCACCCACAGAGGAAAAGGAAATCAAGTTAAAAAATAGACATTCATTGGAAATATCATCTGCTCTAAATATGTTTAACATTGCACCTCATGGGCCAGATATATCGAAGATGGGAAGTATCAACAAAAATAAGGTCTTGTCTATGCTTAAAGAACCACCTCTACATGAAAAGTGTGAGGACGGGAAGTCTGAGGCCGCTTTTGAAATGTCCATGCATCACACAATGAAGTCCAAGTCTCCACTTCCCTTAACATTACAGCATTTAGTGGCTTTCTGGGAAGATATCTCTTTGGCTACAATCAAAGCTGCTTCCCAGAATATGATTTTTCCAAGTCCCGGTTCCTGTGCGGTCCTTAAAAAGAAAGAGTGTGAAAAAGAGAATAAGAAAGCAAAAAAGGAAAAAAAGAAAAAAGAAAAGACAGAAATTCGGCCAAGGGGCAATTTGTTTGGTGAAATGGCACAGCTGGCAGTGGGAGGGCCAGAGAAAGACACAATCTGTGAGCTGTGTGGCGAGTCTCACCCATACCCAGTGACCTATCACATGAGACAGGCACACCCAGGTGAGTCAGTCAGTTGTGTGTGTGTGTGTGTGTGTGTGTGGGTGGGTGGGTGCGCGCGGGCGCGCACCTGAGCTTTGATGAGCTACATCACTTTAAGTTGAGCTGTCCTCTGAATTATATCAAAGTATATGGAAATAGTTGCCCAAAATTAACAGAATCTTATATCATAGACTACCATGAATAGCTTATCTAAAGAGAGAGAAATTATAATACTGTGATCAAGAAATTTAACATTTAATTAGAGTGTAGCAAATTTTGAAATATTTTAAAAGTATTTGATGTGTTTCCCAAAGGATGATATGAAGGTCTTACAGAATAGAAGTAATAATAACATGTCTAAACAAGAGGGCATACCTCCATACTGGATCTTCTAATTTAGATTCCGGTTCAGAGATTACCAGTTAAATGGATTATACTGATTGGGATGGGGGATTTTCCTATTTAAGTGCTGTCAGTTGTTTTGTCAGAGGACTTTATGTTATGATTGTTTTTTCTCTTTCCACATTTTGTGTTAGAAACATTTGATTTCTGAAACATGTTCTTTTATATGTATCTATTTTACTAACATTCTTAAGTAAATCCAAAGGTACCCCTATTCCCTGTTTCTTTAATGTGATTATCTAAAAATAGAATGTCCGAAGGATTTTAGGCATCATTTAACTGATTTTTTTTTCCAAACATGCTGTTTTCTCTAATGTATGTACTAGCCTTTTAAATAGCTAGGTACTTGCACAGGATTTTACTTTGAAAAGATGTTTCTATTTCTGATATATCAATACTGAGGATTAAAAACATTGAAAATGTTAAATATATGTCTTATGTTTGTTTCAAGGTTGTGGCCGATATGCTGGTGGACAAGGATACAATAGTATTGGACATTTTTGTGGAGGATGGGCTGGTAACTGTGGTGATGGGGGAATGGGAGGAAGCACTTGGTACCTCGTATGTGATCGCTGTAGAGAAAAATACCTACGTGAAAAGCAGGCTGCTGCAAGGGAAAAGGTATTTTTATTCTATTAATTCTATATTATTCATGATACGATATAACTTATAAGACTATATAATCATGTCATTATTTTATTTCTGTGTAATTGATACTAAAATTCATCTATAACAAAATAAAATAAAAGTTTGGTATTTGTTAAGTAAACTGGTTTTACTTTAAAAATAATTTTTACCCTTAGGTACAAATGCTATGTTAATAAATGTTTGTGATGTCATTCTTTATTATTGTCTCCTACACTACATATATATATATAAATTTCACTTCTTTTTGTCCCTTTTCCTTTCCTATTCTCTCTCTTGTCATCTTCTTAATACCCAATTATATCACAGGACTCATAGAAATTTGAGAACATTTCTGCTAATGAAAACCAAGGCAGAGGCTTCTGCTAAAGTTTCCTTCACATACACAATTCCCTCTAGGTTCCCCATTATTGGATTTGCTATTGTTTGTTTTAGTAATCACTATCATTGTTTTAAATACTTTTTCTTCATTTTTCTGGAAACAGCAAAAGTTAAGAAATTATCTTTTTAAACATAAGCAGGAAAGACTCACTTCAATTCTTTCTTTGCCAGGTCAAACAATCTAGAAGAAAGCCAATGCAAGTAAAGACCCCTCGTGCCTTGCCCACCATGGAGGCTCACCAGGTGATCAAAGCCAATGCCCTCTTCCTGCTGTCCCTGAGCAGTGCGGCAGAGCCGAGTATCTTGTGTTACCACCCTGCGAAGCCTTTCCAGTCTCAGCTGCCCATTGTGAAGGAAGGTGTCTCTGAGGACATTCCTGTAAAAATGCCTTGTCTCTACTTGCAGACATTAGCTAGGTAATAAGACTTTGTTTTGTTTGTAAATGCCTTTCGGTTTACAGCTTCTGACGATTAAAGTCATACTGCATAGTGGTCCAAAACTTGCTCTTATATCCACATTACTACAGATAGTGGGCAAGAGCCAAACTCTGTTATTTGCTTTCTCCATTGCCCTGGATGACATGACTGGGAGTAGAGTGTACTTTTTATACCAGTGGGTACTTTGTCAATTTGTCCTGTTACTATTCATACAAAATTATCTCAGAAAGAAAGACTTGCATTTTTTTTATTCTGTATTAGTTGGCTTTAGTCTGTCAGTCAGAAATGCTGAAGAGGAAAAAAACTAATGTTTCCTATAGAAAGAAGCCTACGTTTAAACAAGTACCAGCTAAATACCAAGGACACTGAAATATAAAAAGTCCTAACTATATTCAACATTGGCAAAAAGACATGCCATTGAAACCTTTACAGTGTCATGTTACGTGTACACAAATTAAAGTGTGTATAGGATACTGAAAGAACTGATACAGTAATTGAGGCTTCCTAAGCAAATAATGAAACACTTCCCAGAGGGTCTGATTACTTACCTGATTATTGAAGGATTGATAAATGGAAATCTATCAGGCGAGTGATGGGGGCCAAGCAGTTGCTAAATAAACCTCATTCTACTTAACTGCTTGAAGTAGTGATTTGGATTTTTAGAGCTCTGTAGCTTGTGTTGATTCTTCTGTAAGAGAGTCAGTGGAGGGAGAATTCCAAACACAGAAATAGTCAGCCTGGTTTGCAATAAGAAGGTCACAGTGTGGAATGTGGAAGCTCACACAGAAATTGGACAAAGGATTTAACTCCAGATAGAGAAATGGCCATTGGCGATGTTCTTGTTGACTGTACTGGAGTTGGACTGTACCATCTGCCCTTTCTCACATTGTATACAAACAGTCCAAAATAATCTATTCCAAAGCTAGATTTTTTTTTCCCCACTGACTAATGAACGAATAAGTCTAGGTAACAAATTCTAGATTTTACCTGTTGTCATAGCTTCCCGGTCAAGCATTCCATTGATAAATGCTCCACCCCACCCCCCATGGCAAAGTTATGTGGCTTTTAAAAATGTTTGTACTTATTAAAATAGGGAAAATTGAAAAGGAAAGGAAAATGAGAAAAATTCAAGACCAGGAAGAAATCCATCAGGCATGCTAGATACAAACTTACCTTGTGTTTCAGTTAGACTACTCTGTTCATTTAGGTTAACACCATTTTGTTCTGGTTTAAAAAAGGATGTATCAAATCAAGCTGGTGAGATGGTTCAGTGGGTAAAGTTGCTTGCCACAAAATCTATAGACCTGAATCCTGTCTCTTGGATGCACATGGCAAGAGGAGTAAAACACTTTGACTAGGTGGCTGCTGACCTCCCTCCCTGCACCCTGGCATGCCATTTCTACCCTCCCCCCACACTAAATAAATAAACGTAACTTTAAAATAGGAGTCAAATTGTAAAAACATGGGAGGAAAAAAGATGCCAGTATAGCATAATTAAGGAGCTTCTATTCTTAGCTCTCTGGGGAATGGATACACCCTAACCCAATTTTCCAATTTTTCAAAGTTGATGTATATATATTACCACTCAAAAAGTGACAGCTGTGTCAGCCATCCATCAAGAAGTGATAGAAGTTTGTACTCTGGTAGTGATGCTAGAAACTGAGGAGAAAGAATGATGTAAAAGGAGATGCGATGCCATAGGCCGGTATGAGTAGTGATGCAGAAATCCTCACTAGGCAGTCAAGGGGATCGTTCAACAAGCACTAGGAGATGGAAATGTTCTCAAAAGAAAAGAAAATGAGTTCCGTTTAGGTTTCTGGTACCTGGAAGGTAATATCAGACTTTGATCTCTACCCGGTCTGCTTCTGAGGTTATTTTAGTACTTCCCCCGTACTTGTAGATTCTTATGGACTGTTTTGCCTTTTTCAAGGGAGATTTAAAATGAAAAAGACCTGTATTGCCATTGTACTCTTAAGTTGTTGGGTTTAATTTAATGCAGGCACCATCATGAAAATTTTGTGGGCTATCAAGATGACAACCTGTTCCAGGATGAAATGCGATATCTGCGGTCGACATCTGTCCCTGCCCCATACATATCAGTAACTCCTGATGCAAGCCCCAATGTATTTGAAGAGCCAGAGAGCAATATGAAGTCTATGCCACCAAGGTACTTTAGTTCTGTCTTCTGAGTGACAAGTGTTTGGTGGAAGAAAGGCTGAGCTATAAAAGAATGTTCTTAGAGTTCTTCAATGCAGCTTTCTGTCTCAGGAGAAACATTGAGTCATCTCTGCTAGGTATTGGAGAGGTATGAAAAACTGTGCCCAGACAAGCAGAGTTCTTGATGGGAGGCAGATCACTGGGAAAGAAAAGAGGACATAGCAATGCCATCAAAGGCTACACTGAAGCCTATAATCAAGGAGGGAAAGGTGGCTTTGGGGCAGCACTTGGACACACGGTAGAAATGGCAGAGCATGAATCATGAGCCAACTTTAAGCTTCTTGGATCATTGTTTACAGTGTCTTCTCTTTAGCTATTGTTGGTGTTGGACAGGGAGCATCTTGAAAAGTGAACGATTGAGGTAAGCACAGTGCATAAGGAAACATGAATACCACTGAAACTGAGAGGAAAGCAGGGCAAAAATGCTAGGATAGCACACTGTCATTTAAAAAGCTAATACTTTAGTTATAGATTCAGCCTCCTGTATGCAGTCATTGAAAAGATAAATAAAAAGAAATTTTGCAGGGGAAAATCAGTGTGACTTTACTAGATAATGAGAAAGGTAAGTTTAGATGGCATCAAAATTATAGGTACAAGTAATTGAAAATGGGCTCATTAGAAAGGAAGATCTTTTCAAAAGAGAGAGAATATACTTAAGATACGTCAGTGTTTGCTACTATATAGTCATAACAATAAAGTAAAATATAATAGGGCTAGTGTATCCAAATAATTTTCTATAAAAAAAAAACTTGCAATTTTTTCCACCATCTATGTAGATTGTTCTCAGGTTTTTTGGAGTTGCTCTCAACATTGTCTCCAAAAAGTACAATGCCTTTTGTATCTTTTGGTGTGTGTGGCAGGGGGGCTGGGGGGGGGGGGAAGTTGTTTGAGACAGGGTTTCTCTGTGTGACCTTGGCTGTCCTGGACTCGCTTTGTATACCAGGCTGGGCTAGAACTCAGAGAGATCCACCTGCCTCTGCCTCCCTGACAGGCGTGTGCTACCATTCCTCTGCTACCATGCCTTGTATAACTTTAAAGGAATTAAAGTATCTCTGAAGATGGAAGCTCCTTTGAAAAAGAGTTAGGAACCACTTTTAGACTTCTCTGAAGAATATGATTCAGTGGGATGTTATCACATTCTAGAAATATTATGTAGAACTAACTTCTAGTTGGAGATAGTGAGGTAAAGCTGGATAATAGAATTTTTCATACCAAATTTTTTTTAATTTTTACTTTAAAAAATAAACATTCACCAGCTTTGACAAACACATCCCTATAATTTTCCATGTTAGCCATGAAAAGAATCTGAGAAGCTTTAAACTTCTAGCTTATAGAAAAAATGGTCAGGGAAAAGATGCAAAACTCAGATCAAGGTTGCATCTTGTAATTATACACCTCGGATCTACCATCTCCACAGTCACAGGGAACGCTTCCACCAAGCATTCTCTGCTTTGCAGTAGAAAGGAAAGCCTTGCGTTATCTCTGGAGGAATAACATGTATCAAGTATGGCTGGGAAAGGAAATCCACAGTACAATATCAGAATAAACTAGGAGCAAAGCAGTGTTCCCAGTGAAACATTCTTTAGGGAAGTGAAAGTTAGTGATCTATCATATAATAATAACAACAACAATCTGGAAGAAAATTTTCTAAATAATTTATAGTAGAAAAGTTGGTTATGATGTAAATTTAATAAAAATAAAAGCTCAAAGTAGAAATCAGATAACAAGCCAGTGAAGTAAAAAGATACATTGTAGAATTAAATGAAAGACTAGATGTCAAATCAACACTGATATAAAGCTAAGGAATTAATTAGAAATGTGTAGAACCATAAGTTAAATTATAGCTAAAAGAAGAGCTTGTGATAATTATAATGGGTGGTGGAGTCCAAAAATTAAGCAATACTGAAAAAGAATGAGAATCTTTTACAGTAAATATTAACATATTAAGTTAATAAAACTCAGAACAACCAGACAACAACAAAAATAGGAATATTTCAAGCAAGGAAACAAGTCATATTGCAAAAAGAAAATTAGGCAGAATTCAAACTTCATAATTTCGGATGAAAATAATTTAAATGTCTTCTGAAGTTTTAAAACAAATAAAATGTAACCTTAGAAGTTTACCTAATGTCAGAAATACATGTTTTTAATCAGACATACTTGAAAACAAAAAACTTGATAACATTAGTACATATGTGGCCATAATGTATTGTTGTTGTTGTTTTTAAATACTGTTTTATTACAAACCCAAGATTAACTATGGGTTCATGAAATAAAATCAAATGATTAATGAAAACCATGTTTAAAAGACTATTTCTTCCCCTGAAGTTCCTTACTGCTCCCAACTCTCTTTCAAATTCATCACCTCTTCTTTACTTATTGTTTGTATAGTGTGTGTGTGTATGTATGTGTATATATATATATACTTGTGTGCATATATATATATACATCCCTTCTGAGCTCATTTTGCATTACTCATATGTATATGTATTTAGGGATGACCATTTAGGATTGGATTAACTTTCATGGGGCTCAAACCTTGAGGAGATTGTTTCTCCTTCTCCAAGCAGCCATTGATTGTCTGTAGCTCTTCATTATCTTGGTGGTTATGCACAGCTGTCTAATGGTTCTGCTTATTAGGAGGGAATTCATGCTGATACTGTAAACCTAGTCAGCTACCTGTGACTGCAGAAATTATGGATCCTGGAGGAAAACCCACTTTCTTAAACCAATATATTTTCTAACTATATTCCAAAAACGTATTTTTCTACCCACAGATAAGTATAGCTCTCAGTTTTTATTGTGTTCTGGGATAGCCATGCAGTCTTCTGACAGCACTTCTTCCCAAGAGTGCATGACTTCACTTGTCCGTACTCAAGTATCTGTATAATGAATGAAGCTTCATTTTATTCAACAGTTTTCTTTATATAATGGTCATTTCTCTCTTTTTGCTGTGTTTAGGATTATTCCTGCCTGTTTTTTCTCCCATAAATATCTTTAGACTTTGAGTTTTAAGTTAAGCTGGAGAGGTGGCTCGCAGTTAGAGGGCTGGCTTTTCTTTAGAGGACCAGATACAGTTTGCAGCACCCACAGTGTAGTTCACAAGCATCTGTCGCTCCTGTTCTTGTGGCTCTCTCTCCCCCGTCTGACCTCTAAACACAGAGCATACACATGGTACATATACAAGCAGTCAGAGTATTCATACACATGAGATACTCTTTACAGAGAAAACAAGACAGAACATTTGGTACCTTCTTTTTCACTTGAGATGTAAATGATTTGGAAAAGTATAAGTTAAGATACAGTTTTGAAATCAATCAGAATGTCACATTGTTGGAAAAGATTACTTTCTTCTTTTTTTGAGATTTTATTTTTATTTTATGTGTATGGGTGTCTGCCTGAATGTGTGTCTATACCACATGTGTTCGGTGCCCGTGGAGCCTGCATGGAATTGAAACATCTGACTCACTGTTATAAAATAGGTGTCACTGCCTTTCATTCACTTCATCGCCATGCACTTTACCTCTGTTCCTTTTATATCTGCAGCTTGGAAACTAGTCCCATAACTGACACCGACTTGGCTAAGAGAACAGTCTTCCAAAGGTCATACTCTGTTGTTGCTTCTGAATATGATAAACAGCATTCCATTTTACCTGCACGAGTTAAAGCCATCCCTAGAAGAAGAGTGAACAGTGGAGACACTGGTGGGTGTAATGACAGAAAGCAGGCTGTTTTCTCTGCAGATTATTTTTTGGTTTGTTTTCTCGTTTATTTATTTTATTTACTTTACATACTTGTAGGCCCTTCCCTACTCCCTTTTCAGCCCTCCTTCTCTTACCCCCTCCCTGTCCCCTGTAGCTCCCTTCCCCAACCACCCCAGCTTAGTAAGTGGCATCAGGATCAAACTGTCCTCTTCCTCCAAGGCCTGGAAGGGCAGTCCGCCGGGGGAAAGTGATCTAAAAGCTAGCAATTGAGTCCATGTCCTATGAAATCCCAACTTCCTTTGCTAGAGAACCCACTTGAAGCCTAAGCTGCCCGTCTGCTACATCTTTGTAGGGGGCTTAGGTCCAGTTCATGCATGGCCCCGGGTTGATGCTTTAGTCTCAGGAAGCCCCTCTGAGCCCGTGTTAGCTGGCTCTGTTGTTTTTATCGTAGAGGCCCTGTCACTTCCGGGTCCTTTTTCCTCCCACCATTCCCCAAGACTCCCTATACATTGACCAATGTTTAGCTGTGAGTCTCATCTGTTCTGAGGCACTGCTGGGTAGAACTGCTCAGAGAACAGCTCTGACAGGCTCTTAAATGCTGCTGGAAGTATGAACTTTAGACTCAGTCCTTGAATCTGTGCAGGTCTAAGAAAGTACAGAGTACTTTTATAGAGTCATGGTTGTTTCCTTACCACTAATTAAAATTGTTATGATTGTGTCATGTGCAAAAACAAAAGCCTTTAAAGTGAATAAGCTAGATATTTTCAGTATTTAATACATCAATTATTTATTATCTTTGAAAATTACTAATTTTCTTTTCCCTTTTAGAAGTTGGGTCTTCCCTTTTGAGGCATCCATCACCTGAGCTTTCCCGGCTAATATCAGCCCACAGCTCTCTTTCCAAAGGAGAGCGGAATTTCCAGTGGCCAGTTTTAGCTTTTGTTATACAGCACCATGATCTAGAAGGGCTTGAAATAGCAATGAAGCAGGCCTTAAGGAAGTCGGCTTGTCGAGTGTTCGCTATGGAGGTATGACTACTTCAGTGGAGTTATCATTTATGTATTACACAAACACATAGTAACTACTTAATGATGATACCTTTTTACCAAGTTACATCTAACTATGTGCCTAATGGGGAAAAAAAGTGTTCACATCAAAATAAAAATACAAACTAATTTGGAATTTTATATTTAAAAATGTTAAATCTTTAATTCTATACAACTTTATTACATGAATATAAGGTTATGTTTTAAACCTTTTTATATTCTGGACATTTCACTAGAATGAAATGACATAATCATGCAAAGAAGATAAATAGGGCTTTTAAGTTAGAAACTTATCAATAATAGCTTATCTAGGACACCATTTTTGGAATAATATGGAAACAGTATTTCCTAGACCTATATATAGTAAGTGTTTCTTCTTTTCTTAACAGGAATCTGATAACAAATTTATCACATTCATTGTTAGAAATGATATATTTAAATAAATGACTGCTTGTGTAGAACTTGCTAAATATTCTATATTAATTTTAAAAACTGATTAGAAAAATGCCTTGAATAGAATAAATTTATATTTAAAAGAATGGTCATTGTATTTTGAAAATAGAACAAAATTGACTATTTCAGGTTGCATGCTCCTCAGTGAAACAGGAGCCACATTTTCTAGCATATTTATCTCTAAATAGTAGTTTTTTAAAAACGTACATATTTTAACTCATTTCTCTGTATCTTGTCCGTCTGTTACTCAGGCATTCAACTGGCTTCTCTGTAATGTCATCCAAACAACTTCGCTGCATGATATTCTCTGGCACTTTGTGGCAGCGCTGACTCCTTCTCCAGTAGAAGCAGAGGAAGATGAGGATGAAGAAAATAAAACAAATAAGGAGAATGCAGAGCAAGTGCGTTTTGTTCATTCTCATTCTGTATCTCCATTTTTAAATTATATATTTTACTCTTTGAAAGTTTTATACATGTGTATAGTCGTACATCGGCACCACTACTTCCCTCCAGCTACCCTCGGTGTGACACATTCGATGCCCTTTCTGTGCTGGGTTCTCTTTGTTGTTACTAAGAACAACCAGACTCCAGTTAGTGCCTCCATATGTGCAGGAATATATGACCATAATTCCATTTTTATAGGAACCAACTAGTATGCTTTCTGGTGGCATAGTATAATGTTTTACATGAAATAACTGACAGATTGTTTGACCTGAAAAAACAACAATACAATGATAGTATGTGCAAAGTGTTAACTTTACTTAAGGTAAGTTTTCTGTCTGCAAAGATGCTGACACAGCCAGTTTCTCATAAAGTACCATTGTTGAAAAGCAATCAAGATGTATACTGCAGTATTACAACCAGCATCACTATTCTGTAGAGAACGTAGAGCTGGAACACCTTATAGCCAAGCAACAAATGGGATAAATGTAATGCCCCCCAAATAGGGAACACACCTTAGCAGGGAGGGTAGTGTCCAAGTATAAAGTGAAACAGAAATAACCGGTATAACCAGGTGGATACCAAGCCTTGACCAAATCTAGATGGGCATAATATGGTTTAGCACGAGATAATGTAAACTAGAGCTTGTATCATGTTCTTACTCAAGTAGACATACAAAGAAAGAAGCAAAAGCATACCTGTTTTACTTAGCTCATTTACATAGTTTAAAATGTTTGCTAAGCACCCTTTAACAACAGAATGGAAAAACAAGGACATTCATATCTGCTGTGTTATAACCACCTCTTAGAGAAGTATTTGGCAAAACCTGTACAAGCTCACATTAAAAATTATTTAGTAAGGCGGGCATGGTGGCACATCCTTTAGTCCCAGCACTGAGGGAGGCAGAGGCTGACGGATCTCTGAGGCCAGCTCACTCTACAAAGCAAGTCCAGGAACGCCAAGGCTACAGTGTCTCAAAAAAAACAAAACAAAACAAATATTTAGTAATGACACTTCTGTGGTCTTTTCTATTATGTGAATATGTGATTCATTAAGAGAAACAAAGTGATTGTTCAGAGGTAGGCTGCTGAGTAAACTGTGCTATTTCCAATCACAAGAATAAACCGTGGGCAGAGTGCAGGGATCTTACGAAAGAAGGGAGATAGGAAGACCTGGAGGGGACTGGAGCTCCACACGGAGCACAACAGAACCGAAAGATCTGGGTTCAGAGCTGTTTTCTAAGACTGACAACTCCAACCAAGGACCATGCATGGAGATAACCTTAGAACCCCCGCACACATGTAGCCCTTGGAAGCTCAGTGTCCCAAGTGCTTGCCCTAGTAAGGGGAACAGGGACCGTCTCTGACATGAACTCGGTAGCTGGCTCTTTGATGACCTCCCCCTGAGGGGGAAACAGCCTTAATAAGCCACAGAGGAGGACAATGCAGCCAGTCCTGATGAGACCTGATAGGCTAGGGTCAGCTGGAAGGAGAGGACCTCCCCTATCAATCAGTGGACTAGGGAAGGGACATGGGAGAAGAAGAGGGTGGGAGGGCAGGATAAGGAAGAGATAAGGGAGGGGGCTACAGCTGGGATACAAAGTGAATTAATTGTAATAAATTTTTAAACATTAAAAAAATACCATCACCAGAATATTGAATATTATGTACATAGGTAGTGAGTCGTGATTACATTGTAAATTATCTGTTATTGTCTAGTGTACATAAAAAGTCCTATGAACTAGGAGTACCCCAACTTTTAAACATGCTTTTTTTGTGGGAGGGGTTGGTATTTGAGACAAGGTTTCTCTGTGTAACAGAGCCTTACAGACGGCGCTGGCCTCAAACTCACAGAGATCCACCTGCCTCTGCCTCCTGAATCCTGGGATTAAAGGTGTGCACCAGCAGGTCCAGCCCATGTGTTATTCTTAATATATAAAATATATGTATGAATGAATAAAAATATTTGCATACAAATACATATATCCACATATGGATTCAGTCTTCTAATGATATGTAAGTATCCTAGAATTGATGTGTGTATGTGGTATTCATTTGTTTGCTCATTTTATTTGTAATTTATCACTTTTCTTTAGAAACATTACAAATAAAAGTAAAAATACTGTACATACAAATTATGCTCATATAACTTTAAAAAAAAAACTTCCTTCCAGCTGCTAAACTCATTTTCAATTTTTATTTTAGGAGAAAGATACAAGAGTCTGTGAACATCCACTGTCAGATATAGTGATTGCAGGCGAAGCTGCTCACCCTCTACCACATACGTTTCACCGTTTACTGCAGACTATCTCTGATCTTATGATGTCCCTCCCTAGTGGCAGTTCATTGCAGCAAATGGCCTTAAGGTAATTCTTCACCAAAGTATTCTAATAGGAAAAAAAAAGATGTTATGACATATGCAAGATACTTGAAAAAAAAAAGTCCTTAAATGGCAAAATGCAAAGAATCCCTAAACTGTGGAAATGATGACTCCCTTCTTCCTTTTCCAAGGTGTAATCTTTTTCTTTCTAACTGGTATCTGTTTGCCCTTCTTAGTGCTTCAAATAGTTATCCTAATCATCTTGTTTACCTTTCCCTCTTTTATTTCACTGTGGTCGGTAAAGAAAATGAAATCTCAGAAAACAAAGTTGGGAAGGGGGCTTGAAAGTAGATTCTAGATTCTAGAGATATGGATCTTATTTAAAGCTACCTTAAGTGATATCAAATGATCTTAACTTAGGATGTGTTAAGAATCTGGCATTATGTTACATTATGGACTGTGTTTTTAGATCGATTCAGTGGACTATAAGTATAAACAAATCCTCCATGATTTATATAACAAGCTGATGGAAAGATTGGGTTTCCCATGTCCCTAATGATAAGGCCAGAGAAAACAGATATTTTTTGTCATCCTCACAAGATTTTTGAAGTGCAAGAAATGTTATACCCCAATAAATCATGACGGAATTATCACACAGATAAATTTGCAAAGCAGTTATAGTTGGTATCATGCTTATCTTTTCAATGGATTCATTTTTGCTTTTGTGACCTTGACCTCAATAGCTCCTTTTATTTTCTATACTTAGGTAGATTTTCTTTAAATCTTAAATTGTTAAATTACCTTTATTTCTCAAAACAAGTCAAAAAAGTGTATCCATGCTTTTATTCTCTGAAATTTTTCAATGTATTTTTTTACAAAAGCATTTACATTTCTCTTGATATATTTACTGCAAAGTGGAGTAGCTTCTCTGAGAATTCTTAGAGAGTCCTAGAAAATAATTCCTTTGGTTACTGTTTATTCTTTTAGATGCTGGAGCCTCAAGTTCAAGCAGTCTGACCACCAGTTCCTCCATCAGAGCAATGTCTTCCATCACATTAACAATATTTTGTCAAAGTCAGACGATGGAGATAGTGAGGAGAGCTTTAGTGTCAGTGTACAGTCGGGCTTTGAAGCCATGAGCCAGGTGAGTCACTTACTTATGTGTCTGTCCTAGTGGTTAACAGTGGGAAATAGAGTAAAAGAAAGCTGTAAATTATTAATAAACAGTTTGATTATTTACTGTTGAATGCTTTTTTTTCACCATAAAAGATTTCATTTCTAATGCTACGGATGTTTACTTTTCTTTCTGCCAGGAGTTATGCATAGTGATGTGCTTAAAGGACCTGACCAGCATTGTTGACATAAAAACATCAAGCCGACCTGCCATGATAGGCAGTTTGACAGATGGCTCCACAGAAACCTTTTGGGAATCAGGAGATGAAGATAAAAACAAAACTAAAAACATCACTATCAACTGTGTAAAAGGAATCAATGCCCGTTATGTATCTGTTCATGTGGACAATTCCCGGGATCTTGGGGTAAGAAAGGGAACTTCATTTTTGGCTCATTAGTTCTTTTAAACTACATACACATCCTCGTTTCTGAGTTTGCAAGTGAGGTTTATCTTTGGAGATGTTTCCAACCAAACAATTTTATAAACTTCAAATAATCTAAGAACAGATTTACATGCCTGGAAACACTATGGACCATAAATTCTAAACAGAGGTCTGATCACAAATATGCCATGGCTACAACTGAACAAAATTAAAATCCGCACTGGTATTTTCTACTTCCCTGCCCCTGTTTAAGCAGTTCCCTTGGCCAGGAATTTCCTTTAAATGTGTTCCCATCGTCATAAGACTCAGCCCAGAAACCCTCTTTGGATGATAACTCCTATGTCTCCTATAAAAATTCTAATTTTTATAATTATAATTACTCTATAAAAATTACTCTATTTCCTCTACTGGGTTTTTTGAGTGTTTTGTTTGGGAAAGTTTGTTTGTTTGTAGCACTCTAGTGTACCTAATATACTTTGGTCCACAGTATAATTGGTTTCCATTTCTGCTTCATGCCCTCAGTCCTTGGAGTTAGATAAAGGTGGGCATTCCCTGAACTAACTTAAATATTCGTGATTTGTGGTCTTCCTAGCCTAATCTCTCTAATAGAATGTTTCAACTGAATTAAAGCATTCTCGTGCATAAAAAGCCCTGAGCAAAAGAAAAGAATCTTATTTACTTGAGCCAGAAAATACCATCAGCTGCCAGACTGATTCTTCTGTCTTTTGTCTTGGAAAGGGCACTGCTTTGAATTTTTGCTTCAGAGTAGATGAAGCTTTCTGGCAGATGGTTTTAGTAGATTCCCATGGGTGCTGAGCTGCACCCATCCATTTGCATGTTCCTTTGTCTGACAAAAAGAAAATAGTGGAGTTTTGTCTCAGATAACCTAGATGTACAGCTAACCATATCAGTTCCCTCTACAAGCCAAGTAAAATAATCTTCCACCTACACCAAGCCTCAGCACCTGTGCATTCGTGCACATTCAATGCTTCCCTGGTGCTAAATCAGAAAAGGGGCTTAACTAAAGCTAATTTAAGCTAACACATCATAAGCTTATTTCCTGTTTAGAAACAGGAATTTCCAATGGGTACAAATAGTTTCTTACAAGAAAAAGTCAAAACATTCCTTCCTAAGTTTTACTGCTTGGCACAAACTTACCTTTGACTCAGTACATTTTACACCAGGACATACTTCCCATCACAATGATTATTACAATCAAATCGAATCTCTGTATTTATAAAGTAGAGATCATTTATAACAATATTTATTGTAAAAAAAAAAAGTAGCATCTGCTTAACTTTTAAGAGATATCCTTGAGCAAATATATCTCTTTGTCTCCCAAACTCCCCACCAGTGAGCTTTATCCACAGCATTTGTTGTTTCAGTTGCACAGCGGGCATAATAAGTACTTATTAATAATAAGTAGCTCAAGAGGAATTAATGTAAGTATTTTTTTTTATGTACCTATCTTAAAACTACTCAGTCTACTGCCAGGGTAACAGTCTTCTTGTACTGAGACACAGCACTAGTACTGTTGGATGTTTGTTTCCTGTGTGAGTGTTGCCTTCCCTAGTTTGCTGAGTGCTTTAAAGGAATATAATATACCTTACTAAGATGTCCTCCAAAGCTGTAAAGTAGTAGTGACACCTACGGGCATCTGTTAGTTAAAAGAGCCTTCTTTTCATGTGCTCTGAAAGTGGAGAATATGGCAAGCAGAATCATTAGACACCACATTGAAGATATAGAATTTGAATGTTTATAATTTGGTTAAAGCCAGGACTGTTAAACTGAGAAAGCACATAATGGCTGAAATTTAAAGAGTCTGGGAGAAGGAGATGCCTGGAGTTGTAGGCACTGTGGTTAATTGGATAAATGGTGTGGGGTCTATTAGGACTGATAACATTGATAACACAAGTAGAAGCAATAATGTGGCATTAGAAGGTTCTAAGACATTCTTGTATATGTTCTGAGAAGAAACACAGTGTAACTTTTGAATTTCTGTTATAGAATAAAGTTACCTCAATGACCTTCTTAACTGGTAAAGCAGTAGAAGATTTGTGCAGAATAAAGCAGGTAATTGAAAAGTTATCTTTTTTTTTCCTCAGCTTTCACTGTTAAGTTTTGGTTTTGCCATACTACCAAAAAATCATTTATTCACAAAACAGTCAATTTACAGGTAGTCTATAGACTAAGAACTACTATCCCAGTGCTAGGTAGCTCACAATGACCTCTTTAAATGTCCTCAGTCTTGAGCCTTCTATAGACTGCGGCCTCTCATTGTTCTATGAGGACTTTGAGTGCCTTTAAGTTCATCACAGATCTGATTAACAGTCAGCAACTTCATTTACCAACATTTAAGTTAAAATTGGTTGTTATCCTAAACAAAAATGAGTAAAATAAAACTATGGCATATAATTCAGCAGCTATATCTACGTTGAAAGTCAGTTTGCAAAACAATTCCAGAAACAAGTGAAGTATATCTGAACACAGGTCTGAGATTATGTACAAACTCGGGAACTTACATAACTGAAACCTCGCCGGAGGTTTTCTTCTAGTTTTTGTTGTTGTTTTTACTCTTTTTTTAATTAATTTATTTTTTTATTAATTACAGTTTATTCACTTTGCATCCTAGCTGTATCCCCCTCCCTTGTCCTCTCACACTCCAACCCTCCCTCTTCTTCTCCCATTCCCCTCCCCCAGTCCACTGATAGTTGAGGTTCTCTTCCCTCTCCATCAGACCCTAGCCTATCAGGTCTCATCAGGACTGGCAGCCTCGGTGGCCTGGTTAAGGCTGCTCCCCTATCAGGGGGAGGTGATCAAAGAGCAGACCAATCAATTCATGTCAGAGGCAGTCTCTGTTCCCCTTGCTAGGGAATGCATTTGGACACTGAGCTGCTGTGGGCTACATCAGTGCAGGGGTTTTAGGTTATCTCCATGTATGGTCCTTGGTTGGAGTATCAGTCTCAGAAAAGACCCCTGTGCCCAGATATATTTGGTTCTGTTGTTCTCCTTGTGGAGCCCCTGTCTCCTCCATAGGTTTATAATGCAAAAGTTAAGAAACGTTTTTGGTTGTTTTTCTTTTCTCAAATCATATTGAGATTTAAGATGAAAGTATTCTTTAAATACTAAAGAATCTTAAAAATTATTCTAAAAAAATAGGGTTTTTTTCACAGTTAATTTCTCTTTTTGGAAGTATTGACATTAGCAGTTCAGTTAACAAATGTCTTAAATAAGTCATGTAGAAGTCTCCAAGTCCCTTCTTGATGATCAAATACGAGTGTGATTTTAATTTTATTGAAGGAGTAATATCCAAACCCATTTCACTGTGTATTGGCCTTCAGTCCTTGATAAAAGGCCTACACACATGTGAAATATCAGCAAAGTGAAAACACCAGGTTTTTTTGTGGTGTAATGTAAGGATGCATAAAGTATAGCCCCTTGGGTTATGTTGTTTCTACAGAGAGTCACTATAGGTGAATCAGGTAAACTCTTTGTAATAGTTTTGCTCACATAATTTGTACAGGGAAACCGTATGGTAGTCAGGCCTATATTAATTCTCAGCTCCTTAAGACTCTCTCAACCTGACTTAACCTCACTTTCTTCTTTGTTCTAGCTCCTGTAAATAATACTGCTTGTCCTCACAAAACTTAAATAAGATAATGGGAATAACCTGATAACCTTTACTATATGTGCCGTTGTTTGTTATTTGAGCTTGCTGTTACTGACGCTAGGCCCAGGGCAGTAATAAAGTGGTTCTGCTCTATCAAATTCCTGTCCTTTTTCTGCTCAACCAGGTCGATTTGGATTCCAGGCATATTGGCTGGGTAACAAGTGAACTCCCAGGAGGGGACAATCATATCATCAAAATTGAATTAAAGGGCCCAGAAAATACGTTAAGAGTTCGACAAGTAAAAGTCCTAGGTTGGAAAGATGGCGAAAGCACAAAAATAGCTGGCCAGATCTCAGCCAGTGTGGCTCAGCAGAGGAACTGTGAGGCAGAGACACTTCGAGTATTCAGACTCATCACGTCTCAAGTGAGTGTGCTTACAGGGAAACTGACACACACCTTCAGAGGGTGACAAATACTTTATTAGAATTTTCTAGTTTCAAATGTAGCCCTTTTCACCTTTTTGTAAAGGCCATCACCACTATCTAATGTTGAATTCATAGTTTCAGAAAAGTAGTAAGAGTGCAATATAAAGGGATACTGTGTTAGGAGGAACTCTTCAGAATCAGGCTCGGTGCGGTGGCTGACACAGGACAAAAGGGTTGCCACAAACTGAAGGACAGCCTGGGCTACATTATGAGGTCCAGGACAGCCTGGGCTACAGTTTCCCCCTGCCTCAAAATAAGTGATTCATTAAAACCCATGAGAAGTAGTCTTCCAACTTTTCTGGGGAAATAGCTATCATTAACTCTTTCTCACTGCCCACTTTCTCTTCAGGTGTTTGGAAAGCTCATCTCTGGAGATGCTGAACCTACACCAGAACAAGAGGAAAAAGCACTCTTGTCATCCCCTGAAGGAGAGGAAAAAGTATACAATGTATTTATTTGTAGCCTAAAAGTTTATTTCTTATTTTCATTTTCTTACTTTTGTTAAGACAACTAATTCTTGGGTTCGTTTATATTTTAGCGGGTATAGGACAGTTATTTGTATGTAGTATTGTGGGGTTTTTGTTTGTTTTGTTTTGTTTTTTGTTTTTAACTTGCATTAGAGAGAAGTGAAAGGGGGCTGGAGAGATTGCACAGCAGTTAAGAGCACAGGCTGCTCTTCCAGACGTCCTGAATTCAATTCCCAGCAACTACATGGTGGCTCACAACTGTCTCTATTGAGATCTTATTTCCTCTCCTGGCATGTAGGTGTATATGCAGATAGAGCATTCATGTACATAAGTAAATAAATTCTTTAAAAAAGAAAGAAGATAAAAGAATTACCTGAAAGCAGCTCACCTCTCCAGCTGGGATTTTTTCATCTATAGAAGCTGCTCTGAGGTGCTTGCTGTAGCCCCTTGCTGTTGGAGTCTTTAGGGTCCCTGCACTCTGCCCGCAGGTTTCCTTCTGGCTCCTTCATTGCATTTTCCCACCATGCTCTAGCTCAAAAATAGGAGAGAACTTTTTTACGACTTCCCAAAATTGGAAAGTTTTTACCCTGTTAAAGTTCATGATAATCTGTCTGTGCCACTGCCTCTTGCGTTCTGTTATCTTATGTTTATCTACACATACATCTTATCTCTTCCACTGAATCATAGCTTCTCAAAGAACACATACGTATCTAATTTGTACTTGAATTCAGCATACTATTGTTACATGTGTGTAATAATTTTTACTGAAATAACCATTCTTTAATACTTTATGACTTTCGTCTAAAGAATTACTTTACTATTTTTTTTTTCTGGTGAAAGATTGCACCTAAGAGGAAAGATGCAGCTCTTGAATTGCTGTCGGTGAAGAGCCGCAGAGCCACCAGAGCAGAGCTGCAGGGCAGGCGGCTTGCCTTGCTCTGCATCCTAAAGGAAATTGTGATGCTATTGGAAGGTGGTTTTGTAGATGCTGCCAGTCAGATTGAGAGTGTTTTCTTCTCTCCCTAGTCTGCTAACCACTTACATCACTATGGATAATTCTTATGTATTCTTCTTCTGTTACTTGCTTAACTATCATTAAGCAGAATAATCAATGCCATGAATGTTAATCAGTGCATTATTAGTATATAGGTAGTTTGTTTTTTAATAATAATAATAATAATAATAGTAAATGATAGATACATTGCACCTATCTTTTGGAGGTGATTATTTAAAAAAAAAGCTCCAGTTAACTCAGGAGATAGGTGCACATATGTGTGAATATACCAAAAGCAATTAAAAGTGCTCATTTTAAGAGATAAGTGGCATATATGTCAACATAGGTTTATTTGAAAATAAAAAGTAAACGGAAAAATATAAACACAACTAGGATGAAAATAACTATCTAGAACAGAGCTGTACTAATCTACACAGATGGCCAAAGGCTGTTTTGCAGAAATTTGCTGTCTTTAATAAGTACAAGGCTATTTACCCTAATCATTTCTTCTTGAGTAAGCCTTGATCATTCTATTAATTAATATGTTTTGATTAGTGAACTTCCTGGCATAAATTATTTATAATATAATCTCTTTAATATCTGTAAAATGTATAGTGAAACTTCTTTTATTTCTTGTGTCTATTTATGTACTCATGCTCTTCTTGGGTAGCGCAGATTGAACTCTGGGTTTTAAGAAAATGGCTATTAGTTTTAGTGCTACCTCCTTTTAAGTTAGAGAATTCATTTATAACTTTATTATTTCTTTCCATATGTTTGCTTTGATTTGGGTTTTTTCCTTTTTTATTTATAAAAGGATAGGGCTAAGACCTTTCTTCTATCAAATTTTGTTCATTTTACAATCAGTTTGTTAAAATGCATTCCTCAAATGTAATGCTTTGTCTTAGGGTTATAAGCCTCAATTTAAAATAAATGCTCTTCAGTGTACCTACTTAATTTTTTCTCAAGGCACTCTAAAAAGTCAAATATGCAAGTTTTCTCTAAACAGTCTTCTTTTTTACTTTTACTTTTGTATGTAAAGGCAACATCTGATGCTGACCTGAAAGAACATATGGTTGGAATCATATTCAGCAGGAGTAAACTGACTAACTTACAGAAGCAGGTTAGTTAGTAGCTGTTCAGTTGTCTTTGTCTGTTAGGTTATCTGGGGATTTTCAGCTATAACAAACAAAAGAACATTTGCATTTTATTACATTCCTTTTCTTTTGTCTTATCTTTTTCCATCAGGAGGGAAAGTGCTAAGCAGTTAGTAATGCTAACTATATCTAAATAGATCTAAATGCTAAATGTATTAAACTATGTTTAAATCTATTTAAACTTAAGTAGGTAGTGGGGTAAGTCTAGATCCTTCACACACAGATGCTAGATCAAATGAAAGCAGCACTTTAGACGTCAGCTGTGCAGATGACAGAGGAGGGAGCACTTGAGTTTAGTGCTAGCCTAGTTGGCATGTGGGTATGAGAGTACTGGGCTTTCATACCCTATCTGTAACATTACATTTTTTAGAAAGAAAAAGGAGCATAAATATTTATATTTTATTTTTCTACTTCATTAACTTCACTGTTTATATCCAGTGATTTAATTATTGACATTTGTGTCATTATTTCCCCTAGTTTGTTCCATTCTTTTTAAAATGAGTTTAAAAAAAATAATTTAATGGAGAATGTACTGACAAAAAAGGCATTAAGTCAGGCATTAACAAACATCTTTCCATTTCTTGGTTATTCTAGTCATAGTAATAAAAAAGACGTAGGAGTAAAATGTTGTATTTTTTATTTCCTTCTTATAGGTATGTGCTCATATTGTCCAAGCTATTCGCATGGAAGCCACAAGAGTTCGTGAGGAGTGGGAACATGCCATTTCCAGCAAGGAGAACGCCAATTCTCAGCCCAGTGATGAAGACGCCTCCTCGGATGCTTATTGCTTTGAGCTGCTCTCCATGGTCTTAGCACTGAGTGGCTCCAATGTTGGCAGGCAGTACCTGGCTCAGCAGCTGACTCTGCTTCAAGACCTTTTTTCCCTGCTCCACACAGCTTCTCCAAGGGTTCAGAGACAGGTGACCCATCAGGCCACTTACTTCTGTTTCTTGAAAACTTAAAAGTCAGAAAACTTTAGAGCTTCATTTTATGAATTTTTATCACCTTATATTTTGTTCGAGATCAAAATTTTAAGTCCATTTTTTTACTGCTAACGATTCTGTAAAAGTTTACTAGTGCAGTGAGATAAATAGTGTTCTGAGTATTGACTGACTTCTTACTAGAGATATATTGTGCCATTTATTGGGGGGTGAATACCACACTGAAAATGCTTAAATCCTATTCTTTCTCAAAATTAAAACTATAAATTATTAAAAGTATTAAATTATATTTCTGTTCTTGCCATAGATTTTAGAGCTACAGAATAGGAACTAAGCACATTTTAATGATAACTGTAAAGCAGCAGTGCTTAAACGTATTTTTTTCAATTTTCTTATCAGGTGACCTCCTTACTAAGACGGGTTTTGCCTGAAGTGACCCCCAATCGTCTGGCCAGTATCATAGGAGTGAAATCTCTGCCCCCCGCTGACATCAGCGATATCATTCACTCCACTGAGAAGGGAGACTGGAATAAGCTGGGCATCTTGGACATGTTTCTGGGATGCATTGCCAAGGCACTCACTGTCCAGCTCAAAGCCAAAGGGACCACCATCACTGGGACAGCTGGCACCACTGTGGGCAAAGGAGCCACAACCGTCACCCTGCCAATGGTTTTCAACTCCAGGTTTGTCATTCTTTCTCTGTCAGTATCAAAAGCTCAAAACAGCAGAAATTTTACCTCTTGGCTCACTCACCAAATAACTTGTATGACCAGTTGTCTGTATGTATAAAAGGAATGTCAGAGCTAGCAAGACAACTCCCATACAAGGTTGTCAACCTGTGGTAGATCCCCATAAAGGTGGAAGGAAGAACAGATTCAGTGAAGATGTCCTCTTACACACACGTCATGGTGTGCATGTCCACACATTTCTAGAATGCATTCACACACTCACACACTAGTAATATATTTTTTAATTATTTAAAATTACTAAATTAGCTGAGCTGTGATGGCACACACCTTTAATCCCAGCACTTGGGAGGCTGAGGCAGGCAGATCTCTGAGTCTGAGGACAGCCTGGTCTACAGAGCAAGTTCCAGGACACCCAAGGCTACACAGAGGAAGGAAGGAATAAAATTGTTAAATGTTTAAAAAAGGAACATCATAGAATATAGAAAGTAAGCTTCATATGTAACATTTGGCATTTGTGTATCGGTGTTGAAAAAGATGAATATCACTCCCTCATTGTATAAAAACATAAATTTCAGGCTTATGTTAATATTTTCCACAATAAAAATAAATAAATAAATAATGAGATAAGTTCATATCATCTACTACTTAATAATTGTTTTAAGACTTTACTGAGACAAATTATAGAAGAATGTTTTTTAATCTTAAATTACAAAACAACAAGTTTTATTTAGTAATCTTAAATTACTAAAAGCTATATAGAAAAAGATTTACAGGTTTGATACATAACAGTGAATCTTGTTGCATATATATTGTTAAAATGTTTTTAAATTGAAAGAACTACTTAAAAATATCAATATTGACTATTGGCCATATAATTAAAATAATGTTTATAAAATGACATAGAACCAATAAATGTCAGTACACTTAATAGAAAAGGTGAAATGTTTCAGTGAACCAGGGAAATTCAGGTTGAAAAACTACAGGCTGAGGAGATTGCGCAGCCAGTAAAGCACTTGCAGCATGAGCATGAGACCACCCACGCTTAGCTACCAGAACTCACTTTAGAAGTCAGTTGGGTGTGGACCCTGTCTGTTATGCCAAGGTAGGAAGCAGAGGCAAAGACTTCCCTGAAGAGGAGGGCCAACCAGAGTAAGAAGCTAAGCGATGAGCTCCAGGTTCAGTAAGAGACCCCGCCTTGATATAAGGTGAGGGATGATAAAGGAAGACACCCAGTGTTAGTACCAGGCCCACATGTGCATCCATACACACGCCTGTGTCCGCACCCAGCAACAAACATGAACATGCACACACATCACACATGCATTCATGTGGAAAACTAAATAATTTTCAAATAGAAAAAATATGTATAGTGCTTAAGAACATTATGAGAGAATAGACATTTTCTTTTTTTAAAGATTTTATTTATTTTTATTTGATGTGTGAGTGCTTTGCTTGCATGTGTGTGCATGACTACATGTATGCAGTGCCCATGAAAGCCAGAGAGAACACTGGCTGCCCTGGAACTGGAGTTAGAGTTGTATGTTCCCATACTGATGCTGGCAACTGAACCTGGATCCTCTGCAAGTGCAGCAGATGCTTTTAAACACTTAGCCATCTCTCCATCCCCAGGCATTTCCACCTAATAGAAATTCTGTGTGCCAGTTGCTAATGCCTCAGCGTATTTTAAATAGTCTTACCCTTCATCCCCCCAATTCTCCTTCTTAAATTTTATGTACATGCACAAAGATATATGTGCCAGGATATTCTGGACTTACATGTAATAGTAGAAACTTAGAGAGATGATGGAATGATGTAAATCACATAGCTAACCCATGACAATAAGCAGCCAAAATCAGAAAGCTAGCGGGAACAAAAAGGCAGTTCACCCACACAATGGTTTGCTCACTGTTGGAAAGTTCCTTTATATTCAGGCAAATGTTCTTTCATGCCTCCATGTTCACTGGGAAGTTTGTGGCCCATGGGCTGAGAATTGAATAGTGGTGATGTAGGTATATTGTGTAAACAAAAATATTGGCAAGGAAATATAAATAAGAATAGCTGTTCTTTTGAGATTGAAGAGGCTTAGGTTAATGTTTTTAATATTTCAGTTGTGGCCTGGAGAGATGACTTAATCTCTAATTAACAGTGGTTTGTTTTTGTTGTTTGTTTTGTTTTGTTTATTTCTGCTTTTACAGAGGATCAGGGTTCTCTTCTCACAACACATATGGTGGTTATAACTTCAGTTCCAAGGGATTACACCCTCTTCTGGATTCTGTGGGCTCCTTGCATGCCTGGGTGCATATCCATTCATGCAAGCACACACACATACACATAAAAATAATAAAATGAGTGAAATAACAAAATAAAATGTCTTAATTTGATAGCACACTTGTAATTCCAGCAATCATGTAAATGAAGAAAGAGATTAGTTAGTTAATGGCCAGCCTAGCTTGCATAATAAGACCTTGGGCTAGTTTGATGGCCCAGTAGGTAAAAGCGCCTGCAACCAAGCCTCATGGTCTGAGTGCATTCCCCTTGACCGACACAGTGGAAGGACAAAACCAGTTCTGAAAGTTCTTGTCTGTTCTCCTGAATACACAGTTACACATCATATAGATGCAAAATAAATGAATATATGAATACTAAAAATTAAAAAATAAAAGCATTCTAATTGATTCAGTCCTCTAAACAATTAGGATGTTCTGTGCTGAAATAATGTTGTTTTCCTCATAGTTACCTCCGACGAGGTGAAAGTCACTGGTGGATGAAAGGCTCAACTCCTACTCAGATCTCAGAGATCATCATTAAGCTTATTAAGGACATGGCCGCAGTAAGTCTCCTTGGTCTTCACTACAACTGCAGTGAGCTAAGCGAGAATCAGCTTGACACAGAAAACAACCTACTCTGCTAAATAAGTGAAAGCACACTAGTGTTTAAAGTTTTATTTAAAGACTACATTTAGGATGTTCACTACTTGTACCATCAGTCTCGTCAATTGATGATAAATTTGTCATTAAAGTGTATTCATTTCAAATTCCCAGTTAATTTACCAGAGGATTTAGGTAAGTTTTCCAGGATCTTAAAACAAAATGTGTTCTTTCTAAACTAAGACAGAACCTATATTGAAAATTTAAAAAATAAAAATAAGTAATTAAAAAAAGATTCCTAGAAGTGGAAGTTTCTTGTCCTCCTGACTTCTGTGTTTTAACCGTTTAAATTCCTGACTTATGTCCTATACCCCTTTCTTAAGGTATTGGAGAAATACGGGATGTAAAGGGCATGGGGGTTACTCCATTCAGTGCCTGGCTCCGTGAAGTCACTTTGCTCAGATTGCCCTGTCTTTAGGAGACAGCCTGAGGAAGAGGCAGAGGGAATGGAAGGCATTTTTAAGGGGATGCACCAATTGCCCATTAACAGATTGACTGCACGTTGTATGTGAAGTGGAATGAGATTCTGGGGAAAAGTTGAAGTTCTGGTTTTTCCTTAACTATTGACATTTCCCTAGGCTTCATGGCAAATAGGTATTCTCCAGGAAGTTCTTTGAATTAAAATGCCTAAGAAGAATGTTTTGAACTCCTGAATTCTGTAATAAGCTATTGGTGCTCATTAAATATCTGTATAGCTGGAAAAGATGGCTCAGCAGTTGAGAGCACTGGCTGCTCTTCCAGAAGATCTGGGTTCAGGTCCTAATGCCTATATGATGGCTCACAACTGTCTATCATTCCAGCTCTAAGGTATCCAACATTCCCTACTGACCTCCAAAGGTACCAGGCACACACACAGTATGTGTACATGCATTCAAGTAAACATTCATTCATATAAAAATAAATAAAATTTTAAATATATTTTTAAGTATTTGTATAAGGGGACTGTACACAGAAGTGCAGTGCCCTTCAAAGACCAGAATAAGATGTTGAATCTCTTTAAACTAGAGTTACAGGCTATGAGATGCCTGACATGAGTTTTGAGATTCAAACTCCAGGTCCTCTGGAAAATCAGTACTCAACTCATAACTACCAAGCCATCTTGCCAGCACCCAAAATGAATATCAGCAACAAAAAAAATCAGCATAGCTGTGTTCAAGGTTCTGGGTTGGATTCCCAGCACTGAGAAGAAAGAAATACAGTGAAAATAAAAAGACTTGTAGATTGAACATATGTGTGCTCTTAAATTCTAGAAATACTATATAAAGCAATTTATTTAGTAATTTTGTTATATTTGTTTTGTGTTAAATACCAAAGTTTTCATAGCCAGAACTTCCCAAGCATAGAAACTTTATTTGTACCTTTTCTTTTTATCCAAATATGAAAGAAAATATTCTTCCTTGAGCACTATAGAAAAACAATGTTGAGGCTTTAAATTCTTATTTCCTTTACAATCATCAAAATAGAGATTAACAACTGAATTTTTTTATAACATTGTGAAGGATTTTGAGTTTGTGCTCTCCTCTAAAAGCGTATGCTATAGATATTCTCTTTTTAGAGATATTATTTAGAGAAAAGAGTTTGCTATGGTGACACAGTTCTGGTTACTTGATAAGCTGTTCTGTCCTGCCCAATAGGGTCACCTGTCAGAAGCTTGGTCCCGAGTGACAAAAAATGCTATTGCAGAAACTATCATCGCCTTGACCAAGATGGAAGAAGAATTTAGATCTCCAGTGAGATGTATTGCAACAACTAGAGTAAGTTTTTTTGCTGTTTATTTGTCTTAAATTTGATCTGCATTATTATGTATAGTCAATAAGTCAACTTAGTCCACTTTTTTAATTAAATAGGTATTTATCAGAAAATGACTATAATGTAATGGCTTAAGTGTGTTAGTAATTACAATTCACTGTTGGGTGTTTAGTATCACCTTTTGTTATTATTTAGGAAGATAAGAATATACTGCTTAGAGAAGTCTAAGTTACACTGTGTGTATCATCTTTCTACTGACCTATTTACCGTAGCTAGCCTCAGTAAATGGAGCAGTACTAGCATCATGCTATGACAGATTGATGATCCCTCAAAGACAGGTCTACCTCCTGCTCAGTTCTTTCTAATGAAAGACCCCAGCTCAACTATTAGGTCTGTATGCTTTGTTTTTAAAAAGCAGTACTTGGGCCTGGAGAAATGGCTCAGCAGTTAAGACACTTGTTACTCTCACAGACGATGCTGTTTAGTTCCCAGTATTCACATGGTGGCTCACAGCCACTCCAGTAACTCCAGTTCCAGGGAATTGAACACCCATTTCTGACCTCCACAGGTATGCAAGTGAACATGTACATATGAACACATGCAGGCAAAATACCATGAATATAAAATAGAATAAGTAAGTCTAAAAGTGTTTTAAAATAATACATGCCTGTTTTCAGTAGGGTTGGACTTTTACAATTTCATTCTTCAAATGACACATCTAATTTTTAATATGTCAGGTTTTATGGGCTATATGATTCCAAAGTGACTTTAAGCTATTGCTGAAGAGGGTAGTGCGACATGATTAGGAATGGTACATACCAGTAGAAATCATTTAGATTAATTCTCCTAAGTCTGTAAAAGAAAATAGTTCTATTTTGTTAGAGCACAGAAATCCAGTCTATGCTACCATGCTAATGCGTATGGCACTTAAAGCAAATGTTTGACAGTTATCCCCTTTCTACCATGCAAGAATGCTTTCATTCTACATTTCCTTTTCACTTATATAGTTTGTCTTTGTCTTTTCTTCCATGTTCATTAATGAATGAACATATCATTCTGTATAAAACTGAAGTTCACTCTTTATACCCCCCAGAAAAGTTACAGTGTTTCATATACATGTGTTGTGTGTTCATGTGTATATAGGTATATGATGATAATGTGTGTGTTCAGGTGCTTGTGTGCCTGTGGCTCATATGTGAAGGTCAAAGGGCAGCGTCAGGTGATGATTCTCATCTTCCACCGTGTTGAGATAGCTAGAATTACTGCATTGTTGCTGCTGCCGCCAGCCTCAGGCCTCCTGGGACTCCCTAGTCTCTGCTTCTCATCTTGCACAGCCGCACTGGGATTGCAGACATGCACTCTCTCAAGCACAGCTTTACATGAGTTCTAGCAACTTAAACTCAGGTTCTCACACTTGCATAACCATCTGTCTATCTCCTCAGATTTTCTAGAATTTTCCAAAGTCTGCTAGACATTTATGGCAAAGTGTACGTAGTAGGTCCTTTGAGGCTTCTGAAAAACTGTTATTATGTAGAATAACCAAATATGTACTCAACTACTTTTTTTAATGTAATTTTTTTTACTTAGTACAAAGTAAATATACTTTCTATCCCATCTGTAGCCCCTTCCCTCGTCCCCTCCCAATCCCGCCCTCCCTCTCTTTTCTCCTCTCATGCCCCTCCCCTAGTCCACTGATAGTCATCTGACCATAGCTTAGCAGGTCTCATCAGGACTGGCTGCATTGTCTTCCTCTGTGGCCTGGTAAGGCTGGCCCCCTCAGGGGGAGGTGATCAAAGAGCCAGCCACTGAGTTCATGTCAGAGACAGCCCCTGTTCCCTTACTAGGGAACCCACTTAGACACTGAGCTCCCATGAGCTACATCTCTGCAGGGGTTCTAGGTTATCTCCATGCATGGTCCTTTGTTGGAGTATCAGTCTCAGAAAAGACCCCTGTGCCCAGATTTTTTGGTTCTGTTGATCTCCTTGTGGAGTTCCTGTCCCCTCCAGGTCTTTCTATCTCCCCCTTATTTCATAAGATTCCCTGCATTCTGCCCAAAGTTTGGCTGAGTCTCAGCATCTGCTTCTCTACCCTGCTGGGTAGAGTCTTTCAGAGGCCCTCTGTGGTAGGCTCCTGTCCTGTTCCCTGTTTTCTCCTTCAATGTCTATCCTATTTGCCTTTCTAAATGAGGAATGATCATCTTACCCAGGGTCCTCCTCCTTGCTTAGCTTCTTTAGTTGTACAGATTTGGTATATACTCACTAATAAGTGGACATTAGACATATAGGATAATCATACCAAAACCTGTACCCAACTACATACGGAACTGCAATACTAGCTACTTATCTCATTAGTACTATAGAGCTTTGGACAGATATACTTGCTGAGAAAATACACAGTAGACATGTACAATAAATATTATTTTATAAATGAATTGATTTTCATATATTATTGATAGAGGATAATTTCACATCAGGTAGAAGAAAACAGTGGTTCTATATAGAAATAGTCATCTGTTCAATTGTTCAGGTGTCTACTGGGTATATGGCACATATGCAGTGACCTTCCACTCCTCTGCAACATCAGGGAAATGCAAGTGCTGTTATCTATGTGAGATTCTGAGCATTTCGTAAGTGTGTTCCCACACATAATTCAGTAATACAGGAGCCTTTCTCCTCAACAGCTCTGGCTTGCTCTGGCATCACTGTGTGTTCTGGATCAAGACCATGTGGATCGCCTCTCATCAGGGAGGTGGATGGGAAAGGATGGACAACAGAAACAAATGGTAAGGTCAGGATTGTTTCGTAAGAACTTTTTTTTCTTAATAGTTAGTGGTAGTTTGTGACAAAAGGCAGCAGATCATACTCTTGGAAAGTTATGTCCAGCTTGCCCAATTCATCTCATAAACCTACTTCATGCTTTAGAATATCTAGGGCGTTTATTTGATTATATAAAAAAAATCTTTATCCTTCTCTGATTCATGCTTATATCAGCAAAATTTGTAGCCTGTAAATATTATTTTTATAAATGTGATTGTTCTTAGGACAAAAGGAAGTAAGAGAAGCAATGTGTCATACTCTTTTCCAAGGTAAAATTAGAGGAGGCTCAGGAATACCGTAGTCATTTCAGAGGGAATGTGATATATACCCTCTCAATATTCTCTGATTACTATTTAAGGTTTTTAAGTAAATTGTACTCATTTATCATTCAAGAGATTTGAATATAACAGGGAGAATAATCACTAAATACTAAATAGTCACTACATTTTCTTCCTTTTAACCATTGACCTGCATGCACATTAATCTTGTTGGATAATTTTTAGAGATTTTGATAGCCCAGTATATGCCTGCAGTACTGTTCAACATTCAAATTCTAAAAATCTATAAATATCATAAATATATTACTTAGATTCAGTTTTTCTAAGGCTTTCTTGTGAGTCTAACATAACAAGTGAAAATAATCTTTTCCCAGCCTATGTGTGATAACCATGATGATGGTGAAACTGCAGCTATCATCTTATGCAACATCTGTGGAAACTTATGTACGGACTGTGACAGGTTCCTTCATCTGCATCGACGAACTAAAACTCACCAAAGACAGGTAAGATTTGTCTTCATACCCAGGTGTGTGTCTGGGGTGTGAAAGAACTCTGAAGCAATGTGGGACTGAAGGAGGTGAAACAGGCTTTGGAATTCATGGTCGTACTTGACCTCTCAGTGCTCTCACTCACTAACTATAAACTGAGCAAATGTGTAAGTTTTCCAAGATTTAGTTGGCTCCTTAATTATAAACACAGAGCTGTCGTGAAGACTGAAGAGAACACTAGATATGTCAGAAACGTCTTACAGTGCTTTATAAAGAAAGCCATTGTTGCTGAATGATGACACTCATGCTGCTACCTAAAAATAACACATGTATCCCTTTTCTGTAATGGAACAACAGGTCTTCAAAGAAGAAGAAGAAGCTATAAAGGTTGACCTTCATGAAGGCTGTGGTAGAACGAAGCTATTTTGGTTAATGGCATTAGCAGATTCTAAAACAATGAAGGCAATGGTGGAATTCCGAGAGCACACAGGTAAAAGAGAATTAAGGTTGAGTCATAACTTGAGAGGGGGAGGACAAATCATGTCTACAATGTATGACAAGTTAGATACTAGTTTGTCTAATATGAATAATTTTGAGTAGTACTCAGCTGCTTAATGATGGCATTTGACCACATAGGTTTGGTAGACACAGAGAGCCATCTATGCTGGAAAGAAATCAGACTAAAAGTTAGGAAACCCTACATGCCACTAACCTACTGTGTAACTCCTGTTCTGCTGTGAAGAGACACCATGACCAAGGCAACTCTTGTACAAGAAAACATTTAATTTGGGTTTACTTAGAGTTCCAGAGGTTAACCCAGTCTCCTCGTGGTGGGGAGTGTGGGGGCACAAGTGGCTCCTCAAGCAGGCCGGCAGAGACTGGGCCTGGCACGCGCCTTTGCAACCTCAGAGTCAGCCCCCAGCAACACGCATCCTTCTGCAGGGCCACACCCACTCCTCAAAACCACACCTCCTGACCCTCCTAATCCCTTTAAACAGTTGCGCTCCCTGGTCACCAAGAATTAAAATACATAAGCCTATGGAGGCCATTCATGTTCAAACCGCCACAGTGACTTTTGGCAGTCCATTAGCCTCTGTGGAATCCATTGTCTTACACTACTTACATCTTTGTAAGTGAGGAGCACAAAGGTGAACGTGCCACTGTGGATACCATGTCTGCACTGTGAACTGTAATGTCGGATGACTTTTGTGACACTTGAGAGTCTCTTATACATTTAATACTTCTTGGGCTTTCTGAATTGTTCCACTTTACCAACTATAAGAAGTTAGTTGCATTAAAAATACTTTGTGTATGTCTAGTACTCAGTTTTAATTATTTTTTATAAAATAAAACCTTATATATTACAAGCTTAATGTTACAACAAACCATGAAAATTCATCATTTTTAGCAAAGGTGCTATCCACTATTTGTCCGACTGACACAATTTCTTCTTGTTGGCCTTGAGCATAAATCTGAATAAATCAACTCTGTATAAAGGTGACATTCATGCTGCAACATAAGCCTTTTCTCAAAACTGATTAGTTTTTCTCCTGTAATCTGTCAGTACTCTACATTAAAAAATGTAATATTGAGCCATCCTTGATTGGCAATATAAACGCCCCTTTCCTTTTCTAAAGAATGTTTTGCAGTCATTTCTGTAATCAGTGATAGAGTTTGTGTGCCTGTATGTGAAAATTAGCAAGGTCTTTAATTTTTTTAAGGACTTCTGATCATTCTTTCAATATTTCAGGGTATTTAAATTCTTTTTTGAAATAGCAGAGTTCCTTGGATAGATTTTTCTGTTTTTCAGGTTTCATAATCTAGTCAGATTTTGTCCTGTCATATAATTTTGTTATATAAAAATACTCAAAATGTTCCTTTATTCTATGTACCTTAATTTTTTAATTAGACTATTTATCTAGTATTTTGCATTCTGAGTAAGGGCTTGACAGATTTCCTCAGTCTACTGTCTTGGCTAGATGTAGTCTATTTCTTCTGCTGCAAAGCTGTAATCCAGCTGAGTTTATTTGGGTTTAGATTTGTCTTTATTGTCTTACTCCTTTGGTGATAATAACTAGGGCAGCTACAGCCCTCAGGAACTAGAAGAAATCTAGTCATTTCACAGTTAGCTACCGTGCAATATAAAAAGCATGCCTTCATGGAAGATTTTTCTTTGCTTGAACCTAGGCAAACCCACCACAAGTAGCTCAGAAGCCTGCCGCTTCTGTGGGTCCAGGAGTGGAACGGAGTTGTCTGCTGTTGGCAGTGTGTGTTCTGATGCAGACTGCCAGGTGGGTGTCTAGTTAGAGGTTAGACCATCCCTGGAAAGAAGAACGTATATTCTCACAAAGGATTTTTGTTTATTGTTTAGTTGGGGCTGTCATTTTGTTTTGCCTCAGTGCAGCTTTCCTCTTTTGGCCTTAAGTGCGTTGTCACAGCCAATGGTGAGTTTGTGCTGCTTATTCAGCACCATTATTAGTATTTAGTAACTTTCTTCTGGAAATAGTTAAGGTCTCTGACCACATGGGGCTAGAGAGATGGCTCAGTTGGCTAACAGCACTTGCTACTCTTGAAGAGGACCCGGGCTTGATTCCCAGTACAGGCTTCATGGACAAACACACACAGACAGACACACACATGCCCTGTGCACAAACGTACAGCAGGCACATGTACATACACACGTAAGAACTTAAAATATATATTTGCCCAGAGTTCCTTTACCTTTGTTCATTTGTTTGCCTAAAATAAACTTCTAGTATCTGAAAGGTTTTGAATCCTGAATATTTATGCTGTGGAATGTGGATGGTATTCCGATTGTGAGAGATAAGGTGGGGTCTTGTTTGTTTTGCCCTCGGGGCCCATTTTTGGGAAAGGGGGCCAGGGATTAGATTTGACATCAGAAATTCATGCTTCATGCCCATACGTAATGCCAGCTCAACTAAGATCACAGTACACTTTTTCTCAGTGCTGTTCTTTTATGAGAAATGAAGTCCTTTACCTACACTAAAAGAAAAACTTTTAATCCTAGTTTATAGTCAAAGCATAGGAATAATTGTTATTTTATTCTAATAGATAGCTCCTGTAGAGTTGGTCGATGAGGATACATGCCCCTTGTTTTTTTATCATAATTTTTTATTTTTTATATTAATTACAGTTTATTTACTTTGTGTCACATGCCCCTTTAACATTGCAATTCACCTTCACTAGGAATATGCTAAGATTGCCTGTAGTAAGACGCATCCGTGTGGACATCCATGTGGAGGTGTGAGAAACGAAGAACACTGTCTGCCCTGTCTGCATGGCTGTGATAAGAATGCCACCACACTGAAGCAAGATGCTGACGACATGTGTATGATCTGCTTCACTGAAGCGCTCTCCGCAGCGCCAGCCATTCAGGTTGCCTCAGCTTTGCATTGCGCCTCGTGGGAGGAGATAGAAACATGTCTCTCAAATCAAAAGATGATTAGAACTTCCTGCAGATGCCCAAGAAAAAAATGTCCTATGAATATGTATTCATTAATATGTGTGGAATAGAAATTCTATTACTTTATGTTCCATTTCCCATTCTGCAGGTCCAACTATTAGTGTTTTTTGTAAATCTATGTATAAAATGATTTGAAGAGGGAAATGATTATATTATCAAGTTGCTAACCTCGTCTTAATCTCTGAAATACAGAATATCATGACATATGTACCTAATCTCTATGCTCCAGTACATACTTGAGTGTGGGATAAAAGCTAGCACTATATTTGCTAAATAAGTGTTTGTAACTTTTGACATTTATGTGTATTTTCAGTCCTTAGAATTGATTCTAAGATAGTGAGTATTCTCAACAAAATCTTAATTCATTAAATCAGTAATTTCTTTTCTCTATATGATAATTAAGTGATTTCACATTTTCCTGACCTAGCCTACTTTATGTATGTAGTTCTTATATATAAATGGCATTAATATATGACTAGAAAAAATTAGAAGTTGAAAACCTAGTCAATAATATCCCATGAATGAGTTTCTAAAAGTCCCAAGGTTTCTCAGTCCTGCAGTACTTGTTTTTTCTCTTGCCTACTTCACATTGTCCCCTACATTGGAGAGTCTCCCCATTACCTGAGTGTTGCCAAGATCATTTGCTTACTTACGTCCTTCTTGTTTCTTTCTTTAAGTTGGACTGCAGTCATGTATTCCACTTACAGTGCTGTCGGCGAGTTTTGGAAAACAGATGGCTTGGTCCAAGGATAACATTTGGATTCATATCATGTCCTATTTGCAAGGTGTGGAAAGAACCTGAACTTACTTACCTTGTATTTTTTGTCTTGTCATCTCAGATAGTTACCAGCATTTCCTGGTCCTTTACTATCTCCTGTTTTCCTTCTTCCAGCCTCCATTAGTCTCTGTCCTCCTCATTTAAGTAGAACCTGAAAGTAGTATCTCTCTACAGTAGTTGTTGTTGGGTTATAAGAGGTGTACCCAGCAGTAGCCAGCTTTCTTTCCTAGACCACTGATGCTCAACGTATGGGATGTGACCCCTTTGGAAGTCAAATGACCCTTTCACAGGGGTCATCTGAGACCATCAGAAACACAGATACTTAACATTATGATTCATGACATTAGCAAAATTACAGTTATGAAATAGCAATAAAAAGTAATTTTATAGCAAATGGTAGCTCAGTATCCAAGTGGGTACCCTAGTAAGGAGAACAGGAACTATTTTGGACATGAACTCAATGGCTGGCTCTTCGCACTCCCCCCCCCCCCCCCCCGAGGGAGGAGAAGCCTTGCTAGACCACAGAAGAGGACATTGCAGCCAGTCCTGAAGAGACCTGATAAGCTAGGGTTAGATGGAAGGGGAGGAGGTCCTCCCCTATCAGTGGACTTGAAGGGGGGCAAATAGGAGATGAGGGAGGAATGGGGGGGATAGGGAGGGAATACAGGAGGGGGCTATGGCTGGGATACAAAGTACATAACCTGTGATTAATATAAAATTAAAAAAAAATAATTTTATGGTTGGGAGGATCACCATAGCATGAAGAACTGTATTAAATGGTTTCAACATTAAGAAGAGAAACACTGATTTAGACCTTTGGGGGTGGGGAGGAACACAATTATTATCACCTAATTGTCAAGTAAAAGCTGGCTAAATTGAATGAAACATCATTTATGGCAGGAGTATGTTAATTTAAACATCATTGTGTGTTAGTGATGAATGCATCACTATCTCAGACCCACAAAGGGTTATATCAGATGGCCTTGAGCCACTAACAGGAAAAGGACCCTTGGTGCTTGCAGGGCCTGAGATCTGCTATAAAAAGGTGAAAAGGCCTTTAGTGCCTTTAGAACAGATGCTTTTAGAGCTAGTTAAATTAAAAATGCTTCTCTGGCATTCACAACACATCTTTATAAAAGTAGGAAGCAAAGTAGTGGATTGCTTAGGCAACCTAGTAATAATGATGAACCCTTTGTTAAAGAATGCATCAGTGTCTTCCCCGTCACTTCTTCACTCTGTCTTGTTTTGTAAAGTTCTGTCTGTTTTTTAACCTTCCTGTTTAAAAACTGTTGCAATGGACTTAGTATGAAAAAATACTCAGCCCAGTCATTACTTAGACTAGAGAAAAAATAGAAAAAAAAATTTTTAAAATTACATCTTTTGTTCTTCCTTCTCATGGTGCCACAGAAGAAAGTCATGTTTAGGAGTCTGGAAAAGGCAGAGAAGATGGTATAGGGAATACTGTTCCTCTCTAACCTGACAATACTCAATCTCCAAGGAGCCAGAACATACAACCCACACATGAGGTCATGTGTCATATCTGTGGCAGCGAAATAGCCTTTGTTCTTGCAACAGTTAAGGCTGGGGGAGATGCACTTCAATCAGGAAATATGAAGTCAAAGAATAGAAAGTTTAATGCAGGTTCCCGACTCCTCTATTTTTCTTGCTCTTGGCAAAATAGAAGTTTTTAAGTACTTTGCAGAATTTTATAGTGTTTTATAGACACTGTGTTCTAACTGGTACAATAATTGGCACTGGAGTGCATACTAAATGTTGTTGAACTATTTCATAAATGTTTATGTTAAAATATTCTTTTTATTTCAGAACAAAATAAATCATATAGTATTAAAAGATCTGCTTGATCCAATAAAAGAGCTCTATGAAGATGTCAGAAGAAAAGCCTTAATGAGATTAGAATATGAAGGTCTGCATAAGAGTGAAGCAATCACAACTCCTGGTGTCAGGTTTTATAATGATCCAGCTGGCTATGCCATGAATAGATATGCATATTATGTTTGCTACAAATGCAGAAAGGTATGCTACAAAGTATACTATAGTGTTAAAATCTGGAGATCGCCCTATAATTCAGTTGAATTGTATAATGATGTATAATTATTCTTAAAGCCTAAGCTAGAAATTAAAAATGAGAAAGCTTGATGCAATGTTTCCAATTGAAGTAATTTACTTACTTGGTAAGAGGGGGATACTTTTTATATAAACAAACTTTTTCTAAAGTTTGTAGTGTTCCCATACAAAGGATACTCCACATCATGACTAATCTATTGCCTGGTACAACTGGTTCTTACATAAGCTCTGACACCAATCTGTCGATGCCCCTCGTGTTTTACCAGCATTCCTACTTACTCTCCCTTTCCTCCTTATTTTGGGTGACCTCTGGTATACTACTAAATTTACCTATGCGTTATACCATTTTGACCTTCCAGATACCTTGAGGCTTATTGCCTGAACATACGAGGTTCTCACAGACACTTCAGTGTTGTCATCTGATATGATGCACCTCAGTCTTCACTTCCTCAGTGTGTAATCTGTGTGCAAAGTCCTCTGATTCTGCCTGCAGATTTTTGAGTTCTTGTTTCCTGTTACATCTTGAGTAATTCTTATCTTTTTTTTGTAACTATGGTATCTTTCTGAGCTTTTCTATGGCATTCCTAAACTTTATTCCTTCCCTTATACAGCTGCTAGTAAATTAGTATTTCTAAATCTCCTGGGCCATTGCTCTCCTAATCTGCTGGTGCTGTTTTCTTCTCCTGTCTTAGCTCCAATAACATAATGAACAACATACATTTCCCCAAACTGAGCCATGAATGCTCCACCACTGATGCCCCATGCTTGTGCACAGGTGCTTCTCTTTTTTAATGGAATGTTCCTCTCTATCCCTGCTGCGTTCACTGCAGCTGTGTACACACACATGTCCCATCTGACTATCCTTCAGGATTCAGCTCTGGTTTCTCCTCTGTCACGTGCTCATGTTTCCCAGCACCACCACCTGGCTACAGTTCTACTGCCTTGCATACGTCCTTCACAACACCTAATCTTCATTATTTTTACTGCTTTACTTCTCTCTGCCCCATTTCATAAGCTCTATAAAGACAACAGATGTATTGTTTCCATTTCTCTGTCTCTAGGACTTGATGCTTAGTCAGAGAATGAATAAATGAGTGAAGAAATGATACACAGTCCTGCAGTGTAGCCTAGAAAGTAAAATTAATGAATGGAAGGCTAAATAGATGATAGGCACATGAATGTACACATGTCCATCAAGGAAAGATCAAGGTATACATTTGTAAAAGCTATGTTGTTACAAATAATAAGATACCATTGATGTATAATTACTGTGCAAACATTATAAATGAATATTGTGCTACCATTGGTAACAGTCACCTGTATAGTACATGGAGAAGAACAGAGAAAACTGAAGCAGCTAGAATGAGCAAACTGGCTGGGGACAAACTGACGTACTGGTAAAGCCACATGTAGCTGACAGATGCTCATTTACAAACTCTGCATCAATGGAGCCTGCCTTGTGACCTGTTTTTCTAGTCCAGATAATAGATTTATATTGACTCACCTTGTTTATTCTCAGTTCGGCTCTACCTTCTTGACTATAGACAGTATGTGCATGAAAATTGACCCAATTTCATGACCTCATTTATTTCGTGCACAAACAAGTAAAAATAAATTGACCATCAAGATAATTTTATTCATGCTGGTGTTCGTACTGGATATTATTGACTTCTAGATATAGTATAGATTTATAAGTATAAGCAGCATTCCTAATAGAATTTCTTAAATTTCTGCTTATTTCAAAAGTTACATGATTAGAAGATGCTTAAATTGATTTTTTTTTGCTTTCTCATTAAATTAAATTTTAATTCTCTCCTAGTTTATGTCAGGCACATTTAATTATGTATAATTATGACTTAGGAATAGATATACATGTTTTAAGCAATAGAAGGGAATATGTTATGTAAATTTTCAAATTTAGAAAACTCTCAACTTTGCCCTGAAAAAGCATCATTTGTACTTACTACTTGATACTTTATTTCTCATACATGTTTGGAATACTGTATATTTCCTCATCATTTTCCTGTAACAGCACAGTTTTTTAGACTTCTTCCATCTGAAAGCTTGTCTGCATTCCAGGATTGAAATGACTTTATTTTTAAGCCAAACATGGTGGTGCATGCCTTTAATCCTGGCACTCGCGAGGCAGAGACAGGCAAATGTCTGAGTTCAAGGCCAGCTTGTTCTATAGAATGAGTTATAGGACAGCCAGGGCTACCCAGAGAAACACTGTCTCATAAAAACAAAGTAAATAAATAAATAACTAGCTTTATTTCTGATCCCAAGGCTCCCTAAGGTCATTGCGTGGCATTGTGAGGGGGCTAACAGACGTTCGCTGCAGCCACACTGTGGCTTCTATACCGTTGTCTCACGTAAGCATGGTTCCCCATAGGCATATTTTGGTGGTGAAGCTCGCTGTGATGCCGAAGCTGGACAAGGAGATGATTACGACCCCAGAGAGCTCATCTGCGGTGCCTGTTCTGATGTGTCTAGGGCTCAGGTAGGCAAAGCATTTTATAGACACTATCAGAAAGTCACAGTTGGGCCTGGAGAGATGGCTCAGCAGTTAAGAGCACTTGCTGATCTTACAGAGAACCCAAGTTTTGTTTACAGCACCCTCATCAGGCAGCTCACAACCTTCCAGAACTCCAGCTCTGGGGAATGGCTACCTCTAACCTCCAAGGGCACCTGTATTCATATTCGCAAACATACACACAAAATTAAAATTAAAAGTAATGAAAATTAAAGCTTTTTTAAGTCATAATTTTGCCTTTAAAATAAGACCAATTCCCCTGACACACACCCACATGTATTCTGATACATGTCAGGATTGTACAAGTTTCCAAATTTGTTCATGAGGAATATTTCTGTTTAGTAGTTCCATTCTATAGTTGTCATTCATGAAGTGGTCACTATATGTAAGGAAAAATGAAAATTATTTATTTCATTTTATAAACCTGCACCTAAACTTTTAGGCTTTCCCAACTTTAATGAAACCTTCACAGTATACCTGTGAGACTGGTGGATAGTAGAATTATTGTGAAACTTTCTAGCCAATAAAACATTCGTGAGGAAATTAGTTTGCTTATTAATTAGATAGAGTGTATAGGAGACTAACTTGATCCTGAGGCTTTGATGAGATCTTTTGGGCCGCACAAGTTTACTCATTGATTTTTTTTTTTAATCTATACCATTGGTTTTTAATCAGCTTTCAGAGCTATGTATGCTCTCAAAATATTGATTAATAAGCTATAATACACGTATTAAGTCTACTATACATGTATTCAGCTATCCTAAGTTTTGTTGAAATAGCTCACATAATCTTGAGTTTCCCTCATCTTTTGTTACAGATGTGTCCCAAACATGGAACAGACTTTTTGGAATACAAATGTCGCTACTGCTGTTCAGTGGCTGTCTTCTTCTGTTTTGGAACAACACATTTCTGTAATGCTTGTCATGATGACTTTCAAAGAATGACGAGCATTCCCAAGGAAGAACTCCCACACTGTCCTGCAGGTATGTTTTCAGGATTTTAAACTCTCAGTTATGATGTACATAGTATTGAGGTTTAAAGATTGAGAGCTCCGTTTCCAGTGCTGGAAGTCCCTTCACCACTTCCTGATGGCTAAAGTCAGCAAATGGAGTGAGGAGCGGAGAGTATCAGAGATGATCTTAGCTCGGAGGGAAAGGAGAGTACTCACCAGAAGTTGTAGGTCAAGGTCTGGAAAAAAGCAGGAACCAGGGGAAAGTCCACCATGCTTCTTGGCCTTATGACATGGGAGGAGCCTGAGGAACAACTTTCCAGTTGAGAAAATTTAAAGGCAAACCATATCATCAGGGAAAATCCAGATTTTTTACCAATGAAGGAAATTGATTTTCTTAAAAGAAAAATTCTAAAAAGGATGAATTTTGCAAAGAAATAAGTATTCCAAAGGACACAGTTGTGGGGTACAAGCTGAGGTAAAAAGATCAGACCAAGGCAAGGCTTCCATATGCATACAGGTGACCAAACAAGACTAGAAAAAGGACTTTGTCCTTTAAACTATTGGGAATCACAGGAGTCAGGCAACCCAAGAGTTAAGAAGTGGCAAAACGAAGCAACAAATTAATGTGTCTATCCTGGGCATTTTCATGTTTATTTTCTGATTTAAAAATGAGTCAGCCTACTGAGTTCATGTCAGAGACAGTCCGTGTTCCTGTTCACTAGCAAACCCACTTAGACACTGAGCTGCCATGGGCTACATCTGTGCAGGGGTTCTAGGTTGTCTCCATGCATGGTCCTTGGTTGGAGTATCAGTCTCAGATAACACCCCTGTGTTCAGATTTTTTGGTTCTGTTGCTCTCCTTGTGGAGCTCCTGTCCCCTCCAGGTCTTTCTGTCTCCCCCTTCTTTTATAATATTCCCTGCACTCGCCCAAAGTTTGGTCACCGCCCCCTCAGGGGGGCGGGGGGTGCAGCCTTACCAGGCTACAGAGGAAGACAATGCAGCCACTCCTGAGGAGAGCTGATGGACTAGACTCAGATGGGAGGGGAGAGGACCTCCCCTGTCAGTGGGCTGGGGAGCGGCATGGGTGGAGAAGGCGGGGAGGGATGGGCTACACCTGGGATACAAAGTGAATAAACTGTAATTAATAAAGTAAAATAAAAAAAGAAAAAGTAATTAAATAAATAAATGAGTCGGCCCAACACTTAAAAAGTAGCAGAAGAAGGGAACCAATTAATCTTCATTCCCTGGGCATTTTCATGTTTATTTTCTTACTTAATTCGCAACCTCTAAGGTAAAGAGTATTATCTTCATGCTCACAAGTTAAAAGTTGAGCCTAAAGAAATTGGTGAACTAGCATAAGCTGATATACTCAGCCTGAAATTTGCTCTCCCAGCCTCACACCTTTGTCAGCCACCTCTTTGTCAACCGTTGAGAGAACTGGAACAGTTAACAAAGTGTACAGTGATACCGTGGTATCGCTAGGGAAGATGACTGTCTAGTGTGTGGATGAGGACAATAGAGATGAGAAGCTGAAGCAGACTGTCACTGTCTTCTTAGAGTCTGTACCAGAATGGCATGAAGTCACAAGTTTACTAATAAGTCTAATCATCACCATTCTGGAGTTTGGCACGTCTGACATCAAGGTCCTGGCAGACTTAGTTTCTAGGGAGAGCCCACGTTCTTATTACTAGACAGTGCCTTCTTGCTGTGCTCTCACACAAGGCAGAAGGCCTCTCAGATCCATTTTTTTATTGACAAGATCCCACTCCTATTGACACTCTCCACCTTCTTGACTCAGTCATGTCCCAAGGCCCATCTGCTAATGCCATCACATTGGTAATTATGCTTCAGGCTGTGAATTTGCAGCCCATCAGAATATTCAGGATATAATATAATTCCCACATGTCCATTCCTAAAATTGTGGTTGCCCAGATAGTTAATGTTCATACCACCATGTAAGTCCATGTAACAAGTGACAGATCTAGGAATCAGGACAATTAAGTTAAATGCACCTCAGTCTCTTTACGTAAAAAATGGCGGTTTGGATTCCAGTAATGAGAAAATCAAAACAGAGCCTCCATAGTCAGCACTGCAGTGCTTGCAGGTGGTCCTTTGTCCTGCTGGTTTTTCCTTGTACTGTTACTATTTCTCACCTTCTCACCAGAGTATAAGGTAACTGTGAGCTCCTTGAACATATGCGCCTCTCAGTCCCATGAACCTGGCAACACTATTCACACACCTAGGCAGTAAATGTTTGTGAAGTAAATGACCCCATAGCTTTTAGTTGTGGAAACCCAATCCTGCAGTGTTCAGAAGTCACCACAGATGGAATCATCACCAGAACTATTGCATGAATCGTCTGCCATTGAATGAGTGAAGTGTTGTTTGCGATGGGAGGTTTATAATTTATGACAAACAGAATCAGCTCATTATCCAGCGTCTGGTACCCTCCCTTGTTGACTCATGCTGGATCTGTTTGGAGCTGTATAACTGCTCTGGTCAGTGTCAGTTCAGAACATTGCCCAAGCCAGCAACTGGTATTTCCTCTGTAGGTATGCCGTCTCCGCATACCTACGCCCATGCCTTGCCTCCCTCTAATGTGGACTTTACAAGGTCAGTTTGTCAAAGTTCAGTAATAGTAATACTGGCTAAAATGAATCATATCCTTATACTGTGCCATTTATTCATCAGATATGTTGAATTTTTAAATAGAAAAGGTCAGGTGTCACCTTTGTAAAAGCCTGCTTGATTTCAAACCTATGTCTTTCCCACAGGGTTTCTTTCCAGATTACTGCACTCTGTTATTGTAACATTCATGTTTTAAACTCATCTTGACTTTGATACTAATCTCCCTTCAGATACTTTTAACAAATGACACTATCAGTCTTCCCATTCTGGCAGTGTGCAGTCAGTTTTTTCTTCGGTGAAGGTAGATATGAACGTGGTTTATTTAGATTTAAGTTTGATTTTACTTGTAAAAAAAAAAAATCCCCCCACAAAAATCTGTTTCCCATGCAGATTTTCTGCTAGGTTAAAGTGAGAGATTTTTGTGATCACTTTTGCTCATTGTTACTTGCTTTAAAATGAATTATCCAATTTATCTACAGTATAAAAGACTGTGTAGCTCAGTGGTCCTCTAGGTAAGATGTTATGGGTCAGGAACCATTTTACGTCCTGTTATCTAATATAGATACATGGGTCTATTATGCTGAAGTTTACATGGTGAACATATTTATGCTAAGAAGAAATTTATTTTTAGTTTGTTTATCCATAGCCATGTTACTTATTTGAATAACTTGATTTTTATCTATGTAACATTTATGTGTGTGTTTTAAAATTACTTTTTTTTTACCTCCTTCAAAATGTGTACAGGTCCCAAGGGCAAGCAGCTGGAAGGAACTGAGTGTCCGCTGCACGTCGTTCACCCACCCACTGGGGAGGAGTTCGCCCTGGGGTGTGGAGTGTGTAGAAACGCTCACACTTTTTAGAACTTTCCATCCTTTGTGTGCGGAGAAAATAGTTGCCTTCATCCACTGGGAGGATGCAGTGAAGTTTAAACTCTGCTCAGGATAAGAACGGGACCATTTTACATTCATGAAAACGAACCATTCACAGCGCAAGAATGATGCCAAATACCATGTACATAATTCTTGCTATGGAACGTTTCCCTGTTATTTTGATTTTATCTTCTTTTGAACCAAGACATCAAACTTGTGAGGTGTTTGCATGTGGCCATTACCGTCATTGGCCTGTGAAGCATTGGACATTTATAATAATTGATATAAAAGGGTCACCATACTCATGGACTAAGAATGATGCTGGCTTTCAAGCAAAAAAGAAAAAATAATCACTGTTTATTGTAAACTGCCTTTTTGTAATCCTGTACAATTGCATCACGGGTGGGTATAAAAAGAGGAATATTCTGGTTTATTTCCTAGACTGTTATTTAAAAAAAATTGTGTTAGTAAGGCCTATAAATGTAATAAGTATCACACTGTATATAAAGCTATCAATGTTTGTCCTGTATAAGAATTACTAAATTACAAAAGCAGTTTCATTTAAACTTCTAGGTTAAGTTTGAGCCTGAGATTTTAATGAAGTGCAATATTGAGTGTGCCTCATTATCTTGCAGCTGTAAACATATTGGAATGTACATGTCAATAAAACCACTGTACATTTTTATACAGTGATAAAGTCTAATATTTGTGAAAAGTATTTTTTGAAAAACAATTTAAACACCTTATGAACCCTGAAATCTACTTCTAACATTCTCATAACTTTCCTGTTTGGGAAAATAAAAATATCAGTGAAGGACAGGGATTTGATCTTAAACACTGGGTAGAAAATCATGAAAATAAATACCTAAAGATGCATCTTCTCATAGACATATATGCCAAAGACAGCAAGAGGAAGCACTTAGGAGATGGGACCACATCTGTCTTCTTAGCCAGAAGCCTTTTTCATCTTTTATAAAGTAATAAGTTCACTAGTTTTGTCTTCTACTCCAATATATGTGGACACAACTTTCCATTTAGTTACTAGTTGCCTATTTATTTTGCTGGTATTTGGCTGGTTGGATTTTTTTTTCCATTTGGGTTATGAAATTGTTAAATTTTTAGATTTATAATTCATCATAAGTCATATTTTGTGTATTTCATGACACTGAGGAAAAATTTGACCTTTTTTTTTTAATTTCCACTGTTGGAAGTACAGAAATCACTTTCCTGATATATAAATATCAACAAATCTAATGGCCTTAGTTTATGTTAGGCAATTACGAGACGTTTGAAACAACATTGGGAGCTGGGGAGAAGCTCAATGAGTAAAGTGCTTGCCATGCATATGAGGATATAGGTTTGATCCTCAGAACACACACTCAAAAAAAGCTCTCAGTGTGGTATGTGGCCTGTAACCTCAGCTCTGGTTTCTCAGAGACATGTGAATCCCCAGGACGTGGTGACTAGCCAACCTAGCCTACTCAGCAAGCTCCAGACCAATGGGAGACCCTGTCTTAAAAACAAAACATAGATGGCTCCTGAGAACAGAGGCTGACATGGCCCCACACAGACCTGCATACAAATGATCACATGCACACACATAACAGGCCCAGGAGGGAGGACGAGGACGGAAGAAACGGGGCGTTCCCACCATGCACAAGTCCATGGTTCCACCCACAGCACCACGGAAAGCAGACACGGTGGTGCTCAACTTGAATACAGCACTCTACAACAGTTTTGAAGCTATCTTGGGATGGATAAGATTCTGTGCCCCCAAATTTCTTCACTATTATTATTTAGAATTTATTCACTTTGAATCCCAGTTGTAGCCCCCTCTCTCATCTCCAATCCCATCCTCCCTCCCTCTTTCCTATCTCTCTTCCCTAGTCCACTGATAGGAGAAGTCCTCCTCTCCTACTGTCTGATCCTAGCCTATCAGGTCCCATTAGGACTGCCTGGATCCTCTTCCTCTGTGGGCTGGGTAGGTCGCCCCATCAGGGAGAAGTGATCAAGGAACAGGTCAAAAAAAATGAATTTTTAATAAAAAGTATAGGTATGTGTGTAAGACGACATAACTAAAGCCATTTAGCTGTATTTTGAAGAGTGACATTTCAAGAAGCAGAGGTAGATTTCTCAATGCAGGCTCTAAAAATCAGACAGGCCTGGACAGATGTGCTGCAGATCACAGGTGCCAGCCCAGTAAAACATTACTATACCCAGTAAAACATTCAGTTAGTATAGATGGAAAAATAAGATACTCCATGATAAAACCAAATTTAAAGACAATCTGTCTACCAATCCAGCCCCTCAGAAGGTGCTAGAAGGAGAATTCCAACCTAAGGATGTGCACACACACAGAGAGACACCATAATCACACTACCACCAACAACAAAATAGCAATCATTGGTCATTGATATCTCTCAATATCAATGCTCTCAGTTCCCCAATCAAAAGACACAGACTAACAGAATGGATGTGAAAACAGGATCCATCTTTCTGCATCCAAGAAACACACCTCAACATCAAGAATACATATCACTTGAGGGTAAAAGGATGGGAAAAGATATTTCAAGTACATGAAGCTAAAAAGGAAGCTGATGAAGAAATTTTAGTATTTGTCAAAATACAATTTGAAGAAAGGCTGATCCAAAGAGATAGGAAAGGACACTGTGTACTCATCAAAATAAAAAATTAACGAAGACATCACATCTATTAACATCTATGTCACAAACACAAGGGCACTCAAGTTTGTACGAGAAATACTTCTACAGCTTAAGTCAGGTACATATTGGCCCTCACACACACACACTCTCCAATGGGCAGGTCTTCCAGACAAAACTAAACAGAAATGCTGCAGTTGACAGACATTATAAACCAAATAGACCTGACATCTACAAAACATTTCACCCAAACACAAGAGAATATATCTTCTTCTCAGCATCTCATGGAACCTTTTCCATGAGACACAAAGTATACACAAGAAAATGGAAATAACCCTCTGTGTCCAGTCAGACTAGCATGGATTAAAGCTGGATGTCAGCAACAACAGAAAGCCTGCAGAGTCATGGAAACTAAACAACTCTCTGCTGAATGAAAAATGGGTCAAGACAGAAATCTCATACTAGCAACTCAACAGCACACCTGAAAACTCTGGAACAAAAAGAAGTAAGCACTCCAAAGAGGGGCAGACAGCAAGAAATAGTCAAACTGAGTGTTGAAATCAGTAAAATAGAAACAAAGAGAACAACAACAACAAAAAATGAAACATAGAATTGTTTTTTTGAGAAAATCACCAAGATAGACAAACCCTTATCCAAATTAACTAAAAGACAGAGAGAGAATGTTCAAATTATCAACACTGGAAACAAAAGGAGGGACATAACAGACACCGAGGAAATCCTACAATCCATAGCAACATGTTAGGTGTAGAGGAGGGGACTGGGCAGGGGGAATACATGTACTTCCCAGGGAAAAGGAAATAGAATAGATTGTCTGGGTAGATGAGTGGAGGGCAGGAGGAGATAGGGCTGAGGGAAGGATGAGAGAAGAAGCCACTGGAATCGAGGGGCATCGAGGGATGATATGGAAGCCTAGTGCTGTGAAAACTTCCTGAACATAGGAAGGCGATCCAATGTGTTCTCATAATAATGGGGAAGATGGAGGACCAGCTGGCCATCATCCCCTATCACCAAAGAAGGCTTTCAGGACTGGGACTGCATTGTGATGTTGGCCAAGGGGGTCCCACAGAAATCCCCAAACAACCCAGAGTGTGGCTAAAACAATGGGTTGCTCTCTGACAGTCAGGCCCCCTTGCAGAGGACAACACCCACTTCACCTGGTGCCTACACAGAGTCTTCATTCCTGTCTTTGGTATGGGAAGGTACTATGGAGGCTACCAAAAGAGAAACTAAGCACAAACCCAGCAACAGAATCTTTGACCTACAGTCTTTCTTGCCTGCAAGAAATGCTAGGGCAATGGTGACACCAAACTTGTGGGAGTAGCCAACCAATGTCTGATTTGATTTAACGCCTACTCCACTAGACAGAATTGATACCCGGCACTGCAGGTATCGAGTGACCACGAATCAGAGACTAGACAGACCAAATTCCCAGGGTAAAACCAAACACTACTGATCTAAAAAAAGAAAGGAAAAGAAGAAAAAGGTCAATAAAATGACTCGGAGTGTTATTTTGCTACACTCATAGATCAGTGTCTTATTCTGTCATCATCAAGGAAGCTTCCTCCTCCAGCAGATGGAAACAAATACAGAGACCACAGCCAGACATTACACAGAGAGTAAGACCCTGAAACACACAGACCTGAATGGGATGTCTCCATCAAATTCCTCCCCTCAGGGATCAGGGAGCCTTGTAGAAGAGGAGGCAAAAAAGAATATAAGAGCTAGAGGGGATCAGGGACACCAGGAGAACAGGGCCCTCTACATCATCAATGGAGCAGGGCTCATATGAACTCACGGAGACAGAAGAGGCAAGCACAGGCCCTGCACTGGTCTGCACCAGGTCTTCCCTGTTTATGGTAGAGTTTTCAGGTGACTGTCTTTACGGCACTCCTGAGTGTGTAAATGAGTGGCTCTCCGATTCTTAGGCCTCCTCTTGGTGCTCTTCTCCTTCTGTTGGGTTGCCTTTTCCAGCCTCAATGTGATGGGTTTTATTTTATCTTACTATATTTTATTTCAGCATGTTTGGTTGTTAACTCCTAGAAGCCTGTTCATTTCTAAAGACGGAAAGGGAGTGGATCCAGAGGGGAGGAAAGGTGGGAAGGAACTCCGGGCAATAGAAATAGGGAAAGCTGTAACCTGAATACACTGTATTTTCAGCAAAAGGAGAAATATGAAAGAGGAGGAGGTAAAGAGACTGATGTGGAGGTATGGAAGCTTCACTGTGATGAGAGAACAGTGCGTTGTCTCACAGTATGTCCAGGCAACGGCTTGACTACTATGTCTCCAGAAGACACAGTTACAAAGATGAAATTTGCTCCTTGATATACCTTCAGGAAAACAGGAGATTATATGAGAACACTGTAAATATTTAATTAGCTCACACTCTCTGGGATTGAAGCTAACCTGAACGATATGCACAAGTAAGAGGCTTCCTGCACACTTGAGAAATGTAGAAAAACTGTCCTGAACCCATTGGCTTTGCTGGCCTGTGGGAGATTATTATGATTAAGTTAGGTAAGCTGGGAAGAGCAGCCCACAGTGGGTGGTGTCATTCCCTAGGAAAAGAATCCTGACCTGTATAGAAGAAGCCAGCTGAGCTCTGGGGTGCATTCCCTGCTCTTTTCTTCTAACTGCGGATATGCTATGACCCTGTTCTTTCAAGCTCCTACCTTGTGGCTTCACTGCCATCTGTGAACTATGTAAGCTGTTTCTCCCTTTAAGGAGAAACTCTGCTTTTGACAGAGTATTTTGTCATGACATTAAGAAAGAAAACTAAGACAGAAGGGTAGTAAGATGCTTGGCCAGGATCTCAGGTGAATGTGTTAATAATGACCAAGAAAATCAACAAAGCGCGACTGTGTGTGCTCAAATTGACCTACCAGTGTTTATGAGGAAGCCATTCTTCATACGATCCCTAAACTTTATGAATAAATTTTGACAAAGTATGTGAAAAGGATGGTTATGACCAAGCCCTAGCCCAAATACCCATGTACAGAGCATCCTGTTGGGTATATAAGGCAGAAAAGAGGGAGGCACAGTAGTGGGACTTACTGATTTTTTTTTTTCTATAAATGAACATTTCTTATTTTCAAGCAGAGAATAAGCCATCTCTTCTTAACCATTTATTCGGGTTGTTCAGGCCCCAGATCTCACGTATTCTGCCCATAATGTTATTTGATAAAACATTTACAGAGCTCTGTTTGCTTTGGATTCTGTGTTTACTAATTTGCTTGTTTTCTCAGATCTTTTCCATCCTCTGCCTCTTCCCCACCCACTTCCGTCATCATGTTTTACCTGGGTGAAGTCACGTGTGGTGTTCCAGGTGGTAACTGTGCACAGCAGGACACTGTAGCTCAACATTCTAAGAACTGACAACAGCAACAAGGGCTGGGCTGGGACAAGTTTTGAGTGCGAGTCCTGACTTTCCCTAAGCTACTTCTTCTGGGTCCTGTTTGCCTGAGTGATCTCGAGTCAGCCACGTATTTTCTCTGATTTGTAATCTTTCTTTTCACAATAAGAATGCCAAACCCAATAACAAAGTATTTATAAAAGTGATTTAATTCCACAATAAAATATTTAGAAGATGAGCACAAAAGTTATTCTCTAAATTTAGCATTATACTTACCATCAACTACAGGAGAATTATTCATCTTGTTCTGCTATTTAAAGGAATGACTGCTTTAGGATTCTGATATTTTGCTGGAAAAAAAAAAATAAGCCCAATGAAAATCTAGAACTTCCTGTCCCTAAAACCCAAACCTGTTCTGCCGCGTGATGCCACGGCTACAGTATCACCGACAGGATGGTAACTGGACACTTGTAATATGAACCAAATTGCAAGAGGACAAGCCTATTCCGGAAGTTGTCAGTCTAGAGGGAGGGCTGTGGCTCAGCTCCTTCTGACACGGAATCCGGGCCCACGACAGCCTCCAGCTTGTCGAATGGGTGACATGAGTGACATCTAACAGAAAACCATCACGGTCTTCCAGGAAAGCCTGGCAGCTAGTCTAGACCTAACCATTTCTACCCAGACAGGTGTGTGGTGACTGAAGGTACCTTAGAAAAACAAACAAGGAGTCCTTCCACAGGAAGTCTTAATAGAGAGAAACCAGGAAATAAAAGTCAAGGGCTGGAGAAATGACTCATTGGGAATGGTGCTTGCTGGGTAAGTGTGGGTACCTGAATTCAAACTCCCAGAGCCTCCACAAAGCCATGCATGTCTGCAATTGCAGTGTTCCTATGATGGCCCGGGAGGCAGAGACAGACTATTCAGAAGTGCATGGGCATCTTGCTTGGTGTACACAATGTCGAACTACAAGAGATCCCACCCCACAAGGCAGGAAGCAAGAACCAACAAGTGATATTTTCCCTAACCTCCACAAGTACACTACAGTATACATACACTGTGATCACAGTCATGAAAACACAAACATCATACAAAGATAGAAACAGAGCCACTGAGATATCTCCTGAGGAAGGACACTTGCCCCAATCCTGACAGCCTGGAGATCTGAAGAGATACACAGAACAAGATGAAATACAGTGCTTGCAAGTTGCTCTTTGACCTCCACAGGTAGAGTTCACAGGCACGTATACAGTCCAAGGCTTGACCCTGAATTAAACCAATAATAAATATATGTGAAACCCGAAATAAAAGCCAAGTTTAGACATCAGTATCCAATCAGTAGCCATGAAATCAGAGAATCACTAATACGCCCAGTCTCTCAGCTAAACAGGTTCTGTAACAGCATGCCCTACATTTTTCTCAGAGCAAATTCAGGTAGAGTCCTAAAGAAGTTTTACAAAGCAAACGTGAGAGGGATAATGTCAGAAAGAGTTTAACAACCACTAAGACATTAGTATTCCTCAGAAGTATATGTAAACCATTTGGCTTCGTTGGTTCCTCTAATAAATATTTGAGCACCTGCTCCCTCCAGGTCAGCACTTGACAACATACTCGGATGAGGGCAGGACTGTGTTCTCAGTTGCTTAGTAACCCTGACTTCCTCTTAAGTGTTTGAATGGATTGTGTGACTTAATAGGTGCATTGCACTGTGCTCTGTAGAACATGAACACAAAATGTGCAAAGAATACACACAGCGCTGACAGCGAACTACAAGTGTAGTTTGATGAGATAGATCATTCATTGATGGTTTATGGTAGCTAACCTTTGTGTTAAAGGCAGAATGTGGGTACAGAATACTGTCCTCGCCAGTTTTGCTTGTTTTGCTGTTCTTAATCCTTAGAATGAATGGTTTGCAAATGGAAGGACATAGTCTTTGAAATGAGATTAGGGTGAATTAGCTAGTGTGATCAATGTAATCAGAAGGGTCCCAATTGGGTCAGTCAGAGAATAAATGTGGGGGGGGGGAGAAGAAAATAAGGAAGAGAGGAAGTGAGTGAGGCGGGGAGGGACGGGGCAACTATGCATACACAGGACTTGTTGATGATCCACTGTTGGCTGCAAAGATGGAGGAGCAAGTCAGGCGTGGAAAACACAGCCTACAAGGCAACCTGGAGAAACAAGCAAACAGGTTCCCTTCTCCAGATTCCAGAGGATCACTGTCCTAATGACACCTTGATTTTAGCTCCTTTTGGATTTCCTAGTTCCAGAACTGTACAAATATAAATTTCGACTGTTTCGACTGTTTTCAGCCACTAAGCCTCTGGTAATTTTTTGCAGTGAGTTTCACATGCCTTGTCATTTTTTTTTTTTTTTTTGGCTTCCCAAAACCTGTACACTATTATCTCTTTACAGATGAGCCGACTGACTCTGGTAGAGAAAAACAGAAAATAGCTCAATGTTTTTCTTTATATTGATTATACATAGACATAATATTTTGGATGTATTGGATTAAGTAAAGTAAACAAAACTGATTTTATCTGTTTCCTCTGTGTGGGTCTGTGCATGTGAGAGCAGGTGTTCTCCAGCCTTCTGGAGTTGGAGTTAGAGGCAGCTGTGAACGGGAACAGAACTTGTGCCCTCTCAACCGCTGTGCCATCTCTCCAGCCCAGTGGCAAACTTTTAAATTGCACGTGTGCCACGCATACATTCCCAATGAACAGTGTTCACGTAGATTCTTACTCTCAGTAGTTCAACTTTTTAAAATAAATTCATTAACACAGTAAGGTGTGAGGTGATATTTCGATTAATATATTCATTTAAAAATTTTAATGTTTAATTTTATGTGTGTGAGTGTTTGCCTGCATGTAGGTTTGCAGCACTTTCATGGGCATCAGATCTCCTGGGACTGGAGTTATGAATGGTCGTGAACCACCCTGTGCGTGCTAGGAACCGAACGTAGGCTTCTCTACAAGATCAGCAAGGGCTCCTAAGTGCCGATCACCTCTCCAGTGCCATCAATTCATGCATGCAAGGTTTAATGTTTAAATCAGGTTAATCATTCTAACTCCTCAAACTTTCTTTTTTTCTGGTGAAAATATTAAAACGCCTTTCTTCTAAGTTTGCTTAAATGTATAATATATTATCATTATGTATGGTGACACTACCATGATTATGGTCTTAAGTGTGACAGACCTTGCTCTCATGACTGCATCTATTTTTTTCTTTCCAATAAGAAGCATATGCTTTTGGCCGCAGAGACAGCTTAGTCAGGACTAATGACTCACACCTGCCTGTATGTAACTCCAGCTCCAGAGAATTCAACACCCATTCTGGACACTATGGGACTGCATTAGTGTGTACAAACACACCCCCCCCCTACCACACACACACACACACACACCCCTACCACTAAATGAAAATAAAGTTTATAAATTAAAAAATAACAAAATAAAAACAAATATATAAAAGCATCTTTAAAGTTCAGCGGTTTTTTTTTGTTGTTGTTGTTGTTGTTTAATGGCTGGGTGTGGTGGCACATTCCTTCCGTTTCAGCGAGGGGAGGGCAGAGGATGGTGGTAAATCTGTGCGTTCCAAGCCAGCCCGGGCTTTAAAGTGAAACCCTGTCTCAAGAAAAGGGAGAAGGAGGAGGGCAGAGGGGAAAAGGAGAGAAGGGATATTTGCTTTAGAAAAACAACACAGAAAGAGTCGAAGGCATACAGCTAATCTCAACAATTTGCAACAGTGAACATTTAAGAAATTCTGGTATCAAATCCGAACTTTTTAAAAACAAATCAAACACGTAGTACCATTTAGAACACACCCTGCTCTCCAAAAACGCCCCAGCAGGGGGTCTTCCTTTAGCCGTCCCTTTAAGCTCTCCCCTCCCTACCCCAACGTGTGTTCTAGAAAAGAATTCTCAGACTTCGGGGTTCTATTTCATCCGTAAACGAGGTTTTGAAAAAGTTACGACTCATTAAGATATTATATATATATACTAATATATATATATCTCTCCCTGGATAAAACGGAGATGCAGCTATTGCTTTAAGAAACCGTTCGCGATCGTAAACGTCGCCGTATTTTTATGTTGTGTGCAGACGGGCCGGGCCGAGCCCTCGCCGCGGAGGCGGGTCGCTGTCAGCTGATGTTTACGTCCGGGAGGGGTGGGGCCGCCCTCCCCCTCGCGTCTCGGCGCCTCCGTCCTCCGCTGCCCGGCCGGAGGCGTGGCGTGGACGACTCCAGCCCGCCCACGTCCCGCCCCTAAACAAGCTCCTCCGAGGGACGGTCCCGAGCGCCGGGGCCGGCCTGGCGCGCGCTCCCGCCCCGGCCCCGCCCCCCTCGGCCGCGCGCGCGCCCCGGGGCGGAGACGCGCAGGGCCGAGCGCGCGGCCGCGGGGGCCCGGGCGCCATCTTGGATTCTGTAACTGGGCCGAGGCTTCGGGGCTCGCTGCTGGTCGGCTGCCGCTCGCCGAGGGCGTCCGGGGCGGCGACGAGGAGGTGCCGAGGCGACGGACGCGGACTGCGCGGGACAGAGAAGGGGACGCTTCCCCCCGGGCAGCCGGAGCCGCAAAGGTGGAGCCGCGTCGGCGCCCGCCGCGGGACCAGCGTCTCGGATGCGGGCGGAGCGCGGGGGGCCGCGACGGCGGGAGCGCGGAGACGGGGCCCCGGGAGGCCTCCTGTGAGAGCCGCGGGGGCCGCCGCCGCCCGCGCAGCCCGGGGTGGTGTGTGGGGGAAGCCGCCCCCGGCAGCAGGTACGGCGGAGGTTCGGGGCCGCGGCCCGGAGTCGGGCGGGGAGGGCGGCGGCGGCCGGGGGCGCGCGCGGGCCGCGACGTCAACAAGGCGCGGGGACGGGCTGCGCCTGGCTCGCCCCGGCGGCGCGGGTGCAGGCGGCCGGGAGAAGCTGGGACAGCCGGGGCCAGGCGTAGGCAAGAGCCGGGGAGGCGGCAGCGCCCGCCCGGCGGAGGACTTGGAGAACTTCGCGGCAGCCGCTTGGGCTGCGGTGCAGCCCGCCCGCACTCGGAAGCAGCCCCGAGCCCAGAGGTGAGAGCGGGAGGCGGTCTGTTGCTAGCGGCGCCTCTTCCAGTGGCCCTCATGTCTTAATTGACGTTCTCTTACGTGCAGAAGGTAACTTTAAAGTTTCCTGACCTCCTCCGGGGTATCGGCATGTCCCCACCGGCTCTGTCTGCCTGTCTTAACTCTCGGTTATGTGTGTATCGGCTGTGCCCCCACCATCCTGAGAATTCATCTCGTCTCATACTGGCATACGCAAGGGTCATGCTACTGGGTTTTTAATTACTGCATGCCCAATATATGTAAATGTCTAAGACAGAAAGGAAAAGGTTCGATTGGCTTCCCGATCCCTGGTGTTGCTCAACTAGGCCTCCTTGACTAGTTTGCTTCTTGGACAGTTGATAGGAATCCTAGCAAAAGTTCCTGCCACCGTAGTTGTTTCTCTGGGTTCCTGAAACGCTGCAACAGAACCTCAAGAGCCCAGGTTTTCTGTGCTTAGAGCATCTTTGGTATTTATTGCCCTGTTTTGATACCACACCACTCCTGTTCAAACGTAAACGGCACTTTGACTAGAAGCAGTGTAAACCCATTGCTTCAAAGCAGTTGTGTGCTAGCGAATGCTCTGAATTGTTCAGCTTGTATGGCAGAGCTTCCTGCGTAGATCGTTAAAACCACTGGCAAGTTTTGAATTTAAAAGACCAACTTGGAAAAATGGCATTTAAAACTTTATTGGGTGTTTATTGACTAATGTTATTTTCACATCTAGTAGTATATGGCACATTTCAGCATTTGGCCTTTTGTTTTTCTATTACTTCATAATGATAGAGGCATTAATTTCATAATGCCTGTGACAGTCCACAGACTTAGCTATTCATAAACTACTAAGTACTTAATATATACTTTTGTGATCCGTGTATTCAGTTTGTATTTAGATCAAGAGAATACTGTTCCTTAGTGTTGGATAATTTTATATTGTCATCTCTGACTCTCTCCTCCCAAACTTGGAGCTTTCTTGAAACAGTGGATCTCTGATTTCCAGGCCCCCGGGCTCACATAGTGAGACCCTGTGTCAAATAAAAATTGTATAAGCTTAGGATCAGCAGAGTATCATTAAAATTATTGTGAGTGAGGCTTCCATTCTTGTTAGTTTTGTTTTTCAGTCTGTATACTTGACCATAGAAAGGACTCTTTCATCTTTTGTTTGGGCTTTCAGAGAGTTCTCCAGAAGTAGTGGAGCGGCCTGGTGTAAGGTCTGGAAATAGGAAGACTGTCTCACTCTTTTTTGAATCTCTCTAAGAATTCTGAGTAGTTTTTGGCAATAAGAAAGTCTTAAGTCCTTGGTAGCAGACTCTTAGTTATTTGACCCAAATTGAAGTGCTAAAATTAAGGTTATACCTTCAGGATAAGTTAAAGTTGGAAAATGGGTCATAATGACAGGCCAACCTCTAGAAGGACATTTTTATTAGAAAACTTTTTAATTTTAGAAGATGGCACTGTCAATTATTCTAACTTTTTTCTGAATACACGTAACAAATCTGTTCATAGATTCATAAGTGAGTTTGACTCTTCCATAAAGCCATCTTGTTACCTCTGTCACTCTCTTTCAGGGTTCTCCTACACAAGAGTATGTCCTTGTGTGCGCGTGTAGAGATAGTCAGATATAGGAACAATGGAAAACAAACAGTTCCTCTGTTAAGGCCTCCTGGAGCACCATGACAGAGGTCTGTGCCTTCTGTTATCCTGTTTCTCCTCTCCAGCCCTCAGCCCTTCATAGACTTTGCCAGCTACTAGAGGAGAAAGCCTGTACAGGTGCACATCCTTCATGCCACAAAGGAGTCAGAGATTCTTACATGCTGATTTGTCAAAAGTTAGTCGGAGCCACAAGCCATCCTTTCAGTCTTGTTTGGACCAGCGTGTTAGCAGAATTGCTCTCTAGAAACAAAAGCATTGTAGGTCCTAGACGAAATAATACTACCAATGAGTGGTCCAGGGTAGTGTAGAGTGCAGTGTACTTAGTCAAGGAACAAATAAAACTGTCCTTTGAAACTTTGATTATGTTATAATGAATGGAAAGAATTGTATACAATGTGGAAAAGAAGAACAGCACAATGGGAAAAAAAAGACTTAAACATCTGTAACCCGCTGCCTCTAGTTAGCTGTTACACTAAGTGGTGCCCATGCCAGAGTGTCTCTCTGTCACCACTGCCCTCCCCTTCTTTGAAAGAGAAATTAAATTGTTCTCCACCTTCTGGGGACAGTCACTCCTTTTTACCAAGTTGTGTGATGGTTTTTATGCTGGGCTGCTTTTCTAAAGAGATCAGTTGGCTCTGCTTTCAAAGGCTCTAATACAGGGTTCTCTCAAGATCTCTGTGTGCAAACTGAAGCTTCTGACAGCCTTATAATTTACCCTCAGCCATGGAGCTAGTAAGAAGTGTGGCTAGAAATCAAACCTAGAGAGCTTGCTCTTAGAGTTTTTGGTACCAATTGCCATGAACAGATCATCTTCAAGAAGCAAATGGAGGGAAGTGGGTAAGAATATGTAGGAAAAAAACCATAGAGTTATCATTCAGAAAAACACAGGAAAGCAGCCATATTGAGAGAAGAAACCACATTCCAGCCAAAACAACCCATAGTCAGATAGATTGCTTTAAATAATTATTATATGCTGCTACAGGTTGAACGCGGGCCTGGAGTATTTAAGGCTTTAACATTGGCCTGTACTCTTCAGCCCAGGTTTTCTCACATTAAGCAGAGGTTGACTATGTATAGCAGTAATAGCACACGTCACAGGCTGTTGTTGATCTTAGCTTTTATTCTCTAAAGTCCAGAGGTTCATGGGGACCTTACCTCAAACTTGACTGAAAATTGAAAAGTATTACTGTAGTTACTTTAAGTAGTTACTTTTTGTACTTTATGTAGTTGACTGCAAGTCTTGAGTTATAAATTTATGGTTTACTTAAATTATATGTAGTGCTTAAATGTAGATGTTTAAAATCACCTCAGGAATGTTTATCGCCATAGCTTTTTTCATTGTATTTTTCTATTCCTGAATTGTTGGTTCGGCCCTTTGTGCATATTTCTGTTTAACTGTCCAAATACAAACACATGTCTTAGTGACAGAAAATGAATTTGTGATGAAAAGTTAAGAAGGATGGGGGAAAAATGATGGTTCTTTGTACATAGGATGAAACGAGGAGGAAGAGATAGTGACCGTGACTCACCTGAAGAAGGCACTGCAGAGGAGCCTAAGAAGCTGAGGACTACACATGAGTGTTCTCAACCTTGTGACTGGGGTAACCTCCTGCAGGACATTGTCCTCCAAGTGTTCAAGTATTTGCCTCTCCTTGACCGGGCTCATGCTTCGCAAGTTTGCCGAAATTGGAATCAGGTGTTTCACATGCCTGACTTGTGGAGGTGTTTTGAATTTGAACTGAATCAGCCAGCTACATCCTACTTGAAAGCTACACATCCAGAGCTAATCAAACAGATTATTAAAAGGCATTCAAATCATCTACAGTATGTCAGCTTCAAGGTAATACCTTAACTCCGTCTGTTAAGTAAAAGCATTTTAGTGGCTTGAATATCCTAACCAATAAAATTTCTTATGTCTTTAAAGTAGTTGACTTTTTAGGGAGAATACTTAGTTTTTAAATCATTGCATGCCTTAGAAGTCATTGGAAGTAATTTTTAATATTTCCTGGAACTTAAATGCTCTTTTACAATTAATTTCTTAAAAGAACAAAAGCAGCCATGAAGTAGGCATAAATAATTAACTAAAGCTTTAAGTTAATGGTGAATGGTTGGCAACATATTTGAGGAAAGAAATGTACAACAAACATTAGGGCAGTGCTTCTCAACTTGTGGGTTGCAGCCCTCTGGAGGTCATATCAGATATTTACATTACAATTCATAACAGTATAAAAAATACAGTTAGGAAGTACCAATGAAATAATCTTTGGTTGGGCGTCACCACAACATGAGGAACTGTTTTAAAGGGTCATAGCATTAGGATGGTTGAGAATCACTTCATTAAGGCTGTTTTTGTTTGTTTTGAAGGAGGTTAGTTGGTTGGTTTGTTTTTTTTATTTTTGAGACAGTTTTGCTGTGTAGGCCTAGCTGTCCTGGAACTCGCTCTGTAGGCTAGGCTGGACTCAAACTTGGAGATTGCCTGCCTCTGTCTCCCAAGTGCTGGCATTAAAGGTGGGCACCACCACTGCTAGGAAGTGTTGCTTGTTTTGATAGATTTTTATTTAAAGAAAAAAAAAACTTTAAGTCTAAAGATGGTATAGAAACTGAATAGTTTGAGTACATTTTAGAGGGAAACAGAAAAGGAGTCACAGAAAAATGCAAGAGCTGTTCGCTTCATTTCAGTGTTACAAGGGACATATAAGATTCACATAATGGTGAGATGAAGGAAGGAAGGCCTTATTTTGAGATTTGAAGAGTAGTAAATGAAATCATGGTAGCCTATAGGAAAACAAAGTTTCATCAAGTTGTATTTTGAAGGATGAATAAAGAAATATGGGATGCTTGCTGAACCCTAACCCTAATTTTTATTTACCCCCCCAAAAATGTAATTATGGTTAAAAGAGGAAAATGTGCCAAATGTAGTGATTCACCTCTAGGACTCAGAATTTTAAGGCAGAAGAATCAACAGTTTTAAAGCCTTCTAGCTTAAAAGTATTAAAAGCAAAAACCAGAAAGCTATAGTGAAAGCACAAGAATTGCGTGGTTTGCCTGTATTTCCTATTGGCTAAAAGGGCCAGGTTAAATCAGCACTAAACAGTGGTCCTAACCTAGCCTGCAACCCATCACTAAATGCTGTCTTTCTGAAAAGGTAGGAGAGCTTGGTAATAAACCTGATGAAATAGATGTGGTCATAAAAGTACTAGGTTATTAGGAATAGGATTACTAATTACAGCTAAACAGAAAAGAAACATCAGAAAACCTGTTGTGACCAGCCTGGGATAACACAGTAAGTTCAAGGCTAGCCAGAGAGTTTTACCAGGACCCTATTTCAAGAGGAAGATGAAGATGCCTAGTTGATTTTGAGTTTACTAGACTTCATTGATAACTTTTACTGTAGGTGCATCCCAGACACAGTATTGATACACTATATATATATGTATATATATGATACACTATATATATATATATATGTGTTTGTTTGTTTGTTTGTTTGTTTGTTTACTCAAAATTCCAATTGGGTGTGTTATTTGTTAGATAAGGGGTAGCATTCAAGCAAACCAAAGCTGAACTCCTCACTGCCTCTCCAGGGGGGAAACTGGAAGTGTTTTCTGTTGGGTTTTAGTCATCTTTGAGTTGCCTTAAAGTGTTCTAATGGCAAATACTGTAGAAGGAGGAGATTGTAAAGCTCATTTCTGTACAGGAGGTTGGCTGGGTCCTTGTGTTCTGTTTCTGAGGTGTATGACATAACTCATAAAACCATTTGTGCTTAAGTTTAACATTTTTGTTAGAGATTTATTTGTGTGAGGAAGTAGTTTCTAATTTAGAAAGCAAGCACATTGCAGGGATTATTCTGGCTTTTCCTGATAATATTTAAGTGGTCAATACAGGCTAAAGGAACTTCTAGTCAGATTTATTAGTCTAGGAGACTGCTTTTCAAACTGCTCAGTAGACTCACCAAGGGGAGTATCAAGGCAGAGCTTCCCTGGTTCTACTCACAAATTTTCTTACTCACATGGTTTGGTTTAGGCCTAACAGTTTGCTTATCTTCAGATGATTTTCATGTTGTCTGGGAACCAGATTTTGAGAACCACATTTAGTGCATTTATTTCACACAGTATAAGATTTAAGATCTCATTTGGGATTCAGAAAAACACAAAATTGGGAATAAAGTAGTGGTATTACAGTTTAACCTTTTTAGTCTAAAGGGAAACAAATTCTTCCCCTTCCAGGGATTGGTGTTTGGTCATATAATTCTTTTCTTCAGGAAATGTCAAAGCAGGAAATGTCTAAGGGCAGCTGCCTCTATTTTGCTTTTGTGTGTGCGTGTGTGTGCCTGCGCGTGCATGCGCTTCTTTAGTTGGACACCCTTCTTTAATACTGTATTTATCTTTCTATTAAAAACATTGAAGAATTTCAGGTTGTGTGGTTCATCTGAAAATTCTAAACAAATAGACATTAGTTTCTTCTAGTGCCCTCAAAGAGTTCATCACAGATACTTTGTTTATATGTATTGTTTGATTTAACCAAGACAAGACAAAATTGATTGATTTTTGTACAGTTACTTTGAAATTAACCAATTTATTCTTTCCACACTGAATCCATAGATACACATGTATATAATGATGAACTCTGTTGTGAAAATTAGACTGAGGTTGCAAGGAGAGATGATTTGAACATGAATATTCTTTAAAATGATAATGCACTAAATTAGTGACTGTACTTTTTGCTTTTATAATGTTAAGATATTCAAAGAGAAATGTGAATATATACATAAGATGTGTTTTTTTCCTAAGGTGGACAGCAGCAAAGAGTCAGCTGAAGCAGCTTGTGATATATTGTCACAGCTTGTGAATTGCTCTTTAAAAACACTTGGACTTATTTCAACTGCTCGGCCAAGCTTTATGGATCTACCAAAGGTATCTGCTGGTTTTGTTTATCCCTCCTGCAGAGGAATCCAGTGAAAGCCCCAGTGTTGTGAGTGTTGACAGTGGGAGCAAAGCAGTGTGTGTTGCAGAGATCTGGCTGTTGTTTACAGTGTTAAAAAACAGTATTTAGAGTAGGATTTTAAGGAGTTTTAAATTTTTTTCTTGTGTATGAGTATTCTATTTGCATGTAAGTATGTATGCCTCATGTGTGTCTGATGCCTGCAGAGGCCAGAAGAAGGAGTCATATCCCCTGGAATTGGAGTTACAGGCAGTTAGGAGTTGCTATTCGGGTTCTGTACCCAAACCTGGGTCTTCTGCAAGAGCAACAACTACTTTAAACAGCAGTAGTAAAATATGCTGTTAAGCATTACCTTGTTCTTCATTGGTAATGTTAAAGAATAAGTGAATTTACAGATGATTGTCTAGGTAGTGGAAGTGCTAAAAGAAATAAGTGAAACTAAGACTAACCATATCAGAAAAAGGAGTACTGTAAACAGTTCTTTCTGAGCTTTCAGAACAGGTTGTTGAAACTAAAAGTCAAAGGAAAAGAATGCCAGTATTGAGCAAGCATAGTCTGCTTATATAAATGCTTCTGACAGATGTACAAAAAAGAATATTTTTGAGCAAAACTAATGTCAATATAGCTTGGATTATCTTAGAGATTCTATTCAAACCATTCTTACAAGGATTTAACTGGTTAGTCTATACACAATTACAGAACAGTCTGCCATACAGCTGTCCTTTTTTTTTTTTTACATTGAGTTGGTATGTGTGTACATGACATATGTGGAGGTCATGGGACAGCTTACAGCAGTCAGTTCTGTCCTTCTACCAGGTGGGTTCCAGGGTTTGAACTTGGCTTGTAAGGCTTGGTGCTAAGTGCCCTTACCATATGAACCATCTTACCAGCCCACAACTGTTCTCTTTGAAACAGAAAATAATGTGTGGGTGTGTGTTGCTGAGGATCACATCTATGACTTTGCAAGTGTTCTAACCACTGAGCTTCATTCCACACACTAACAGCAAATTTGAATAAAGAATTTTTTTAGGTATGCCACAAAGTAAAATATGTAGGTTTAAAAAAAAACAACTTTGTTTAATTGCATGTATATAGTGTTTTGCCCGCGTGTAAGTATGTGCCCGGTACCCATTGGAGGCCAGAAGAGCACATTGGATCCCTAGAACTGGAGTTGCAGACAGTTGTGAGCTGCCCTGTGGGAGCTGGGAACTGAACCTGGGTCCTCTGGAAGAGTGGCCAGTGTTCTTAACCGATGGGCCATTTTTCCAGTGCTAAAATGTGTAGACTCACCTCACAGTTAACCTTACTAGAGTGACTCAGGAAGGGATATCGAGTATGAATTATAACTAGTAGGTAATGTTCCAGTTTAAAAGCAGGACCAAATAAAATGTTGAGTACAAAACCTCTATTTAAGTTTCATTAATTTTGTATATTTTGAGATAGAATGTTTTCTCATGAGTGAAGAAGAAAAATGGAGAAGAAAATCTGTTTAACATTTTAAGACTCTTAAGTACCTGAGTCAAGTTACCATGACTCTTAAATCTGTCTGTGCACAGATTGGACTCTTAGTCCTGAGGCCAAGACTCCTGCAGACAGGCCAGAGGATTGCAGTTGAGAGGGCTGTTCAAGACCTCACTCTAAGTATTTCTATATGATAGATACAAGAGAGAATAAACTGTTACAAAGCATGTTGACCGTAATTTGATTTGTATCATCTGGGGCATTACATTACATTCATCAGTTTACGTGTATGTAATGCCAATTTAAGAACTGCTGGTGTAGCTGGGACTGCCTCAGATGCTTCTTGTCCTTTTGGGTTTTTTTTTTTGTGTGTGTGTTTTGTTGGCTTGTTTATTTGGTCATTTTGTTGTTATTGTTTTGTAGAAAAGATTGAAATAAGGTATTTCTGTATTTTGGCTGACTTTAACAAAATAGAAAGTAGAAGAAATCTATGTGACCATAGCTAAATCAGAACAATGAAGAAAGAGGTTAGCATGCAGTCATGGGCTTACTAATAAAGAACTGTGATCATGGAAGATACACAGTTGTTTGATTTGAAGATACTATCTTAATGCATAGTTATTTAATCACAGTTTCAGAAATCAATTGCTTAGACATAGTAAGAAAAAAGCAAGTTAAGGAATATAACCAAGGAGGTAGTATTTCCTTATACTTCATTGTCTGTTAGCGTGGCTTCATCCTCTGGCACTATTGTAGAGAATTTTAAAGGTAGGTGCAGGGTACAGTTGGTTCTATAGACATGTGCTAAAGCATATATGGGCCTTTCTTCCCTGAATTATTTGCCCATTGAGTAGAGCTTTTCTCAGCTCAGATTCAAAGTCACATGCTTTAAATATGCTGTTATTCTGTTTTCCATAGAATTTCTTTTGATCAGATCTCTATCCAATAGATTACTTACAGGTAAAATACATCAAAATCAAGTGTTGAGAATCTTTTAGATACAGTGTTTTGAGAGGATTTTAAATTTGGGATTTTTAAGTGATTCTGGTTGTTTTGAAATCTTTGTATGTGCTTCCGTTGTCCAGTTGAGTTATGGCCTTTGAGTTGATTGACTTAAATCTTGATTGTGCCAATAGTTCCTTTGTTGATGCTCTTCCTGTGTGGTGCATTGTATAGGATACTAGCTTCCAAACATGATAAGGGTTTTGAAAGAGACTCTTAGGCTGAATTCCACAGTTTCCCTTTGATCACTGAGGTTGCTGTGATTTTGAAATATTCTGAGGCTTGAAGTGACATTTTCTTCCACAGGTACAAAATGTTTTTCTCAGACATGGAAAGTAGTCCCCTCTTTAACTGTATGGCAGGGGTGCTGCCTTTTAACAGTTTGGAAATTCCTCATTAGGGTGCAGACAGACATACCTAACCCGTAAGGAAACCTTGTAAAATGTCATTTCTAAAGAACTGAAACAGTGTTTTTAATCTTTTGTCTTTCAGTCTCACTTTATCTCTGCACTGACAGTTGTGTTTGTAAACTCCAAATCCCTGTCCTCACTTAAGATAGACGACACCCCAGTAGATGATCCATCCCTTAAAGTGCTAGTGGCCAACAACAGTGACACACTCAAGCTGCTGAAAATGAGCAGCTGTCCTCATGTCTCTCCAGCAGGTATGTCATGTTCTTACCAGACATATTTTAGTGAACTATATTGTTTCTCAAATTAAGAAAATTGTTTAATAGTTTTGTTAATGACCTTGTAAACGAATTAACAAAACCATTTCTTCTGCATAAAAATATTCAGTGTCCTAATAGCAGCAGCATATATAATATTTGCAGTATTCTAGCTTAGACTGACTTTCATTCTATTTTCTAGTCATTTTATGTGGTAAATTGAGTATAGTGTGTGCTTGAAAATGGATAAATAACATGAGAAAAGAGGAAGGTTTATTAGCTGCTCATTGCTGGGGCAGAATTTCTGGCAAAAGCAGCTTAAGGCAAAGCGTCTCTTTTGGCTCACAGTTAGCGCTAGTCAATATGGTTGGGAAGGTACCATGTAGGAGCATGGGGTAGCTCATGCTCCCTCTCATTGTATTATCTGCAGCGTGAAAGCATGGATAAAGTAGAGCCCAGCTATAAAACCTCAGGCCTTACCCCAGTGACTCATTTCCTCCAACCAGGCTCCACTCCTAAAGTTTCATAGCCTTCTAAAGCAGCACTAACAGCTGGGACCAAATGTTCCAACATATATTTATGAGAAACATTTCACATTCAAACAACGAGGCGACACTGTAAGGTCCGCCTGAAGAACATCTTGAGATAAAATAGAATTCTGCTAACTTCGATTGAGCTACAGGTGTTTTGGGTCAGAGTAGTCACAGTCACTTCTCACACAGAGGAGAAAAGATGTATTTAAGCATGGTTGCCTTTTTGAGAGAGAATGTTCTTTAAAGCTTAAAGTTTAGAAATAACATTGTGGGGGCTGGAGAGATGGCTCAGAGGTTAAGAGCGCTGGCTGTTCTTCCAAATGGTCCTAAGTTCGATTTTCAGCACCCACATGGTAGCTCACAGCCACCTATAAGGAGATCTGGTGCATAATGGGATCTTGTGTATATATCAGAAATAAATAACTCTTTAAAAAAAAAAAAGAAATAACATTGTACGAAGTCTCTTTTTTTTTTTATGTAGAATTTTCTAAGTAGTAGTGCATTGTCCAGTTTGAGGTTACTTAAGTTACAGGTGATTTGTACTGAAAAGCAAATATAAACATCATTTTCATAGTCCTGGTGATGCTTCATTGTAGGTCCCTCCACTTTTGAAGTCCCTCCCTGTCTTTAACCGTGTTGTTCAGCAAAGTCTTTTAGTTTTTGTTTTCTTGCTGTAACAAAGGGTTGACAAATGACTCAGTGTTGACAACACTTCGGTGGTTCTCCCACATTGCCCACAAGGAGGGTCTTAGTGATAGGACTAGCTAGGCCTACTGTTGTATTTACCTGTTTGTCTCGGCCTCCTCTAGGTAATCACTGAAGCTGAGACTAAATAGACTTTGGCAGTTATTTCTTATGTGACCTCAATCACACTTTTTTTGTCTGCTGGGAGTGAGATCTCTCTTCCATAGCTTCATGGTGTACAAGGTTCTTTGTTTCCTGACCGCCATGATCTTGTTTGTTCTTGATTCACTGTGAACCGTGAACCCTAAGGAACTGGAGTTCTTTGTTTTGACCTTCCAGTGTGGTCAGTACACTGTGCCTTGTGAAAAATTTAAAACTTTTAACCTACTCATCAACACATCAGCATTATCAAACTTTAATTGAAAAAGAATTTATAAGCAGGGTGTGGTGGCACACACTTTTAATCCCAGCACTCAGGAGGCAGAGTCAGGCACATCTCTGAGTTCAAGGCAAGCCTAGTATACAAAGCAAGGTCCAGGAGAGCCAGGTAAAATAGGATTTTCTTTGAGTGCACTAGAGGGAGGAATAATGACACGGAGACCTTTTCCCTGCTCCTCCCTTTTCGTCTGGCTGGTGACCACTTGAACCCTGCAATCCTTCCCAGAGCCCCTCTCTGCTGGAAGTCCTGCATTCCTTCCCAGAGCCCCCCTCTGCTGGAAGCCCTGCCTTTCCTCCCAGAGCCCCTCTCTGCTGGAAGTCCTGCATTCCTTCCCAGAGCCCCCCTCTGCTGGAAGCCCTGCCTTTCTTCCCAGAGCCCCCCTCTGCTGAAGCCCTGCCTCCCTCTCCTGCCTCAGCTCTCTACTTAATCAGAAGCTGAGGGAACGCATGTTTACAGAGCATTGACACAGGTGGTGCTTAACAGCACTACAGTCTGCTCTGTATCAACTCTGCTGGTACAGAAATCAGCACGTGAATACCCAGAAACAGTCATTACATGATACACAAAAACAGCACTCCAACCGGGCTGTTATATAGGTATAGAGAAACCCTATCTCAAAAACAACAACAAAAAACCAAAAAGAAAAAGAATGTTTGAGCCATAGTTCATGTAAAATAGATGCTTTATTGGCTTTTAATGTGCTGACAAGGTAGTGTCTACATCATCATCATTATGGATCTTAGAACACTGTCATTACGACCAAAAGGAAGCATGGTTACCACACCCTAAAAACCAGTTACCCTACCCTACCCTGTTCTAAGCAACCCTATTGCTTTTTCTGTCTATGTAGTTTGTCTGTACTGGGTAATTCCTATAACCTGGAATTTTATCTCGCGCATGTGTGTGAGTGTGTGTGTGTGTGTGTGAGTGAGTGTGTGTGGTGTGTCAGGTTTCTGTTACTTAGCATGTTTCCAAGGTTGGTTGTGCTATCTAATATATTAGAATTTCATTCCTTTTTGTTGCTATAGAATATCCATTATGTTTAGAATACATTTGTTGATTAGTTGGCAGGTATTTGGGCTGTTTTCTACCTTTTGAATATAACAGATAATGCTTATGTGGAAATTCATGTAGTTTTTGTATGGACATATTGGTTCTCTTGGTGTATAGCTAAGGATAGGGTTGCTAAGTCCTGTAGTAGCTGTTTTCCCACTTTGAGGAACTGTGTTACATGTCACACACTGGCTCCAGGATACTTAGGTTACCAGGGCAACAAGAAGTGGCAAGTCATTAAACAAAGATGTAGTCTAGAAGTTCTAAGCAAAGATTTCTTTAGAACAAAAACAGTTAAACCAAGAACGATGAAGGCACATTCCTTTTATGCATCTACCAATGCTGTTTATCTTTTTCATTTCACTCCAATTGGTGTATACTAGTATCATTGTGGTTTTGATTTGCACATACACACAGCCCATCCCAACTCCCACTGCCATCCTTCCAGAAAAGAATGCTCTTATTCTTGGAACTCACTATATAAACCAAGTTAGCTGTCAGCTCATGGTGATCCTCCTGCCTCAGCTTCCCAATTCCTAGGATTACGTGCGTGAGCCAGAATGCCTGTATGCATTTTCTTGATAATTTTGTTTTGAACAGGGTCTCAGTAATTCAATATGTACATCAGGCTGGTCTTGAACTCTCAATAATGTACTTCTGTCTGCTTCCTGAGTGCTGGAATTAAAGGCATGTGCTACCTTTATGCCCAGCTATTTGATGACTTTTTTTATGTGCTTAGTGGCTGTTAATATATTTTTGGAGCAATATCTATTTGGGTTTTTGCCTGTTTTTTTTTCTTATTTTTAAAATTGTCCTTATCTTATTGACTTGACTTATATTTGTCAGTGTACTGTTACATATTTAAATACATATAACTAGTGCATTAGTTGTCTCTGGCTGTGTAGCTAATTACAAATACAGTAAGCTTATACTAACACCTGCTTAGCAGATTGGTAAGGTAGAGTTGTAGGCCGGTCTCAGATGGCTTTTGTGCTTAGAGTTTTAGTCTCTCTCAGGCTGGACTCTATCTGGAAATCCCAAGGAAATGTCCACTTCCTTCTCTCATATTGTGGGCTGAGTTTGTTTCTTCGAGGTTGTTGCCCTGAAATTTCTTTGTCTGCTTGCTTTTTTATTTTTTTAATTTTTTTGTGTGTGAACAAGATCATTCGATGCTGTTAGCGTGACTTTATCTAAAACTTGCTTTCTTTTGTGCTCTGACTCTAACTTCCTTTTCTGCAACTAGCCGAGAGTAAATGAGTCTAAAACATGTGATTAGATTAGGACCTATCTATATAATTTGCCTTAGATGGCCAGTTGTGTCATATGCCATAATACATGGTATCCCTTGCCAGATCCACAAGAGACAAGGCAGTAGAATGCAGGATCTTCTGGGGAAGAGGGTATTTTGAGAGTTATGACTGTGGCATCTTCTTTAGTTTCGTTTGCATCTTTGCAATTTTCTGAATATTTTCTCTTTGTATTGGAGTTTTCAGTGTTGTAGAGATGTGGTTAGGTTGTTTTGAGCGCTAGGGCTTATTTCAGAGTATGTGTCTCGCTAGAAGAACAGAGGGACATACAGGTCTCTTGCACCCTCTTGTCTAAGTCTTTATTTTACTTTGGTGGGTTACTTTGTCTCTTCTCTGATTACATTGCCCGCTGCTGTAAAGTTTTTCTTTTGATGGGCTTGTCTAGATTTCTTCAGTAGTAGGTACATGCATGAACTTAGTCTCTTTTTGTATTCTAGCTTTGCTGTCGTTAGCTAGTTGCCCCTACTCAACTAAAAATACTGTTCCTTAAATTTTTGAGCATTTGTGGATAATCATATTCACTAACATAACTAGTGAAATAAATAGTAATGAAAATGAGTGTTTTGTTAGTCCTGCTCATTTCTAAATGTAAGAAATGGATCGAGTGGGCTGGCTTTTGGATAGATTAGACACTTCGGGCCAGAATTCTATAAAGCCACTTTGGAGATCAAATACTGACCTTTGGTAAAGTCACCTGTTACTAGAAGAATAGTTTGGGAGTTGTTTAAGATGTTTTCCTAATATAGTTACTGTAGACTCAGCTAAGACTCATAGTTCCCTATTTCCTAGAAGCTTGACATACATATTACATACTATTGCAGTTAAACCATTTGATGGAATTTTTCTTACTCTGTACACATTTTGTTTCATTTATATTAAGATTACATTTTGAATTTCAGAAGCTATCCCCTATTCTGTTTCAGTTGAGAATGGAATTTTTCTTAAACTCTAAGTTTATTGTAATATTTTTTATAATATGGCAGTTGGAACTCTAAAGGACTGTATATTGGAATCTAACCCTACAAAGCTAGGCTACATAGTGAGGTTCTGGGTGAGCACAAACAGAAAATGAGAGCGTACATTTCTAGGATAAATCTTAGGTAGTTATAGCATATTTTTTAAAATGATAATTATGATTTTTTGAGTTATAAATGAACAAGGGTGTGGCTTCATATGACAGATAATGTAAGTGAGTATAGCTTCTAATGCATTATCACAACTAAATTTTTAAAATTGCGTCAGTTGGTAAAAGGGGAAGCATAGTTATTTTCTAGGATATGTACTTGATTAAACATTTGAACAGATAAATTGTACAAAAACTTACAAATAATTGGGCTTTTTTTTCTTCAAAGGTATTCTGTGTGTGGCTGATCAGTGTCATGGTTTACGAGAACTGGCCCTGAACTACCATTTGCTAAGTGATGAGTTGTTGCTTGCACTGTCTTCTGAAAAGCACGTTCGCTTAGAACATTTGCGCATTGATGTTGTCAGTGAGAACCCTGGACAGACACACTTCCACACTATTCAGAAGAGCAGCTGGGATGCCTTCATCAAACACTCACCCAAAGTCAACCTCGTGATGTATTTTTTTTTATACGAAGAGGAATTTGACCCATTCTTTCGTTATGAAATACCTGCCACTCATCTTTACTTTGGGAGATCAGTAAGCAAAGATGTGCTTGGCCGTGTGGGCATGACCTGTCCAAGACTGGTGGAACTGGTAGTGTGTGCAAATGGTTTACGGCCCCTGGATGAAGAGTTAATTCGCATTGCAGAACGTTGCAAAAATTTGTCAGCAATTGGGCTGGGGGAATGTGAAGTCTCATGTAGTGCCTTTGTTGAGTTTGTGAAGATGTGTGGAGGCCGCCTGTCTCAGTTATCCATTATGGAAGAAGTGTTAATTCCTGACCAAAAGTATAGTTTGGAACAGATCCATTGGGAAGTGTCTAAGCACCTTGGCAGGGTATGGTTTCCAGACATGATGCCTACTTGGTAATAGGGCATGATGAATAGGGCATGATGAATAAATAGCACCTTAATTTTAAGAGAATGTATTATAATAAAAGTTATTTGCTCTAGATCTGATGTAATTCTACTATTTTGTGGCACAGAAATTTGCTATCTTCGGTGAGCTTATATAATGAATGATATTTGTCAGAAGACCTACAGTTTGGGTTAGGTAACGTCTTTTTGTAGCCTAATAGTAATCAACTGTTTAAAAATTAAAAGAAAATGTGGTTTCATATTTGAAAGTAATATCCAGTTATGAAAATGAGACAATTCATAGTCTGAAGGAAACAACCTGCATATTCTAATATCTAAGAAGTGTACTAATAGGTTTTCTGAAATGTTCTCTATGCATTTTTTAAAAAAATGTAAACTTGACATTTTAGGGTCTTCAGTTATAAATACACCTGTTATAAGGTGTGTAATATAGCTCAGGAAAGTGAGCATTTTGTGAGAGAAATGTATGATATAGCTCATAAGAGGCTGGTTAAATGTTTTCAAATGTTATGAAGCTGTTTTAAAAATAAAGATATAAATATCAGAGGACGTAGAACACTGATAAATGTTACAGTGGTTATTAAGGACAGAGCCAGGATCAACATGCTAAAGAAATCAGTGGAATAGAAGAGAGGTAGTAATTAGCTCTGCATACACCTTAGGTTTCCTGTGTAATATGCTAAACCATGTGAGTTCTTTTTTGTTATATTACTTATGTTTGTGGCGCCTGAGGCATTGTAAAGGAATGCTTTAATCTCTCTTTTTTAAATCTTTGTTTAAACTAGTTTTGAACTATTACACAGTAATAAATGAAAAATTTACTTAAAAACTAAATTGAAATAATTAAAAGTAGAACTTTATAAGTTGTTTATGAAGTTTCATGAAAGAATATTAGTCTCCAGTGAACTTTAGTGATGGCTCATGCTTTTAAGTTTGGAATTACATAGCTATGATAAATACAACTTAAAAAATCAAAAGGAGTATTTGTACAGTTCAGAAACACTAAATTTAAAATAAGATATATAAGTTCATAATTGAATAAATACTACTTTATGAACTGGAACATTTTTAACAGAAAAGTATCTGCAGTTTTGTGATAATTTGGTTAAAACTGGTATTTTATATTATTTATGTAGCTTTTCATATTACTTTCATATGAATAAAGGTAAATCCTAAACTTTGTAGAGGGTAAAAAATACTAAGTTTTGGTTATATATAGTTTTGGGTTGCTGGTTTTTGTTTGTTTTTAGATACTGTATGAGCTTGGATTCTGGGCATGCGTGTAATAGACATCTCTCGTGAGAGAAATTTGAAGTGACTTGCCCCAGCAGCAGAATACTTCAGTGTCTGACCTGTTCTCTTCAACAGTGTGACTTGTAGAACGTACCCTGATAGTTACGGAAGCTAAGTCTTAAGAGTAGATGAACTTCCTGAGACTAAAACAAATGTGGCTTTCTACACAATTTATGCTTTTCAAAAGTGATGGTATTCTTTCAGCCACATATGGATGAGAAGGAAAAGATTGGCCCAGAAGTTCAACATTAAAGACAGCTAATTCCCTCTTACTAAATAGTAATCTTTGACTGTACAGGAAATACTTGTGCTCGTTGCGTTTTTTTTTTTTAATTTTTTGAACAACTTTGAAAAATGGATTTGATGGTATATAAGCAGTTTTAATAACCAAAGCTTTATTTGAAAACTTACTTTTTGTAATAAATTGAATTACATGCTTGAATACTTTAAGTCACTTTATAAGCAAAATGCATAGCACTTAATTTGTTTATACTGTAAAATATATGTTAAATGGTTTTATCAATTTGAGAATAAAGATAGTTACTAATGCTGTTGTATTTTTATAACTTAAGAGAACTAATCAAACATACAAAGCTATGACTTTGGCTTCAGATCTATTATTTGATAGTATTAAAAACACAGTGGTAGACTGGCTTATTTGAGGATACAAAATTAGGCACATTGACTCTGTCCTGATGCTGATACCTATGAAATTTGCCATGAAGTGTAAACTTTTATGATTAAAAATAAGGAATAAGTTCTTTATGTATTCTGAATGAAAGCTCTTCTCTACTTAGAAGTGTGACTCTCAGAGTCCAAGAGATGGCTCTGTGGTTAAAAGCTGGTGGATACTCTTGGCAGTTTTCAGCACTCACATCATGCCACGGTTACTTGTAACTCTGGTTCCAGGCAATCTGATGCCTCTGGCTTCCATAGGTGTCTGCATTCACTTACATATACGGACACCCACACATAATTAAAACATAAGAATAAATGGCTTTTTATATTAGGATTTTCTTTAGCCTCGCCTAACCAACCATAATACAAGTCTCTGTATATCAGAATAGTTTTTAGACAATAGAAATTATTTTATCTTAATTAGATTTCAGGAAACAGATCCAATTTGCTGTGGTAATCTAGGCTATCTTTTAAAAATAGGCCTTGCTAAACAGTAAGGCACTGCATTTTGTTTGTGCAAAACCTGTTTATATTTGAGGCCAGTTTTTTTTTTTTTTTTTTTAAATCGGGGGTCGGGGGTTTGTTTCAAGACAGGGTTTCTCTGTGTAATAATCCTGGCTGTTCCTGGAATTTGAGTTTTAGACCAATCTGGCATGCCTTAAATTCCAGCACTCAGGGAGGCAGAGGCAGGCAAATTGTTTTGAGTTCAAGGCCAGCCTGGTCAACAAAGCCAGTCCAGGACAGCCAAAGCTAAATGGAGAAACCCTGTCTGGAAAAAAAAAGAGAGACAAAGCATTTTCTCAGAGAGTAAAAACAGTATTCTTAGAATAATCAGCTCCCCAAAGTGTCAGTACTCAAATAGTTTGAACAGGGAAGAAACTCTTGGAAGACCATGAAGCTACCTGGACATTAAAAGGTGAGTAGAAGCGTGTCTTGGCGGGTGTGGTGGGACAGACCGGTAAGCTGTTTAGAAGGCTAAGCCAGGAGGATTGCAAGTTGAAGGCCCGCTTGAGCTGTGACAGGCCAGCCTAGCAACCAGGACCTTATTTCAGAAAGGTAAAGGAATGCTGGAGGGAGATAATAGCTCAGTGATAAAATGCTTGCCTTCCATGTGTGAGAGTCCTCAGCACCCTCAAACAGGTTTACACCTTAGAGAAACCGAAGAATGGATCCTTACACATTTTTTGTGTGTAAGTAATACATTTTGGTCATTCATTCTCCATTACTCTGCCACTCTTGCCAAACCCCCTCTACTTTCATGTCTTTTTCTTCTTGGGATCCGCTGAGTTTAACTAGAGATGCTTACATGAGCAGTTTAGTTGTGGCAATACCACTAGAGAAAATGAGCTGCTTTCCCCCAGCAAACAAACTGCCAGTAGTTTATTAGGGGTGTGGCCTCTGAGCCTGTCACCATCCATGAAGGAATGTTTACAACCCCATCTAGAGCAGATAAACACAGACGCTGTGAGTAGCCGTGTCCTGCCCAGACGGCAGCATTTCCTAGTGCCCCTTGCCATCCTCTCGCTCATAGGTCTCTTCCCTAATGTTTACCGGGCCTTGAAGGAAGTGATGATAGATGTCATGTTTAGGGCTGAGCACTAAATTGTTAACTCGCAGCATGCTAGTCTTGAATTTATTTCTGATTTTTCGAGGGAGCTATTATTGACTAGAGGTTCTGAGTTCTGATGGTAGTTTTTCACCTTTTAGCTGTTTTCTTCTATCTGTAACAGTAGATACTACCTGATCCAGATTAATGGGTGTTAATACGTTTACTCTGAAGCCCTAATCAGGCTTTAACAAAAAGATTCTCTTAAATACTACACATTTATAACTTGAATTGACATAGAAATAATTCAAATGACAAAATTTGTAGATCCCTGATTTTTTTTAAATATGTATTTATGTATGTCGGTGCTCTGTTTTCATGTACACTAGAAGTAATCAGATCTGATAGGTGGTTGTGAGCCACCATGTGGTTGCTGGGAATTGAACTCGGGACCTCTAAAAGAGCAGCCAGTGCTCTTAACTACTGAGCCACCTCTCCAGTACCCTGTACATCATCCTGCTTTTGATGAGAGCAAGAGATAGAAACTGGCCAGGCAGCTTAGGGCAGGGTCCCCAAAAGTAAAGGTTTTTTTCTTGGCTTAAAATCTGAGACTACTTGGCCCTCTGCACAGTTCCATCCTTGCCAAAGCCAGAGATGGCAGAAGGAAGGCCCATCCCTCTCCCTGTGAGCATGCCTGTCTGGAGTCCTTAGAGCAGCCCTGGGCCATCTCAAGGGTGAGCCAGCTGTCTCACCCTCCCCATGCTCCAGTTTCTGCTTTAAAGATTAGCACACCATGTTTTCCCATTTCCCAGAATCTACTCTGCTACACGGGAACTCTGCCTTCTTCTAAGCTCCCACCTGTGAATCTATAATAAAATTTCTAAACCCATCCATGCCTATGAAATGCATTCTCTGAATTTACATGCAAGAATTTGGAGACCACGGACTAGGTAGAAATTTTCTGTGACCATGAGCTTCAGGTACCTGGAACACACTTGAAGTAGTACAGAAAACCCTCTTTAAAGTCAAGAGACACCCCATTTTGATTTCCAAACTACTATTTGAAAGGTGTTCTGAATCATTTTTACCTCAGTGTTGTCTCTGACCTTACACAGCTTGATAAACTCTTGGGAAATCATGTGACTTAGCCTGCCATCACCACCTGACTAGTGCTTTCACAAGCCTTCTTCATTTACTAGTATTCTCCACAAAGACCCAGAATGCTTTTTTTACACAGTCGAATATTGTTTTAGAAGTCAAGTTCCATGTTCACGCCCCACCCGAGTTGGCCTTTGCTACAAACCAAAGTGATTTAAAATGAATACTTGGTACAAGAATCTTTGCCTGTCACCTTGGGGCAGCTGGGAATCCTAACTTTTAGAGTTATTCAGTGGTGTAGACAAGCATTGCCCGAGCTCAGCCACTGGGACACCACATTCTGAAGACTGTCAGGTCAAGGAGGCTGTATTGGTGGGCTGGCACACATGCTGATACACTGGGTGGACAAACAAGAGGCAGTGGAGGATGGCTCCCTCCATGCATGGGGACAAGTCTACCTCTTCAGGGTAGGCAGAACAGTGCAGACTGTCCAGTCATCTGGGGCCACTTTGGCTTTGTGGGGTTTATACTTTTAAACAATAGAAAGTAAATTCCTAGAGGAATAAGATCAAAGATACAAAGTCCAAGCCCTGGTTTTTGTCTTTTCTTTTTAATAGACAAACAGGAACAACACAGACTGTTAATATTTGGTGCAGATTCTGGTCTAAAGGCCACAATCTGAACAGTGCTGAGAAGCATCCAGTGCATCCATTCATTCAGCATGATCTGTGTGAAATGCAATTCCAGGTCACTTACCCTTGCTAAGCCCTGACACACATCTGGGCCAGCGGATATGTAAGATGAGACTTTTTATGACAGCTCAACAATAGTGTAATAACCTCTCAAGAAGCACTCAACTGCTAGGTGGAAATTAATAACTGGCACGTTGCTGTATTAAGCATATTGTTCTTTGCATTATTGTGCTAGTGTTGAATAGGGGAAAAAAAACAACAGAACCCCCCCCCCAAAAAAAAGCTCAATTGATGAAAATACAAGACCTTGAGAGCCTGTCTAATGCTACTGATAGCAGCAGCATAGTGAACTGAAGGTCCTTGACAAAATCCTATCCTTTCCAGGAAAGTGTACCCTCTTTCACTGTGTCAGTCTTGATAGTGGGCAAAAAACCAGAGGGCACACACAGGAAGTCAGATGTACACTTCACCGAGCTTTGTCTGCAGCCTGTACCAAGTGTCCTGTCTATCAGCTCAAAGTCTCCATGCTCACAGGACCCAGGAATGTAATCTAGGCAAATTCAAGGGTGACTGTTTCTGTTCTTTTGATCCCAATAGTCCTGAGACTATATATACATTCAATGTGCCACCAATCTTCTCATTTGTGGAAGATGAATCATTTTAGAGGTAAGAACACAAATCTCAAGACAGCAAGCTGCTGCTATGAGAATGGCCAGTTAGTTGCTGCCAATTCTAAAATGGTGACCAGAAATTCTACTGTATTTACCATGTCCAGAGGCAGCCCAAACAAGATTTTAAGGTCATATGAATCAAAAATAGTCAGACCCGGACCCCAGAAGTTGTAATAACTATAAAAACAGCTATTATTTAGATGACTAAAAAGCCCTTAAACTAAGAAACAGTGGCACCGTAACAGAAAAGGTAGCCCTAGAAAAATGGCAACGCTGGGCTCCGAGACTCCATAGCTGAGACCAAGTAATTCTCAGTAAAATCAAGACCACAACGCATTCACTTGGGTCAGTCCATTTACGGTTTCTGCTTCTTTCCAAGAGTCTTGAGTTGTTTGTATACTGCATTTCCAACAAGGAACACTTCATCTTCCTGCCCACAGAGGGAAAGGTGAATAAAGACAAACGTGAATAAAGACAAACGTAGAAACAACCCTGGAAGAACACGTTGGTGGCTGGAGAGGAACGATTGTCCTTTACAAGTCAGTCAGTGTTGTATGTCTCGCAGGTAAAGGGATTTCCTCGTATGTTATTTTGACAAAGGGGAGCTTCAGAGGTAGGAACCAATATTCAAAGTTATAAAACAAGTAGAACTCTCTGTGTATTATCACTGAATCAAAAATTTTCAAGAGACTCAACAGAAATTCCTTAGTTGACAAAGATGGTTTGAAAGGGTCATAAAATTTTTTTATGACCAAAGCAAGAGTCTTGTTTCCTTCTGGCCCAAAAATAGATGTTTCATTTCCCAAGTAAGTAGGTTCTCCACTGTAAAGAAATATTCTTGTATAGTTTGTTTCTATCTTCTTGAATTCTGTTCCAAGTTCGGCCAATTTGTCGTATGTCCGTAAGACAAAACTAGAACAGTCATAGGGTTCAAACCATGTCTCCACCCCTTTTCCTGGGCCGGCCTGGACTGTCCATGTCTCGTAATAAATCCCTGTTTCATTGTCCTGCTTCACCCACTGTGCCATTTTGTTAAAGGTGTTTCCTAGTTAAAAAAAAAAAAAAAAGCAACAGAAATAAGCTTGTCAGATGTTCTAACCCAATTAAGACCAGGAGGATGAATAATACTTTAAAACTTCAAAACCCATAAGCTTGCATTCCTATTGAATGCAAACTTAGCTACACTTTCTTCCATTCTTTGAGGCCTCTGAATTGCACATACAAGATATAAGGAGGATATAAAGAAGACTCCTAAAATTCTATAATTATGTAAGCTATGGTCAAAGTGGTCAAGAATATCAGTACACATACGCAGCAGCTGTTTTTCTCTATTCAGCAAGTAAAGAAGAAAAGGGAAACAAGACCAGGAAGGGGAAAGACGAACACCACTGTAAGAGCAAGGGAGAAGGACAAGTAGATGAACTGGCAGAGGCTTGGGCTGCTCACTGAGCATGGCTGCTGAGGAGCAGCAGTCCCGGGCCAGCTACACGCAGCCTTTCCTGGGAATACCAGCCGCTCCCTTTTCTCTGTGCTGCAGTGGTTGGGAGACTGCCGAGACCCAGTACACAGGCTCCTCCAACCAGTCTATCCAACTGGCCACTGCTTGTGGCGGCTTCACAGACTACACAGACTGCTGGTTGGCTAAGTCTTCTACCACCACCTCACACCAGATCAGAAGACTCTCTCCAAATGCTGCTTATCTGCACAGTGCAACCCTCATCTGGTCATTTGTAGATACAACAGATCTAGGCCCCCAAATCTCACCATCAGCAAACATTCTTGGGTTATGCCAGCTTGAGTTCATGAGATAAACAACTGTCTGTCGAGTCAATCTGCTGGATTCCTTTACTACTTTTAGGGGAATGAAACTGCAGTGCATTAAAGACTGCTTTAGAACTGGTTTGTTGGAAGTAACTTGGAAAAGCTGAACTTCCAAACACTATGTCATAACATCCAGAAAAAGTCATGGGACAAGAGTAATCCTAGACAAGATGAAGAATGAATTTAGAAGCTTAAAATTCTAGCAAATGAAAGCTTTTTACAGAAGAGAGCGATCACTGTTTCATGATTATCAACTTCTGTGAGGAGAAAGGCGGGTGTGAACTGGCCTGGGATGTAAGACAAAAGCCACTCAGTTTACTGATATTGCTGAAAGAGACTTTTGTGGTTGGGATATTTGGCTCCTGTGAATTAGAAAGTAGAAGAGAAGACTAGAAAAGTAGTGTTTGCGTTAAAAGACTGCAGGCTATAATGAAAAGACCTCAACTATAGACATGGCCTGTTCTGTCCTGCTCTGTGAATGTGAACACGACAGTCATGCCACGGGGCTGAACTCACCTGTATCAGTTCCTTACCTTAAAAGCCTAAGGGAATTAGGAGTTAGCACACCTTAGAACGCTGTGTAAAAACCAACACATAGAAACCCTGGTCATTTCCTCAAGTCCTGGGGCTTGTGGGATAATGAGCATCACCAACAGCACTTTCACTTCAGCTCTGTGCTGTTGGTGGACATGCATAAAGGTTCACAGGCGGTACCGGCAGGCTCGGAATTATCCACAAGAGGCCATGGGCAGATGGGGCAAATGTGACAAAGGTCATATAATTAGCTACTGGCCAAGCTCTGGTGACAAAACAATCAGCAATACAGAGTGCAGTGAATGCAAACTTGCGATTGTGCCATCAACTTTCCAGTCCAAAACAACAGGGAGTTAAGAGAGGACCACTTGAGCATCGCTCAGGACTTGAAATGCACTGGAACATATATATCCTGGCAAGCAGCACACCGAAGTTGTCGAGAGAATGGCTGGCAGGGTTTCCTATCAGGGCTGAGTCTCATTTACCACCTGGATACCTTTAACCTCAGTTTCCCCATCTGCACCTTGGAGAAAACTGTAACGATTCTCTCAGGGGGTTGGGATGCTGGTAAGCGATGTCATCTAAGTAGAGCATGCAGAACAGGGCCAGACCCAGAGAAAACAAACTCTTAATATTTTTCCACATAAAAATAATTTACAACCATTTTTTTTCTTTCAGATACAGTTAAGACACCTTCCTAATAGGGCATTTTATGGGCCTGTTGTCTGTTTGGATTCCATTTAGGAAACACAGTATTTGTTTCATCCCTTTCTATCATGGACAGAGCAGATTAGCCATGCACCTCCTAGCAAGGTTAGGAGTGCATCAGGATCCACTTGGTACAACGTGTAATGGCACCAGAAGTGCAGACTACAAAAGATCACCATGAGACAGGACATGACTGAAATCTCAGTGAATGAATGACATCTTCCACTTGCATACTGACGCAATCATCAAACACTATTTTTGAAACTTACCAGATATGGTCGCAACTACAGCTAACGTCCCATTTTCCTTCCAGTGTTTATCATCAATTCCTTCAAAAAAGCAGGCTGCTCCCTGGTTACACCAGAATGGAGCATCCATTTCAGGTCGAAGGTGGGGAAATGTACAGTTGCCAAGCTGGAAAAGCTCGTACCATTCCATTGTATAGTTCTTGCCAGTCAGTACACTTCTGAATCCAATGGCATCATGCATAATTTTCTGTGTAGGGATAACACAGGTGTAAAAGCATCTGTGAAGTAACCCCGGGGCCCAGGTCACCCACGGGGAGAGAGATTGGCATGTCACAAATGTGCACCAGGTAGAACAACTAACTGCTCAAGGGGCTACACTTCTGTGTTACTTGTGTTGACACCATGGCCCCTCAAAATGCAGGCACCCATCACTCTGGTTTTGGAGAGTAGGGCTAATTTAGCAGGGATGGGAGCTAGGTAATGACACTTGAAATCTTCTCACAGAAGTAATAAAGTAAGCACAAAAAGCTTTCATGAATGTTCCAGGAAAGAGTGTGCGTTCCTCTCAGGGTGAGTCACTGAGCTGGGAAGGGGCATACAGCAGCGCTTGGACATCATCAAGTGATTCCTGCCTGCCATGCCCTTCTTCTCACTCCCAGGAGCTGGGTACGGGAGTAGAGTTTAGATTGTTGCAAGGTCCTGAGAACACAAGGACTCTCAAAACCAACAGAAGTCTTTATTCACAAGCCAGAGGGCTACACAGGAAACTTGTCCAAGTTTTGTAGTCAAGAGCCTAATCAATCTTTTTATGCACACATACACACACACACACACAAATAAACCATATCCTGGTTAATACACTTCAATTAGCAAGAACAGTTAGCAATAAACGGAGCTACAGAAGTAAAAAAAAGCAAGGTTCATAAATATAGGGACTTTCCCAGAATTATTTACACTGATGGATTGGGTCTTTGTTCTCGCTTCTGGCAGGTGTTGGGATCTACATGCTGGGCTCTTAGGTCATAAAGGTGCCTGTAACATGGCGTCAGTTGTGCTAAGGTCTGGAGGCTCAAAAGATCCTTCATAGCAAAACAGATCAAGGCCAGTGCACTTGTTACTCACTGTCACTTTTGCTTTGTTTTTGAGACAGCCTTATCACGCAGTCCAGGCTGACTCTGGAATGGGTTATTCTCTTGTTTGAACCTTCCAAGTACTGGGATTACAGGTGTGCAGTACCATCAGATTCAATGGTAACTCTTTCTGACTACCAGCTTAATGGTGCTAAGAACTTTTTCACAGGCTGGAGAGATGGCTGAATGGATAAGGGCGCTTGCTCCTGAGTTCAAATCCCTAGCATCTAGTTGTGTCTATTACCCCAGTGTGGAGGGGGAGGAGACAAGCTCACTGGCCAGGCAGTTTAGACAAAAATATAAACTTCAGGTTCAGTGAGAGACCCTCTCCCAAGGGAGCAATGTGGAGAGAGACTCCTAGCTTGCTCCTCAGTCACTTCATGCTTGTAAAAATGTGCATACACAGGCATAAATCACAATACAAAGTGTTATCAACAAATATGATGTAGTAGCTATTTGATTACTCATTTTAGTTACAGTGATAAATAAATTAGTTAAGCAAAGTTACAAGATCAAGATGCATTCTTACAAAGTGTCCCAGGAGGTCTCCATATTTAAATTCCCAAACAGGAGCTTGTAGTCGTAAGACTTCGATGATGTCACTGTCCTTCATAACTGGGAATGGTGAGCCAGCAGGACAGAAGGTATACTTCGCCTGACAGTATGGATCTGGCTTCGGACGGAAAGAGAAGCGCCTAGTAAGAAAGAGAACCATCAAATTAGATCATAAGAGGAACTGCTCTTCTCACCATTTTCATTTCAGGACATGAAACATGGACAGGACTACACTGTCCTGTCCTGAGGACATAGACCATGGAAACAAAAGTTAGAACCCTATTCCCTTCCTAACCAAGCTTGGGGGTTGGATTTGGAAGACGTTAAACAGATGGTAGCTATGGAAAGAGCTAAACTAAGGCACAAAGGAGGAAGAAATCAGTTTCAACTGTTGGAGAAGGGTGATACTATTAGGCAAAGACACCGGAGAAGACAGCTAGGCAAGAAAAGGAAGGAGGATTATTATGAGACACACAGGAAATACCTCAGGGGTTCATACATGCTGCAATACAGTTCCTCATGCTGTGGGGACCCCAACCATAAAATTATTTCGTTGGTACTTTGTAACTGTAAATTTTCTGTTAGGAATCATAGTGCAGATATCTGATAGGCAGATATGATATGTGACCACTGTGAAAGGGTGGCTGGGCCCATGAAGAGGGCGGGACTCACAAGCTGAGAACCGATGAGATGCCTGAAGGGGCCACAGCGGCCACAGACATGAATTCAGGCCTCAAGACATGGTGACGCACACCTTTAAACCCAGCATGTGAGGAGGCAGAGGCACCTCTGTGAGTTCGAGGCCAGCCTGGTCTACAAAGTGAGTCCACGACAGGCAAGGCTACACAAAGAAACCCCGTCTCAAAAAAACAAAACAAAACAAAAAACCAAAACCAAATCAAAACAAACAGAAAAACACAGGAAGGACACCTCATCTGGAACAGGCGGGGCCGTGGCTCACACACTTGTCCCCTGATCACCTCCTACGCCTGGCAACACTCGTGCAAAGGAAAGAGGAAGAATTCTAAGAGCCCAAAGATCCCAGTCAGAGCAGTTTATTACAGTCTTAACACAGGGACCAAAACTTCTACCCTAACTCAGAGCTTCACCTGCTAGCTTAAACAAACATCCAGCTATGTGTGGGCTTGATAATCCACAGCCAAACCTACTCTAGGTCAAAGTGAAGTTTGTAAGTCTAAATCAAGTGGAAGTTTCATAACGGCAAATACGCCAAGTCGGGACTTCTTTAGAAACAAAACCCAGTCAGCCCCGGTGTCCTAGTACTTAACTAAAAATACTTTGAGATTTACAATCTCATTGTTTTATTGACTATTTAGTTTTAGTTTCTTGTGCACATTTTCATGAAAACAAGCTTCAACTCTAAACTTTTTTTTTTCACATACATTAAGCAGAACCAGTTCATGAACAGAACACACGGATATTTAACTTTGGCAACAGCTGGTTTTAGTTAGAGCTGATCCTGCCAATGAGAGGGCTACCATTATTTCCTGCTTTCTGTTCAGGCATCAGAGCATGAAGATACCGAGTAATGTTCCCAAGACCACCACACAGAGGACGAGCTGAGGGAACCAGATTTGACCTGCTGCCTTCTGAACTCCCTGGAAGAACACGCCATCCATCCCTCATGAAGCCATGATCCTTTCCCCTCATGCTGTTACGCGAAACACTTGTTTTCAAAAGCTGCAGCTCTTCCCATTTCTACTTCTCCAAGTCCACACCAGGCTCCCCAGCACGATCCCCACCCCTGCGGGCCTCGCGTTTCACAATCTCCCATGGGCTAACTTAGCTAGGGCAAAGACGACAATCATCCTCTCCGGTCCGGAGGAGCCCTACCTCCAGGCTGAAGTGGACCGACAAGGTGATCCTGACTGGCCCAGGGAAGAGAGTCTCCGGGTTTGGTATTTAAAACAGTAAGGACACACCCTGAGCTGTCGCGTTCCCTGTAAATTCTGCCCAGAAGTTTTGCAATGACAGCTAACGATAAAGTATGAAATAAACGTGCTCTTTAAAACCTGGGAACCTGCTCCCGGAGCCAGTCATTGGTTCCCAAAAGTCACTCAGTGCGGCAGCGTCCCTCTCTCCATCCCTCCCAGAACTCTAGACTGCCCTGAACCGCTGAAGACCTCCGTGGCCAACCAGCTAGGAACTGCGCTCGCTCGCGGTGGCCCGCGCCCTCCCGTCCCCGCCCCGGCCCGCTCGGCCTCACGCACTTGTAGGGCACCGGCCAGCGGCGCCCGGCCGTCGGGCACGCGCCCAGAGTCGCCGCCAGCCCGAGCAGCGCCAGCGCCAGCGCCCCGCACCAGGGCGCTCGGTGTCGCCCGGCGCGCGCCATCCGCCGCTCGCTGAGATCCCGGAGGCTCCGGGGACCCGGCGTCGGCCCAGCGTGCGCGCCGCCGCGACAGCACGGGCGGGCGCGAGCGCCGGCTCGGGCGCGTGACCTCGGGGCGCCTGACGCCGCCGCTGGCCCGGCCGGGCCCGAGCGCCTCTGCGCCACCGCGCGTGCGCCGGAAGCTGAGCGGCGCCCGGCGGAAAATAAAAAGGGGGACGTTGCAGGAAATGATTGTCCTCACCTGTCCGGAGCCTCTTGCCAAGGTCGGGAATAACAGTAGGCAGTCTCACTGGTCTTGCTCCGCTCTGCCCTGGTTCTGCCCTCTGCAACACTTGGTATTAAGGTGTGCCCTCAAGACTGTGAGCTTACACCCCAAGCTATCCTCGCCTGCTCCGTCTAACTGGTGATTTTTCTTCAGTGCATGACTTTCCGAACCTTAGGACCAACCAATAGGGCTCGGTTTAACCCAGTGGTTTACCCTCGGGTCCTTCTTGCCCGGTTTGCAATCTCCCGGTTCATCAGGCCGCTGCCCTGCAGGATGAGAGCCCGGGAGAACTCTTGGATGCTGGGGAAGGATGGAGTGGAGAGGAGACTGAAATGAGCAGTATCTTGGCGGGGGCCCGAGCAAAGCCACTGTGTGTGTGCACACAGGAGCTTCCTGAGGTGAACCTAGGATCATCTTTGCTAGTAAATTCTGACGCTAAAAGGAGGTGGGGATGGCAAGTCGAGAAACCCTTTATCAAACTCCTCTCTGGGTTATAGTGCGAGGCTGGTTCTCAGACGTTCTCCTGCCAAAGGTTCCATCCTTGCTGATATATTTTCCAAAAGAAAGGCCTAAGTCTGTAAGTTTTAGGAGATAAAGTTTCTCAGTGACTAAACAAGCAGGACGCCATTATGATACTTTAATTTCTACTAGGGTTAGGGAGAAAGACGCTTTCCTAGCAGCTCCCAGGCTGGTTCTAGCTGACTTTACTCCAGAATGAGGGCTACCCAGGCAAGTTTGTTAAGTGCAAGCTCATCTTTGCTTTCTCACTTATAATTCCATGAACATAGTGAATCATTATTCTGAGAAGGGTTTCCAGGTTGCTAAGGGTTTTGTTAAACACAAAGCTTTTACCTTGAACACACTAATTTTCTAACTACTTTTTTGTTTGTTTTTTTCGAGACAGGGTTGCCTTGGCTATCCTGGAACTCACTTTGTAGACCAGGATGGCCTCAAACTCACAGAGATCCTCCTGTCTCTACCTCCCAAGTGCTGGGATTAAAGGCATGTGCCACCATATCTGGCTTCTAACCACATTTTAATGTAAGGATATCTTGATTCTAACTACAAATGAATACTTTCCTCATAGGTTTGTTGGCCTGATATATTTACCTGTTTCATTGGTGCTTCACTGCCCTAAGCAAATACATTAGCTATACTATAGCTTCTATTTTTAGATTTTTATTGACAGTTTCACTTGCCTATCACAACCTAATTTATCTTAGGTCAAAGATGAGTTTATAGCACAATTTAGGGTTGAATTTACTAAAATTAGAAATTTCAATAGCCATGTATGAAAAAAATAGATGGGGGGCGGGCATCTGTTTAATATAAGACACTTAAACCCTAATTCCAAATCAAGAAATTTAGGATTTATAACCTTGGACAACTTACACTGAGTCTTTTAGACAAGTCTGAAAGCTTGCACTAATTTATTGAATATGATCTTTACTTTTCTTTCAAACAGTATGTCAGTATTTCTCAAGAAAGCCAGCTTCATAACAAACACTTGTCTCTTCTTTACAGGAAGTGACAAAACACGTTGTCTGGACATGGTGGAACATCTGAGATCCCAGAACTCAGGAGGCTGAGGCAGGAGGATCTACAGTTAGAAGGCAGCCTAGCCTATACAGCAATACTTTGTCTCAAAACAAAACCAAAAAGCCACAATGAACAAACAAATAAAAGGCCTTTGCTCTGGACTCTCTGGACTGAACTCCTGCACTGGGCTTCAACAGATCAAACTAAAATGCAATTCCTTGTGCTCTCTGTTGTGTGAAGAAAGTGAATTAATTTTGTTATATGTATAGTTTTTTCTTTCTGCTTGTAAGTCTGTATGTCATGTGCATATAGTGCCTTCAGAAGCAAGAAGAGGTCATCATATCCTTCCCGGAACTGGAGTTGCAGACAGTTCTTAAGCACCAGGTGAGTGCTGGGAATCAAACATGAGTCTTCTGAAAGAGCATCCAATGAAATCATAACGAAACAGAGAAACTCTGTAACCTGGAGATTTATAGCAACCAATCAAAATATCCCAAAGTATGCCAATCTAATAAGGTAGTCCTTTGTGGTGGCTTATCTTCAGGGTCAGTTTGACTACATTTAGAATTACCATAGAGAACACCCTTCTGACTGTATCTTTGAGAGTGTATCCAAATGTTTGGACTGAAGACAGAAGTGGGTACCCACCCTGAAAGTGGCCAGAACCATCCGGTGGATTAGGTCCCAAGCTGAATAAAAAGAAGAAAGCAAGATAGTCACCAGCATTCATCTCTCTCTCTTTCTCTCTGCTTCTGTCCTGCAGATGTAATAAAACCATTTGTCTTATGCTCCAGCACCATGCCCCCTGCCATGATGAACTATAGTCTCAAACTTCAGCCACAATGAGCCCTTTCTTCCTCACGCTGCTTTTGTTAGATATTTTGCCATAACAGAGTAATGAGTGTGTCCTCTCCACTTGACCTCTTGCAAAATAACCTGATGTTAGCCTGCCCACTGTTTGGACTTCTGTTTTCTTTCTCCTGCTTTAGTTACATAAACCAGACTCTGTACCATGCCAACATATATAATCTATTTTGGATGGCATGCTGCCCAGGTTATAAGTCAACAATAGAAGCCAAATAGATTTTTTAAGACAAATTTGTGAATGTACATTTGCACAAGCTTTGTTGGTATAATCTAACAAACTCAGCTTAAAATTGAATTCCAATATACGTACTGGTTTTGAAAGTCTAACTCAGGGCCTGAGAGAAGTTAAGTGAGAGCTTTACCCACTGATCCACACCCCATTTTAACTACACATATCAAAGAAAATGAAGGACACAAACTATTCAGGGAGGAAAAATATCTTGTGTCAAGGTTCTGACAGAGACGGTATTTGCTATCTGTACAACAAAGCTATACCTTGAGAGTGTTACTGTCTGAAATCACACCTAAGGGATGTTGGCTCGGGGACACTGAGTGCTTTTCTCAGTATCATCAGACAGTGATGGAGACAGATCTGACCTCCAACACTCAGAACCAGACCAGAGTATTTTGTTTCCCAACTCAATATTTTTATTCTCCTTCTACTAATTATATCTATTGATACAAATGTGCCTTCATGACCAGCTGCCCATTCCTCTGCTTGTCACTGAAGTCATGTGCACCTCTCTACCCTAATCCGGGCCTCTGGCGCCCACAGTGGGCAGTCATGTCAGTCTCTTTCTAGGTCAAAGGCTAGAGGCAGCCTTCTGGGTTGCGGCCTTCCACCCATGACTTTTAACAGCTCAACTTAGAGTTCTGCTGGAATGCAGGTTCAGGGTGCTACTAAACCCTGGGAACATAAGGCCACAGTGAATTTCTGCCAGAAGACACATGGCTAATAATGTAATGGTCCGATAACAGAAACAGCATTCCTGGAGAATGAAGATTTCAGTCTTTAACAATAAAACAACAAATGTCTTTCAAATATCTTGTGTACAGAAGAAACACAGCTTGTTCTAGCCAAACAAAACAAAAAGCAAGCAAACAAACAAAACCCCAAACAACCAAAACAAAACAAATGTAAATCTTTCCTGTGGTCATATGAGAAAACTGAGCTCTGGATTTCTACACAATGAGACAAAAATACAAATACGGAACATAACTGCATGCTAGCCAGCACTACCCTTTCGCAACCTTAGTTACAGTCTGGGCTTCATAAAGATCTGGGACTGTTATAAGATTCCTAAGGCACTCTTTGCC